>OX463242.1:68504742-69104742 GCA_949820135.1 Sylvilagus floridanus
TATCTACATAATGATATATCCAAAGCCCATCATCAACCCAACTTCCTTACACAGACATTTGAAATACATGCACATATTACATATATAGCTATATACTTTCACACTGCACATGTAAATGTGATTACACACATAGATACACACATCCATTTAGGTCTTCACAGACAAGAGGAACACACTGACTGACACAGCATCTTTTCATAGCTATTTGTGTTTCCAAAGTGGAAACAAGGAAACAAATGTTTTCAAGGTGGAAAACAATTTTTAACAAAATTATGCTAATTGAACACAGTGGGCATATCAGTGTTAGCTGCCTATCATGTTCTAAAGAAATGTCTTGATTTCATTACAGTAAAACATTTAGACATTCATATATGAAATCTTATGTTTCCTGGGTGAGGGAAACGTTTCCTAGGCCAATTAGAGACTCAAAGGGGCCCTCAGAGCACTGCTGGAGCAGCAGCGATTTATGGTCATGCCTACAATCTCCACACAAATATTTCAACCCATGCTCATCCAACTCTTCTCTCTCCTGTAAATCCAGCAGCTTGAGTGAGAATTCTGGGCTTCAGGTTTTACCTTGTGCACCCTGGAAACTGGAATGTAAGCATTAAGTTCTGTTCCAGGGATGCTGCAACGTGAGTAGCCAGAAACCCAGCTTTCCACCTGTTGATTTGACATTGAGTCACCACGAACTTTTGGCTGCACAAAACAATTGCAACCTGCTTTTTAATGCATCCACAAAATAACCAATCTCTTAGAAGTACTAGTGGCAAATGTCTTCCTTGCCTTTGGATTACACAGGTCACCCAGTCTGGTAGCATTCACCATGGTATCCTATCCTGGGAATGTCACCACATCTAAGTGCCTTACCACTAGTCTCACCTAAAGAACAAAAACAAACTCACTAGAAGCAAAACACAATAAAGATAAACAATTTGCTATTAGAGAGAACTCCATAGTAAAATATAGCAACTATAGAATCTTACATATTGAACTTTATTTACTCATATATAAGAATTACTGGGTTTATATAGATTTCATTATATTTTTAGCTTGAAGTTTTAAATCATGTTTTTAAGAAAAATATTTTATTATTCCCTAGTCATTGATGGGTTACTGTATAATACTGGTGCTAACATTAATAAATTTAGAATGGCCATTTAAAAGCAAATGAAATACAAAGTGCTAAACAATTTTTGGGATGAGGGAGAAAAAACATCCCTAAACGTTTCCAAAAGAAACACCCAAGCACAGTAGAGCCAAACCCTTTTTAAAGTAGGCCAAAGGCCTTTTAACATCTGAACAGGCACTTTGATACCAGAATAGGGGATTTTCTCTTCTTACAATCCCTCCATCTTGGCCTCTTGTGTGTCTCTTAGAGCTACGACAAGAAAAATAAGATCAGAAACAAAGGAGTGAATTCTGTGACTAATGAGGTCAAAAAAACTACACAGTGATGAGTTACTAAGTAATGGGAAAAGTATGAATCATTCCACCAACTGTGTGAATCGGGCAGACTGAACTGGCTTATTTTGAGTGACTTTTTAAAACAGGACGCTTGGTATCCATGCACCCAAGCATCTCACTCTCTGATCTCCAAACACACCCACATCACTACCACTTAAATGAGTTCTGGACTTTGGAGGCCCCTTTTCTTTCTAGCTTAAAGGTCTCAATAAATCACAGTTCCTCTCTTAAGCCCTGTGGGGCTGGCAGGAGTACATCCCTCCCAGCAGGTGAAGGCCACGTCTCTAAGGGCCACTGCTCTCACAGAAGAGTTCAGAGGGACGCCAGCAAGTGACACAGAGTGATGCTCCTATCCTGTGTGGTACAGCAGAAGCCAACACCCCTAAAGTTGCAGCAAACTGTCACACCTCATAGGAAACAACTGCATACCGAGCCCACTGCTGGCAGTCACTTACAGAAAAGGCTCATTCCCATCCCCCACTCCTACCCCTGACAGGTGACAGACACTAGGAGGGGGAACTCACTTTTAGCATGCTCTAAGTGGACATTCATAAGGCCTGATAAGGAGACGCTTGGATTCTTTCCCAACCACATGGGGTACATACAAAATCCTTTCTATTCAGTGATTTGCTTCTATTTCAGTATGTGCAGTATCTATCACCAAACAACGACAACACTGGGAAAATATAACATGATAGTAGTAAAACACCAACTAACTTTTGAAGTTCATGTTCCCAAACACATACACACACACTCCTAGACATTCCCATTATTTTTGGAGCTATTCCATCACTGAGAAGAGGGCTCAGAGGGTTTCCCCAGAACACAATTTACCATCTGAAGAGGTGCTATTCTATTCAGATGAGTAAGTATAAATTAGGGGAACTATGTTTGCAGCAAACCCATGACGGCACAATGTGATAACATCCTGTCATGGTTTACTCAACGTAGGGCACGCGTGTTAAGACTGGGCCATCTCTGCTCCAATGATCACTTAGCATTCACTCGTCTTCTCATGGAATATGAAAGGTAAACTGAGTTTTCCTTGGTGTTGGTCATTTGCTCGAATTGCAGATTTTTCTTCTGTGGCTGCATTCATGTTGTCTGAATAAGCATCCTCCTCATCATCTTCATCCCTTGGATTCCCCTCCAGGCTGTGACGAATGCCATAAGCAAAATAAATCAGGAAACCTTTGGAGAGAGGCAAAAATCAGAGTTTTAGGTGTGTCAGGAAAGGACTATTTGAATACAGAAAATTTAACATAGAACTTAACAGGATCTTCTCCCTTATCTTTCTGTGCTAAGTTAGAAGAATGGTATGCAAATACAAGATACCATACAGAAGGTATTGCTGATAATTGTCCTTCTGGGAGAATGTGCACCTTCATCTTATACAAACTTTAACAGTGTATTTTTCAGGGTCGACGCTGTGGCACAGCAGGTTAATCCTCTGCCTGCAATGCCAGCATCCCATATGGGTGCCAGTTCGAGACCTGGCTGCTCCACTTTCGATCCAGGTCTCTGCTGTGGTCTGGGAAAGCTGTAGAAGACAGCCCAAGTCCTTGGGCCCCTGCATCCCTGGGGAGACCCAGAGGAAGCTTCTGGTTCCTTGCTTCGGATGGGCTCAGCTCTGGCCATTGTGGCCATCTGGGGAGTGAACCAGTGATGGAATGAATACCTTTCTCTCCTGTCTCTCCCTCTCTCTGTGAATCTACCTTTCAAAAGAAATAAACAAAATCTTTTAAAAAAAGGAGTATTTTTCTCTCAACAAATATTTATTAGTTGATACTTATGTGGAAAAAATTATAAACACAATTTCAACACCATACTTTAAACACATCAAGTGCTGGGTCATGAGACATGGTAAGATACTTTGGAAAGCAAGCCCTGTATTAACAAAGGGTTAATGGACATGGCTTGCACATGTCACTGTCACCAGGAGAACTGTGCCCAAAGGAACCGTTTATTAACAGTCATGCTAACCATTGTGTTTGTGTATGGGGGGAGGGGAGGTGTTAGGAAGCAGTTTTCAGTATCCGCAAAAGATCATTACTTATATGCAGGCATTTCCCTATGCGTCAGTTCTATTTCAGAAAACTAGTTGAGAGTTTTGGGTTGATGTGAAATGATTTTTCCTAAGTTTCACTTTTCTCATCCATAAACTGGAGAAAATAGACCTCAACATGGTTCTGCAGAGATATTTTAATTTTAAAAGATATCTGAAAACACTGGGAAAAGCAAGCATTACGACATTCGAAGAACTGGGACAGGAAGACAATGTAAAAAAGCCTTTATTTCCATGGAGGGAGAGAGTGTACATTTGACAAAGAACAGCACAGCACAAGAAACAGGATGCAGACAAGCCGAGTTCAGCCTGAAAACGTAGAAAAGACCTACCAAGAGCCATCCAAATGCTAAATCGGACCCAAGTGTCTGCACTCAGCTGGACCATCAAGTATATGTTCACCAGGATGCTGAATGCTGGCAAAAACGGCAAGAAGGGGACCTAAAGGGGAAAAATATTTTTGAATGTACTCCTATTTTGAAAACACATGCCTGAAATTATTTCAACATGATGGCAACTGATTTGACATATATGCTGTCACACGGCAGTATACATTTCTCACAAAAAGTCTCTTCCAGAGACTACAAGGAGGATCACATTTTAGATTATTTACTGAAACTCAAAACAGCATTTATCAAAGCTATTAACAGCTGCACCATCATCTCGTTTAGAATATACTGAGGCCTCCTAACTGAACTCTCACAGTGTCCTGCGAGTTCACTGCCAGGCTGCCTCTTCAAGCCGGAGCCTGCTCTGAGGTCAAATGGGAGAGGGACATGCCATGTGCAGAGCAAGGGTTTTAGGTGGAAACCAATCCTCATGAAGTTTTAAAAATAAATTATTCTTATCGTCTGATATTACAGATTAGTAAGAAATCTGTTCACTATTATGTGAATACATAATATTGTCATAGGACATAGTCAAGTTTTTGAAAAAAGCAGTTAATATAGTGACAATACTGCAACTCCAAGGAACATGTGTAACAGCTGGGCCACACTTGTTCAATGGGTGAACTTTGTTAGAAGCTTTTTTTTTTTAAGAAACAACTACAAAATTAACATAATGGAGAAAGTACACACAGCACTGGGATCTGCCGAGCCTCATTACACATACCATAAAGGCTACTTTCTGCTGGTTCTGGGGCTGCTTCCAAATTGTGAGAATGACGGTGATACAGAGAACAAGAAATAGCACAAGAAGAGCAAGGCTCCAGGCTTCCAGCCCTGCGATGGCACGGACTCCGTAAGTGGTCAGAATACTCAGGCCCAAAACGAGAAAAGCTGCAAAGGAGATTTTGTATATACAGAAAACAAAGTCAGCAACGCGTGTCACCCAGATTATGTGGACTGACAATAATTACAATGCCACTTGTGATTCCAGCATCCCACATCAGAGAGCCTGCGTTTGAGTCCTGGTTCTGTTCCTGATTCCAGCTCCCTGTTAATGTATGCCCTGGGAGGCAACAGGTAATGGCTCAAGTACTTGGGTCCCTGATACCCAGTGGGTGACCTGGACTGTGTTCTTAATTCCTGGCTTTTGTTTGGGTGAGCCATCAGTTTTGCAAACAAGTGAGGAGTGAACCAGAAGATGGAAGATCTATCTATCTGTACATCTCTGTTTTTCCCTGTCTTTCAAATCAGTTAAAAAAATTTTTTACAATAAAAAATTTGGTATTTTATTTATATCCACAAAATACTGAAAAGGTGAATCAAACACTTTAGAGTAAAATTTATTCTCTGAGTAGATAGCATATTCCTGTTATTTCCAAGGTTATTATTCTTAATGAGATCTTTTGTTAGGAAACTGGGTTTCTTTGTTTTTTTAACTTTTATTTAATAAATATAAATTTCGAAAGTACAACTCTTAGAATATAGTGGCTTTTCCTCTCCAAAACCTTCCTCCCACCCCCAACCCTCCCAACTTCCGCTCCCTCTCCCCTTCCATTCTTCATCAAGATTCATTTTCAATTATATTTATATACAGAAGATCTACTTAGTACTTACTAAGTAAAGATTTCAACAGTTTGCGTCCACACAAACACACAAAGTATAAAGTACTGTTTTAGTAGTAGTCTTACCGTCAATTCACATAGTACAACACATTAAGTACAGAGATCCCATATGGGGAGTAAGTGCACAGTGACTCCTGTTTTTGATTCAACAACTGACACTCTTATTTATGACATCAGTAATCACCCTAGGCTCTTGTCATAAGCTGCCAAGGCTATGGAAGTCTCTTGAGTTCGCAAACTCCGATCTTATTTAGACAAAGCCATAATCAAAGTGGTAGTTTTCTCCTCTCTTCAGAGAAGGGTACCTCCTTCTTTGATGCCCTGTTCTTTCTGCTGGGATCTCACTCACAGAGATCTTTCATTTAGGTCATTTTATTTATTTATTTATTTTTTGCCAATGTCTTCACTTTCCATGACTGAAATACTCTCATGGGCTTTTTAGCCAGATCCAAATGCCTTAAGGGCTGATTCTGAGGCCAGAGTGCTGTTTAGGATATCTGCCACTCTATGAGTCTGTTGTGTATCCCATTTCCCATGTTGGATCGTTCTCTCCCTTTTTTATTCTATCAGTTAGTATTAGCAGACACTAGCCTTGTTTATGTGATCCCTTTGACACTTAATCCTATCTTCATGATCAGTTATGAACTTAAACTGACCACTTTAACTAGTAAGATGGCATTGGTACATGCCACCTTGATGAGATTGAATTGGAATCCCCTGGCACATTTCTAACTCTACCATTAGGGGTAACTCCGTGTGAGCATGTGCCGAACTGTACATCTCCTCCCTCTCTTATATTTAACAAGGATCACTTTCAGTTAAATTTAAACACCTAGAATAATTGTGTGTTTACTAAAGAGTTCAACCAATGGTATTAAGTAGGACAATACGATACTAAAAGAAATAAAATAGTTAAGTTGTTCCTTGACAGTCAGGACAAGGGTTGATCAATTCATTGTTTCTCATAGTGTCCATTTCAGTACAACAGGTTTCCTTTGCTGCTCAGTTAGTTGTCACAGATCAGGGAGAACATATGATATTTGTCCCTTTGGGATTGGCTTATTTCACTCAGCATGATGTTTTCCAGATTCCTCCATTTTGTTGCAAATGACCAGATTTTATTTTTTTTTTACTGCTGTATAGTATTCTATAGAGTACATATCCCACAATTTCTTTATCCAGTCTTCTGTTGATGGGCATTTAGGTTGATTTCAGATCTTAGCTATTGTGAATTGAGCAGCAATAAACATTGAGGTGCAGACAGCTCTTTTATTTGCCAATTTAATTTCCTTTGGGTAAATTCCAGAGTGGGATGGCTGGGTTGTATGGTATGGTTATATTCAGGTTTCTGAGCAATCTCCAAACTGTCTTCCACAGTGGCTTTACCAGTTTGCATTCCCACAAACAGTGGGTTAGTATCCCTTTTTCCCCACATCCTCACCAGCATCTGTTGTTAGTTGATTTCTGTATGTAAGCCATTCTAACCAGGGTGAGATGAAACCTCATTGTGGTTTTGATTTGCATTTCCCTGATGGCTATTGATGCTGAACATTTTTTCATGTGTCTGTTGGCCACTGGATTTCCTCTTTTGAAAAATGTCTATTGAGGTCCTTGGACCATCTCTTAAGTGGGTTGCTTGTTTTGTTGTTGTGGAGTTTCTTTGTATCTTTGTAGATTCTGTTTATTAATCCTTTATCAGTTGCATAATTTACAAATATTTTTCCCATTCTGTTGGTTGCCTCTTCACTTTCCTGTTTCTTTTGCAGTACAGAAACTTCTTAATTTGATGTAATCCCAATTGTTAATTTTGACTTTGACTGCCTGTGCCTCCGGGGTCTTTTCTAGGAAGTCTTTGCCCGTGCCTATATCTTGCAGGGTTTCTCCGAGGTTCTCTAATAACTTGATGGTGTTGGGTCGTAGATTTAGATCTTCAATCCATGTTGAGTGGATTTTTGTGTAAGGTGTAAGGTATGGGTCTGCCTCATGCTTCTGCATGTGGAAATCCAGTTTTCCCAGCACCATTTATTGAATAGACTGTCCTTACTCCAGGGATTGGTTTTGGATCCTTGATCAAATATAAGTTGGCTGTAGATGTTTGGAATGATTTCTGGTGTTTCTATTCTGTTCCTTTTGTCTATCCATCTGTTTCTGTACCAGTACCATGCTGTTTTAATTACAACTGCCCTGTAGTATGTCCTGAAATCTGGTATTGTGATGCCTCAAGCTTTGTTTTTGTTGTACAAGATTGCTTTAGCTATTCGAGGTCTCCTGTGCCTCCATATGAATTTCAGCATCACTGTTTCCAGATCTGAGAAGAATGTCTTTGGTATTTTGATCGGTATCATATTGAATCTATAAATTGCTTTTTGGAGAATGGACATTTTAATGATACTGGTCTTCCAATCCATGAGCATGGAAGATTTTTCCATTTTTTGGTATCCTCTTCTATTTCTTTCTTTAAGGTTTTGTAATTCTCATCGTAGCGATCTTCGACATCCTTGCTTAAGTTTATTCCAAGGTATTTGATTATTTTTGTAGCTATTGTGAATTGGACTGATCTTAGAAGTTCTTTCTCAGCCATGGCACTGCCTGTGTATACAAAGGCTGTTGATTTTTTGTGCATTGATTTTATATCCTGCTACTTTACCAAACTCTTCTATGTGTTCCAATAGTCTCTTAGTAGAGTTCTTTGGATCCCCTAAATAAAGAATCATATCATCTGCAAAGAGGGATAGTTTGAGTTCTTCCTTCCCAATTTGTATCCCTTTGTTTTTCTTGCCTTATAGCTCTAGCTAAAACTTTGAGAACTATATTGACTAGCAATGGTGAGAGTGGGCATCCCTGTCTGGTACCAGATCTCAGTGAAAATGCTTCCAACTTTTCCCCATTCAATAGGATGCTGGCCATGGGTTTTTCATAAATTGCTTTGATTGTATTGAGGAATGTTCCTTTGATACCCAGTTTGCTTAGAGTTTTCATCATGAAAGGGTGTTGTATTTTATCAAATGCTTTCTCTGCCATTATCTATTGGGATAATCTTATGGTTTTTCTTCTGTAGTTTGTTAATGTGATGTATCACATTGATTGATTTACGAATGCTGAACCATCCCTGCATATCAGGCATGTCTTTCAAATCAGTTTTAAAAAATTTTAAAGTCTATTCTGATATAACATCAAATTCTTTATGTCCCTACTTTGACCTACATGGGGTCTTTACTTTGTCCTTTCTTCTTTTTCATTGTGGAAAGATGTGAATGACTTCACTGATTTGAGACACTGCTTGTTGACGCATCACCACCTCCATCTAGAAGCTGACTTCCTCTCTGGGTAGCGACCACCTTGCTTTGTCTGCCATATGCCTGCTCTGTTTGCATTTGCTACTCTCAAACAGCATTACAGGGTGGGTGGGATGTCGCCAGGGGTTGGCAGCTCCCCTCCTGCAAGTGAGAAATGGCAAGTGTGTCTTATTGGAGCAGTTGTCAACATGAAGTATTAATGTAAAGAAATAACATTACATGAGCTGCACCTTTGCTGTTTTAGAGAATGACATCTCTGACCATCAAGCCTGCAGTTGGACCTGTCCCATGTGCTGTCAGAGAAAATGTACTCCCCAGGCCCAATTATCCTGTGCCACAAAGTCCTGTGTTTGAGCTCCATCTCTCCTCATAGCCCAGATGCTAAGTGGAGTGCCTGGCACATAGATGATTTTCAAAAACTTGTACTGAGAGCAGCCATTTGGCCTGGTGCTTAAGATGCTGCTTGGGATGCCTGCATCCTATATGAGGATGGGTACAGTCCCCATCCTAGCTAACATGCATCCAGGGAGGTGGCAGATGTTGGCTCAAGTGGTTGTGTTCCTGGGAGAGTCATATTGAGGGCCTTGCTTCTGGCTTCTGTCTGGCCCAATCTGGGCTGTTGTGGGTATCTGGAGAGTAAACCAGTACAGGAGAGATTTCTATTTCTCGGCCTCTTAAATAAATAAAATTGAATTAAAAAATAGAGAAAATGCTGCTAAAAATATGAATGATTACATAAATATGGGTGAGCAAACAAGGGCTTCCTATATTGTTTTCCCATCCCATTGGGTTCTGGCTCCATTATGGGCAGGTTACGTGGCCTGATGCTTTCACATACACGGCATCCAAACACGAGTGAACTCACATTAGGGAATTTCCTTTCCTCAATTATTAAAATGTGATGACTTTATCTTGCTAAGGTAAAGGTGATTTCAAATATTAGAGACTCTTTAGGTGGGTATTTCGGGGCTCAGGTTGATTGTTACCACATCCTAGGGCAATGTGAGGCCTAGTGTCCTCTTTTCCATCTCACACCTGCTGGGTATTTACAATGTATCCAGGGAAGACTCACCCAGGAATCCAACCAGAAAGCTCACGAGAGATGCGGACTGTCGCGTGGGCAGAGCAGAGGGACTGTAAAGAGTCTGCAGGCTGAAGCCGTGTCTTTGCAGCATGGTGACCTGAGATTCACTTTTTGAGGCTGCGATGGCACATGATCCCAGACCTTCGTTCTCAGGAGAGTATTTGGGCTGCTCGTAACATAAGCCAGGCTGGTACCTATCCCCAAATAAGGACGCATCATTATTCTCCAAAAGACATGCTCATGACTCGATCCACATTTTGCTGAACCTGTAAGCCTTTCCAATTAGGTATCTGCAGTAACTGAATTTCTTCTGGTAGTCAACTTCCTTAGAAAGTTACAGATTACATGCAATAGGAAGTTAAATTTTAAACAGGGTGATTATTCAGAAATCATCTATGTTTAAAAGAAACACAGTTCACAGAAGCAGCAAGGAAACTTTCATTAAGTATCAGCGTCAGAATAATGTCCTCTCTTCAGTTTGGCCTTCAGAGATCTCAGTCTGACTCTCTGGCCCCATCTCTGGAAACTTGCCTACACCGCTCTGCTAGTTCTTGCTACACAAGTGCATCCAGCCATTCTGTGAGTCCCCACTCCATGCACACTGTTTCCCTGTGTTCTTTCATTCTCGTCCTGTATAGTCTGCGTCAACATTATCAGCCTGATAGTTCTACCCTAGTCTTCCCAATGTGCCTCTTCTCCTTTTCAGTAGCTTTACTTTTGAAAATAATATTTTCCCTCCATCTAAGGAAATATGCTCACTGAGAATATACAAAAGTATACAGAAGAAGAAGAAAACCATCCAAAGTAGCACTGTCCATAGCAGCACTTGGATGCAATTCATCTGGCTGTATATGTGTATGTATGACTTTTCATGTAAATTTTGTACGCAAGTTCAGATGCTATATTGTATTATATTCTGAAACTCACGTATTTCTTCATATAATTAAAAGCCATTTTATTTGCTAGAGAAGAGTCCACTGAATAAATGTTCCCTTATTTGTTTAATTGCCCTGAGATTTAGGTTAGCTCCATTTTTCCATTCAAAAGTCAACTGGCTTTTCCACGAAATCATTAACCTGTTGTGTGTGCCTCTCTGATAAAATATTTGGTGTAAAATCTTAGCAGTTGCATCACTGAGACAAAAAGTATAGTATTTTTCAGTGTCTTTATACAAGTACATGATGAAAAACTGCTTTTCACTCAGATTGGGTCAAACTATACTTTTTCTAGTGACCAATTTTCCTTCTTACATTTTATACTGATGTTTTATGGTCATAGCGTCTGGGCAAGACTGTTGGCTCCTTGGAGGCAGAGGCATTGAGTCCATTTGCTTTACTCCCTAGGTCCCACTCGGCACATACCCTTCTGAACCAGCAGCAACTCACCTGAGTATGAGCACACAGGCTGCGACCAGAGAGTAGGCCATTAGTGTGCCAATGGACATCATGTCCACAAGCGCCTTCAGGTCAAAAAGAAACGCCATCACAGCTGCAGGGAGAAATGAAAGGTGAAGCCAACAGCCTCTGATGGAATTCTGTGTGGTCAGTACTTTCACATCACGGACAAGTGACTGACACTTTTCTCTTTAATACCAATGACAGTAAGTCAAACACAGGACAGAAAATATGTATCTCATGGTTCAGAAGATGTTCTTTAGGTTCTAAAAACTGGTAGTGAGACTTCAAAACTCTTCCGCTCCCTACAAAGTACAACACACTTTGCACAAAATACTTTGATTACTTAAAAAAATAGTTGTCTGACAAAGAGTGAAAATATTAAATGAGAGACAAATGACCTTTGATGCTTAAGAACAATGCTGGATATACCGACTAGGTCCTTTTTTAAGACCATAAAAAATTTAAACAGAAAACAGTTTCATTATAGATGTAACATAATCCTTCTTACTTTCCATGTGTATTTTAAAGTATATCATTCACAACTCAAAATTATTTAACAAAATTCAAATCTGTTTTTAACAGGCTAAATTATACTCTGACTCAAATTACAAACTTCAGGTAGATTGAATAGAGGTCAATTTATGGTCCTGTACTCCAAATCCTAATGATGTTCAGAGGCAAGACATATTTTATATAACTGACTAGTGAGTTTATGCCTATCAACTGTTTTCTCCTAAAAGGACCATTTCAAGAAAAAAGTGGTGATATTACCTCAAAATTAGCATGCAGTTATCCCTATGATAAGAAGCAAATAATACCACATTTCATTTGTGATGTTCCATTCCTCTTTGCAAATTTGGTATGTCTATGATCTCATTTCTTCAAGTCCATGGGACAGGGGCTATTAGTTAGGATTAGCCATATAAAACAGTCAACATTTCACTATTTTTGACCCCCTAAACTAAGCAGTTTACATGGTTTGACCTAGCAGGATTATCCTCATCATATTATAAACAGGTTAATGTGAGAAAGCTACAATTACTAGGTAGAGACAGATTCCTACCTAAAACACATCCCCATGCTCCTTCTACAATATCCCATTGTTACTTTAAGTGTACTGCCTGCCTTACTTTGAAAATCATTCATTGCTAGTATATAAGTATGCATACATTAAGATTATTAAAATTTCAGTGTTTTTAAGATCACAGATAGCCGGGGGCCGGTGCTGTGGTGCAGCGGGTTAAAGACCTAGCCTGAAGCGCCGGTATTCCATATGGGTGCCGGTTCTAGCCCCGGCTGCTCCTCTTTCGATCCAGCTCTCTGCTATGGCCTGGGAAAGCAGTAGAGGATGGCCCAAGTCCTTGGGCCCCTGCACCCACATGGGAGATCCAGAAGAAGTTCCTGGCTCCTGGCTTTGGATCAGCACAGCTCCGGCCATTGCGGCCATCTGGGGAGTGAACCAGTGGATGGAAGACCTCTCTCTGTCTCTACCTCTCTCTGTAACTCTGTCTTTCAAATAAATAAAATAAATCTTAAAAAAAAAAAAAGATCACAGATAGCCAAATATCACAGCCAAAAGAGAAGAAAACAATTAACTACCCCTAGTTCCTCTCTGAGGTAAGTTTAAAAATAAGTCAAGTAAGGTGTGAAAGTACAAAACAATAAAAGCATTTCAGAACATTTTAAAAAGGGTTCAATTATAATTATCATCCTAAATGGGGAAAAATGATAAAATACAGTATTTTGTTGAAGTTTTTAACTGGATAAAATAGCAAGTTTTTCACTGCACTAAATAAAATAGGTGATTCTTTGACAAGAAATCTTTATGAACTGTTTTCAATACCAGAATGTACTATTTAATAATAAAATGAACTTTTTCTTCATTGTATTGCAGTAGAAATTTAAGCCTAATAAAATAAGTTACTTGCCCTGTAAGTGCCAGTACTACAAAATGTTTACAAAGTGAAACTGTTGAGGCCAATGCTTTCTGACCTTGAAAAAACTCCATTTCATACATAATGAAAGCATGACCATTCTTTAATTTCCATCAAAAGGAAGCCTCAACTAAATTATCATTTTGAGTTGTATTTCTATTGCCACAATTATTTATTGTTTTTGTACATAAACTTTGTGAATGTCTATCTGTTGCTTTCTATTATAGTACTTTTAGAGTCATTCTCTCAACCTACAGGATCTTTGAAAACTTCTGCATGAAATAATCTAGGCCAAGGCATTTTATATTAAGACATGCCATAATGTAGGCAGTCTTGACTTTCTGACCATAACTGAAGTCCTGAAACCTCTGAAAGGAAAAATAGACTTCTAATGGGGTTGAGGGGATGTGTATGTTAGCACCTCTAGTTGATCTGGAGGGCAATGATACAAGGGTCAAGGATAAATTATCTTTGACACTTATTATAATTAATTAAGAATAACAAAGTTTTGCTTTCAAAAGCCCAATGGTACTTCAGCAATATTCAACTTACATCACAAGTGAAATACAACATATGTAAATATTACTTTTAAATGAACATTTCAAGGATGGCTTATTCATCAATTAAATTTTTATGTGTCCCAGAAGAATTTTTATTCATCAATTCATTCATCGATTGGAAATGTAATAGGTGATCTATAGTGCAATACAATTATAATCCTTTGCACATCTATTAAAGGCCCAAAAGGTTAAAATAACAAAATTGTTAAAAAAAAATCCCAAAGAGTCAATTAACAATGAATTTCAGAACATCACCACCACCACAATTTTCAGGTGTTAATCCCAATATTCATACACAAATTTATCAGTGAATTTGTTCTTAACTTACATGCACAGCATGCAGACCCTCTTGGTAAGTTCATGCATGTGCATAAATATTCCAGACCAATGCTGAAGAAGCCTATGTGTGTAAAGCTTACCAGAAATGACCCCAGCAGTCAATGTGGCAGCAACTGGTGACTGCCTCTTACTCACTCTGGCAAGAAATCTAAACAGTAAACCATCCCGGGCCATGGCAAACAGAATTCGAGGTAAAGGAAACATAGAGCCCAGAAGACTAGAACAGAAAAATTCATAATCCATGTGAATAACCCAAAATATTATTCTAGAAAAGCATACACAGGTAAAGACTGGACACACCATAGTGCAGAACCAAATAATTCAAAATAGAAAACATTCACAAAATAGTGATTGAGCATCACGTAAAGCCGAACAGAAAACTACCTAAATTTCTTTTTTTTTTTTTCCTAGAGTCCTTGATGAGAAAAGATCCCCCTTTTCTTAATAAAATCAACTCACTCTCACCTGCCACTGCACCCGATGATAAAGTAGCAATGATTGGTGTCTTCGTTTTGGAATTGATTTGAGCTAGACATTTGAAAAGCAACCCATCTTCCGCCATAGCATAGATTACACGAGGCATTGGGAAAATGGATCCAAGAAGACTGAATAAAAAGCAAAGACATGCAGTAGAGCAGACAAATTCATGCAAGATTACATCCCAGAACTGAACTGTATAAAACTCAGCATAGTAGCTTTGAATACAAAGTTTTATTATTTTAAAATGCACCAGGATTGGGCATTTACAAATATCTGTCACTATGACCACTGTGCTATTCATTATTCTGTTGCAGATATCTACCAAGAAAAATTAGTATCACAGTATCAGAAGTAATTTGTGTGTACCCATGATTATTACTGAATTTCAACCAAATAATTAAGGTTTTGCAAAATACCACTAAGATAATTTCAGTGGCAATTACTGAGAAAATAAAATTCCTAAATTGATAGGTAATTAAAGAGATTAAATAATTTTATTTCATAATGACAGTTAACTCATTCACTCAGTAACTATGAATTTTGTATTTACCATTATTTTTTCCCATGTAACCCAATCTTTATCAAATTAGTAATAATTCCTGGCATGATAAAGACAATCAAAGTAAAGAAAGATAAAAAAATTATAAATTTAGTACACAGAAGTAGCCATAATTAAAAAGTTAGTAACAGTGAAGTTTAACAAGACAATTTTTGCTTTGTGTTTTGAATTACCTGTACTGACTGCACTATTCCACACATGAATTAAATGTAAAAAGTGACCATCAAAAAGAAAACAAGTACTTTATTTAAAAAAGCCATTTTATCTCTTCACACATCTGGAGTGAGCCTGGACAGACCTGAATCTACGCCCCTCTCTGGACCACTGTGGTGTGGTACTTTCACACTCTACACTTTGGAACTATTTGAAGTGATTCAAAATAAATTTCAGTACTGGCCGATGACTGAGAAACAAAAAGAGTGATTTCTAATTGCCACTTAATATTATAAGGGATTTGAAGGCAAAACAAAGCTAGCTTGAATTAATTTTAAAATTTAGCTTTCTAATTTCAAACTTTTAGACAATTATTTTCACTTTAAAAATTAGCGATCACATAAAAGATTCATTTTCTCTATGAGAACAGTCAACATTTAGTATGAAGCAAAAGTAGAATAAAATGTATTTCTTATGATCTTATGTGAATTTGAAATATAAGTAACTCAGAAAACCTGAGAAACAAGCATAATTATTAAAACAAGCAGCTACTAAAGATCTAGACCCTTGAAAATCAACTACCTTTTTCTCTTCACATACATATTTTAAGAATTTCCGGGGGGGGGGGGGAAGCCATTGTAATCTATAAGCTGTATTTTGGAAATTTATATTCTTTAAATAAAAGCATTATAAAAAAAAAAAAAAGAATTTCCACCATTAACTTGAGAATGATCATTTCTGTTTCCAGACCAAGTCACTCAGCTTGGTGCTAAGAGGGAACTGTCAGTGTTCCAGAATTAAAAGCACATAGTATTTAAACAGGACAGTGCACATAGCTGCTTCTCACACAGACTCATAATCACTTAAAAACAGAGCAAGAAATGTTGATCTGTGTCCATAATCTCATGTTGTTTGTAGTGCTAAAAGAAACACCAAAGTCAGCAGAGAAACACACAAGAAGCAGCATCTTGGGTTTTATAACACCTCCATATATGTGTAGGTGTGACGTACATATGTGTGGGGCATCTGTGTGTGTGTGTGCATATGTGTGTCTGTGTGTACAAGAGCTATAAGCGTTCCTACTGAAGTCTGGCCCCTCACCATCTTGGAAAAATGGTCTCTGAATGTGGGGGAGGGGCAGTTCTTCACGATTTAGGATATGTATATGCAATCCTGGGCAAATTATTCAGTGAACACATAGCTGCATAATATGTTCCTCAAGGCAGGATATTTTTAAAGCACACAAAAGCGACTTTTTAGACAGCGACCAAACTGAGAAGGACCTCAAACAGGCCCTGCTGCAAAGGCCAAGCCATGTACCTTGTTGACAACGCACAGAGGGAGCCCGCAGCAACGATGTATTTGGCAGGGCCCCATCCAACATACTCAAATGCCACAGGAAGGGGGCTTTTTTCATCCAGGAGGTAGTATGGCATCATGAGGGTCAAGGCTGCAGACACCCCAAAATAGGCCATAAAGCAGACAAGCAGAGAAGTCACAATTCCAATGGGAATAGCTTTCTGGGGATTCCGCACTTCCTCACCTAGGGAAATATAAACAAACAATGTGTATGTTCAGTAAGACATTAAGAGGCAAAGAACTTAATTTGTATCAGATTCTTCCTTTCTTCCACTGTAAATCTACTCTGGTTTTGTCCCTTCTGTTTTCTTGATCAACCATTTTATGAGAAATTTCTTCTCTTCTTGAAGGTGCTTCGCCATTACATAAAAATTCAATTCACAGAGGGAGAAGAGAAGCTATGCAAGGCATTTCCCTGTTTCCAGAAGAAGAAAACCAATCGGATAAAAATGACAGAACATCACTATCAAGTGTTTTGGGAAAACAATTCATCCACAGAGGCTAAATCTCTATTAAGGTTCTCTATAGACCCTTAAATTTGCTTCAGGTAAGTTTATTTCATCTACTTATAAGAAAGTCTAGCTTCAGGCCGGCGCCGTGGCTCAACAGGCTAATCCTCCGCCTTGTGGCGCCGGCACACTGGGTTCTAGTCCCGGTCGGGGCGCCGGATTCTGTCCCGGTTGTCCCTCTTCCAGGCCAGCCCTCTGCTGTGGCCGGGAGTGCAGTGGAGGATGGCCCAAGTGCTTGGGCCCTGCACCCCATGGGAGACCAGGAGAAGCACCTAGCACCTGGCTCCTGCCATCGGATGAGCGCGGTGCGCCAGCTGCAGCACGCTGGCCACGGCGGCCATTGGAGGGTGAACCAACGGCAAAGGAAGACCTTTCTCTCTGTCTCTCTCTCTCACTGTCCACTCTGCCTGTCAAAAAAAAAAAAAAAAAAAGTCTAGCTTCAATTAAAAAAAAGTATGTTTTTTATTCTTCTAATAAAATTTGGCATTTAAAGTCAATTAGAGGGCCTTGCAAGGACAGGAACACAGAGGAAGCACTCTTTTCTGTGTGGCATAAAGAGAAAACAACTATCACAGTATATTTTGTTTAATGAAAGAAGAGACAACTTTGAAGATGATCATCAGTTATTACATATTTTGATGGTACTTCCAGATAGAAGGCCACAAGAGGTACTTATGACTTACACTAAGTATTCAGCAGTTTGCAAAGTATTCTTCATATGACGTATTTTAGGTCATCTTCATCGTATCTGACAGGTAAGTACTGCTCTCTCAATTTTACTGATATAGAAAGCAAGGCTGAGGGAGTTTCATTAAGGTTTCTTTTGCTCATATACAGCAGGTGTCACAATTGGTTCTAGAACAAATGATCTTCTTACCCTAAATCCCTCTCCTATTCACTGGACTCCCTACTGCAATACAAGACTACTCATACGGTGGGAGGAACACCTTTTTCCACATCCTTGCATCAAGATACTGCTCTTACCAGTTGTTGCGATGCAATCAAATCCCACAAAGGCATAAAAGCAAGTTGCAGCACCAGCCAAGGTTCCTGCAAAGCCGTAAGGCATAAAGCCACCAGCCCCATAGAGACTTGTGCCATTTTCAGAAGGTGGCTCCCTAAGGAAGAGAACAAATGCATTGGAAAGTCATTTTCATGGGAAACTGTTCCTTCTGGGGACTTATGTAGAACCCTATCCTTGGAAGGCTGCTGTTTTCATCAGCTCATTGGAGGTGATGTTCATAAAACTAAAGCAAAAACCTTTTTCTCTCCTTCTGTCCTACAGACTAGTGGAGCCCCTGACAATGTCACCTTGCACCCACAGCACTTGCAGAAGGGCCAGCCCCACACTGGGAGGAACCTCAGTCAGGCAAGATTTCAAAACCAGAGACTAAAGTAGGCCATGCTTTGAGATAATGACAGGAAACTTTCTCTTCCTGTGGATGTTTTTCCCTGTAACAATATATGGATTCCAAAGCAGAAAGTGAGGCATGGTGTAAGCGCTTCCAATTCACCATGGAGACATTTGAAAAAGTAAAGCCAAACTCTCTAGGCTTCATGAATATTATAGAAGTTGAATATTTTATGTTAAAAATGGTATAAAAAATCAGGGGATGCCAACTTTCTCTCTCATCAGAATGAGTATAAACAATATAAAGAGAAACATTTAGATGTAACTCAATCTATGTAATGGAAACTTCCTGTAATCTTAGTTCTGCTTATGCAACTAACATTCTCCAAAAAACAAGGCCTGGAAATTACTACAAGGCTGAAAGAATGCAATGAACTGAACAGTGGCCCCACAGGATGAACATAAGGATATGTGACTTCAGAATGCTCATCACTTAGAGGTGGCGAACCACTGGGGAATAGAGGAAGTTCTTTCCAATGAACAGTCAGGATCCAGCCCCTGCTCTTTCCCCAAAACTGAGAGCAGCGCTTGAGGTTGGGAACAGCAGCCGTGGCCTCACATAGCTGCTCAACTGTAAGTATGGTTTGGGGGAGCCAGGAATGAAGTCTTGCAATACAGCAGCCCCTCAGACAGGGCTCGGGAGAAGAAAGTTTGACAACCATTGTTCAGAGGAAAGCTGTCACCCATGCCCTCTTTAAAATGTAACATTATAAAAAATAAGGGAAAAACTCAATCTTTAAAAAAAATTTATTTCGAATTTGTTTGAAAGTCTGAAAGAGAGAGAGAGAGAAATAAAGAAACAGACAGATCTTCCATCCACTGGTTCACTCCACAGATGCCTGCAACAGCTGAGGTTAGGTCAGGCTAAGGGCAGGAGTCTGGAACTCAATCTGGGTCTCCACTTGAGTGTCAGGGGCCCAAGGACTCGAGGCATCTCCGGCTGTTTCCCAGGGTGTGCATTAGCAAGAAGCTGGATTTGACGCACAGGAGCCTGGACTTGAACCCGGCGCTTGAACATGGGATGCAAGTGTCCCAAAAGGCAGCTTAACTGCTGTGCCAAACGCCCACCCACTTTTAAAAATGTTATTTATTTATTTCCATTTATTTGAAAGGCAGGGAGATAGAAAGAGACACAGAGACAGCCAAATATTGTACCTGGCACTTGCTGATACATTTTTGAGAAACTCTTCGCTAATCCTCCAGTTAGCCACACTTCCTTTCACAAAGCCAGCAACCATCACAAAGAGAAGGACCAGGATGTTAACGGCTGTGAAGAATTTGTTCACCCAAGCAGATTCCTTTACTCCAAAAGATAAAAGTCCTATAGGAAAAAAGAAAGCATTTCAGTGTTTACCTAAAATTTTAGTAAAGGCCATGGCATTTTGTGGCATTTTAAATATAAGATCTGTCGTATCATTTCACCATCATTTCTATATAAGATGACCTCAAAATGTCTATGAAAAATAAAAGCATTATGAAAAAGCTATTCATGGATTTCAACTTTTTTGGTGCTAAAACAAACATCTTTTAATTTCTTTTTCATGACCTTTTAAAGTCCCATTGTATTTAACTCCCATTTACCCACTTCTATTGCTAGTTTGTACCCATCAGTCATCTGACTGTGAAACAAGGGCTGCTGCACAGAACCGGGTCAACCTCAGACGGCAGTCTATGCCTTCTGCCAAGAAGCATATGAATCTGGTAATTTTGGCTATTATTACCAATGGTAGAGAGATGTAAAGTAACAATTTTAATGAAAGGCTGTTCTAAAAAAAGCCAGTTCAAGGTTATTGGTCATAAACTTTTTTTGAAAGGTTTATTCATTTATTATTTGAAAGTCGAGTTAAACAGAGAGAGAAGGAGAGGCAGCGAGAGAAAGAAAGAGAGGTCTTCCATCCGCTGGTTCACTCCCCAGTTGGCTGCACCAGCTGGAGCTGTGCCCATCTGAAGCCAAGAGCCAGGAGCTACTTCCCATATGGGTGCAGAGGCTCAAGCACTTGGGCCACCTTCTACTGCTTTTCCAGGCCATAGCAGAGAGACGGATCAGAAGTGGAGCAGCGGGGACTAGAACCAGTGCCCATATGGGATGCTGGCACTGCAGGCAGCAGCTTTACCTGCTATGCCACAGCGCAGGCCCCTGGTTATAAAGTTTTAAAAAGTAAAAGCTCAGTCATTATCTCTGCCAGGTAATTACTGGATATACGTGAATAGGAAATCATTATTCAATGTTCATGCCAACAAGCACTTTGTTAAACTGATTCTCATTTTACTATATTTTTACATTCTGATTATAAGATCAATTTTTCTACTAAAGTAATTTAATGATACAGAAAAGCATGAAGACAATGAAGATGAACTGTGGGTTTCCCCCCAGAATTTCTCTCTCTCTCACACACACACACACACTTGCACAAACAATACATATATACACACAATTTCCACATAACTTTATTACTTTATTAATAGCTGCATAGTCTTCTAATCCATTGAGGTACCATACTTTAATGCCTTCTTTTCTAGGCACTGATATAACTGTTGGCTTTTTACAATCATAAGCAGCACTGACATAATCATCCTTTAATACATACCTTAGGGCTACTATAATTAAAACAGCCTGGTACTGGCACAAAAATAGACATGTAGACCAATGGAATAGAATCTGAACCCCAGAAGTTAATCTACACATCTACACCAACTAATTTTTGACAAACAAGCTAAAATCAATCCCGGAGAAAGGACTGTCTCTTCAACAAATGATGCTGGGAAAAATTGGATCTATGCATGCAGAAGCATGAAACAAGAACCCTACCTTACACCTTACACAAATATCAACTGAAAATGTATCAAGAATCTAAATCTACGACCTGATATCATCAAATCACTATAAAAGAACATTGGGGAAACTCTGCAAGACACTGGCATAGACAAAAACTTCTTGAAAAAGACCCCAGAAGCACAGGCAATCAAAGCCAAAACAGACAAATGTGATTACATCAAGCTAAGAAGCTTCTTCACTGTAACGGAAACACTCAACAAAATGAGGCATCAACCACAGAATCAGAGAGAACATCTTCAAACTACGCAACTGATAATGGATTAATATCCAGAATCTATAAAGAGCTCAAGAAATTAAAAAACAACCAACCCCACAATTCAGTTAGGAAATGGGTAAGGATATGAACAGGCATTTCTCAGAAGCTGAAACACAAATGGCCCACAGACACACGAAAAGATGCTCAAGATCACTAGACATCAGAGAAATGCACACAAAAATCACAGCGAGGTTTCACCTCATTCCAGTTAGAATAACAAACGCTGGTGTGAGCATGTGGGCAGAAAGGTACCCTAATCCACTGTTGGTGGGAACGTAAACTAGTAAAACCATGTGGAAGACATTGTGAAGATTCCTCAGAAATCTAAAAATAGGTCTACAATATGACCTAGTCATACCACTACTAGGAATTTACCCAAACAAAATAAAATCAGCATATGAAAGTGTTATCTGTTCCCCCATGTTTATTGCAGCTCAATTCACAATAGCTAAAATATAGAATCAACCCAGATGTCCATCAAACGATGACTGGAGAAAGAAAAATGTATATACAGACCCTGGAATACTACTCAGTTGTAAAAAAGAATGAAATCCTATCTTCTGCAACAAAATGAATACAGCTGGAAACCATTATACTCAATGAAATAAGCCAGTCCTCAAAAGATAAATATCATACATTTTCCCTGATTTGTGGTAACTAACATACAGAGTACAAAACATATAATGCATATGACAGAAATCAACATTTTGAGATCTTTTTTTAAAGATTTTTTTATTTGAGAGGCAGAGTTATAGACAGAGAGGGAGAGACAGAGTGAAAGGTCTTCCATCTGCTGATTCAATCCTCAAATGGCTGCAATGGCCGGAGCTGAGCCAATCTGAGGCCAA
This sequence comes from Sylvilagus floridanus, assembly GCA_949820135.1. Lineage (NCBI taxonomy): Eukaryota > Metazoa > Chordata > Mammalia > Lagomorpha > Leporidae > Sylvilagus > Sylvilagus floridanus. The sequence goes on from OX463242.1 coordinate 68,527,307, forward strand.
GAGCCAAGAGCTTCTTCTAGGTCTCCCACATGGGTGCAGGGACCCAAACTCTAGGGCCATCTTCTGCTGCTTTCCCAGGCCACAGCAGAGAGCTGGATTGGAAGAGGAACACTGATAGCTCTATTTCTAGAATCAGCTCCCATATGGGATGCCGGCACTACAGGTGGAGGATTAATCTACTGTGCCACAGCACTGGCCCCCTCCACTGTATTTTTCAAATTTGTCATTTGTTGCTGGGTCATAGGGTTCAGTGCCAGCCAAATAAAGAATCTTAAAAAATAGCTTTCCATACCTTTTAATTATTTAAAACATTTCAATATATACATTTGTATTTACTTGGCAGAGACAGAGATCTTCCATCTACTGGTTTGCTCCTCAAATGCCTGTGACAGCTGGTTAGATGAAGAATGACTGATATATACTCAGAGAATAACAAAGCCACCAGTGTTTTCCCAACATGCCACATGTGCTCTCTTGCCCAAGGTCTCATCTTCTAATAACAGACTGGAGACCAATGAACAACTCATCTAAATATTGCATAAGCTTCTTTTACACCTTTAATAACTCAAGAATTTCCAGTGATAAGAAATTTACAGTACAGGATTTTGACTTTCTTGTTACCACCTTTGAAGATCAAAGTAGCAACTCAGCCTATGGAGAGATATCATAGTCAAAGATCACAGGACACCTGATGTAGGCGAGTTCTTGGTCTTGCCATGGAATTTAACAGTTATAACTGTCATAGTTGCATGCTTTGCATCATTTAGAGATTAAAGTGAGATATTTTAAGTTTGCTGAAAGCATCCCTAAATAAAACATGATGCAACTAATTTCATGTTAGCTAGGCTGTTTAGAAACTAAAACAGAAAATCTATCATTCATTGAAAAATAATTGGTGTGAATTTTCTTGATATTAGGAAGCAAAAAATTTTAGACCTATAAATTTTGATGATGACCCTATCCCTATTTCTATAAAACACACTTAATTAGTGACTTTTTAAAGGATAAAGCTATTTTTATATGATGTAATTCTTCAGATAAACATTTCATAATAGAAAGCTATCTCTGTCACATTGTTGTAAGCAAGGGAGAAAACAGAGATCAGGTTAGATGGGAAAGGGAAGAGAAGGTTACCTGGGGTAAGTCAAGTAGAAAGTGGTAACAAACCTTTGAGGGTATTGCCAAATGCTCATGGAAAACCTTAATTAGAGGGTAAGTTTATTTTGAATTTTGAAATTCATGAATAGTTTTTTTTCATAATATACATTTTTATGAAGTATTTGAAGATCTCTCATACACACTTTTTTTTTTCTTTTAAGATCTAATTTATTTATCTGAAAGGCAGTTAGAGAGAGAGAGAGAGAATCTTCCACCCACTGGTTCATTCCCCTAATGGCCCCAACAGCCAGAGCTGGGCAACACTGAAGCCAGGAGCCAGGAGCTTCATCCAGGTCTCCTGTGTAGATTCTGGGGCCCAAGCACTTGGGCCATCTTTCACTGCTTTCCCAGGCACATTTGTAGGGAACTGCATTGGAAGTAGAGCAGCCAGTACTCAAACTGGCACCCAAATGTGATGCCAGCATTGGAGGTGGCTTAACCTTCTAAGCCACAGTGCAGGCTCCCATGTGGGTTTCAAATTTTTTTTTTTTTGCATCAACTTCTCATTTAATTCTATTTTTTACAATCTTTTTGGAGTGCTCATAGATTTTATTCTCAGCCAATATTTGATGGGCTTAAGGAAGACTGTACATAGGAATATTAAGCTAGAACAGCTTCAAATAATGAAAGTAAATATTACTCAACAGCAGAGATTACCTATGCCTACAAAAAAAAAAAAAAAACTAGCTGCCATCTTAGTGCTTGCTATCTACAAAGCTCTTGGAACATTGTTTGCAATATCACTGATAGCTCTATTTCAGGGATGAGCAAGGAAATCATTCAGTGTTCCAAAGGTAATAAATGGCACGTTAGGGTAACAACTTGTTTCTCTCTTATTCCTGAGCCTTCCTAAATCACTAACCATTACTGAAAATTCCAGTTTCAAGTGTGCTTGTCTCCTTCAAAGACAATCAGTAATCGGAAAGCTTTCTTTTCAAACAGATGTCTTTATTATATTGATGAAAGCACGACAGAAGAACAGAATTCATTCTAGAAATAGTATGCTTAGTTTTATCTACAAGATAAACCTGCACCAATAAATTACACATTACTCCTTAATGGTACTTCACTGCCATTCCTGCAAATCTCTAAATACAAAATTATGACATTGATGAAAATTTGAGATGTCTCATTCTGTTATTTAGTGCATGCCAGGTACCATTTGTTCAGAAGTAAAGTTTCCACCATTCCACACAACTTAGGTTTATTTTTGAAACACGCCTATCACATAAGTGTGAGTAGAGCTGGGGAGGTTGAGAACTCAGGTCTCTAATGTAGTAGGGACCTATTTTCCTGGGACAATTAGTCAGGCTTATCATGGAGAGAAGCATAATTGGTTCTCTTACCTGCTAGAAGTAATATAAGGCACACAGCAAAAAAGTCTGGATACTCTGCAAGACCGGTATAATTCATTTTGAAGTATGTTCGGAAAAACTGTCCGATCTGCTTGTTAAGAAGTTCATCAAAGGTGCCACTCCATGCTCTCGCAACACTTGAGGTACCTTCCCAAGACACAGAACATTCAGAAAACACAAGATCACTGTCAGAAAATGAACAGAACATCATTTGCCACTCTATCAGGTACATGGGTTAGTTTCCATAGGTTGAAAATTTTAATGACATATAGGATTGTCTTAGTAATTTCTCAATTATTTAACCATAATCAAATGCTCAAGTCTAAGGTGTGGACTTTGTTTGCAATAAAGAACTATTAACTTAAAGCAAACAGATTTTCAAGCCCACTAAAAGATACCAAAATGAAGCAGAAGCACAGAACTCTGCAGCTTCAGGAGCAGACATTTCAGAGATGAGTAGAATGAAGCGGCCAGATCACCCAGCAGCTAATGAATGCAGATCTGCCACCAAGCACAAGCCTCTCACTCGGGGTGCCACTCTACACCACTGAGGTTCATTTCTGAAACATACCGATCACGTAGGATAAGATGAGATTCCAGCCAGTGATGAAGGCCCACAGCTCTCCAACAGTAACGTAAGTGTACAAATACGCAGACCCTGTCTTGGGAACTCGGGCCCCAAACTCAGCATAGCAAAGGCCGGCCATCACGGACGCCAGGGCAGCAATGAGGAAGGAAACAACGATGCTGGGGCCGGAGTCTGCTTTGGCGACTTCCCCTGCAAGGACATACACCCCGGCACCAAGAGTGCTTCCAACCCCCAGGGCGATGAGGTCCATGGTGGATAGACAGCGGCATAGCTTGGACTCTTCTAGACTGTCCAGAGTCACAATTTTCCTCCGGATCAGACACCGGGCAAAAGTCAGCGCTGCTCTGCAGGGAATCATTCTGAAGAGGACAACCTGAGAGAGAGAGAGAGAGAGAGAGAGAGAGAGAGAGAGAGAAAGGGAGGAGGTTACAGGTGGATCTGGACCCATCCTGCCTCCAGGTAGTGATGCAGCTCCCAGGCCTAAGGACAAAATACTTTTTGTTTCTTTTTAACTTGTGAATAGAGGTGTGGTGCAGAGCAGTCACGGGAGGGCTGAGTAAGCTCAACCTTGCTTCCACATTCCCCTTTACAGAGGGCTGCAGACAGTGGCCCATTTGGGATGCAAAGGAATAGCAGTTCTGGGCGATTAAAAAGATTTGCCATTTTTATTCACTTAATACAAGTTTTAAAGAGAAGTTCACAGAAACGTATTCCAAGATATGGCTGCACTTGTTGGTTAAGTTCTCGCAAAATGGTGAATTGCTTGGTCTTCTATTTTCTGTCTTTTCTTCCTTCATTGAACTTGGGTTCTTCAGGACCTAATAGAGCCAGGGGTCATGGTAGGAATATATATAGAATGGTGTTACACCAATGTGGTCTCCAGTTTATGGGACTTATTACAGTCTAGCACAGTCCAAAAGCAGGTAAAAAACATGATCATTGTGCTTCCTACATTATTCTTACATTATCAAATGTACATGAGCTTCTCCATTTTCATTCCCAACAGTTAATGTGGAGCAGATGTGAACTTTTTAGAATTCAACAACATCCCAAATGGTATGGGTTCAAAGTCCCAGCTGCTCCACTTCTGATCCAGCTCCCTACTAATGCATCTGGGAAAGCAGCAGAAGATGGTCCAAGTACTTGGGCTTCTGCCACTCATGTGGGCCACCTGGCTGAAGCTCCTGGCTTTGGCCTAGCTCAGCCTAGCTCAGCCCTGGAGGTTGCTGGGTAATGAACCAGTGGATGGAAGATGAATCTCTCTGCTTCTCCGTCTCTCTGTAACTCTTTCAAATAAATAAATAAACCTCCCAACACGTGCTTAGATTTTTCTAACTAAAACTTTTTTTTGTTTAAAGATTTATTTATTTATTTGAAAGTCACAGTTACACAGAGAGAGGAGCGGCAGAGAGAGAGGTCTTCCATTAGATGGTTCACTCCTCAGATGGCGACAATTGCTGGAGCTGCACCAATCCGAGGCCAGGAGCCAGGAGCTTCTGCCAGGTCTCCCACGCAGGTGCAGGGGCCCAAGGACCTGGGCCATCCCCCACTGCTTTCCCAGGCCATAGCAGAGAGCTGGATTGGAAGAGGAGCAGCCTGGTCTCAAACTGGCACCCATAGGGGATGCCGGTGCCTCAGGCCAGGGTGTCAACCTGCTGCACCACAGAGCCAGCCCCTCTAACTAAATCCAACTATTTTAAGTATGAATTTGTACTAAAACAAACATATTTATTATATTTATTTGATTTTTATACATGAATAAACCAAAGTCCATATCAAGTATTATACATATATATTTTAACTGGCATGAATAAGAAGACAAAAAAAATCTCATCTCTCACATGTTGGCTCATTCTAATACTGAAAAGAAAAACAGGTTATAAAATAAAGCATGGGCCGGCGCCGTGGCTCAACAGGCTAATCCTCCGCCTTGCGGCGACGGCACACTGGGTTCTAGTCCCGGTCGGGGCGCTGGATTCTGTCCCGGTTGCCCCTCTTCCAGGCCAGCTCTCTGCTGTGGCCCAGGAGTGCAGTGGAGGATGGCCCAGGTGCTTGGGCCCTGCACCCCATGGGGAGACCAGGAAAAGCACCTGGCTCCTGGCTCCTGCCATCGGACGAGCGCGCTGCGCCGGCCGCAGCGCGCCGACCGCGGCAGCCATTGGAGGGTGAACCAACGGCAAAAGGAAGACCTTTGTCTCTCTCTCTCACTGTCCACTCTGCCTGTAAAAATAAATAAATAAATAAAATAAAATAAAATAAAGCATGGATACATACACACACATTACAGTAAAAAGGTCTCAAGTCAAATAAGCCAAAATATTAACTAATTATATTTAAGTAATGGGTTAATTTTTACTTCTAAGGAGTTCATATATTATATTGTCAGTATCTATTTTTAATTCCAATGAATATGTACAACTTAAATAAAAAATGAAAAAGTTCCACATGACTTTAATGAGTCATTTAAGCAAGCAGACTAGGACATAACTGAAGAACAGGGCTGTAACAGTGTATGCTGTTATCAGTCAATAAAAACTACATGTATTTAACTTTCAGAAGTGTGGGGCAGGTGTTTGGCCCAGTGTATAAAGCCTCCAGCTAGGATGCCTGTGTTCCACATTGGAATGCCTGGTTCAAGTTCCTGACTCCAGCTTCCTGTTAATGCAGGCCCTGGGAGGCAGTGGTAATGGTTCAAGTAATTGGGTTCCTGCTGCCCATGTGGTAAACTTGGACTGAATTCCCAGCCCCTGGCTTCATGTGCCACACCCCCCACCCACATGAAACCAAAAAACAAACAAAACACCCCCAAAACCAAAAAGCCATGTTGCAGACATTTGGGGAGTGAGCCAATGGATAAGGGGCTCTATCCCTCAAGTAAATAAATAAAAATTAAAGAAAAACATTAAACGTCAGCCTTGCTTTTGCTTCATGCATTGCACTTCCACTGTACAATGGTCTACAAACATTGAGTATTATTCCCTTCATTTTCTTCATTGCCAATAACCTAAACTTATGAGCTTGGCATTTTCTGTGAAAAACACAGATATTTTATAAATAAGGTTTTAACCTTACTCTAATATTGTCATTAAATTGAGTTTATTCAAAAATACAAGACTAATTTTCTACATTTAGTCTAAAAGACTTCTCATTTAAGAGACATTACTGGGATGAGACTAATATTTATAAGCTAATTCATATTCAGTTTCATATTAAACCCAGGAGACTAAAACTAACTCATTGACTGAACACCATTCACACATAAATATAACTGCAAGTTCTCAATATTGAAAGCAGCTAATTCAAACATAAATAAGAATTTTTAAAAAATGAAAAGGAGTGGAAATCTCCTTGATGGTAAAAACAAAGTTTTACCCATCTTCAGCATCTTCCATACTGCCTGTCAGAAGGCCAAAGCATGATTTAAAGATCACAGATGATAGCTCCAATTTTGCTAATACTGCAATCAGGTTCCCCAAGTTAAAACTCATCAACACTCCATAAATCAAAAGTGTATCACTTTCTACCAAGAGTTAACCCTGAAACAGCTATTTCTCTACCTAGAAGATGAAGTAGTGAAATGTTCTGCTTATAAAAAAAAAATCAACAAGTGAAATGTAGACGTTATAAAAAAGCTAACCGTGGAGCAAACGTTCAGTCCAGCAGCTGTAGTGCCACTTGGAATTCTGGCATCACATTTCAGAGTATCTGGGTTTGAGTCCTAGCTCTGCTTCCTAATGCAGCTTCCTGCTCATGTGTAGTACACCCTGGGAGGCAATAGTGATAGCTCAAAGTAGTTGGGTCCCTGACACACGGGAGATCCAGACTGAATTCCTGGTCTCTGACTTGGCCCCAGCTAGGCGCTGTTCTGGGCGTTTGGGGGGAATAAATCAGCGGATGGAAGGTTTCTGTCTGCCTGTCTTTCAAATAAATAAAAATTTAAAAATCAATTGAGGGGGGAGGGAGGGGCAGAAGAGGGTATTTACTAAAGGCTGAACTTCATAAACGTAAGCATTTTTATACAAACAGACATGTACAAAGATCAAGAATTAGGGACCACTGCCAACTAAAAGTACTCAGAGATGAAGACCCACTGCATGTCACTCATGGTTTAAAATCAAGTGGAAATGGGACGTTGTGTTCCACTTTAGGAACACACCTGAAAGACAAAATTAGGTGCCCTTGTCATTTAACTAGCTAAAACACTCCAGGATGGGGTATTTGATTAGCTCAATTTTTGTGAACAAAGGACACAAATGCTACAATTACACATATTTAAGGAGAAAAGGTCTTGAAGGAAGCAAGGAAATGAAAAGATTGAGGCGGTTATAGCATTGTGGCTGAGTTTTCATTTCTGAAATCCTTTTTTCTGGAGCTATGGTCACAATGTTGTTTATGAAATTTTTGAAGAAAAAGTAGCATACAAATGAAAGCAAATGAGCATGACAGTTAAGTAACCCAAAAAGAATAAATTAGTGATGGTCATCTTTTCAACATCAAATTGAAGTGAATTCAGTCCAGATTACATAGGGAGTAGAACTATTCTTACAGGATCATGCTTATAGAAATGTATAGCTTTGATCTGGTAAAATCTGGTTTGTGTTGCTTGTTTGCTACTAAGTATTTTATGTGCAGTTAGTTTCTCTGAGTTATTCTGGGGAAATAAGACAAAAATTCCATTTGTCCATCATGCTTTACTTTTTGAAAAAAATAATTTATTTTACTTATTTGAGAGAGACAGAGACAGAGAGACAGAGAGAGAGAGAGAGAGAGACATCTCCCACCTGCTGGTTCATTCCCTAATACCTACAATAGCAGGGCCTGGGCTGCACCATAGCTGGGAATCAGTAACTCAGTCTGGGTGGCAGAGATGCAACTACCTGAGCCATCACCTACTGCTTCCCAGAGTCTGCAGCAGCAGGAAGCTGGATTTGGGAGTGCAGCTTGGACTTGAACCTGGTCACTCCATTAAGGCCTGTGGGTTTCCCAGGCAGTATCTTAATGGCTAGGGCAAATCCCTGCCCCATTTGATTTTGAGTAACAGCACTGCATGCGTCAGAAACTTCTTAGAACTGACAGTTACTCAACAGCCTTTGCAAACAATCTCAGCTACGCATAGCCTGGTAAAATACTGATTGCAAAAGCCATGCCATGGAACTAATTTTGTAGAAATATAATGGGATGGGAGAAAAGGAATGTGAAAACACACAGGGTCAGTTTAATGAGTAATTATTAAACATTTATTGAGTCCCTTGAATCAGTGTTTACTAAAGAAAGAAAATAATCTCGTGCTTTCAGAAAATGTTTTTGTGTTGGCCGGCGCTGCGGTTCACTAGGCTATTCCTCTGCCTGCAACGCCAGCACCCTGGGTTCTAGTCCCTGTTTTTGGCCGCTGGATTCTGTCCCGGTTGCCCTTCTTCCAGTCCAGCTCTCTGCTGTGGCCTGGGAAAGCAGTGGAGGATGGCCCAAGTGCTTGGGCCCTGCACCCACATGGGAGACCAGGAAGAAGCACCTGGCTCCTGGCTTTGGATCAGCACAGCACACCGGCTGTAGCAGCCATTTAGGGGGTGAACCAACAGAAGGAAGACCTTTCTTTCTGTCTCTCTCACTGTCCACTCTGCCTGTCAAAAATAAAAAAAAAAAAAAAAAGAATATGTTTTTGTGGAGACTTACTGATCAAAACAGAGTGCCAACAAGGGAGAGGAAAACGTATGTCTAATGTTAACAATTCAATCTAATATTAATATACGAATTAAATTAAAAATTAAAAAAAATGTTGAAAGCTACTTAGCAGAAGTGGTTATGAGAGCTTTTAATTTAATAAGGTGCTTTCATTGCTGAAAAAAAAAAATCCACACACTCTCATCCCTTTTACAACAAATCCACACACAGAGATAATAGACAGGGACCCTGAAGGCCCCTGCTGACCTGGGAGGCACAGAGCATGGATCTACACTGCCATACCCACTGCAGCTGTTGCTGCTGCAACCCAGGATCCGTATTTAGGATGAAACCTACAGCCAAGTAGGAAGGACGACCACCTAGAATGTGCCAAGAGGCCCAGGGAAAACTTCACACCCATGTCCTTGGCCTTCCAACATCAAGCATCAAGGCTCTACCACCAACATTCCCATGAGGCCCTAACTTGATTCTGCAATACCAGAAACAGACATGGATCTTTCTTCAGTAGACAATTATTCTATTAACTGTTAAAACAGTGGCCTCTTGGGGCCGGCGCTGTGGCATATTGGGTAAAGCCGTTGACCTGCAATACTGGCATCCCCTGTGGGCGCTAGTTCGAGTCCTGGCTACTCCACTTCCGATCTAGCTCTCTGCTAGGGCCTGGGAAAGCAGTGGAAAATGGCTCAAGTCCTTGGGCCCCTGCACCCTTGTGGGAGACCCGGAAGATGATCCTGGCTCCTGGCTTCAGATCGGCGCAGCTGGAAGACCTTTTTCTGCCTCTGCCTCCCTCTAACTCTGCCTTTCAAATAAATAAATAAATCTTAAAAAACAACAGTGGACTCTATTGAGGAAAAAAATACATACATGGTAGCTTAGATGTGAAAGTGGAATCAGTCTGGCAGGGATTATCAACAGACCTTGCTGCAGCAATGCCTCTGAACAATGTTACTGATGCTGATGGCGCAGGGGCACCTTCTTCAGCCCCAGCTCTGCCCCACCCTACCTCAAGTACAGCAGCCTCTGGGCATCTCACTTCTTGATAAGCTACTATTAGTTCCTGCCAAGAAAAACCTAAATTCCTTCCTCAGCAACTTGGAAACTCTGCTTCAAAAATTTAACTCAACAGTGCAGAATTTTAGCTATTGTAAAACCCTCAGCCCTGATCAAAGAACACACTGTACAGAAGACTTCCTATCAACTGACCTCAGAAATCTTTCAAAATCCTGCTATTTACTCCAATGACCATCCTGGATCTTCATTTTAGCTCAATAATAGTTCAATGCAGCCTTAGTCACACAAAAACAAATCTCACCCCTCCTGCCCTAAAGAAAAGCTGAAATCTCTGCCATAATCCTCTGTACTGGTATCACAGGTCCTGACAATAAATCTTACAACAGGGACCAGCTGTGATCAGTCAGTGGGGCAGGCATTCCCACAAATCCTCAACAAATTAGTTTCTCCCAACTGCAACCCATTTTTTCCCTTCCTCATTCCAACTGCTGGTTTCGCAGTGATGAGACATCTGCACCTTGTTTTGGACCAGTGGGAAAACAGGAACTAAAACATAGAGAACAGGGATCCCTGTCCCACTGTTTCTGCATTTAAACTACAGCTTTTGGTTTTGCCATCCCCAAACCCAACATCAAATACATTTCTACAACTTTAAAGTTCCAAGATAAAATTTCAACACATACTGCAGGTAAAGTAATTCAATAAGGGGGCAGAGGGGAGACATGGGCACCAATCCCTTGGAATTACTGACTTTTCTTTCATTTTTCTTTTTATTTTCAGAGACTAATTCTGCTCCTCCTGCTCGTAAATATAACCAAGTATGCAGGATAAGATAACCAGAAATGTAACTGTTCAGCCTGGATTAGGAAAAGACAAAAGGAAGCAACAAGAATCCTTTGCATTCAACCTAAAACCTTTTTTTTTTTTCCCTCACAGAACCTCTTTTCCTAGATGAATTTATTTCATTTATATTTGTTCCAAATTTATCTTTTCTGCAAATCAAATTTTCCAAACAATTTCTTTCTTCAAAGTTTCCTCCAGACAAGTAAAAATAAACACAGAATTGAAGCCTCTATACAGTTACAATCATTGTTGTAGTTAATGTTTATATTTTCTCTCTTTTATAGTCAATCAGTGCTGCTGGGAAGTAAAGTAAAATCATTTTATTTCAAAATGTCTGATGCAGAGTCCAGACATAGACAAGCCTCCTGCGTAAGGACATCTGACAAATCAACAGCTGAATTCTGGAAAGCTTGTAAAGGCAACTGGTGCTTCAAAACATATGAATTCACTTAACTTTAATAAAAAGATAAACAGCACAAGTCATATCCAGTTGTCTCATTCAAATAGCTGCAGTACAATAAAACAAATTCTATATCCAAAATTTGATTTGGAAAAAAAAATAAGTTTTGGGACAAGTATAAAAAGCGAGATGCGCTCTTGTTTTCCAGAAAAATAAAGGTTTTGGGTTTGAACACAAGGGTTTGCTGCCGCTTGTTTTCACTAATTAAGGCTGAATAATTACCCTTTGTGTTTAGCTTTTATCCCACATCATTCTCTTTATGCGTCTTCTGAGAAATTAACCTCTGAAGAAGTAGAATGAGAAAACCGTCCTTTTAGGGTTGAAGAAGGGGAAATGAAGAATGCGAAGTAACCAGAACAGCCACCCAGTCAGCACGACGGCTTCACCAGCACAAAGCTCATGGCAGGCACCAGAGACCACGCCCAGAAGGTCTCGGGCTCATAAATCACTCTGAGTGCCAGCAAGTTCCACCTGTTTCCTCCTGCCAGGTCACTGGGCCTGGTCATCCTATACACATTACTGCAAACATCAGGAGATGCCCTTTCCAAAGTTATTTTACACTCATCACTAATCTACAAGTGCTACGATTAACAAAGGCCAAGACTTGTGGAGCACTTACTGTGTGCTAGGCATGAATCTAGGACCTTTTTCATTCTTTCGCAAATCTTCACAATATCCCTGTAACATCAGAACTATTAATCTCAGAGTTGTCGAGATGAAGAAACTGAGGTGCAGAACCGTTAGCCAGCATCACAGTTCAGCACGTGGTGGTGCCAGGGATGAAACCCAGCACGTGTGACTCTCATGCCTTCCGTCGTGGCCCGTAGGCTAATGGCCACCTTATTAGGGGTCCTGTCGCAGCTTGGCTGCTTGCACCCCTTCTCAAGATCATCTGCCCTTTCACAGCACTGGGCACTGCCTTCCCACACCCAAGCCAGAAAAAGACACCTGACTCAGGGGTTAGTATTCAAAGGCCGTGTACACTCAGCTGAGTTTCGTGAAACTCTGAATAACACGACTAGATTGGTCAGCTGATCCAGGGCTCAGGCTGAAGTCAGGCACACTGGGTCCAGTTTGACACGATGCAGAAACAAAGTGGCTGGCAGTTCAAGGTGCACCGCGGGCACTCGGGAAAGCAGAGATGAAAAAATCTGCAGCCCCAGCAAGGAGACACGACAGGAAGAGTGGGTCACCTCTCTTCTCCCAGGCCTTACTGCACTTTTGATGCTGGGTGTGTGAGATTCCCCTGGATGGTTCTGACACACCTTCTGCACACTTAAGCTATTTTGAGTGGTCTCTGCTACCTAAAAGGAACACCCACCAATGAAGGTCAAAGTGTTTTTGGGGAGGTCTGCTTTGCTAGGCTCTTTTTCTTTTGGCTCTTCAAATCTGCTACCACCTGTTATTTCTGTTACATTCTCCAATAATTCCCCTTCTTTCTAAGAGCAGATTTCCTGACAGAACAGCTGAAGTTGGCTTACTTTTCCCATAAGGTACTCGGAGAGTTTAACAAGCCTCAGTCCTGCTCTTTGCTTCAACTGCAAAGAGGTGGACATCCAGCAGAGAAAACGTTCTCCTTTTAGCCATACATGAAATCCATTTGGAGGCACCCTGCACAGTAAACAGAGCAGTAAATGAGGGGTCAAGAATACTTACCACCAAGGTTTCAAACATTCTGGGCCAATGAATCACAGGAGTGAGCTAATAGATTGTTTATCTAATGGAGAGATGGATACAGGAAACTGGAATACTTTATTACACTGGATAAAAGGTTTTACATATTCTGAACCTGAAAAATTTCTCAACATCTGTGTCTTAACACTTTAATGTTAGTCAGTGTTTATTTATTTATTTGAGGAGTAGAATTATAGACAAAGAGAAGGAGAGAAAGGTCTTCCATCCTCTGGTCCATTCCCCAAATGGCTGCAATAGCCAGAGCTAAGCCAACCCAAGGTCAGGAGCCAGGAGCTTCGTCTCGGTCTCCCACACAGGTGCAGGGGCCCAAGCACTTGGGCCATCTTCTACTGCTTTCCCAGGCCATAGCAGAGAGCTGGATAGGAAGAGGAGCAGCCGGGACACAAACTGAGCCCATATGGGATGCTGGTGCCACAGGCAGAGGCTTAGCCCATTACCCACAGTGCCAGCCCCATTAGTGGAGTTTTTTTGGTTGTTGTTGAAAGATGCAGCTTTATTTATTCCACAAACACTGCAGTGCTCTCTACTAGGCACTGAAACAACCATAAATTAAAGCATGGTACTAAGTGTGGACAAAGTGGCACAGATGAAGCCAATATAACATCACACAGCAAACACTTGTGCACAACGGATATGGGGGCTCCAAAAGCAGCCTTTGACTGGAATTCAGGTAGTTGGAGAAGATTTCCTACAGAGAGCACTGTTTAATTCGAGCAATAAAGGATGCATTGGAGCCAGCCATGTGAATACATAGTGGGAAGGAGGGCAGGAGAGGACAGTGGGAATTGTTTTAAGTGAGGACTGGCACGTGCAAGGGAACAGAAGGTAATTCTGTAAACCCAGCTTACTGGGATGAGGGAAAGGCTACTGGTGAGGAGAGGTAAGCAGAGGGGTTCCTAGGTCACGCAAGGAACCTAAATTTCGTTAGTAGGGCAGTGTCCCTGAGGGACTTTAAGCCAGATATAGACTTTGGGAAAGCATTCTGATTGTACTGTAGGGAAGCAATGAGAAGGATCAAGACCAGAGTTACAGTGGAAGGTAAACAGACTACTGCAGCAATCTAGGCAAGAGGGACTGTGAGCTTCCCTAGGCTACAGGAAGTGGGGAAGAGAAGGAGGCAAAGGATACAAAAGTCAGAGACTGGATTTTGGAGGCATAGTTGCTGGATAGTCTGTGTGTGCTCTTCATGTTAAGGAGCAAAACAAAGGAGGTTTTTTATGACCACTGATTTGCAGGTATGTGGGGAACTGTCATGTACTCTCAACAGAGCTCAGGACAGCACAGAAGATGACAGAGAGCTGAGAACTACTAGAATAGAGATGGTCATAAAATGCACAGATACCATAGGGGGAATCAAAATATTGATATGTGGGCCTGTGTCCTGTGCAGGTTAAGCCACTATGCTGGCATCCCACGCGATAGCCAGTTTGAGTCTTGCCTGCTCCACTTCTGATCTAGCTCCCTGCTAATGACGCTGGGAAGGCAGTGGAAAATGTCCCAAGGACTTGGGCCCCTGCCACCCATGTGAGAGACCAGGATGCAGTGCAGGACTCCCGGCTTTCAGCTGGCCCAGCCCTGAGTATGTGCCCACAGAGGAGACAGAAGAGGAGGCTAGAGAGGTAGAAGGAACCAGGAGATGGTCCAACACAAAAGTGACTGAGTTTCTCAAGAAAGTAGTCATCAGGGTCAGGTGTTTTTTTTTTTTTTTTTTTTGACAGGTAGAGTTATAGACAGAGAGAGAGAGACAGAGACAAAGGTCTTCCTTCCGTTGGTTCACTCCCCAAATGGCCGCTACAGCTGGCGCTGCGCCGATCCGAAGCCAGGAGCCAGGTCTCCTGGTCTCCCATGAGGTGCAGGGACCCAAGCACTTGGGCCATCCTCTACTGCACTCCTGGGCCACAGCAGAGAGTTGGACTGGAAGAGGAGCAACGAGGACTAGAACTCAGTTGCCCATATGGGATGCTGGTCCCACAGGCAGAGGATTAACCAAGTGAGCCATGGCGCTGGCCTCATGGTGGTGCTTTGAAAAAGGAATGAAGTATACTCTTAGGATTTAGTGGCAAGGAAGTCTGGTGACCTAGATGAGAGAGGTTTCCGTATCATGGCGAGGTAGGTGGGGAAGCCAGGCTACAATGAATTGAGGTGATGAGAGGAGGGGAAATGAAGGGAGCACATGCAGGTGGCTTTTTTAAGCAGATGACATGAGAGGTGCATGGGGGGGAGGGAGAGCTTTTATAAAGAGGAGACTTACAGTACTTAGATACTGTTGGGAAGGTACCTGTAGCAAGGGAGAAGTTCAGAAGGGGAAGAGGCAAAGCAAGTTCTAAATCGAAGTGGAAGACTGAGATCCTAAAGTTCAAATAGTATAGATCATAGTTTATAAAAAGCAATAACCAAGTTGCATCAGATGGACTTCAATATAACTTTGTGCAAAACAGAGTTTGCTCTGTCTTTGTTTTTACTACTTAAAACTATATTCCTGGGCTAACGCTGTGGCACAGTAGGTTAAGCCTCTGTCTGCGGTACCGGCATCCTATATGGGTGCAGGTTCAAGTCCTGGCTGCTCCTCTTCCGATCAAGCTCCCTGCTAATGGCCTGGGAAAGCAGTGGAAGATGGTTCAAATGCTTGGGCTCCTGCATCCACGTGGGAGACCCAGGAGAAGCTCTTGGCTCCTGGCTTTGGACCAGCCTGCTCCAGCCATTGTGGCCATTTAGGGAGTGAACTATCGGATGGAAGACCTCTCTCTCTGTAATTCTGCCTCTCAAATAAATGAATAAGCCTTAAAAAAAAACTATATTCCCACTCTACAAAATAAAATGCACACTTTAATGTATGCATCTACCATATAGTTAAAATGACGAGCTCTCTGAATTGTCAGAAAACTAAACAGTAATAATTGTGATGACATTTTCAGGCAACAAAATATTTTAAGGGACTGGGTTTCTAGATTACTGAAGTTTAAATCTAAATATTTGACTATTATGGAGTAAATCTTGCCACAATTCCGTAATCCTGTAAACGCTGCTGAATTCTGAGTGGCCCCTGCTGCAGTAACAGGCATCCAGACTTCTCACCTTCACACGAGGGTGATTCGTTCAGTATAACTTCTCAAAGAAACCCTTTAAAAAAACGAACACAAGAGTGTTAAGACTAATAATTAATACTATCTTCTCATTCTCCGTTTTAAAATATTTTTAAAGATTTACTTATCTGAAAGGGGAGGAGGGATGTGAATCTTTCACCTGCTGATTCATTCCCCAGATGGCCACAATGGCCAAGGCGGGGTCATGCTGGAGCCAGGAGCTTCTCCAGGTCTTTCATGTGGGTGGCAAGTGCCCAAATACTTAGGCCATCCTCTGTTGCTTTTCCAAGGCCATTAGCAGGGAGCTGGATCGGAAGTGGAGCAGCCAGAACACAAACTGGCACCTATATGGGATGCCAGCATCGCAGGCGGCAGCTTCACCTGCTGTGCCACAGCGCCAGCCCCCATTCCCCTTTGAATCCACCATCCATACAAACTGGGGCCAATTTCAGGATGCCAAGGAAAACCAGAGGACCCAGAAGAACTCACACTCTTGCCATCTTTCTAAACAGCTACTACTCAGGAAGAAATCTTGACTTATTTTTGAGTGAGTAGCTAAGTTTCCAATTAAGGATGCTGTGATGATGTGCCTGGACCCTGAGGGACGGTCGAGTGTAAGAAAGCTCTTTTTGTCTGAAGGCAAAGAACTGAGAAATGACACCTTCATTTCCTTTAATCATTTTCGTTCCAGACACAGCTAAAGTGCCCTTTTCAATCTACCCTCCAAAGAAGTTTCCCCAGACAGCTACCTAACTGAAAGCCCAAACACTTTCGCTGCAATCCTAGACAACATTCCTTCCATCATACTGTGGCAGAAAAGGAATTTAACAAGAATTCACATTTCATCTGTACTTCCAAGTTCATACATTCTGATTGGATACTGAGTTATGGTTTATGGTTTTTGGTTTTGCTGAAAAGCCATTTCTTTAAAAAATGTTCATTTTCAAAACTATATTTTCAATTTTGAAAAGCATGTTCTAATTTGGTTGTTCTTAAAATACAGAAACATTGTGTGACCAGAGAATTTCAAAGTTGGCACTTTGGCAGATTGTTGAAACACTGCTATTGGCTCAGGGAAGTTTCCAAGTTCCTGTTGGCTTCAGCTAAACTTAAATAAAGCATTCCTACTGTGTGCTTAGAGAAAGCAATTAAACGGGTACCATTTCTGCATCATCATGATTCAGAGCATCAAAAATGTGTATGTAAAGTATGCAAACTAGGAACAATTTTACAAATTAGAATAATCTGAAATGATTAAGTCTTTCAAACTGAGGTCTGTCATTCTTGTCACATTTCTGTTCTACTTCATATGCTATAACCATAAACAATTTCTCCAAAACATTTTCATCAGATTTTGTCTCAATTTTTATAATAAATGGGTACTTCAAGAACTTTATGGAAGTCAGACATTTAGTCTAGGGTTAAGGTGCTGGCATTCCATACTGGAGTGCCTGGGTTTCAGTCTCTGCTCCACTCCTGATTCCAGCTTCCTGCTAATGTGCATGCACTCTGCAAGGCACTAGGTATTGGCTCAAATAGTTGGGTTCCTGCCACCCATAGGGGAGATATGCAGTGGGTTGTCATAATCCTCTGGTTTTGGCCTGGCCTAACCTGGACTGCTATAGGCATTTGCAGAGTGAACCAGCTGATGAAAATGTCTTGCCCTCTTTAATATAAAAATAAAATGCTAAACAAATGGAATTTTGATGATTTACATAATCAGTCACTTCTTAAAATCAATCAAAAGTTTAAATGGTCCTTTAACTTTACTGTAAACAATTCTCTTGACAAAAGATCCTGAGGGTTTCTTTGTTTATAAACATTTAATAGTGACTGTAGTTACTTATATGAACAGTAAGAAATGGCATCCTTGGTAGGGAGCAGTGAGAGAGGATGAAAGGGATTTTAAGGAGTATCAAGAGATACACACGAAGGTGCAACTTCTTTTAAGTGTGCTTTGGCAGCTGGTCAGTGCCGCCTTGAAAATGCGACCTGCAGAGACTGGGTCACCTGGCCCTTGAGGAGGATGAACAGTGTTGCTTATACTGTGTCCCCTCTTGCTTCCTACCTGCCCTGGGAGAGCACAACAGAATGTACACAGTCACATACCATCACTTCTAAAGAGGATGTATTTGGCTTAACATAAACGCCTGGCAGTTGATTCCTAGAAACCAGCTTGATAGAACAAGCGCACCAGGAGCAGCTGAGGGAACAGAGGCCGAGAGAAAAGAGGTTTGTAACTGAGACATGAGGTTCAGGGCGATTGCTGCTGTCTCAGCATAGTGGGAGAAGACAAGCAATGCTGAGCAGGGGCAGCAGACTGTTTGAAAAACTCCTGGGATGTCTTTCAGTGCATTCAGTTACTTAACAGTCCCTGAGTGGATTTCATTTTCAAGTATGCTCTTAATTAAAAAAAAAAAAATTTTGCCTAAAAAGACTGGGTTGAGTCAAAGCAGAGAGTTAAAATCCAAGTCCCCAACATGAGCGGCAGGGGCCAAATATCTGAGCCTTCATCTGCTGTCTCCCAGGCTGTGCATCAGCGGGAAGCTTCGGGGAGGAGCGGAGCCAGGCATGGAACCCAGGCACTTTGATAAGGGACACAGGCATCTCAGCTAGCATCTTTACCAACAGGTCAAATTCTCACCCCTTAATTTTTAACTATATAGTACATGGTAGATATCATTTAGAAATCTTAACCACACAACTGAAACCCAAGTGGGTACTTCTCATAGGGGGCCTGCAAGGAAATCACCTCCCATCTCATTTTGCTGAGGATTCCTTTCATTAACAGGTGGCCACCTCCTATGCACCAGGAGAATCCTAACTCTCAAGACATCCTGTTCCTCCCTAGGGAGCTTCCCCTGCTAGACGGTCTTTCATCACATGGAGCGCTCCTCCTATAACTCCCCTCCAATGGTTTACTTCTGCCTCAAGACCAAATACAGACAAACCTTCTCTTTCAAGTAAGTCCAAATGGCCATCTTCCCAAGACTTCTCTAGTACAATGACATCTGGGAAAGCAAATGATACTCCCAAGAAGACAAAGCCCCTGGTTGGTCAAGTATAGAGTCTAATTTGCTTATGACTTTGCTTCATCCTACATATTCCGATGAATTCTTTCTGCTTACTCTTTAGAGAGGGCCCACACAAACTGCTTCAACATTCCATGCAAAGCTCTGCTGGGTCTGCTCCTGTCTTCTCAGCCCATCTTCAGCTTCCTCCTACTACCCTTGACTTACACTGGGTTTCCTTTTCACTTCCTCAGAACAGGAAGCCTGTTATTGGCTGAGGCCTTTCTGCACCATTCTTTCTCCTTGCTGGAAAGTTACTCCTCCATTGTTTGGAGACACTCCCTAAACCTAAACTGTTAGGACTGCATTACTTGTTCTCACAGCATCATGTGTTTTTATATCCCCTTTCTTGAGAGCTTGTTTGGAGGTTCTAGAAGGCGAGTGCAGCTACTCTTACACCTTGACCGAAGACTGGTCCTCCTCTAGAGGGGAAGGTCGTTCTCGTCAACTGAGCATGCAGCTTCGGAAGGGACGCACATGGAGTGGTGAGGGAGGGAAGGGACACCTGCCTAGCCATCCAGATCAGCCAAATCAACCCTGGCGATCAATGTGACAGATGTGGTAGCCAGATGGCCTTCACATTCTATGTTTACCACAATCACAGGTAAGAATTTGGATGAGCATGTTTCACTCTTTGTTACGGTTTCAATTGTGTTCCCCAAAAAGATATGTTGAAATACTACACCGGTAACCTACTTGGTGACCTTAGTTGGAAATAAGGTCTTTGTGGATGTCATCAAATTAAGATGAGGTCATTATGGTAGTTCCTAATCTGACATGACTAATGTCATAGGAGACTGTCACATGACACACAAGAAGAATGCATTGTGATGACTCAGGCAGAAACTGGAGCGAATCAGCTATAAGCACAAAGCCATCAGACTGAAGGTTATGACCAAGAGCTTGAGGAAGGATTCTCCCATACAGATTTTACAGGAAGCATAGCCCAGCTATCAGTTTTGAATTTCTAGTTTCCAGAACTATGAGACAGTACACGTATGCTATTTTAAGCTGCCCAATTGGTGATATTTTTAATGACAATTTTAGGAAATTAATACTCATTTGGACTATTAAATTTCTTGAAATGAAAGCCTATGTTTCATTAATTTTGCATTTCCAATATCCTCATAGCTTTTCAAATATAAAACAGAGTGCAGTAGACATTTGTGTAATGAATGAGTGAAAGATTCAAATTTGGTCTACAGTCAATTAAAAACCTCATGTCCTTTTGGAGAGGTCTCCTCAATTCTATTTGGTTTCACTGATGATTTTTAAATCTAAAATCCAGCATTTTAAGTTTCATATTATTTGGAATCACACTGTAATACAAGTCCATCAATGTATTAACTATCCTACCTTTATGTCACTACAAACATGATAAACTTATCTTCTTTCTAAACCTGACTCGCTGATACAAAGAGATGTTAAACTTTTTTTTTTTTTTTTGACAGAGTTAGTGAGAGAGACAGAAAGGTCTTCCTTCCGTTGGTTCACCCCCAAATGGCCGCTGTGGCCAGAGCTACGCCGATCCGAAGCCAGGAGCCAGGTGCTTCCTCCTGGTCTCCCATGCCGGTGCAGGGGCCCAAGTACTTGGGCCATCCTCCACTGCCCTCCCGGGCCACAGCAGAGAGCTGGACTGGAAGAGGAGCAACTGGGACTAGAATCTGGCACACATATGGAATGCCAGTCCCGCAGGTGGAAGATTAACCAAGTGAGCCATGGTGCTGGCCCTAAAATGTTAAACTTGACAGCCACAGGCAGAGTACAATGGCCTGCCACCAAAAATATCCCCCCAAACTGATGCTGACCTTAATCAACACTCTGGATATATCATACAACCAATTAGAAATTGACATTCCTATTAACCTTTTCTCAATATTATGACAGCAAAATGCTGTTAAATGCTTTGCCGAAATCCTGACAGTATATGCTTAAATTTCCCAAATCTATCATTCTAATAATCATGTAAAAAGATGTGGGGTTTGTTAGGCATGAATTGTTCTTGGAGAACTCATGATGCCTTTCAGGGATCAACTACTTCTTTTCCAAGTCCATACCACAAATTGCTGGAATTTTGCTGGTGAGCAGTGTCCACATCCTTAATCTGAGGCTTGCAGAATCCACACTGGTCTCCAGTTTGACAATAAGGATAGCCCTCTCCCTCCTTGCTTCTGTCTCCTCTTTCATACATCAGAGCTCCTCCTCCAAACTTAGAGACAGGCACTCCACACACCTACCTACAAATTCTTTTACCAGTGAGATCTCAATATCCAGACCTGACCCTGAATTAGTTTTTTTTTTTTTTTTTAATATTTGAGATGCTGAGTTAGAGAGCGTGCGAGAGAGTGAGAACAAGAGCGAGAGATTGAGCACTTCCATCCTCAAATGGTTGCAATGACAGGGGCTGGGCCAGGCCAAAGCCAGGAGCTTCCTTTGGGTCTCTCACTTGGGTGCGGGAGCCCAAGGACTTCAGCCATCCTCCACTGCTTTCCTAGGCCCATTAGCAGGGAGCTGGACTGGGAAGTGGAGCAGCCAGGACTGAAGCAGCAGGATGCCAGTGCTGCAGGTCATGGCTTTAACTCACTGAGCCACAGCGCTTGCGCCCGAACTAGTTTTTAAAACCACTTGGCTCTCATCAATGTGGGCTTCAGGTTTGTTCATGGTCATTTGTTCTCTTCTTCTCGTCAGGTACCTGACCATTCTTCTGCAGAGAAAAGCAAAATTGGGATTCAGTACTGCAGTATTGCTACTACACAGGTTCTCCTTTTTGGTCACCTTCTTCCTGAAAAAGTATTTCGCATAACTTGAAATCACACATTTCTGTGGAATTTTTTCCACAACTTCATACTACTTATTTTACTCTTTCGTAAACAGTAAAAAAGACAGAGATCCAGCGCCTTCTAGGACACTCCCCAGATGCCCACAATATCCAGTACTAGGGAACTGGATTCAGGGTTCCCAGGAGAGTGGCAGGGATCCAATTACTTGAGTCCTCACTGTGGCCTCTCAGAGTGTGCATTAACAGGAAGCTGGAATCAGAAGCAGAGCAGGGACTCAAGCCCAGGCACTCCAATGTGGGGTGTAGGTGTTCCAGGCACTGTTCTAATGCCTGTGCCAAATGCCTGTCCCCTCTTTGATCTTATAAATCTGAACCTCTCAAGTCAAGTCCCATGGCAGCCGTAACAAATACTTCTGATGTCTGCCCTTCTTGTTCTTCACTCTGACCACTATTCTCTAACTAGGATTTTGATTGTATTTGTTTTTTCTTCTTTCTAAATATTATTACTTTTTAGGGTTACAGTCCTTGCAGTTACACTCACATTTTATCTGCATATTTAGAAATATGGTTTTAAAAACTCTAGTGTATGTAGACGGAATCCACTAGCTAGTCATTAGGGAATATTCTAAGCTATCAGCAATTATTTCCTTGTCACGAAAAGACCAACATTTTATGAATGTTACCAAAGAAGTGTAACTTGTATAAACTGTTTGAAACTCCTAAACTTTCACTACTCAGCCTATTTCATTTATCTGATGTCAACAAAGACCAAGTTTGTTTAAGAATCTTTCACGGGAAGGTTTCAACAAACCCTGCTTGTAGGAAATGTCCTTGTTTGCAAGCAGGAAAACAATGTTTCATCATCTCAGCTCACAGCTTAGTTGCTTCATGTACTCTAAGAGCGAACTCTACAGAGCCAGTCACTAAGGAGGCACGTAGACTTCCACCATGAGAATTTAAAGGCAAACATATCATTGTCCAAATAAAACAAATCCTTCCAGATTATCACCTGTGCCTCCCTCAGTACTGACTACTCCTACAGTTCACATGTCCAAACCCCTATCTGTGTGCTGTCCTTTTTCTAGGACACTGTTCTGTGAGTGCAAAGATAATCTGTTGAGAAACAAGAAGAAAATGCAACAAATGCTAATAATACAGCCAAAGTTTTATGCCATTTGTTTCATATTCACAGTTTTTTTCATTATACACACTTAAGGTATCAAACGTGATGATTAAAATGCATGGGATTGAGTTACTACAATCACAAAAATTAACATATCAGATCTGTTACTTTTTAAAAAATTAAACTTTTTTTTTTTTAAAAAAAGAGGAATACCCACAATGAATATATCCATTCTAATGGATTCTAATGAGACACCCAAAGAAGGATACTACTTACCTTAAAAAGTCAAGGCAAACTTCTCCGCTGGGCTAAAGGCTAATTTTAATAGTACACATGTCGGAGAAAACATGTAGGAAACAGTCCTACCATCATTTAGATTTAGGGACAGAGCTATGCTCTCAGTCATTCCTGACTCTTGCCCCAATCAATAATTGTTGGTAATTTCTTCACTTACAAAAGTTAAAGTGTTATCACTATTAACAGTGAATAGCATGGGGAAATGAGTCACGCATGCTGAAAACTTATCCCTGACTGCAAACTGTGGCTATGAGGTTTTTACTCCTGCTGCAAACAACTACACACAAAAAAATCAGGGCTAAGTGTGAAAGTCACACCTCTGTATATAAACACAGCAAACATTTCAGCTAGTTTTTCAGGTGGGCTAGAGCGGAATGGGCGGATAAGTTGTTTTTTACCCTTTACAAAGACAACAATGACAAAACAAGTATCCCTATGCTTCCTGGCATCAAACACAACCTTAAGGTGGCCCTCATTGTGGGGTATGTGATTGGCACAGCAATGAAGATACCCCTTGGGATGCCTACATCCCATATAGGATTGCCTGGTTTGAGTCCTGGCTCCTCAGCTTCTCATCCAAGCTTCCTCCTGATGTGCACCCTGGGAAAAAACAATGGCTCAAGGAGTTGGGTCCTGGCCACCCATGTGGGAGTCCTGTATTGAGCTCTACACTCTTGGCTTGCACCTGGTCCAGCCCAGTTATTGCTGGCATTTAGGGAGTAAGGCAGTGTGGGGAATCACAGGCCGGCCACCTGTGGGGACCTCCTCATTCCACTGCTTCATCGGAGCAGAACAAAGTCAAGTGGTGAACAAAAGACTTGCAAACAACCTGATGGGAGGAGATACACCTTGACCTGAGGCTATGCATGCCTTTTGATCTGCCTTTTGATCTGATTGATGGACTGCTCGCCCTAGGGGACCTGGAATGGATAAGAAACCCGGATAGGGGCAGGAAGTCGGGCAGCTTCTTCAGTCTTTCTCCTTCTTTCTCTGGCTGCTTCTCTTCTCTTTCTTCTCTTTCTCTCCTTTCCTTCTGCTATCACTAAAAATAAAAGTTCCTTGAGAACCGATCAACAGCGGTTGTGTCGTGACTCCGTGGGTTGGACCCTTGCTGGCCAGGGTTCAACAAGGCAGTAAGTATGAGTTCTGTCTTTCTCTCTCTCTCAAATATTTATTTGAAAGAGCTAGAGAAGCCGGCACTGTGGCTCAACAGGCTAATCCTCCGCCTTGCGGCGCCAGCACACTGGGTTCTAGTCCTGGTCAGGGCGCCGGATTCTGTCCCGGTTGCCCCTCTTCCAGGACAGCTCTCTGCTGTGACCAGGGAGTGCAGTGGAGGATGGCCCAGGTGCTTGGGCCCTGCACCCCATGGGAGACCAGGAGAAGCACCTGGCACCTGGCACCTGGCTCCTGCCTTCGGATCAGCGTGGTGCGCAGGCCGCAGCGTGCCAGCCACGGCGGCCATTGGAGGGTGAACCAATGGCAAAAGGAAGACCTTTCTCTCTGTCTCTCTCTCTCTCTCAATGTCCACTCTGCCTGTCAAAAAATTAAAAAAAAAAAAAAAAGCTAGAGAGAGAGAGAGGACAAGACAGAGAGATCTATCTTTCATCTGCTGCTTCACTTCCTAAGTGGCTGCAATGGTCAGGGCTGAGTGAGGCCAAAGCCAGGAGCTTCATCTTGTTCTCCCACATGGGTGGCAGGGGCTCAAGCACTTGGGTCATTCTCTGCTGCTTTTCTCAGGCAAATAGCAGGGAGCTGGAACAAAAATGGAGTAGCTGGGACATGAATTAGTACCCTTATGGGATGCCAGTATCACAGGTGGTGGCTTAACATGCTATGCCACAATGCTGTGTCCAACAAACTCATCACCTGACATGGTACCTTTTGATGCTTGGAGAGGGGAAAAAAAAAAAACCCTTATTCCATGGTGTCTAACATTGCCTAAGTACAGTGTTCTGCAACTTGTTCCCTGCAGTCACCTCAGGGGAAACTGGGTAAGACCAAATGGGCAGACTTTCCTCTCTGCACCTTCTGAGAGATTCTGTAGAAACACATATTTTTGCTCTTATCAGAAATTTAAAAGTGGAGATTTTTTATAAACTTTTTAAAAGAGAATTTATTTTTCTCTTTATTTGAAAAGCATGTGTGTGTATGGGAGGGATATTTTCCATCAACTGGTTTACTCCCCAGCTGGCTGCAATGGCTAGGGCTGGGCCAAAGTCAGAGGCCTGGAACTTCATTTGGGTCTCCCACATGGTTGGCAAGGACTCAGGTACTCAGGGCCATCTTCTGCCGCCTTCCCAGGTTCATCAGCAGGGAGCTGTAGCTGAAGTGGAGCAGCATGCATTTGAACTGGCATGACACTGCAATTGGTGGCTTTAACCCACTGCATAGTGCTGCCAACCCCACAGGCAGAGATACAGGTGAAACCAATCCTTGATTGTGTTTTTGGACCACAAAGGTTCTCTTTTCTTACATAAAATTCTCTTATGCTCAAATATCAGCACAGTGACATTGCAGTCTTTTGAAGGCAGGTTCAAATAGTACAGGTTGAATGCCCCTTCTCCAAAAAGCTTAGAATCAGAAAGGTTTCAGATTTCACATTTTGGAATATTTGCAGAGTCTGCAATCCGAAACTCCAACATACAAAACTTTCTGAACTCATTGGCACTCAAAGTTTTGCATTTCACAGCATGTCAAATTTCTGAGTTTTGGATTAGGGATACCCTATCTATATTTTAACACTGTGGAGATCAGAAGCTGAATCTTTCAAAGATAAGCTACTGGTAAACCTTGTAGGTATAAGGATATTTTTTTCATATCATAGTTGTTTACTGAAAACTATGAAATGTATATACACTGGCCGGCGCCGTGGCTCAACAGGCTTATCCTCCGCCTTGCAGCGCCGGCACACAGGGTTCTAGTCCCGGTAGGGGCGCCGGATTCTGTCCCGGTTGCCCCTCTTCCAGGCCAGCCCTCTGCTGTGGCCCAGGAGTGCAGTGGAGGATGGCCCAAGTGCTTGGGCCCTGCACCCCATGGGAGTCCAGGAAAAAGCACCTAGTACCTGGCTCCTGCCATCGGATGAGTGCGGTGCGCCGGCCGCGGCAGCCATTGGAGGGTGAACCAACGGGCAAAGGAAGACCTTTCTCTCTGTCTCTCTCTCTCACTGTCCACTCTGCCTGTCAAAAAAAAAAAAAAAAAGAAATGTTTATACACTATTATGATAGAGATTTTCTATTTCCATAAGTACAGCAGGCTGGATACTCTAAAAGCTTTCCTACAAAAACACAATTAAACTTGGGATAAATTAAGAATAATATGGTAGGATTCAGCAGAAAGTGACAGAAATTTCAAAGGGCAGAGAAAGAGGAGAGGGACAGAAGCAGATGAACATGAATGAGATGAAAGAAGGTGAGTTGATGGAGAACTGTCATGAGAGACACATGCCCACGGAGCTGTGAAGCCGCAGGTGTCTTCAAGGTAAGAAGGCTGAAACCACTCTACCATACCTGGGCAGGACATCAGGGACTAACGCGGCCCAGGTGAGCAAAACTTTTGTCCACCTAATAAAATAGATCCCTAGTATACTGAAACACATGAATGCAAACCATCTTTGGAGGAAAGCTCACCAGTTTAGGCCTCTAAAATTCCTAGGAATTAAATTCAACAAAATATGAATTCACAACAAAAAGTTTCAAAACACAACATAATAAACAAACCACTACATGTACATGTTAAGTGTCAACAGAGGGGCTGGGGCTGTGGCATAGGGGGTAAAGCCAACGCCTGCAGTGTCGGCATCTCATATAGACAGTGGTTCAAGACCCGGCTGTTCCATTTCCAATCCAGCTCTCTGCTAATGGCCTGGGAAAGCAGTGGAAGATGACCCAAGTCCTTGGGCCCCTGCACCCACATGGGAGACCCAGAAGAAGCTCTTGGTTCCTGGCTTCAGATGGGCACAGTTCCAGCCATTGTGGCCAACTGGGGAGTGAACCAGTAGATGGAAGACCCTCCCCCCCCCGCCCCGCCGCCTCTCCTCTCTCTGTGTAACTCTGACTTTCAAACAAATAAATAAATGTTAAAAAAAAAAAAGTCAAAAGAACAACATATGTAAATGCCTAGGATGGTCATTTAGTCAAGTAGCAAAGACACCAGTTAGGATACCTGCATTCCACACTGAAGCACTTGGTTCAATTCATGGTTCTGGCTCAAGTAATTGGGTTCCTGCCACTCAAATGGGAGACGTGCATTAAGTACCAGCTTCAGCCTCACCCAGCCCTGACACAGCTCCATCTACCTGTACAGGAATTTGAGAACAGAACCACATGCAATATCTACCCTCCACCCCTCAACAAAATACGGCAAATAAAAATAAAACAATGAATACAAACAAACCTCCAGGACTTCACATACTGGAAATCTCAGACAAGCATATGGAATAACAATATAGGAAAATTTGAAAAGATGCATAGTTGGGCCAGAAACCAGTTGGAGTGTATGTGAGATTTGTCAGTGTTGGAAGATTCTTCAAGCAATCATTATTTCAACCAATATGGATGTTCCTCTTTCTTCATAGTATGCAGATCAGAGATCCAAACTTATTGGAGAAGCTAAAGGCATCATCTGACCCCATTGGAATGGCAGGTTTTGCAGAGACTGTTGCATGTGGATTATACAAACTGGAAAGCAGAGGAAATACTAAAATGTCCTTGCACCTGATCCACATGTATGTGGCAGCTCCAGGCTTTGCTCTAGGAGCAATGAATCTTGGTATGGGCTATTCCATGTGTCAGGAATTCTGGGCGACCTAAACCTTAGAAGGAGAGATGCCGGCTTGGCCTTGCTAGAGATGCTTCCTTTACTTAGACATCTCATAATGAGGTTACATGTTATGTCAAAAGTAAGTAATTTGAGTGGATTTAGAAAATAATGCAAGGTATTTTGAATACTGACCTTTTTTCTTGTAGGCTTGATTTGCCTGACTGGTGCACCACCAGGTCACTCAGGAGAGTCAAGTTAACACAATGTCACATTTTAATGCCCCCTTCTAACTCTTGTGATGAAATTAGTCCTACAGAACACAGCAGCCCAACCTTGAAGTTACTCCCAGTTTGCTGCAGAATATCACATGCTTTGGGTGTTAGATAGGAGTCCTATTTACCTCAGTTAACTCACTTTTTTTTCTGCCTGCCTCATAAACCGGTTGAATGTTCCAGTATTTAGAGCTGGTTGTCTCTTGAACTGTTTTTAAAAGTTCATGGACTGTACCTTGTACAGCCTCCCACAACTGAAGAGGGGTGTGTGTGTGTGCGCGTATGCATATGTGTGTGTGTTTAAACGAAAGCCAGCAAGCTTTTAAGACACCTGCAGAGTAGTGCTTATATCAAAATCACACTTATAAACCTGAGACTGATTTAATTATAGATTCTAGTTTAGCTCTTTTGTAATTGCAGAATTATATTTTTGCTGCTGTTATATTAGAATAACTTCTAAATATCATCTTGAAATAAGCATGTTTTTAACTGCTAATACAAAGGTAAATTAACACTTTTAAAATGTGTGCAGTTTTATTACTTATTTTCTGTGTAAAATTCATAAATTTTAAATTACCCTCAGTGGAAGTGATTAATAGTTTATAAGCAAGCTGGTTGGTAAGGCATTATACACAAACTCTGATATACCATGAATACATTATTGTACTTGTGAAATTCTCTTGTCTAATCTAAACTTACATTCCACGGTGATAGTAAGGTCTACATATTTTTATTAAAGTGAACACACTGAAAAAATGTTGATAAAAATAAAAGATCAAATTTCAAAATATGGATCAAAACAAGAGACTAACAAAATAACCAGACATATTTTTAAAAAGAACCAAATAGACCTCCTGGAAAAATATAATTATAGAAATTTAAAACACAGTGAATGAGTTAAACAGCACATTAGACACAGCTAAAGAGCATTCATGAACTAAAACAAAACACAGTAATTACATGTATTCTAAATTCTTTGCTGTTAGGAAAAAGAGTCAGAGGCTATTTATTTCTAAAGTATGTATGGTGGGTCAGTGGTGTGGTAAGACTGCCTGCAGCTCCAACCTCCCATATGGGTGCTGGTTCAAGTCCTAGCTGCTCCATCTCCAATCCAGCTTCTTGATAATGGCCTGGGAAAGCAGCAGAAGATGACCCAAGTGCTTAGTCCCCTGTACTCCAGTGAGAGACCTGGAAGAAGCTCCTGGCTCCAGTTCAGGCCATTGCAGCCATTTGGGGAGTGAACCAGCGGATCAAAGATATAACCTCCCCCAACTCTGTCTTTCAATAATAAATAAGTCCTTTTTTAAAAAAAGAGAAAATTTTCCAATTAAAATAAGAGTACTAGATTGGAATTTTTAAAATTCCAGTTACATAGTTTATCACTGAGATACATCAAATGTGAAAAATATTGGAAGTAGATGGATGGAGAAAGAACCACTAGGCGGCCGGTGCCGTGGCTCAACAGGCTAATCCTCCGCCTTGTGGCGCCGGCACACCGGGTTCTAGTCCCGGTCGGGGCGCCGGATTCTGTCCCGGTTGCCCCTCTTCCAGGCCAGCCCTCTGCTGTGGCCCGGGAGTGCAGTGGAGGATGGCCCAGGTGCTTGGGCCCTGCACCCCATGGGGAGACCAGGAAAAGCACCTGGCTCCTGGCTCCTGCCATCGGAGGAGCGCGGTGCGCCGGCCGCAGCGCGCCGTCCACGGCGGCCATTGGAGGGTGAACCAATGGCAAAAGGAAGACCTTTCTCTCTGTCTCTCTTTCTCACTGTCCACTCTGCCTGTCAAAAAAAAAAAAAAAAAAAAAAAAAAAAAAAAAAAAAAAAAAAAAAAGAAAAGAACCACTAGGCAAATACAAATAAAGACAACCAGGCAGATGCTAATAATAATTAGACAAGCCAGGTAACTTCTAATAAAAAAGAAAACAGAGGTGGTTATATTAATATGATACAACAGAGTTTAAGGATAAAAGTCTAATAAGAGCTACTACATAATAACTTTGTTAAGAAATTATTACAAATGTACAGATTCTAATGATTTCAAAATGTATGAAGCAAAAGCTGTAGGAACTAGTCAAGCTGACACATGCATGTCTATAGTGAAAGATTTCAATTTACTCCCCTTTAATAGTTGATACTAAAATTACAGAGAATTATCAATGCTACAGATGGTTTGAGCAGCACAATTAACTCACTGTATTTCACTTGGAAGCAGTGATATGATGGGACTATGTTTTAGGCACTGGAGATGGAACAGTGAACAGAATCAAGTCCTTACTCTCATGAAAATTACATCCTAGGCAGGCAATATAACAAATATACAAATCAATGTATAGGATTTACATACCCAGAAATATGTACCCAGAAATTAAGGAATCTACACTGTTTTCAGATCCATGAGAAATGTTTACAAAAACTTTAGGCCATTAAGCAAATTTTAAAGGAAACTGTTTATCACCCCAATCTGACTACAACACAGATTGGTCAGTCTGGTCAATCACAAATGCACTTTAAACCCCAAACATCTGGGGGCCAGCACTGTGACATGGCCACTTTTTTTTTTCCAACTTTTATTTAATAAATATAAATTTCAAAAGTACAACTTTTGGATTATAGTGGTTCCCCCCCATAATCTCCCTCCCACCTGCAACCATCCCTTCTCCCAATCCCTCTCCCATCCCATTCTTCATCAAGATTCATTTTCAATTATCTTTATATACAGAAGATCAACTTAGTATTTACTAAGTAAAGATGTCAATAGACTGCACCCACACAGACACACAAAGTATAAAGTAGTTTGAGTAGTAGTTTTACCGTTAATTCGCATAGTACAACACATTAAGGACAGAGATCCTACATGGGGAGCAGGTGCACAGTGACTCTTGTTGTTGATTTAACGATTGACACTTTTATTTATGACGTCAGTAATCATCCAAGGCTCTTGTCATGAGCTTCCAAGGCTATGGAAGCCTCCTGAGTTCACAAACTCCGATCTTATTTAGACAAGGTCATAGTCAAAGTAGAAGTTCTCTCCTTCCTTCAGAGAAAGGTATCTCCTTCTTTGATGTCCTGTTCTTTCCGCTGTGATCTCATTCACAGAGATCTTTCATTTAGGTTTTTTTTTTTTTTTTTTTGGCAACAGTGTCTTGCTTTCTCTGTCTGCAAAACTCTCATGGGCTTTTTTAGCCAGATCCGAATGTCTTAAGGGCTGATTCTGATGGCCACTACCTGTAACACTGGCATCCTGTAAGAACACTGGCTGAGGTCTCAGCTGCTCTGCTTCCAATCCAGCTCCCTAATGCAGCTGGGAAGGCAGAGAAAGATAACCCTTGGGTCCCTGTCACCCACATGGGAGAGCAGCAGGATGGCTTCAGGTTGGCCCAGACTTGGCTGTTGTGGCCTTTTAGGGAATGAACCAGCAGAAGGAAGGTATCTCTTCCTTCTTCCCTGTCACTCAGCATTCCAAACAAACAAATTGATCTTAAAATACGCAAACACAAACACACACACTTGAAACTCTCAGAAGCCTGTGAATATACTGGAGAAATTCAGAATAACTTTATAGGTTTCATAAAACTACAGGGCTACAAAAAATCTTCCAGGTTTAAAAGTCTCACTTCTATGTAAAAAGAATTACAAATGGGTTAGCCTGGTTATCTTTATGTTATATGTTTTAATGCCTTCACAGTCCGTCTTAGTCTTTCTTGTTTTGAACATTGTGTATAGTAAAAATTCTTCTATACTGACTGAATTTTACCCACCTTCAATTCTACTTCCACTGCCACAGTCCCCTGAATTCTTTAGGATTAGGTTCAGCTGTCAATGGCAGAAAATCCCCAGAGAAGAGTGGTCTGACGTTTGAGAAGTTTATCATGTGTAGTAGGTCCAAAGGCTCTCTGCCTGGGTGCCACAGAAGAGTGGCAGGGGCTCCTTCTAGCTGGCTTCACTGCTGTTTGTTTGTAGAGTCAACCTCATGTTGTAAAGAACCTCTTCAAACACCAGCCCTCATGCCTGATTCCAGTAAGCACACAGTAGGAAGATTCCCCTCCACAGAGATACTTCTGGGAAGTCACAGAGACACTTCCTCTCATTTGAGATTAGCTAGAACTAACCAAGCCATTACACCAGGCACTGAGAACCTAGCCTGTATCTCAGGTCAAAACTGGGCATCAGAGGGTGAGGACAAGCAGCACTCTATGATACCATCTGAGAAAATGTGACAAATAAAATGTAGTTAAGAATCCTGCCACATCCTGCTCAATCTCTCTTCTCGGCCATTTACCAGGGTGGTATAAAGGAGAGCAAAACACACTCAAGTCCCAGGACACACGTTCAGCTCTGCTTCTTGTGGCCAATAAAGTTTTCAGGCTCTAAGTATAGCCTGGATCACTTTCCTTCTCTTAACTATGAGGCTGTGTAGCTACAGCCACTGTAGTCATTAAGGGCACAGACTCAAGGATATTTAGTAGCTTCAGTTAAAAAGAAAAAAAAAACTTTCCAAATAAAATTTCCTTATGCATAGTCACTGCCTAATACCTCCCTGCAGAAGTTGCTTGAGAGAAAACTTTAAACAGGGAAACAAAAGCACTAAGAAACTCGTCTCCACATTCGGGTTGGATTTCTTCCTTTTATAACTGGCTGTTTGCCAGCAACACAACATTCCGGGCATGGATACAAGAGTTGGGTTTTCTTCAAGGCTTTTTGCCTCTTGGATTTTCCTCCTTTGCCAAGAAAATCCCAGCACCCTGCTAATGAAAAACTTGCTGCCAGAAAGTTGAAAAGAGGCCACATCCCAGCCCTGCATCTTCCTGTCTAGAACCCCCCTCTGAGGCTTCTGGCTCCCCTCTGGGCTGGATCTGGCCACGACTCCCTTAACAGTGTGATCTGGTCTGGTAACAGAATTCCAGAGGCACTGGATACATGGCAGGCAGGAATTAGTGTGGATGAAGTAGTATAACTCCCTCAGTGTAATTTCTTAACCAAGCTTACACAAATCAACAGGCCAGAAGTTGTGTGCCTCGAATTAAGTATCAAGGAAAGATCAGAACCTTGCCAAATTAAGCTGCTGCAAATTCTTAGAATCTTGCATTCTGCTCTCTGGACATTGATCACAGAGAACAAATACAGAATAAGATTTTTTTTCCTGTGTGGGAAAAACACAAAGTATACCAAATACAGTACAAGTTCTCCATTTTACTGAAATATAAACATCTTTGACCTCTCTTTATCAAAATGCACAATTTCATTTCTTAAGCACAGTTTTCCTAGAAGGTACATATCCCAAAAAGGCTCCATGGCTACCCACCTCCACCCCAAATTAACAGGAAAAGAAATGTATTAACTGTGCACATATTGGCCCAATCAACATCAACAAAGCTGTGACATTAAATATCTTTACAGAATTATATGCTTTCTTCCTAAAGCAAATCACATCTTACAAAATGCTAATCCTGAAATAAGTTTGCAAAAGGACATTTCAGTAATGTATCTCTTAGCTTGAGGTTAAAATTTTAAGTAATTTTAAAGTGGATAATAGAATGGATTTTTTTATGACAGTTAAACATTTTTATATAGTAGTTCTGTGATCACAAATCAATACTGGAGTAAAAAAGAAAATGCATATTATTAGAAAAAATATGCATGGCTTTCCAAATATTTTGTATCAAGATAAATGTATTTTTTGTTGAAGCTGTTTAGTTTGAAAGGGAGATAGAGAGATCTTGTCTCTCTCCTGGTTCACTCCCCAAATGTCCACAACACAAAGCCAGAGTGGGGCCAGGCCAAAGTCAGGAGCCTGGAACTCCACCTGGATTTCTCATGTGGGTAGAAGGGACCTCAGGAACTTGAACCAGGACCTGCTGCCTTCTGTGGTATGTATTAGCAGGAAGCTAGAATTGGAAGTGGAGCCACAACTCAAACTCAGGCACTCTAATATGGAATGTAGGCATCCCAAACAGCATCTTAACTGCTGTGAAAAATGCCTGTCCCCAAACCTATTTTTAAAATCCATTTCCCACAAATACTGATCCCCTTGCTCATGGGGGCTTCTAATATTCCGGATTCCTTCAACGTAATGTTTCAGTGAACATTTTCAGGTCCTCACTTCATAGAAACTTGTTACAATTCAGATACCTCATCACCAACTCAAATGCTTACAAGGCTCCTTATCCTATCATGCAGCGTCTCAAATGTGACCCCAATCTATGTTTCTGGACTTTTCTCATTTAGGATGAAATCAGTTAATGCAAGTTTAAAACAATGTCCAGCACACAGTAGGCATTCAATAAATGGAAGCCATTATAATTATTCCTCCTCCTCTTCCTCTCCCTGCCCCATAAATCCCTTACATTCCTTTTACTTTGGTCAAAGAGAATTGTGCGCTAGGGTGCCAGAAGTGCAAACTCCAGTCCTTCACGCATGTGGTTTCCCACCAGGGTCTGCTGAACTGCTGCCTGCCTGTGGATACCCTTTACTCCTCTCCGTCCTTCCGAAGGCCCATATTCTCCCTGAATCCTTTCTTGACCATCTCAAGTGGGAGTGATCCCTCCCTACCTGACAGCCATACTATCCCACTGATCCCTCTCTGGAAGGCACTCCACCCCAGTGCCCTCAACTAGGGCACTGTATGCATTTGGAGTATCATCCCTCCTCAACATATGCTCATTTAATGAACTTGCAGGCAGAAACTGTCCTGTGCATCTTCAGACAACCCTTCTCTTTGGAAATCACCATACACCATTAAATTGCAAAAGATATTCAAATATATTTAATTTTTTGAAATGAAAATAAATTTCTGTATTGAAAAAGTCCTGATACTTTTATTAAATGTTATGTGCATTAAACTCTGTTTTGACATATATTGATTGAACATATGCCTGATAGGAAAATTTCCAACTTTTATTATTTTTTTCCTAAAACATGCTTGCTATTTGTCACTTATAACTTGTATTTTAAGATTTTTTAAAAAATTTATTTACATTTTATGTGAATATGTGAAAGGCAGAGTTACAGAGAAACAGAGTGCAGTGTGGGGGTCTTCCATCCATTGGCTCACTCCCCAAATGGCCATGACAGCTGGAGCTGGGCCAGTCCAAAGGAAGAAGCTTCATCCAAGTCTTTCAAGTGGGAACAAGGGCCCAAAGACTTGGGCTATCTTCTACTGCTTCCCCAGGACATAACAGGGAGTTGAATGGGAAGAGGAGCAGCTGAGACTCAAACCAGTGCCCATATGCAGAACTAAGTATATTATGGCTTGATATACATGTTTCACTACAAAAGCACTACCTCCATTTTTCAGAAAACTTCCTAATTCACCCTTGGGGTGTAAGACATATCTATGAGTCAGAAATTCTACAATGTTGTAGACAACAATGTCAAATCTATTCCCAGAGTGCACAGGGTGCCCCTACTGGATTATTCTGTTAGACTTTACAGAGAAAAGGTCATGGAGAATATTTTAAGCCATCAGTCAGCTGGGCCAGCTCAATGTGAACACCTGTCTTGGGAACATGGTCACCCTTACTCAAAAAACTCAGAGAAATTCTTTTTTTGTAAGTGACTTTCAAATGAGTAAGGGAGAAAATATGGAATGGCAGGGGACAAAGAGAGGCAGTCTGAAGGGTTTGAAGGAAAGATTATGGAGCCACATGCCAACTGGAAATAAGCACCTGCATCAAAGGCAGGGTCTAAGGCAAAAGAAGAGCCTAGTAATGGTACAACGCTGATGCCGAGGGACAGCACTGGACAGAACAAGATTTCAAGATAGCAAGTTCAGTTATCCTGGGAAGAAAAAATTGGCAGCAAGAATAGGGAAGAAGAGCAAGACTCACTGATAATTGCTTCAAGAGACCTCAGTCACCAATTTAAACAACTTTTTAAAGATTAATTTATTTATTTCATTTAAAAGGCAGAGAAAGAGGAACAGAGACAGAGACAGATCCTCCATCACCTGGTTTGCTCACCAAATAGCCTCAACAGCCAGGGCTGGTCCAGGCCAAAGCCAGGAGCTGGGAACTACATCCTGATCTCTCACATGGGTGGCAGAAGCCCAAGTACTTGGGGTGCCATCAGCTGCCTTCCCAGGTGCATCAGCAAGGAGCTGATTGGCAGTAGAGCAGCCAGGACTTGAACTGATGCTCTGACATGGGATACTGGCATCACAAGTGGCAGCTTAACCCACTGTGCCACAACACTGGCCTTTCAATTTTTTTTTAAACTGACCATTGTGCAGTGGAGGATGGCCCAAGTGCTTGGGCCCTGCACCCCATGGGAGACCAGGATAAGCACCTAGCACCTGGCTCCTGCCATCGGATGAGCGCGGTGCGTCGGCCGCAGCACGCCGTCCGCGGCAGCCATTGGAGGGTGAACCAACGGCAAAGGACGACCTTTCTCTCTGTCTCTCTCTCTCATTGTCCACTCTGCCTGTCAAAAAAAGATTAATTAAGCCAGCGCCGCGGCTCAATAGGCTAATCCTCCGCCTGCGGCGCCAGCACACCAAGTTCTAGTCCTGGTTGGGGCACCGGATTCTGTTCCGGTTGCCCCTCTTCCAGGCCAGCTCTCTGCTATGGCCCGGGAGTGCAGTGGAGGATGGCCCAAGTTCTTGGGCTCTGCACCCCATAGGAGACCGGGATAAGCACCTGGCTCCTGCCATTGGATCAGCACGGTGTGCCGGCCACAGCCGGCCATTGGAGGGTGAACCAACGGCAAAAGGAAGACCTTTCTCTCTGTCTCTCTCTCTCTCACTGTCCACTCTGCCTGTCAAAAAAAAAAAAAAAGATTAATTAATTAATTTATTTGAAAGGCAGAGTTACAGAGGCAGGGAGAGAAGGAGGGTCGGGGAGGGCAAGACGGAGAGGGAGAGGGAGAGGAGAAGAGAAGGATAAAGGAAGAGGTGGGAAGAGGGAGAGAGGGAGAGGTGGGGAGAGAGGCCTTCTATCTGCTGGTTCACTCCCCAAATGGCCACAACAGCTGGAGCTGGGCCAATCCAAAGCCAGGAGCCAGGAGCTTCTTCTGGTTCTCTCATGTGAGTGCAAAGGCCCAAGGGTTTGGGACATCTTCCAGTGCTTTCTCAGGCACATTAGCAGGGAGCTGGATCAGAAGTGGAGCAGCTGGGATTTGAACTGTCACCCATATGGGATGCTGGCACTGCAAGCAGCGGCTTTACTCACTACGCCACAGCAAAGCCCCTCAATTTAAAACCTAAGAAGAGTTCTGGTAAATTCCTGGAATGAGACATGTTCATACATGTACACAAAAATACTACCATCACTCTGACATTTATTTCTGTTGTTACTAATCAGAGCTACCATTTATCAAGGACATGCTAGGTATTAGAAGCTAGGCTAAATGCAATATGTATATTAGCCTAGTTAAGTTACCCAACAACTCCACGAAGTAGGTACTATTAGGTACTAGTAGGTACTATTATTATCAATGCCGAGAAAGATGATGGACTATCTAGTTGTTACAGACTGTGTCTCCCTGTATTTCATATGATGTTCTAATCCTCAATGTGATAGTATTTGGAAGCAGGGCCTTTGGGAGGTAATTAGGTTTAGATGAGGTCATATAAATGTGGACTGTATATTGGTGTTCTTTTTTAAAAGATGCACTTTATTTGAAAGACTGACAGAGACAGAAGGAGACAGGGAGAGAAAGAGATCTTCCATCTGCTGGTTCACTTCCCAAATAGCTGCAATGGTCAGGGCTAGGCCATGCCAAAGCAAGAAGCCCAGAATCCTCTCCAAGTCTCCCACATGGATGGCAGGGGCCCAAATACTTGGGTTATCCTCTGTTGCCTTCCCAGGCACATGAGCAGGAAGCTGGATTGCAAGCTGAGCAGCCAGGACTTGAAGGAGCAATTTGATATGGGATGCAGTTGCCACAAGCTGATAGCTTAACCCACTGCCCAAAATTCAGCCCCTTGGAAAGATTATCCTTTTTTTTTTTTTTTTTTTTTTTTTACAGGCAGAGTGGACAGTGAGAGAGAGAGACAGAGAGAAAGGTCTTCCTTTGCCCGTTGGTTCACCCTCCAATGGCTGCCGTGGCCGGCGCGCTGCGGCTGGCGCACCGCGCTCATCCGATGGCAGGAGCCAGGTGCTAGGTGCTTTTTCCTGGTCTCCCATGGGGTGCAGGGCCCAAGCACTTGGGCCATCCTCCACTGCACTCCTGGGCCACAGCAGAGGGCTGGCCTGGAAGAGGGGCAACCGGGAGAGAATCCGGCGCCCCGACCGGGACTAGAACCCGGTGTGCCGGCGCCGCAAGGCGGAGGATTAGCCTGTTGAGCCACGGCGCCGGCTGAAAGATTATCCTTGTAAGAACAACAGCCTGGTGCTCTCTCCACTGAACACAGGGAGAAGCTGCCAATGGCAAACCAGGAAGAGCGCCTTTACCAGAGCCCAACCGCGGTGGCACCCTGATCTCAGACTTGAAGCCTCCCGGATTGTAAGCAACTAATGTCTGCAGTCTAAATCTCCTATCTGTGGCATTTTGTTATGGAAGCCCAAACAACCTAGAACACTGTATCCAAGTCAGAACACAAAATCACAAAATCGACTCTTGTGACCCTCCATAAATGGTTACAATACACGTGAACATTTTAGAAGTCACATAATGAAGTCTAAACAATGAAAAACGAAACCAACATTTTAAAAGTGATTCTATTTTGTTGACGTTTTTGATTGGTTTGTGCTGCCCAAAAAGATAAGCATGAAGTTTACATTTCTTGCAGAACTCAAAAGTTTCCCAAAGTAAACACGAGGTTGAGGAAAGAGAGTGCTCTGAGGAGCAAAGTGTTAATTACCACATCCCAGAAACTGAAGCACAGGCAGTTCTCCACCAATAAATAGTCCAGCTATGAAGTACACATTCTAAACTGAGATGAAACACTACCCAGAGTGTGCCTTAAGGAAAGAAACTTGTCGCCACGGCCTGGGTAAAAGCCAATGTTAGCTCACAATTACATCATCTAGCTCAATATAGCACACTCAGAATCGATGGAGCGCAGGACACTTTCTTTACTTTTACAAGTTGTGAAAGAAAAAACAGAAAATATGAGACTTACAGGAAGAAAAAGTAATCCAAAGAACATTCCATTTTTAAGCAAGGTTATTCTATAACAGATTGTGGGTTATAAAAATAAAATAATAATCGAGACTATTCATAAACTCTGCTATAACATGTTAGCTTTTGACATACATTGCTTTATTAAAACCCCACCACTTCAGCAAAAATTTCCATCACCAGACAATGAAACAGAGGTTCGGGATGTTAAGGAGCTTGCTGAGAATAAAGAGGCAGATTTGAGCCGAAGATCCAAAGCCCATGCTCTTTCCTATGTGCCACAAAACCTAGAAGCAGAATTCTAGCTGTTCCTAGGCTCTTGACTGCCCACCTACCACTCAAGTAATAAAAATTGTGAAGGTCCTCATCAAGATTTTATCAGAAATACATTTTAAAAACTTTGGAATTTTAAAACTTCATCTTCGAATTCTTTATTTAGTGGGGGATTAAGCCTGTGACTATAATGTAAACTGAAAGCATGTTATCATAAAAATTAAAGGTGGAAGAAAGAAAGAGGGGAGGCTGAAAATCACATACATGAAATCCATGAA
Source organism: Sylvilagus floridanus (assembly GCA_949820135.1). Classification (NCBI taxonomy): domain Eukaryota; kingdom Metazoa; phylum Chordata; class Mammalia; order Lagomorpha; family Leporidae; genus Sylvilagus; species Sylvilagus floridanus. The sequence continues at coordinate 68,567,085 of OX463242.1, forward strand.
ATCAGACCTCTTCATATGAAAAGAATAAATACATAAATAAAATTTCATCTTCAATAGATTTTAACATTCAAATTCATGAACTATCTCAGGACTGAAAATGTAATTATGTGGACTTAAGCAGAAGAGAAAAAATTCAATGTTTAAAGACAAACACATGCCCTTCATAATGTAGCTATACCAGAATTATAATAGATACTAAAATTCATTTCTTCTAGCCATAAAAAGTTCCACAGACTTACATTAATAAGAGAAAGCTACTGGCAATAAAAAGCAGTGACTTTAACTGAAACATGATACTTTCTGAAATACTGTTATGTATTTTACAACTTATCTAGTTCATTCCTAATTCATGTTCAGCTTCTCAAACATATAATATTCTCAATTTGCTCTGTATTTCTGAATTCAAAGCATATTTCAGAACAAAGTCTTTTGGCTTTGAAAATCACATCTTCTATGTTTTCACCTTGCTTAGATTTTATTTCAAATAACCTCTGATAAGATCAGGAACCTTTCCATTCTATTGCCAAAAGTTTTCCTGTGGTCTTCTTTAGTGTTCTGGAAATAAACTGATACAATTCTGTTAAAGATGACAGTATTCTTAATTCACAGGAGTTCATGAAGTAATAAAAACAGGGAAATTATCAGAGATGCCAGATACATCTCTTGAAGTTTTCATACAAAATTTCCATTCCAACTCAACAGCACAAAGTCTACCATTCCAACTCTTTTGCTCTTTTTCTTTTTTAATGTTTATTTACTTGAAAAGCAGAGAGACAGACAGACTCCATCTTACATCTGCTGGTTCATTCCCCAAATGGCTGCAATGGCTGAGCCTAGGGCTGGCAAAAGCCAGGAGCATGGAATTCCAGCCTGGTTTCCCACATGGGTGGCAGGGATCCAAGCCCTTGGGCCATCTTCTGCTGCTTCCTCAGGAGCATTAGCAGGGAGCTGGATCAAAAGCGGAGCAGCCAAGACTTGAACCTGCACTCTGATATGGGATGCCAGTATCAGAAGTGGCAGCTTAACACGCTGTACCACACCACCAATTCCTCTCCTTGTTTTCAACTCTTTTTCAGGTGGGTTTGGAGACAAGGGCCTGAGAAACATACAAACCCTCAGAATGTATGCTTCATGAGGGCAGGGATTTAGTTTGACTGTTCTATTCACTTGTGTCTCCCAATGTTCCACAAAGGTGGAATGGATGCTCTTGCCGCCAGGTGTATGTCTAGTAAAGAGTGATGGAGTGAGGGGTCTGGAGATCATGTCACTACCAAAAGAACTAAAAACTGCAGGTGCTCAGTGCAAAAAGCAGGGAAGCAGCTGTGGCCAAGACAGGGCACAGTGCTCTGAGACTAGCCCATAAGCTCTTAGAGTCACCAGCCACATGTGGGCAGGTCACTGGAGCCTCAGTCTTATCATTTTTGAAACACATCACAGAACTAGTGTGGCAGTAAAATTAAGAAACGTGCTTGACAAATATGAAAGAGTTTTTAAAACAGAAATCAAGGGGCTGGCGCTGTAACATAAGCTGCTAAAGCTGTTGCCTGCAGTGCTGATATCCCATATGGGTGCTTTACTTCTGATCCAGCTGCTTTACTTCTGATCCAGCTCCCTGCTAATGCACCTGAGAAAGCAGTGGAAGTTGGCCCAGGTCCTTGGACCCCTGCACCAATGTGGGAGACCAGGAAGATGCTCCTGGCTTCAGACTGGCTCAGCTCCAGCCATTTGTGGAACGAACCAGTAGATATAAGATCAATCTCTCACTCTCTCTCTCTGTGGCTCTGCCTTTCAAATAAATAAATGGACCTTTAAAAAAAATTGATAATATTTCTATATTGAGCTTCTTTCCAATCTTGGGAGGACAAAACATATTAAAGAAATCTCTCTTCAAATATGAATGGCAATACGCAAGAAGACAATGACTCTATATTACCCTGAAAGTCAAAACTACAAATAAATAGAATGTAAAAGAGTGAGGCAGAGGTGGTTAAGATGCCAGTTAAGATGCCCATGTCTCACCCGAGAGTGCCTGGGTTCAATTCCTGCCTGTAACTACTGACTCCATCTTCCTGCTAGTGCAGACCGTGGGAGGCTGTGGGGGTGCTCAAGTAGTTGAACCTCTGCTACCCACATGGGAGATCTGGATTGGGTTCCAGACTTTGGCCTGGCCCAGTCCCAGCCATCAGGGGTTATCTGGGGAATAAACCAGACAGTTTTCTGTCATTCTCTCAAAATAAAGGGGGCGGGCACACATGGGCCCAATAAAATAGAAACATTCCTAATAAAAAGTATTCCTGAGATAGTTATTTGGCCTAGAGTTAAGCCACTGGTTAGACATATGTGTCCTATTTAGGATTACCTGGATTCGGGTCTAAGCTCTGTTCCCATTTATAGCTTTCTGCATGTACTCTGGGAGAAGCAGGTGATGTCTTAAATACTTGGGTTCCTGCCACTCAACATGGGAGATCTGGACTGCATTCTTACCTCATTTTCATCCTTTCCCAGCCCTGGCTGTTGTGGGATTTTGGGGAATGAGTGGCAGAAGGGAGCTCTATTTCTGTCTTTCACATTATATATATGCATAGATGAATATATAAGTATATATGAATATATATTTCATGTATTTTTAAATGTGTTCCTACCCATAAGAAGCAGTCTACTACAAAGATGGTCAAATTTCTATCATCACTTTTGAAATTTTCATTTACTTATTTAAGAGAGATATTTTCCACTCACCCACTGATTCACTGTCCAAATGCCTGCAATAGCCGGAGCCAGGCCAGGATGAAGCTGGGAGCTTGAAATTCAATCCAGTTCTCCATGTGAGTGGTAAAAACCTCACCATGTAAGCCTGCTGCTTCCCAGGAAATGCAAGAACAGGAAGCTGGAACTGGAGCAGATCTGGGACTAGAAGCCAGGTACTCTGATAAAGGATGCAGGTGTTTTAGTGGGATTTTAGCTGTTAACCTGAACATCTGCCCCTTTCTCACTAACTTAAACAGAGGAACGCGATTCAGAAATTTTGTGGAAAAGGTATTTGCTGAGGTATCTGCTAATCTAGGATTTAAAGATGCACATTACTTTTTTGTGTGTATGGCTGAAAAACTAAGGTTAGTTCACGGTTCTCAGCATATGGTATAAGCAAACTGTCAGATTAGATAGTTCAGATCCAAGTTGATATACTGACCAAAACCTCCTCGCCCCACACAATATTCTCACTCTCCCAAAAAGGGACACTCATGTAAGTTCAAAATAAACATAAAATGTTTAAAAACCACAAGTTGCAGACTTTGGCAAAGAATCAAGGGGGTGTTACACCATTACATACCCACTATTCAGATCAAATAAATACTGATTTGTTAAACCTTTCTCAAGTTTAAAGGTTCATCTGATGCAACATACCTACTTTAATGTTAACAACTATAATTTCCCTTTTTCTCACCTTTTACCTGTATGGAATCTCTAATTCAGAGTAGCAAGCACTGCCTTAACTGCAGCTACTGTAAATACGTATCCTCAGCATACATAAAACGATTTCCAACAAGACCAGAAAAGAAATGTTCACTGACCACTGTAGTTCAAATAACGACACTACCAAATTCTGGGAACAACCAGCTCTCACAGTTAACAGATTTCTCATTTCAATAAAATTTAGCACAGAGTGCTCACTGTCTTTATCCTCAGTACTGTTATACTCACAAGACAAAAGGTGGAAGCAATTCATGAAGTTGAAAAAGCTTTGAAAAATGAACAGACTCAACTATACTAAACACTTTCAAAATTGGATTTAGAGAAAGGATGTGGTCCTTAACACTTTCTCTAAGGTAAAAATCCTCATAAAAACTCACTATCATTTCCAATATTTCAGTGAGATAAATAGTGTATTGATTTTCAAGTCAGTAGAACAACTACTTTTAAAGGCAGACAGGGCATGCATACCTGAAGTTAGCAATGCAGTACGAATAGAGATGTACTTTAAATATTTACAAGAATAACTTTTAATGTGACAATGCTAGGTTGCTTTTCCTCCTCATATCTCTTGTATACCACAAGAAAAAAGATTAGAATAATGTAAACATTGTATTATTTAAAAAGTTCATTGGATCCATTTCAGTGTAGATAAAAATGCACTATCAACAGAATTTTTATGCAAAGTCTGCTCTTTTTTGTTTGGTTCACTGAACTAAGTGCAAACCATCTGTTACCTATGATAATCAGAAAAAGCAAAAATGGTAACAGCTTTTCTGTTTTAAGATAGCAAATAGCACTCCAAACAGAACTCACTTGTTCAAAAGCACCATTTATGAGGTTTAAATTTTAATGATTTTAAGTGACTTAGAACCCATAAAGTCTTTTTATTTATTTATTTTTTTAGGTTAAGACTGTAGGTTTACAACTTTTACTTGGTAAAAGGATGCATTTAATAAAATTGCTATCATGTGTAAAATGTTTTATCTAAACAAGCTCATTTTCAAAAGAATTTAAATTTAAAAACTTTTAAGTTATATCCTGGTGCTCATTTGTAAAATGTGACACACGCGGCACAAGTAGTAGCTGTAATTTGCTGCATAGTGAAGGCTGGATACACAGTGAATCACAGTGCTGTTTCCAAGTCAAATTGCTTGATTTGTAGGCCTCACTCTGCCTACAGCTGTCTAACGTTAGATGAGTTACATCTCTTACGACCTGTTTCTTCATCTATAAAAAGAGAGCTCTAAAAATGTCACTCTTAGGAGCTTACTTTCTTTCTGAATTTGTCTAGCACTGTGCTTAGTATATAGGTAATGCCAGGAACTCAGTAACTGCATAGCCCTTGAGGCCAGAAGTGAACAGTTCCAAAACTTCAGAAATTTCCTACAGGAGGGCATTAAAAGTACCGTTAGGTTTAGAGGCTGGAATATAAAACTGCCACAACAGTGTTTCAGTGGAAACAAACAAATTCCCAGGATAGCAAGGCTTACTCATGTATCAATCATCTCACAGAAAAAAGTGATTTTGTTTTAAAGATGAAATTCTCAGTTTCAAGGTTTAAAACAAGCACCCGCACAGGGTATGTTTTCACAACTCTACTACTACAAATTCTGTCAACACCCACGATTGCTTCTTAATGGCAAATAAACATGCTTTGTCCTATTTTCCTGAAAACAGTCATACACAAGTCTCATTCCACCTACACAACCACAAGGCTGCCAATGCAATGCACTTCAGAGAGGCCTGTTTTTGGTAACAAAACATTACAAACCTAACAAAGTACAGAGCAAGTGCTGCAAAACACAAAAGAATTCAATATGGAATTCTTTAAAATTCTTCACTATTATTCATTAGGCACAATATTGATGCAAACTTGACAAGTAAAACAAACAGCTCCAGGTCAAACACTGACCAAGCTCTACAGTCTCACTTTTCAGTATGACCTCTACTGCCATTCAATGCAAGTTTGCTAAATGCCAGAGACTTCCACAAGATCCACATCAGGCTGACAGTGAGGCAGCAAGATTTGTCTGTTTATGAGACAGACAGGAGAGAGAGAGTGCACTTCTATCTCCTGGTTCACTCTCCAAATGCCTGTAATAGTGTAGGTGGTTGCCTGCACCAAACTTAGGAGCCAGGAACTCAATCCAGGTCTTCTCTCTGGGTGGCAGGTACCCAATGACTCCCACCTTCATAGTTGCCTCCCAGGATCTGCATTAGCAGGAAGCAGGGATCATGAACTCAGGCATTCTGAAATGCAACACTGGTGTCTTAACCACTAGGCCAAACTCCTGCCCCAGGATAAGACTTCAACTGCCAATCTAAGGGGGCTCCAACTTTTTTTCCTTCCTGTTTATGAATACATTCACAAATAGTCAACTAAAATGATCTCAGTGAATATTCAGAATCAAGTTTATCTCCTGGATCAGAGGCAGACATTGAAATCTGTGATTCTGAGAATTCTGAGGGGAGATGGTGATAGTGGTAATAACTAGTGTTCAGAAGTGTTCAGTGTTTCTGTGAAATCAAGGAACTGCCTCTACCATGACACAGTGAGAATGATCATCTTTATGTTACTGTCACAGCTCTTGGATGGATCACCCCCACACCGTAACTCCCTCTGAGCCAGTTTTTAGCCCTTCATTGGAGGCCATGAGCAGTCTTAGATCAGCAAGAGCAAAAGGGATGGACACATGCCAAATTCAACCCACCCTGTCCCAAATGATTCTCTTCTCAGATGTTTTTTCGCAGGAACTGAAATGGCTTCTGTACTGCAAGACTCTTGTCCTGAGTTCCTGAAACCCTAGCTGTCCACTGACTGGAATTCAGGGAATCCTGAACTTTCAAAAAGCTTACATAAAATTGTTGGCAGCAGTAGTTTGCATACATTCATTTTACTTTTAAAGATTTATTTATTTATTTTCAAGATTGAGAGAGAGAGAGACAGCGAGAGAGAAATCTTCCATTTCCTGGTTCATTCCCCCAGATGGCTGCGAAGGCCAAGGCCAGGCCAGGCCAGGCCAGGCCAGGCTGAAGCCAGGAGCTTCATCTGGGACTCATATGTAGTTAGCCATGGTCCAAACACTTGGGCTATTCTCTGCTGCTTTATCCAAGCCATTAGCAGGGATCTGCATTGGAAGTGGAACAGCCAGGACACGAACCAGCATCAATATGGGATGGCGGTGTTTCAGGTGGCAGCTTTACCTTCTATGCCATAATGCTGGTCCCTCATTTTTTATGAATGAACTCACTGGGATGATATTTCATCACAAATATCCAAATCATCAAGACAGCTACTGCTATACAAAATAAGTACTGTGATCTTTGCACATTTCTTTCCTCTACCGGCTACAAAAATAATCAGAATGGGGAGCATATCACAGGAAGGGAGAAGGAGCTCCTTCTCTATATCAAAGAACTAAAAGCACAGCAAGTTCAAATGCAGTTACCTTTCTTTGGAAAGACTGCAAAAACCATCATGTTTTCCAACCTGAAATTCTTGATTCAGTTATTCAATCTTTAAAGGCTACACTATGAAATTTCAGAGATTACTCAAACAGGATGAACCTCAATTGTAAATATTAATGCAATTCTAAGTAAAAGTTAATGTAAGTCTAAACTACAGACAAAAGCCAAAGAGGATTTGGGAGTAAAGTAATTCTGAACATACATGGGTTCCCCAAGGACTAAACACAGAAATGCAATAGAAAAACTTGATAGAATTATGAAAATTACTTTTGTCACTCAAAAATGACCTAATTTTATCCTGAAATGATGACCCCTGGCAAACTTATCAAGTATGAACTTTTCCGATTATAATTACATAAACACTTTAAAATACCACTGCAATTCAAGAGTTGAAATTGTAAAATAACTTAAAAACAGGTCATTGGAAGATAAGGTTTCAATCCCCTATGATCTTTCCACATGAATCAAGTCTCACTCAAGACTATGTCGCTCCCTACAAGACTCAACCGTGATCCAAAAGAGCATCTCACGCACCACTTACCTCCAGCCCCATTTACCACTTGGAACAAGTGCTCAAGGCACAGAGCTGGGCTTACTATTTATGCCAAGGCGAGACTCACAACTCAGCAACACACTCAACCTGTGTCATTTTGTTTCAAGGTGAGCAACCAACAAGTTGAACTAGAATGAAGTTTGTTACTCATCCGTTAACTCCATCAAAACTAAGATCAACCCAAGATGTCAAGCCTAGATAGTGAAACAGCAATCTTTGCTTAGTGAGAGCCAATTTAACTTAATTTTCTTGCATAGGCTGCTGCAGCCAAAACACAGCAAAGTGTTTAAGAGCCCTGAGGATGAGCTGTCAAAGCCCAGCTCCTTCCGGATCTCCCTGGAATGCAGAAACAAAACTGTATCCCAAACAGTGGTTCAAATTACAATCAAATTAGAGAAATAATTTGAAATCTGCTGTTGGAGTCAAGAACAAACTTGTATTGTTTAATATGACCATAAAACTCCATACCGAGTAACCTTAGTTTTGAGACATGGAAAAATTCACACCCAAGTTGATACAAACTATCAGGAAGAGCTTTTTTTTCAAAATTTTTATAAGGACAAATACCTAAAACAAGTTACAAGCATCCTGTTAACCTCGTGTGTAAGTAACCTTTGCTTGAAGAGACCAGGAGCATTTGGTTGATTTCAAAAGTGGAAAAAATCACCACCTAAAGATATCCTTCTAAAGGAAATGAGAAAAATGCATTCAATAAAAATGTTCTTTACTTGAAGGAAAAAATAAAAAAGAAGAAATTGGTAAACATCTTATTTACTGACATTTTAGGAGAAAATCATTGAAAATTTTATTCCAATATTTAAAATAATAATGCAATGAATATTTACCCACTAGGCAATCCAAACACTAATATGAATCATTTTTATTGGCCATATATGCGCCAAAAATGGCATGACCACAACGTGCTGCAAAGAATTACCATTAATGGAATTCTAGGCACCTCAGGTCCACTAAATAAAAAGCTTGTCATTTTTCACCTAGTTGAAATAAACTCATGCCAGCATTCCTTTAAACACCTTGCCTAGTAGACTAATAATATGAGTCAGTTTCTAGGCTGGCGCAGTGGCTCAATAGGCTAATCCTCCACCTGCGGCGCCAGCACACCGGGTTCTAGTCCTGGTTGGGGTGCCGGATTCTGTCCTAGTTGCCCCTCTTCCAATCCAGCTCTCTGCTGTGGCCTGGGAATGCAGTGGAGGATGGCCCAAGTGCTTGGGCCCTGCACCCCATGGGAGACCAGGAGGAAGCACCTGGCTCCTGCCTTTGGATCAGCGCGGTGTGTCGGCCGTGGCAGCCATTGGATGGTGAACCAACAGTAAAAGGAAGACCTTTCTCTCTCTCTCTCACTGTCCACTCTGCCTGTTAAAAAAAAAAGTATGAGTCAGTTTCTTGCCCATTCACCATCACCACCACCACCACTGAGGAATGATTATCAGACTTTTTTTTTTTTAAAGATACTTTTACATGAACCAGGGACTGGCAGATGAGGCAGTAGTATCTAGCTCCACATTATCATGGACATCCCTCTTGTATAACATGGAGCTACATCTCACAGGCATTGGAGACTTTTAAAACATTTTTCTTCTACGAGGCCAATGTAGGACACTAAACTGAATGTGCTTCCTTCTAACAGAATAACTGTCCTCTCTCCAAGTGGGAATCAAGGAGACTCCCTTCCACCATCAACACTTTTACTGGTCCTTTGTCCACCTGAAGCTGAAAGCCAAGACTGAAGTCAGCACTACCCTGCAGGTGCTGACCCCTTTCTTGGTGGTTTTTACAGGGTCTCCTACTGGGAGGAGCAAACATGTGAGAGATGACTAAAAGTAAGTTTGTTCAAAAGTACCAAGCTTGCCTTAAGGTTACAACTGTTAACTGTTCTTAACTTGACTGCAATTTTTTATTATTTTACTCTCCAGAATGTCCATCTAAAATATACTTTTTTTTTTTTAATTTGACAGACAGTGAGAGAGAGAGAGAGAGAGAGACAGAGAGAAAGGTCTTCCTTTCATTGGTTCACTCCCAAAATGGCCATTATGGCTGGCGTGCTGCCCCAATCTGAAGCCAGGAGCCAGGTGCTTCCTCCTGGTCTCCCATGGGGTGCAGGTCCCAAGCACTTGGGCCATCCTCCACTGCACTCCCGGGCCACAGCAGAGAGCTGGACTGGAAGAGGAGCAACCAGGACTGGAACCGGTGCCCATATGGGATGCCAGCGTCGCAGGCAGAGGATTAACCAGTGAGCCACGGCGCTGGCCCCTAAAATATACTCTTAGGTGTTTTAACTCTCCTCTAAGATGTTTCATAATAGTTCAAATCTTCAATTAGATATAATTTTCTAGATTTCAGGGGTAATAAGTCATTAACAATTTTGCCAAGTCATTAACAATTATTATTGCCCTCACAAACAGAAATTTTGGTGAATAACTGCCCAACCAAAACTTAATTTTTAAGGACTTAAGCTTCACCAAAGAGTAATGGGAGGAGGAACAGTTTCAAAATAGCAACAGTGATGAAAATATCAGAAACTTCGCATTTAGTTTTTATAGGGAACACATTTTTTTCCAAAGTTTGGAACAGTTTATTATCTCTCCTCCAGATATCTTCAGCTCTTTATATTACTTACCTCACTCACTGAGTTACATGGGTACTTGTTATCTCCTGTACTAGGTGGTCAACAACCAGAGGGCAGGAAACTATTTATTCTTTGCTTCTCTACAGACTCTAGATCTGGGTCATAGTTACATATGACATGCATTATTATTTTTTTTAAAGAGACTTATTTATTTATTTGAAAGGCAGAGTTACAGAGAGAGAGAAGGAGAGGCAGATTGAGAGAGGTCTTCCATTCACTGGTTCACTCCCCAGTTGGCCGCAATGGCCAGAGCTACGCCAATCTGAAGCCAGGAGCCAGGAGCTTATTCTGGGTCTCTCACATGTGCTGCTTTCACAGGCCGTGACTGGAAGTGGAGCAGCAGGGACTCAAACCAACGCCCATATGGGATACCAGCACTGCAGGTGGCGGCTTTACCCACTATGCCACAGCACCAGCCCCACAACATGTATTCTTCTATGACAGATGAACTCATCCTCGAAGATGGAAAACTCTTAACAGAATATCTCATAGGATATTCTTAGACTCAAAGTTACAAAGTTCTATTTCCTATTCCAAGGGAACCCCAATGCATCAAAACAGCACTCAGGAATTTGGCTTCTCATACAACTGCTAAACACTACACATTTTGCAAAACAGTAGTGGCAAAGCTTGAACATTAGTTTAAAAAAAATCAAAGTTGCTGTCTCAAATACACACTTTTTTTTAGAACCCAGACATCCTGAATGGTGGGTAAGGGGAATAAAACCCAAAGGATCCACATTCTTTGGGAAAACAGACAACGCATGTGACATCCATATAATTTCCCATTCCTGCTGCTAAAATACATTTCAAGTTTCAGAAGTTCAGTATGATTTTTTAAAGTACCAATTGTGCTGCATTTGGAAAATATGCCCCAAGTTCATATTAAAGGAGCAGGCAAATAACATTAAATCCAAAAAGAAATTCAATTTTTTCTTATGGTGCAATATAAAATGACCATTAATTCCACTAGTGGCTTTCATCAACTTCGTCATTATTTATCAAGTGGACAGCTAGATATCACAAGACCCTAACCAATCTTTATCTTCTAATTGGGTGTAAGGTACCATTTTTTCTGCCCACAAAGAAGTACAATGAATAAAGCGTGAGCTGAAGGTTTATTTCATAACTCAGCTTTCTAAAGACACAAGCATCCATCTTTAAGAGAAATAGATCTACTTATCTTAAAATGTGACCATCCTGCTCCTCCCGACCATGGGCAATAGCAGAAACATAAAAGACAGCACCTGAAAACTGTGTTCAGTTTCCATACTCTGTGATTACTACGTCATTAACGAGAAGGAAGTAAGAATGAACTCAAATGGTGCAAACAGCACATTATTAGATATAATTGTACAATTTCCAGTGCTTCTTGATGAAGCAAAAATGGGTTAAGGCAACAAAAGGATTTTCCCCACAACCGTGGAAAAAAAACAGTAAGAATCAACAATCAAACATTCTTTGCTGTGTATTGTTCACCAAATATTCTAAAAATGCCTATGACATATTTGGGGCTGTGTTTTTTTAAAACTCCTGTTAGAACGGTCATGGAATGTTCCCATGTCATTTGCCTTACCACTGAATCCTGGATTAGGCTCAGTTTTAAAGAGAGGGCTAATATGCAGCAGCACTGGAATGTGTACTTTTCAATCTCTATCTCATTTTATATATTTTTACTTGATAAGACATAAAATTAAGCACATGACATTTGCAACACTAGCTTGATGATCCAGTTTTGGGTGTATCAAGTTCTGTGTCAAGAAATGCTGGGACTTTCAATAACATATTCATATCCGTACACACCCAGAAAAGCAGCAAACCACATATGGGAATGATCCAAACTAAAAGTCTCAGTAAGGAGAGACACAGCCCACGTTTTCAAAATTAGTCTTTTATAACAAAAGCCACATTAATTCAAATCTTTTAAGTAAATACTTAGTTATACTTACCAATGAGAAGGCTAGCATAATAGCACCAGAGGCCCTTCTTAGAAATATTTAACATTTTAAAAGTCCATAGGCTTGGAAAATTAATAGCACATAGCTTGCTCCCGCGAATTGATACATAACAGTTGTGCTTACTAAGAAACATTTTACAGATGAGCCTGATAGCAACGAATCCTGTTTGGTGGCATGCACATTTTCATAGCCACAAACGGCACTCCCAAATGAAAGTCAGAAAGGCAAGTGAAAGGGATTACATGAAGAATCAGGACACATTGCTACCACCAGGGAAGCTAAATTGCCAAGCACGCCTGCTCTGGGCGATCTAACAGTAGCACCATTAGACAGAACCTGTTCATTACTGGCATTCCGGCACCCACAGCACTAAACTTATCTGTTTAGAAATGTTAATTCTTTATACAGTTAAAACAACCCCCACACACTTTAGTCCATCAACGGAGAGTCGCCCAAATGTAAATAATTGTAGACTCCCTGCAAATTTGGAGTTACCCCTTGCTGTTTTGATCATCAGTATCTGGTACAGAGTAGGACAATGTATGTTGTCTATAGACAACTGAAGACACTCAAAACTCCTTTGTCAAACTGTTGACATCAGTGGCCACCACCCAACAATAAAGACCCAGAGAATATGCTGTATGACAGACACTGTGCCAGGCACTAGAGAGAAAAGTTACTCAAGTGGAAGACAGCAAGAAAATAATCTCACTAGTTTTTCATAGTGCAAGACTCCACTTACATGGTTTAGAATTTCCAGATTAAAGGTTTAGAAATGAGTTAACCATTTGGATTTTTAAAACCATTTATACAGTAAACTATGTTTGTCAGAATTCCACGGGTGACAAAGCATGCAAACGAGGCTCAGACTCTCAACACTATTAGGAAATACATACAGTAGGAAAATGTTGCTTTTGTTCTAAACGTCTGCCTTCTGGTAAACTGTAATACGCCAGTCTTGAAAATCACTGGGTTAACATCATTTTGGGAGAAATAATAAAGCAAATAGCACCATGAGGTGTTTTCAAGACTCTTTGCTCAATGTTGGTCACAGAAGGGCACCCAAGTAAAACTAGCAAATGACTCTGAACATACACATGCAGAAAGAGAGACAGAACATGCGAACGCGTGCACACACACACACACACACACACACGAAGCCCAAAACTAGGCTAAATAGAGAAGTCACCAGATCAAACCTATGTGGGAAAAGCCACTTGAAAAAGTAGGGCTGAAGTGTGAAGAAATGTTCATAGCACTTGATGTCAGGCCAAGCGGAGCCAGGAGAAACAGTAATGACTGAGCTAGAGAAATGTCAGAAGCAAACAAAAGATGGGACACCTGGAACGGATGGAGACGAGGCACCACCACTGTACAAAGGAGAGCATGTTTGTAGTGGAAAGCAAGAAACACAAACTTCAAAATTCTTTATATGCTCAAACAGCAAGAGAATGGGAAGAGACAGGAAAATTCCCAGGGTATTCCCAGCTGTGTTGCACCAGCACCATAGCTACCATGTTTCCCACTTCTACCTTCTAGAGTCCTTTACACACTCCTAACTTAGCCTAAATTCTGTGATACTGATTACAAACTGGAACTGAAGGGCTGTGCTGACGTGTTAAAGAGGCCAAGGTTTCTGCAAAATGAATCTTTCCAGATACCACAAAGACCAGATACCGGTCTCCATGGCCAGAGCACATCCTAAAAATCTAAAATAGCCTTAAGGTGAATAACTTTCCCAAAACAAGGCACAGTGTGGAGATAGGTGAGGAAACTTGAAATCATAAAAAATAACACGGCCTCCCAAATGCAGTCCAGAAGAGCTGACTAGTAACTTTAAAGTAAAGGAAGCGAACATTTTCATATGTTCTTCTACACTCATCTGCTCTGAGCTCTTCTTCTGCACCAAGAGATTTTTCCTTTAAATTGCTTTAGTGCGATTTTTTTAAAAAAGAAAAAAAAAAAGTTCAATACTACAAAATAACCGTAAGAACATATATAATTTAGAATAGTCTTATTCTTCCATTCAGATAGAATAGGTCCTTGTGGACCAGAATACAGTGGTGCGACTCTAGCTCACAATAAGAACTGCAGGGGAATAGTTGGTAAGCTCCAACCATGAGTAACAATGAGAAATTTTAATTGCCTGATTTGGTCAGTTTATGCTCTGTGTATGTGTATGCAGGAAATACTGCACAGTATACCATAAAAACATTCGGCTAATGCATGTTAATCAAAAATTAAAATGAACAGGACAGTCTTATCTTGAACATACCCTAGAAAGAGACTACAAACACAAAATGTCTTTCTTTTGGAGGCAATTATTATTACCGTACAGGCCACGGAGAAGGAGGCATAAATTTAAAGGCAGCTAAGTCAAACATGAGAAAGTATAAGGTCAGAGGCCACCCAGTCATGCACGCTTAACTTTCCAGGCCCAGGGGCAGGACTCAGAAGATTGTATCTGAATAGGATCTGACAATATCCCCTCATTAAAAGGATTAGCGTTTCTGTACAAACATCTAGATAAACCTTCTTACCAGTGTGAAATAAAGTCACCTAAAGGCTTTTCTAGACAGTTTCACGTAAATATTTGAAAGCCTAAACAGGCTGAATTTTTTTTTTAACCTTCTGCAATCTAGGCACTGCTTCCACTTCGAAAGCCATTTATGACCTTGTGCCTGTTGTTGAGCCTTATTTCTTTTAAGTCACTTTAAAGTGCAATTTCTGAAAAGCTGAGCCCACAGACTGGCTAGGCAGACTGTCACACAGGTGGGGCGCTCTCTGGCCTAACGGGATCTGACTGATGGGCTTAGCCTGCGTCCCCGAGCCTCAAGGAAGTCAATTCCAGTTCTGAAGGCTTCATGAAATGGGATGGCAAGATGAGGACACCCACTTACTCCAAAACACCCGACACAAACAGCACGCCTTTTTACCTGTCCTACCAGGTGCCCAGCCGGATGTGAAAGTCTTCCAGCACTCCAAGCCATGCTCCGTATTTAAAGCAGGAACATCAAAGGTGCGCGCGGCGGGGGGGGGGGGGGGGGTCCGCACCCCTCAGCGAGCAGGGTGGGGAGGCCAGCCTTCCCGGAGACCTCTGCCCAGGGCTCCCCAGAACGACAGCGACACGGAGAGCCTCGCGCATATGCCCTGTCAGGCGCCCCCGCCCAGCCTCTGCGACTTGGCGGCCACCGCAAAGCCCCCAGGCTTGGAGGCATGGCCAGCCTCGGGAGGAACAGCTGAGACGAGGTGCGCCCCGAAGCGCAGCACTGTGGATGAGGGGCTTTGGCGGCAGCCCATTCCCACAGCGCCCGGACGCTCCGTCAAAGCCGCCCCGGGGAGCGGCCTGCGGCCCCTCTCGCCGCCGCTGCCCCACTCTCTCCCGCTCCGGCCCCAGGTGCCCAGGCCGCCCCTCGCCTGCGGCC
This sequence comes from Sylvilagus floridanus, assembly GCA_949820135.1. Classification (NCBI taxonomy): domain Eukaryota; kingdom Metazoa; phylum Chordata; class Mammalia; order Lagomorpha; family Leporidae; genus Sylvilagus; species Sylvilagus floridanus. Next base: position 68,582,607 of record OX463242.1, read on the forward strand.
CCGGACTTGCCAACTTACTGGGGCTGCGCTAGCGCCGCGCCGCGGGGGCACTGCGGGGAGAGCGGCTCGGGGAAGCGGGAGGACGGCCGCCGCGTCGCTGGTCCGCGAAGAGAGGAGCGCCGGCTGCCGCGCTGCACAAGGCGGGCTGGGCACGTGGGCGCCCCGCGCCGGAGCCGCGCCTGGGCGGGGCCTCGAGGCGGCACCGCCCCCTGCCCGCCCCCGCGCTCGCCGACCCCCGCTCACTGGCCGCCTCCCGCCCGGCCGGGAGCCAATCCTCGGAGTAGGCGGTGTCGGGCCGCCGCTGCGCCCGGGGCGCTGGCCTGGGGAGCCTGGCCTGGCGCGAGGGAAAGGCCTGGCTGTCCTTGCAGGACGCCAGAGAGTGACATTGCGCTTCTGGGCAGAGCTTTCTCTGACTGGGGCTTTGCCACCCGTTTACTTGTCATTCTGCGAAGAATCTGGAACTAAGAAAACAGGGCAGGATGATAATGAGGACCAGAAGCCCACCTGGGCGTCTTGGTGGACGCTACTACTTCGCCCGATAAGGCCTGCAGAGTATATTCCCAATTTGGAATGAGGTGGCCAAACTTGTGCCGGGGTGGGTTTATAAGATCCTGGCATGTGCGTTTTCCGAGAGCAGACGCTGCGGTGAAACAATCCAGGCTTTTCATACTATGCTACTGTGCACTCCAAGGATCTCTGACAAGATTAAAGTCAGCACAGTGCAACCCTGTTCATATTGATGCAGGATGAAGGGAAACACCGGCCCTGAGGTGAACAATAGGAGTCTATTGTGTGTGTTTGCGGGAAGGGGCTGCTATAGTATGCTTAGTGTGATGGTAAACTTCTCCATGTTTATTTGCGAGTCCTAACTTGGGCAAAGTACCAGACTCACACTACTGCAGAACACACACACACACACACACACACACACACACACACTCAGTGAGACGCTCTGAATCACCCTGGATTGTTCAGGCTCCTGGTATAGCCACCTTCAGATCCTACTCAAGAACTGGCAATCTAACTAGTGCTGTGGTTACAAGGGAAGTATGTGTTGGAGTGAATGTCACAAATGTGAGAGACTTCTGTCATTGTAAACCTGTTTTCACTGTGTAAGGCAAATTCTGTATGGAAAGGATGAGAGAAATAAGGAGTATGCACTAGTGACTCCAAATTCCCACTCCATCCCTTGGCTATGCGAAGAATCAAGATATTTCATCTAATTTCTAAGCATTATGCAAGGATTATCTGCATTGACAACACAATACATAATAATTACAGTTAATTGATAAAATTTTTCCTCTGGTTGAAAAACGGATTTCTGATTTTAAATTCAACATTATTCCCACTCCCATTTTTATATAAAGGCTCTGTGTGCAAATCTGTTTTTAATCTGTGATTAGATTGCAACACAATGATTCTTGTTAATCAAGTATATTTAATGCACAGAAACAACAAGTTTAGTCAGAATTTCACTCTTCTAATTAATCTATTCTGCCATCTGTTTTTGGTACTTCTGGAGGCAAGAACATACTGTATCCCACATGTGAATTATAAAAATTGTAAAATTTTCCCACTAAACCAATATGAGAAAATCCCTTCTAACAACTTTTTTTTCAACATTTTCCTATTTATTTATTTGAAAGGTAAGAACTATAGACACAGGCAGAGACAGAGAGTCCTTCCATCCTCTGGATCATTTCCCAAATGACCATAGCAACCAGGTTTGGGCCAGGCTAAAGCCAGGTGCCAGGTACTCCATCCGAGTTTTCGACAAGAATTGCAGGGGCCCAAGCACTTGAGCCATCATCTGCTGCCTCTAGTTGTATTAAAGGGAGCTGGATGTCGAACCCTCGCCAGCAAGAGTCCAACGGAATCACGACACAACCGCTGTTGATCGGTTCTCAAGGAACTTTTATTTTTAGTGATAGCAGAAGGAAAGGAGAGAAAGAAAAAAGAGAAGAAAGAGAAGAAGCAGCCAGAGAAAGAAGGAGAAAGACTGAAGAAGCTGCCCCAACTTCCTGCCCCTATGGGGTCTCTTATCCATCCCCGGTCCCCTAGGGTGAGCAGTCCACCAATCAGATCAAAAGGCACACATAGCCTCAGGTCAAGGTGTATCTTGTCCCATCAGGTTGTTTGCAAGTCTTTTGTTCAGCACTTCCCTGACTTAGTTCTGCTCCTCAGGATGAGGCAGTGCAATGAAGAGGTCCCCACAGGTGGCCGGCCTGTGGTTCCCCAGAGCTGGATTGGAAGCAGAGTGGATGGAACTTGAACCAATGTTCGAATATGGGATGCTAGAGTCGCAAGCTGCAGCTCAGTCCTCCTCTATGCCACATGCTAGCTCCCTCTAACAACTTTTGAAAAACCCATTATTATTATTCCTATTTTAAATTTTCTGACAGACATGAAAATTGTACATCTTTATGGAGTACCATGTAGTTTCAATCCACCTATACATTATGTAATATCCAATCATGGTTTATATTTCTTTGATCCCAAGTTTAAAATTCCTCTATGGTGCAAACATTCAAAATTCTCTTTTAGTTTTTTAAAAAATGCTTTGTAATGATTTTCTAACAAGAGTGGTAAATATTTTTCTACATTTCCTAACCGTTTTGGATGTTTCAATTAATGTGAAATAATTATAGATATGTATAAGCTATAATGACCTTACAAGTCATACACACAATGTGTGTGGACTAAACCACAGAGATGAGCATTTCCAGTTCTTTACTTCCAGTTTGGCACTTTCAAGTGCCTTTTTTTCTAGTTTGTCATAAGATACATGGTAGGTTTTTGTGAACTGTAGTCATCGCACAGTGCTGGGGAATGCTAGAACATATTCCTTCTTTCCTATTGTGCTTCAATACCATTATGCAAATTCCTGCCATCCCTCCACAAATCCCCCAAGATCTAAGAATGGTGGAATATCCATACATACTAGTCTTTGACTTAATATATTCCATTTGATTGCCCTGAATCTTGCACTATGTCTTTGGTTATTTCTGAATTTTATATATTGTTTGGTTTTAGAAAAAATAGGATGGCCACAGACCTAGTCTGAATCTTTAAGACAGGTAATAAGAGACAAGAGAAACAAGAACATAATTTTTAGAAATAAAATATTTAGGAATAGGCTTTTAGCTTAGCTGTGAAGACGTTGCATATGATGGCATTCCGCATCCAGCTGCCTGTTAGACTCAAACTCCAGCTCCTGATTCCAGCTTCCTACAGAACTTGAAAAGTGGCCTGCGGCACCAGCACACCGGGTTCTAGTCCCAGTCGGGGCACCGAATCTGTCCCAGTTGCTCCTCTTCCAGGCCAGCTCTCTGATGTGGCCAGGGAGTGCAGTGGAGGATGGCCCAAGTGCTTGGGCCCTGCACCCACATGGGCGACTAGGAGAAGCACCTGGCTCCTGGCTTCAGATCAGTGCAGTATGCTGGCCGCAGCGCGCCAACAGCAGTGGCCATTGGAGGGTGAAGAACGGTAAAGGAAGACCTTTCTCTCTTTCTCTCTCTCTCACTGTCTACTCTGCCTGTCAAAAAAGAAAAAGAAAAGAAAAGTAATTGATATGGATGAAGTAACTGAGTTCCTGCCTCCTATGTGGGATACCTGGACTGAGCTACCAGCCCGTGACTCTGCCCTCAGTCTTGACCTGAGAGTTGAAGATATTTAGAGAGTGGATGAGAGTTGTCTTTCTCTGTGTCTCTCTGCCTCTCAAATAAAATGAACAAAATAAAATAAAAATAAGGAAACATGATATTTAAAATAGGTTAAAACTTTCATGGGTATTTGTCAATCTTCCTACTTACAAATGGAAAGGAAAATCCCATTTAGTCATTTTCATCAGATGGAGTAACCTAGGTTGTCATCTTCCAAAGAAGTCAGGAGTATGTGTGCATATGCAAACTCCTAAGACTTCATGAAATTGTAGGGGATTTCAAGGGACTTTCGTAGCTGAATAAATTCCATATTTGTCCTCCCACATTTGCCAAATGCAACCCAAAGTACATCCCATGTTCATGAATAAGGAGTGTATTTTATCTATCAAGACCCAATAAATGGACTCTTTCTTGTAAGTTCTTTGACCTTATTTTCCTCAAGCTATTTCAGTGAAGACAAACTAAACCCTCCAGTTCTGTTTCCCAATGGTTGGAGATTGGACCCCGATGCTCCTGCTGTAACTGAGATCGAAAAAGGATTGGAACAGAGTGCAAGTCACTGATGTTTCCCACTCCCCTTTCAAAAATGGGTGAAAACATCAAGGCTGCTTCCCATTGGATGTGTTCCATGTTTGCTCATCTATTAATGTAAGTAACAAAATACTGGAAAAATGCAAGTCCTTGTCGTGATGAGTTATCTTTGCAAGGTTTTCCATCTCTCACTGCTCTCTCTAAATTTTTCCCTGCATCCTGTCACTGGCTTCTTCCTGGGTTTTCTTTACATTGGCCATTAATCAAGAATCACCCAGAGCTCCACCCACCAACTGGTGATCTGTTTCCTTCTGCCAGGATTCCTGCTGGGACTGTATCTGCTGGAAAAAGTAAGCTTTCTCAATCCAAACATCTTTATTCAGCCTTTATTGCTCTCAGGACAGAAAAGTGGGGCTTAGAAGAGGTCTCAGCTGTGTCTGTACTCATTTTTTTCCATCCTTGACAAGGTCTGATTGCTCAAGAGATCACCTTCTAACCAGGTCCAGTGGCTTCTTCAGAGCTCTCATCCGCCTCAAATTCTCTTCTGCTTCTATTCCTTTCTTGTTTTGGAGCTGTCTTCCCACTTGGATTCCACGATCTTTTCATTTTCCCCTTATTCCCCTCATAACTTTCTGTCCTACTTTCTAACTATAGCTATCTTTATCTCCTTGAATCATTCATAGCTGCATCCACCTTCACACACTCAGCTGTCATCTATTCCTAAGGCTCAACCCACCTGATGGCCTCAGTCCCAAAAGCTACTATGCCAGGCCTCCTCTCTCATAATTGCTCCACATTGTGTCTCTGGTGAGATAAACTTACCCAAATGTCCATGACTGAAAACCAACTCATTCTCTTTCTTGCATTAGTATCTGTCTTCTGTTTATTTTTTTTTTTCTTTACTTAATTCTCCTGGTACTTTAGACTTCACACCTTAAAGTTATTGTTTATCACTTTCTCTCTTTTTCATTTTATGTTCCCTCAATCACAAAATCCTGTTCCTTCCTTTGTCTTGAAGGGCTCTCAGGTGGCTTTGTAGTGCAACCTGGAAAGCTGCTGCCTGCAATGCCTGCATCCCATATGGGAGCAAGTTCAATTCCTGGCTTCTGAACCAGTTCCTTACTAAAGTGTTTGAGAAAGAAGCAGAAGATGGCCCAAGTCCTTGGGACCCTGCACCTGTGTGGGAGCTCCTGACTGAGTTCCTGGCTCCTGGCTTCAGCCTTGTTCAGCCCCAGGTGTTGTGACCATTTAAGGAGTGAACTAGCAGAAGGAGCTTGCTCGCTCTCTCTCTGTCTCTCTCTGTCTCTCTCTCTCTCTCTCTAACTCTGCCTTCCAAATAAATAAGTAAATCTGTTTTTTAAAGATAGGTTTCTGTATGGATTTGCCTCCCTTACCTTCATTATGTTAAGGCAACTTAGTTCAGCCTTCTCAAACTCATGGTTTCTTTTAACTGATTGCAAACTAAACCCCTTCAGTCACGTAAATCTCCATCAAGTGTCTTATTACTTTTTCTCTGCAGTTGGACCTGTGCCAGCTAATATGGTGGTCACTAGCCACCTGGGCCTCCTAAGAACTTGAGATGTGGCTCATCAAACCTGAGATGGGCTGAAACATGAAATATACACATAGCACAAAGTGCAATCAAAATCACATGAAATATCTTGTTTATCATTTTCTCACATTAATTACATGTTGACACAGTGTTTTCAATATATTAAGCTAATAATTAGTATGATATGATTAGAATTAATTTCATCTGCTTCCGTTTTCTATTTTTTCAATTGGACAGTTAGGGAAGTTCTTTTTAGCATTTTATTTATTTATTTGAAAGGCAATGTGATATAGATAAGGGGATAGGGAGAGAGAGAGAGAGGGAGAGAGATCTTCTATCTGCTGTTTCACCCCCCAAAAGGACTCAATGGCCCTTGTTTCAGGCCCTCACCTGAGCCCAGAACTCCATCTAGGTCTCCGGCATGAGTGGCAGGGGCCCACGTGCTTGGACATCCTCTCCTGCTTGATGTGAAGTAGAACAGCCAGGGCTGACACTGCCACTCAGCTGTGGGATTCTGGCCATGGAAGCTGCAGCTTTACCTGATGCACCACAATACCAGCCCGTGTTAAAAATTTTTAAATGTCAAATATGGCTCACCTTATATTTCTACCAAACAAAAGAGTATTAGACAGTCAGAAAACTATCTTGGGCAAATCACCGTGCAATATACCAGAGGAAATTTTTCTAAAAAAGTAAATAAATAATTCTGATTCCATCCATCCTTCACAATACAGTTGAGGGGATAAGTCACTGAAGTAATATGTAGACACAACTGTTTCTACAACCTGTAGACAAACACCAAAGGAAAATCAGCCCTGTGGGAACTTAAAGGAGAGAAGTGGTCAGGGTGCCTTTTCTGAAGAAGTAGAGTTTCAAAAGATCTTTGGATAGATAGCATTTCTTTTTTGGAGTTGTGATAGAAAGAGATAAGCATTCTGGGACAGTGGTAGTAAGAAAACATTGAGTTGGCTTGGGCTGAGATGTGTAGATAGGATTTGCCTGGCTGAACGCAGGGTCCTGGTATCAAGGGATTTGTGCAAATCCTCTGTCCCTACACGTTCATTCACATCTGCCCCTTGCTTTCTTCTATAGGCAAACACACTCAGCCAGAACCTGGAAAATCAAAATATACTTTAAGTTTCCAGCCAGTCTTTGCCTTGCATTTGTCTGAGGCTTGAAAAATGTGCTCCAAGTGGATGTTTCTAGATAATAATCTACACAGTAGTTCTCTGATGAGGCCTTCTCCTCACCTGAGTAAATTTTTGCAAGGGCGAAGACAGCTCATGTAAAGAATAGAACTCCATGTTTCCTTACACTTCAGTTACCTACATGGCTCACTCATTCTAATTTGTCCAGGGATGCACATGTTTAGTACACAATTCCTACCCTAGAAAAGCCTTCATATTGAGAGAAGGTGAGATAGCTGGTCTAACTTACCTACTCTGTCAGGTTTCAAGCTCTTTGGTTTTCATTTCTTGTCTCTGATCTCCTGCTAATGTGATATCTATGACAAAATGTCAGAGGCCATGCAAGTATGCTAAAAGGGAATATGTTTGCTTTCTCTGGGCAATTTAGTGCTGCTTGACACCATGTTTTCTTAGTCTTAGCTTCAGGATATCATAGGAAGTCAGAAGCCTTCATGTTAAAGTCATTTGACTTCCATTATGAAAATACATTACTGTAAAGATTATCTAATGTGTACTGAGTTACCACGAGACAGGAATAAGAAGTTCTAGTGTTCTATTGTGCAGTAGGGTGACTATAGATGATGATATGCACTACATACTTTTATTTAAAAGCTAGAAGAAAGATTTTAAATGTTTTCACTACAAACAAAGATAAATATTTGAGGAACTAGATATATTTGCCAAAAGCTGGTGTTGTGGTGCAGCTGGTTCAGCTGTCACTTGCGAGGCTAGCATTTCACATGAGCACTGGTTCATCTCCCAGTTTTTCCACTTCCAATCCAGCTGCCTGCTAATGCGCCTGGGAAATAGTGAAAGATGGCCCAAGTGCTTGGGTCCCTGCACCCATGTGGGAGACCCTGATGAAGCTCTAGGCTCTTGTCTTATGCCTGGCCCAGCCCTGGTGCCTACGGCCATTTTAGGAGTGAACAAGTAAGCAGATCTTTCTCTCTCTCTCTCTGTCATTCTGCCTTTCAAATAAATAAAGAAATAAACAAATATTTTTTAAAAACATCTTTGCCCTATTTGGACATGATATGCATGTGCTAGTGTATTTATATATGTATATACATATATAAATATCACATGACAGCCTATAACTAAATATGCACAGTTATTATGTCAGAAATAAAAGACATCTGGCCGGCACCGTGGCTCAACAGGCTAATCCTCCGCCTAGCGGTGCTGGCACACCAGGTTCTATTCCCGGTTGGGCACCGGATTCTGTCCTGGTTGCCCCTCTTCCAGGCCAGCTCTCTGCTATGGCCCAGAAGTGCAGTGGAGGATGGCCCAAGTGCTTGGGCCCTGCACCCCATGGGAGACCAGAAGAAGCACCTGGCTCCTGGCTTCGGATCAGCACGATGCGCTGGCTACAGTGCGCCGGCCGCAGCGGCCATTGGAGGGTGAACCAACAGCAAAGGAAGACCTTTCTCTCTGTCTCTCTCTCTCACTGTCCACTCTGCTTGTCAAAAAAAAAAAAGAAAGAAAGAAAAAAAAGAAATAAAAGACATAATATAAAATATGACACTGAGTGTCTTCAGGAAGAAGGGTGTCATATACTCAGATAAGAAAGGGACCCTTCAGCCCCAACAGATAAGCATAGAAGTCCTACCTACAAGTATTCTTTTCCACTTCATAAGAACGTGGTCAATTCCTCTGTCATTTCCTCTCACTAGTTCCTAAGAGCTCATCCTGACTCCTTTGAAGCTGTGCTTCTCTGTGAGTCCCATGCTTGGTCTCAAGGACTGTTGGCGAAGGCATAGCATCAAGATGAAGTGAAATCTCTTAGGTAAGAAATTCAAAGTGCAATCACATGTTCTGGCAATAAAGTCACATGATTAACAAGCTTCTAAGTCTCAAACAAATGAACCACAAAGAGGAATGATAGGTAGTGGATCTGAACATTTAAGATTTTGAACTAGATATAAATGCCATATCATCATACTATCATACCATCTATACTGTAAGTTGGTAAAGCTATCTATGGTAGAATCACTTCCTCAAACTTAGAGCCAAAGTCTGAAAATAATAATTAAGTTCCTACCACAACTTCTTCTACAGTTGTGTGAATTCCAGGTTGCAAAATTTTAGTCTCATAATACACATGGACAATGTTATATCTGACAACTTCTACTGTTTCTGTGTAGCCTCATCCAAAATTAAATTCCTGGGGATCAATCAGTGGAAACTAAATTATCCTCTGGTGATGGGTGGAAGGAGAGAGATAATTGACTCCTTACTGAGCACAACTTTGATGTTTTTGATGATCTGGCTTAGATTCACAGTATCCATCCTTTAAAATATTCTGAGTTGGTATTGTGTCCTAAAGTCCTTAGGGAATGAATGCTTCAGAGAATATATTTTTAACGTACCCACCTGCTTTACTTTTCTGTTTGGGTTGGCATGAATGGATATCCTCCAACAAAATTAAGCAATCTTTTTCCCTTTTGTGTCTCATGTGAAACAGTTGTGTCTATTTTAATGATGAGCAGTCTGGTTCAACAGCTTCTCTATAACAAATCAGTGCTAGGTTGGTCAGGAGGAGGACATCTGTAGTTCTTCCTCAATTTTGTAGAAAAGCTGAACTGCTGGCTCTGATCTGCTTTGTCAACTAGCTCAATCATCAGTTCACAAATAAAGATACACATAGTATGAAAGTAAAGGGCTATCAAGATTAAATTAAGAAGATACAGCAATCAAAAGAGACCCATAACAAACAATGAGATTGAAGCAGTAATTAAAAGTCTTCTGTCAAGAATGGGCCATCAGAGAAGGAGGTACCTTTCTCTGAAGGGAGGAGAGAACTTCCACTTTGACTATGACCTTTTCTAAATAAGATCGGAGTTGGCGAACTCAAAAGGCTTCTATAACCTTGGCAACTCATGACGAGAGCCTCGGGTGATTACTGACGCCATAAACAACAGTGTCAATTGATAAATCAACAACAGGACTCACTGTGCACTTACTCCCCATGTAGGATCTCTGTCTTTAATGTGTTGTACATTGTGAATTAACACAGTCACAGGGTGTAGGGGATCCACTCTCAGCCCCTAGAGGCTGCTCCATCCACAGAGAGAGAGAGAATGTTCCCAGATCCAGCTGCCCAACAGTGTTCTGCTTTGGCAGTTTGAGTACAGGTACCAGTGATTCAGAGAGAGGAACACTGCACAGACTTAACTGGGCATGCTGCCCCATGCCAACCCTACAGGCCAGACTCAAAGTCAGTGGGGACTGAGGATTCATGCTTTAGATTAAATCTCCTAATCACATGCATGTGACAAGTGGAAGCCTGTACTTGCCTTTTAAAATGTTGCTTCCTCCCTGCTTCATCAGCAGCCTTAGTGGGGAGGGGTGGGTGGGAAGTGGGTAATTTGCTCTTGCTTCATGGATTAAGGTGGACACCCTGCCCCCAACTAGCACTCCAAATGGGGCTCAAGGTCTGTGTGGTCCACAAGGTTCTCCTTTAGGCAATATCATGGCTGCCATCTCGTCTTATTTCTCTTGAAGATGATGGCATCTCCTCCTGATGCTATCCTGAAGGAAATAAAATTCAAGATGAAGACTTCATAATACCTGATTTCAAAGCATGCTACAAAGATATAGTAATTAAAACAGCATGACACTGGCACAAAAACTGACACATAGATCAATGGAACACAATAGAGAGCCCATAAATTAATCCACATAATACAACCGACTCATTTTTGACAAAGGTACCAAGAACATACATTGGGGTAAGGATAAATCTTTTCAATAAATGGTGTAGGCAAAACTGGACATGCACATATAGAAAAATAAATTCTGTCCCTATTTCTCACTATATTAAAAAAGGTCAATTTATGATTGATCAATGACCTAAATGTAAGACCTAAAACTGAAATTGCTAGAACACAGGGGAAACACTTTCAAGTCATTGGGATTGGCAATGATTTGATAGCTAAATCGCACACAAATGAGATCATATCAAACTCAGAAGCTTCTTCACAGCATGGAAAACATCACTGGTTTGAAGAGATATCTCACAGAACTGGATAAAACATTTGTAAGCTAGTTATCCAACAAAGGATTAATATCCAGAATATATTAGCAACTCAAAAAACCTAAACAATAATAAACAATCAATCTCTTTAAGAAATAGGAAAAAGACCTGAATAGATGGTTCTCAAAAGAAGAAAAATAAATGGCCAACAAATATGTGGAAAAAATGTTCAGTATCAGTAGCTGCCAGGTATATGCAAATCTAAACCACAATCAGATATGACATGACCTTGTTAAAATGGCTATTATCAAAAGGACAGACAGCAGCACATTGCTGACAACGATATGGAGAAAGGAGAACTCTAATACATTGTTGGTGGGCATATAAATTAGTACAGCTAATGGAAAATAGTACGGGGATTTCTTAATAAGCTAGAATAGAGCTGCTACATTATCCAGAGATTCCACTACTGGGCATATATCCTAAAGATGGGTAATTATTGTGTCAAAGAGAAAGCTATTTCACCACACTTATTGCAGCACTATTCACAAGGGCCAATATATTGAAACATCCAAGGTGTCCATCTCAGAAGAATTAGAACAGAAAATGTATATATATCCAATGGATATATTCATTCATAAGACAATGAAATCCTGTCACTCGCTGCTAAATGGATAGAAATGGAGGACATTATATTGAGTGAAATAAGCCAGACACAAGGACAAATATCACATGTTCTCCCTCACATGTGGGAGAAAAACAGACAAATAAATCTCAACACGAACACAGTGTTAATTACTAGAGGCTGGGAGGGATGGGTGGATAGAGGGAATTTGGAGACAGAAACAGGGGGCACTTTGTGTGGTTCATTAACTGTGGCAAATATACTAATATGAGATGTTAATATTAATGGAAGCTGAATGTGGTTTATTAATTGTGACAAATAAATCATGCTAATATAAAATATTAATAATAGAAGTTGGTATAGGGTATATGGGAACTGCTGGTACTACTCTGCAGTTTTTGTTTTATAAATTTCAAGCTACCATGAAATTTAAAGTTTATTTTTTAAATTTTTAAGGATTTATTTATTTATTTGAGAGGCAAAGTTACAAAGAAAGAGGGAGAGACAGAGAGAAAGGTTTTCCATCCACTGGTTTACTCCCCAAATAGCCATAATGGCCAGAGCTGAGCCAATTTGAAACCAGGAGGCAGGAGCTTCTTCCAGGTCTTCCATGTTGTTGCAGGGGCCCAGGCATTTGGGTCATCTTCCACTGCTCTACCAGGCCATAGCAGAGGGCTGCATCCAAAGTGGAGCAGCTGGGATTGAACTGGCACACATGGAATGCCAGTGCTACAGGTGAAGGCTTAGCCTACTATGTCACAGCACCAACCCCAAGAGTTTATTCTTATTTTTATTTTTTTTATTTTTTTCTTCCTTTGCCATTGGTTCACCCTCCAATGGCCGCAGCGGCCGGCGCACTGTGGCCGGCGCACCGCGCTGATCCAATGGCAGGAGCCAGGTGCTTTTCCTGGTCTCCTATGGGGTGCAGGGCCCAAGCACTTGGGCCATCCTCCACTGCACTCCCGGGCCACAGCAGAGAGCTGGCCTGGAAGAGGGGCAACTGGGACAGAATCCAGTGCCCTGACCGGGACTAGAACCTGGTGTGCCAGCACCGCTAGGCGGAGGATTAGCCTGTTGAGCCACGGCGCCGGCCCCCAAGAGTTTATTTTTAAAAAAAGAAAGGGGTCTCACTCGCAGAGATCTTTCATTTAAGATCAAAGTCAGCGAACCCTAAATGTTTCCATAGCCTCGGCAACTCATGACTAGAGCCTAGGGAGATTACTGACACCATAAACAAGAGTGTCAAATTGTTAAATCAACATCAGGAGTCACTGTGTACTTACGTCTGATGAGGGATCTATCCTTATTGTGTTGTCCATTGTGAAGTAATGCTATAACTAGTACTGAAACAGTATTTTTACACTTTGTTTTTCTGTGTGGATGCAAACTGATGAAATCTTTACTTAGTATATACTGAATCAATCTTCTGTATATAAAGATAATTGAGGCCGGCGCCGTGGCTCAACAGGCTAATCCTCCGCCTTGCGGCGCCGGCACACCGGGTTCTAGTCCCGGTCGGGGCACCGGATTCTGTCCCGGTTGCCCCTCTTCCAGGCCAGCCCTCTGCTCTGGCCCAGGAGTGCAGTGGAGGATGGCCCAGGTGCTTGGGCCCTGCACCCCATGGGGAGACCAGGAAAAGCACCTGGCTCCTGGCTCCTGCCATCGGACGAGCGCGGTGCGCCGGCCGCAGCGCGCCGACCGCGGCGGCCATTGGAGGGTGAACCAACGGCAAAAGGAAGACCTTTCTCTCTGTCTCTCTCTCTCACTGTCCACTCTGCCTGTAAAAAAAAAAAAAAAAAAAAAAAAAAAAAAAGATAATTGAAAATGATTTAAAAATCTTGGTGTTAAATTGGAAATTGCATAGATAATTAATCAATTTTTTTAAAAAAATCATGTAGGATCTCTGTCCTTAATGTGCTATACATTGTGAATTAATACTATAACTAGTACTCCAACAGTGTTTTTCACTTTGTGTCCCTATGTGAGTGCAAACTGTTGAAATCTTTACGTAATATGTACTAAACTGATCTTCTGTATATAAAGAGAATTGAAAATGAATCTTGATGTGAATGCTAGGGGAGACGAGAGGGAAAAGGGAGGGTTGCAGGTGGGAGGGAAGTTATGGGGGGGGGGAAGCCATTGTAATCCATAAGCTGTACTTTGGAAATTTATATTCTTTAAATAAAAGCTTTATAAAAAAAGAAAGAAAGGGGACTGGAGTTGTGGAAGAGTGGGTGAAGCCATTGTGATGCCAGCATCTTGATTACTCCACTTCTGAGCCAGCTCTCTGCTAATACGCCTGTAAGGAAGCAGCAGAAGACTGAAGCGGTTGGGTACCTGCCACCCACATGGGATATCCAGATGGAGTTCCTGGCTCCTGGCTGCAGCCTGAGCCAGCTTTGGTAGTAGTGGCCATTTGGGAGTATGAACCAGTAGAGAGATCTATCCATATATCTCTCTTTTAAAAAAGACTTTATTTATTTGGGAGGTAGAGTTACAGACAGTGAGAGCGAGAGGCAGAGATAAAGGTCTTCCATGTGCTGGTTCACTCCCCAAATGGTCAAAATAGCCAGAAGTGAGCTGATCCAAAGCCAGGATCTTCTTACGGGTCTGCCACACCGGTGCAGAGGCCCAAACCCTTAGGCCATCTTCTACTGCTTTCCCAGGCAATAGCAAAGAGCTTGATCAGAAGAGGAGCAGCCAGGACACAAACCAGTGCCCATTTGGGGCACTGGCACTGCAGGCTGAGGCTTAGCCTACTACACCACAGTGCCATCCCCTACTTGTTGATTTTTAAACAAGCACAAAGTCTGTTATATAGTCCTTTAAGCATACTTCCCATGAGAAACTCTCCTTGAATACAGGAAAGCCATACAAAGGATTTAACAGCAATAAGATTGTGCACCATCATCATTGTGATCATTTTATCTGAGTGCATATGCTAACATTCCTGTATGAATTTTGTGAATAAAATCTTTGAACTATTGTTGAAGAGGTAAGCTTGATTAGATTGAACATGACAGTGCCTCCTTTATCTAGTTCTAATGTGCTTAGGCGCATATAGATTTGCAGAGAACACGGGTTTAAAATATGATTCAATGAGTACATTCCAGCATTAGATTAAGAAACTCAGGGCAATGAGAACTGTATTGGATAAAAGTGGCTTCAAAAACTGCCAGCTAATAATTTCCTTCATGTTTGTATGTGTATATGTGTATGTGTGTGGGTGTGTGGCAGGGGCATAGTTTGATGGGCTGCTTCATGTCATCTTATATTTAATAAAGGTTAGCACGGCTAATTAGCATAGGCTAATCCTCTGCCAGGCGGCGCCGGCACACCGGGTTCTAGTCCCCGGTCAGGGCACCGGATTCTGTCCCGGTTGCCCCTCTTCCAGGCCAGCTCTCTGCTGTGGCCCGGGAGGGCAGTGGAGGATGGCCCAAGTGCTTGGGCCCTGCACCCCATGGGAGACCAGGAGAAGCACCTGGCTCCTGCCATCAGATCAGCGCAGTGTGCCGGCGGTGGTGCGCTGGCCGCAGCGGCCATTGGAGGGTGAACCAACAGCAAAAGGAAGACCTTTCTCTTTGTCTCTCTCTCACTGTCCACTCTGCCTGTCAAAAACAAAATTAGCAGTACTATTTAAGGGGTAAACATCTGATTTTCACATTTATGTTATAACCCCATTAGGTCTGGCTGGTTTCATCCTGTGTAACCCCAGTGGGGGCCACTGATGTGGGCTAGAGTTTGAAAGACACCCCCTGGGCTATGCAGAGTACAATTTACAGTCTCACAAGCAGCTCCATTGAGAATTCACAGGTTAAAGAAGCTGTTCTCCATCAGTAAGATTCTCAGAAAACAGAACTGTGTCTCTTTAGGTAGCCAGACTTAAAGCACCCCTGTGTGTGCATGTTGCTGTGGTGTGGATGTGGCTTCTCCTCCAGAGGTTCACGAGTTGGAAACCTGGTTCCCATTGTACAGACGCTGAGAGGTAGTGTTGTTGCGTGAGTTCAGAAGCATTGCAACTCTCCTGTCACTGCTCTCTTCTCAGTCAGGTTCACGAAGTGTTGCTGTCTTCTGTGCTGAATCTCTGCTCTGCTGGATTCTTTGTCATGTGACCATGAATAATGAGGCACATGGACAAGGTAGGAGTGAACAAAGCACTCCAGCACCCAGGAGGCCTGACCCACAAGGCCGGTTGCTCTGGAGGGCTGCCTGCCCAGAGCTGCCCCTCATGACTGCCTGATTCAGACTCTTACATAGTTCTAACACAGGAAGTTCTCCTTGATTGGTTGAAGCATATGCTAATGATGTGTTCTACATGAACTAACCAGGTGACTGACATTAGATTACACTGTTTTGCACAGAAGTTTACAGAGTGCTCAATCAGGTCCATTAAGCAGACTTAGCAACATCTGAAGATTATATTGCATATATTTCTCCCATCTCCCATGTCCCCCTCCTCAGGGCTCCTGGTGAATTATGTCACATATATTTTTTGTTTCTCATGTCTTTTCTTTCCTTTCCAGGAACTCTTGGAGTCCCCATCAGTGGAATCTTTAAGAGGAAGAACCTCATGGAAAGTAATTAGGTCATGGGGCACCACCACTTTTGGAAGTCTAAGGAGAGTGTAGGATTTAGGCAAGAAAGTGGCCTAGGAACAGAGCAGAGAATCTCGGAGTTTACTCCCGTGAGCTTGTTTTTTAGAGGATGTTTCAGGAATGCTTGTTTTGCAACATTGCACCCAGCAGGAGTCAGAGCACCAGCCAAGAAAAGCTGAAGAATCCAGTACAGTCAACTTTAAACATGCAGTATATGAAGGGAGAACCTGACTGCTCACTCTTTTCTACATCCTGGATTGTCCTGCAATCCTTGTTCTAAAAATGGGGTAAACTGTACCTCCCCACTGTCGCCTTTGCTGTGACAAGCAAGTTAAGCTTTCCATTGAGCAAGTGCTACCTGAGTTTGACTATTCAGTGACACCTCAAGTGGATGGACCCCTTTTGACCAGAAACCAGAAGGGACAAGTGCTGTCTGGAGGGAGCTCTAGCTCTGATGGGAATGGACTTGCACTCACAAGAGTGTGTTGTTGTAAAGCAGACTGGGCTTTCTTAGCTTGATATCTTGCTTTCCCTCTCACATATGTGCTCCTTCCACTCATCCCTGCTTATCCACACATGTTGTGAGTACAGCTGGCCTGCCATGGCCAGGTCCCAATGCCAAGTTGTATGGACCTTTAGACACCAGAATCATAAACTAATAAAAAACTTTTTCATATGTAAAATACCCAATCTCAAGCATTTTTATAGCAGTGCAAAGTAGACTATTACATATGTATGTGTAAATGAGCATTTAAAAAAATCACTTTAACATTAGTAAAAAATTTCCTGGCTTCTAAAGATTGCAGAACAAGATTTTCTTGAGTCTGGCTCATGGCTATGAACATACAAACAATTAGAATACTGTTTTGTAATACAAGAGAACTTCAGAAAGTTGACAGTAAGGGAATGAAAAGACAAATTTATTTTGATGCAGTTAACAAAATTCAGATTTATTTATTTGAGTGGCAGAGGGAAAGAAAGATACACACAGAGAAAGATCTTCCATGAGTAGAAATGCCCACGAGAGCCAGGGCTGGGCCATACAAAAGTGAGGAGTCTTTTTTTTTTTTTTTTCTGACAGGCAGAGTGAACAATGAGGGAGAGAGAGACAGAGAGAAAGGTCTTCCTTTGCCGTTGGTTCACCCTCCAATGGCCGCCGCGGCCAGCGTACCACGCTGATCTGAAGGCAGGAGCCAGGTGCTTCTCCTGGTCTCCCATGGGGTGCAGGGCCCAAGCACTTGGGCCATCCTCCACTGCACTCCCTGGCCACAGCAGAGAGCTGGCCTGGAAGAGGGGCAACCGGGACAGAATCCGGTGCCCTGACCGGGGACTAGAACCCAGTGTGCTGCCGCCACAAGGCGAAGGATTAGCCTAGTGAGCCACGGCACCGGCAAAAGTGAGGAGTCTTGTATTCCATCTGAGTCTCCCATGTGGGTGACAGGACCCAAGCACTTTGAACATCAGAGGCATTAGTAGGAAGCTGAATTGGAAGCAGAGGCAAAATTCAACTCCAGGCACTGACAGGGGATGCAGGCATCCCAAATGCCTGCCTTATTGTTGGTATTTTGATGAGGATTGCATTGAATATATGATACAATGTAGTATGCACATTTTAATCTATTAGCTCTTCCAATCCATGACCATAGGATAACGTTCTATTTTTTTGTGTGTCCCCAATTTTTTTCTTTGCCCATAGAGATTATTCATTTTCTTGGTATATTTCTTCCTAGATAAACTTTTCATGGCCATTGTAAATGGGATTGATTTCTGGACTTCTTTCACTGTAAGTTTGCTTGGTGTAGTAAAATGCTTCTGATTTTTGAAAGTTGATTTTGTATCCTGTAACCTTACTGAATTCATTTATGAATTCCAACAGGTTTTGGGTGGAATCTCTGTATATGAGAGGACTTCATCTGCAAGCAAGGATGATTTGAATTTATGCTGTTTGATTTGGATACTCTGCTCCTTTCTCTTTATTAATTGCACAGGCTGAGACTTCCAGAATAAAGCTGATAAGTGTGGTGAGGCTGGATTTCTTTGTCTTGTTGCCTTGTTAGAGGAAATGCTTTCTTTCACCTTTTCCCCATTAAGTATGGTGCTTACTGTGAGTTCTGAAACCTAAAGACTTTATTTTGTTGAGGTACATTCCTTCTATACCTGCTTTGTGGGGGTTTTATCATGAAGGAATGTTGAGTTTCATCAAATGATTTTCCTGTATATTGAAATAATCATATGATTTTCTTAACCTTAATTCTGCTGATGTGCTAGGTTATGTTTATTGAATTCCATATGTTCAATAATGCTTACATTCCTAGAATAAATCTATCATAGCCTAGCTTTCCAGCCTCTTGCTATAAGCAAATTCAAAAATCAGAAAGGCATTTTAATGGGAAGACAGTAAGTGTGCTTGGGAAAAACCTTCCTTTACTATGTCTTGTGTCCCAAATATAACATGATTTTCACTAACTTCACTTTTTAGAAATTTGTCTTGCTTATCAACATCTCACAAAGGCTTCAAGTTCTGCAAATGTGAATTGGAGGAAGTTGATCCAAATTGAAGGCCCCAAATGATCTGCTTTATGAATCTGGTTCTGTGTAACAACTAAGAGGATTGGTGGTTTCCCATTCTCTCAGCAGAGATTCTTTACCGGGCCAGGCCTCAACCACAGAGCACATCCAGCATCAGCAAGCTCCCAAGAAAACAGGACTGTACATACTCAGCTCCTGTCACAATTGCTTTCCATGCCTAAAAGCTTTAGGTCATCTGATCCTCCTTGTTCCCACATTCCTCTGAAACTTTAGAAATATTATTTGGGCCGACATTGTGGGGTAGTGGGTAAAGCTGCCACCTATGATGCCAGCATCCCATATGGGTGCTGGTTCGCGTGCTCCACTTCTGATACAGCTCACTCTTAATGGCCTGGGAAAAGCAGCAGAAAATGGCCCAGGTTCTTGGGTCCCTGCCATGCATGTGGGAGGCCTGGATGAAGCTCCTCATTCCTTACTTTGGCCTGGCTCAGCCCTGGCTCTTGTAGCCATCTGGGGAATGAACCCACAGATGGAAGATTTCTCTCTTCGTTTCTCTCTCTGTATCTCTTTCAAAAAAACAATCTTGCAAATAAAATACCATTTTTAAAATTTAGTTGGGATTTCCCTAGATTCCCCCACCCCAGAGGAAATGTAGTTTGCTAAGAATGATTGCATCCTATAGAGAATGACAAACATCCTTATTTTACTTTATAGTTGCATTGCAAAGGAGTTGGCTGGCAAGTGTTATTATCCTCTGTTTAGAGATTCTGAAGATGTTCTATTTTTGTTTAAGTCATTCTCCACGATGGTAGAGAGCAGTGGTGAGAAAAATTAAGTCCTTCTGCTGCCTGGCTCCTCCCTGTCTTCTTCACTGTTCCCAGATGAGTTCTGTATCACTGAGAGATCAGTCATAAAGTGAGAACCCACACCAGTGTGATAACCACTAGCTTCTAACCCAAAGATGTAGCAATGATTTGTAGGACTGGAGATCAAAGGGAAGAGGTTGGGTTACTTGAGCCTAGAACTTCTGAATAGAACACAGCCAACCTGGTAGCATCTGGTGGGAGCTCAAAGACCTGCAACTGGGAACTCTAAGGACGTGCTTTTCAGTTGCTGCTGGGGTCTCTGGGTCCGATGAAACTGTAGGCTCTGGCAGTTGGTAAATGTGTTTGGGTAGCGTTAATGTGCAGACTGAAAGCTACTTCTGCTGCCAACGTAAAAGCTGGTACTGAGGCAACACCGACATAAAGAACAATCAAAAAGTTCTATTGGGTTTGCAGATGCTCTCGAGTTCCTCCTCTATAGCCCGAAACCAATGGGGGGATCGGCACATCAGAAATGCAGTTCATCATTTCCCATTTCCTTGTGGCAAAGCATGACGAAAAGGGGAAGGAGGTTCAGAATTTGGAGACAGGAAATGAACCACACCCACCCTGTCCTTGGCAGTGCCTTTAGTCAGGAAACACAAAGAGGCTAATTCTATGAAAAATAAACTTTCAAAATTTCTTAAATTAATGAAAAGTAAGAATATACTATGATTTAACCTTCATTTATTAGCTTTTGTTCATGATTGGGTGACATAACGGATAGCTAGACATTCTTTAATCTTCTCTGACACATGCAAGGACATTTCTACAGCCAGTACAGCAGAAATGAATACAAGGGAAATTCCACTAGGATTTGGGTTATTTTCTGGAATCATGAATTTTTCCTCTTCCATCTCAGGTGGATTTTGAACATTCTACTCTCCCTCAGGTGGAGTTGCAACACCCTGCTCCTCCTCAGGTGAAGCCTCAACACCCTGCTCCTCCTCAGGTGAAGCCTCAACACCCTGCTCCTCCTCAGGTGAAGCCTCAACACCCTGCTCCTCCTCAGGTGCAGTTGCATCATCCTGCCCTTCCTCAGGCAAAGCCTCATCATCCTGCCCCTCCTCAGGCAAAGCCTCAACATCCTGCCCTTCCTCAGGCAAAGCCTCAACATCCTGGTCTCTCTCAGCTGGAGCCTCAACATCCTGGCCTCTCTCAGGCGGAGCCTCAACATCCTGGCCTCTCTCAGGTGAAGCCGCAGCACCCTGCCTTCCCACAGGTGGAGTGTCCACTTTTTTCTCTTCCTTCGTAGATGTTTTTCTCTTTGTCCAAAGCAAAATCAACAAACAACAACAAAAAAGCCAAAAAGGAAACCAGAAAATTAATCTCAGGTAATTCCACACTCTACGTTTTGTCAGTCTTCTGGGAGGGGGTGGGCCACTATCTACACTACCTCCATTACCTTCTTTTGCACAGGTAGGGGGGGCCCAGTTAGAGTTGCAATGGCAGTGGTCTTTATTGTTACATACTCCATTCTTATGGCACTTTTTTTCTGAACAAAGATGTGTTGCACGTGTCACAGGGACACACCTCTTGTGGACACACATACGTTTTTCACCACATTCTGTACCATCTTTCACATCACCAATGTCAGGTATGGGCATCCCAAAATGGTAGTCAGTGCCCCAGCACTCATGGCCACTGATGTGACTCGAATGCACAGTAGTATGTTCATTCAAATAGGGGATTATTGTTACATTCTCACACTGAATTCTTCCACACAAAATATCCTCAATATTACATCCTATATATGATCTGCTATCATTACCACAGTTACCAAAACGGTCACCACGGATATTCACTTCTCTGTAGCACTTCTGATTAGCATTCTTAGCTTTCTTGCCAAAAATTTGTCTACACTGTTCATCACGAACATTACATGTCTTTTTGTAGCAAAAGCCAATGTCCAAGCATTTGTATCCATTCTGCTTATATACATCTTCTGGACACTCATGCCAAATTCCATTGCACCACTCCGGAAGATCACATTCATTTTCCTTTTCTCTACACAATTCACCTGATGCTCTGAACTGGCAGTCCTTGCAACAACGCCCAAAACCACAAACAGCTCCAGGTCTCAGGGTGCAGTTTGTCAAACAACAGGGATCTTTAGTACACATTTGTAAGGATCCACAGTCACATGCCTCTCCTTCTTCAACCACACCATTGCCACATTGCCTTTCTTTTTTCAAGAGATAGGGTAGATTGCGCATACAGGATGTTCTAGATGATATTTCATATAAGGAAGCATAACTGCAGTTGCTAAATGTTCTTGAGTCATTTTCTGCTGGAAACATTATACATGTGCTCTTCCCACATGTACATGCATGGTCATCATGCACCATCCCCAAATTATGACCAATCTCATGTGCTACAACATGTGCAAATGGAAACAATTCATCTACCTCAAACTTGTCAACTCCACAGTTGTAATTTTGATGGCATATTGTTCCAATATATGCTAGACCAAGATATATACCAAAATTTTGCTTTATAAATAGATGCAAAATATCATGTTGTATTCGGTTATTAATGGCCATTCTCTTCCACTGACAAAATGATATCAAAAAATTTTCCATGTCATTTGCTTGCAGGAGGTTGCCTTCATTCCAAATCTCAAGTCCAGATAAACCCAAATCAACGTCCATGGCACTATAAAAGGCATTTATTTCATTTAGAACTAGTAATACTTCCAGTAGTACCCAAGAGGCATTATTGTCACGGTGAAGGAATCTTTGATGGTCTACAACCACTGCAAATTCTATAAACCATCTGTGGGTCCACCAGCCCTCATAGTTACTTTGCTTGAGAGGGACATTATTAGTTTTGTGAAACACCAGTTGCTGTGCTATCTGTTCTTCTGTTAACCCACATTTCATGGATGGCAATTCTGTCTCATTGTAACGTAGTCTATAAATCAGATGCTCATGTGTGACAGAAAATCTTTTGGGCTTGATTTCATATACAATGTCATTTATCTGTAGCATTCCTTGAAAGCCCCCGAAACAGGAGCTAAGAGCAACAATGGACTCTGACTCTCCTTCCACATAACCATGATAGTAGCAGTCACTCTGGACATAAGGCTGATCCTCCTGGAGGGCTCCCTGGTCTGTGTAGGTGAACACAGGGAAGTGTCTGGACACTAAAAACCTTTTCACCTTCATGTGAACAATGTGTCGCTGACCCCCAAAGTGCAGGCTATAGGAGAGCCAGCCTGGAGTCTTCATACCTTTCCCAGTGCCAGTTACCCTCAAGGGAATTACCACTTCTGGACGACTGTGATATTGAGAGCGCCCAATCTGGGGCCATCCAGAAACGAAGGGAAACACTCCCAGCCAGAGTATCAGGAGAGTGATTCTCACATGCACCAGGACTTCAGCCACAGCCATGTGGAGCTGTGCCTGAGAGCAAAGGAGGGGAGTGCAGCAGGCACCCCTGGTCTGTCTCCTCCCTTTGACTTGGTTGTCTGCAGTCTGACCTTTAATGGTGTGTCTTCTGACAGAGTCAGTACATCAGAGCAGCAGAACTAAAAGAACAAATAAAAATCAGGAGAGAGTCAGGGGTGGCATTTTGAGGTGAACATGGAGAAGAAACAACAAGGTGTGGGTTAAAATGGCTTATGGTTTGGCTCAACACATGAATCAATATACTGCACCAGATTTGCTCCTTAACGTTGATGAGGCACAATCAGAATGTGGATGTGCAGAAGCATGACAATTGGGCACAGGTTTTGCAGACAAACATTGTACCTAATTGGACACCTGGATTCTCTACAATGTTGTCCAAACACATGAAGATGAGAGAATTTCAAAAAGTTTATGGGAAGATGGAATTAAAAGATGTTATTCTGGTGCAAAAAATTTTGAAACTTATGCATAGTTTTTTCATTTTCCATTAACCTTTCAAAGATCTCTCATAAGTATAGACATTTCTGCAATGAAAATTTTAGAAACGTCTTATTGGAAATGTGAACATACCTTGTTTTGGTGAATATTTATACACAAAGAATTGGAATAGATATAAATAGTTCTTCTTTTCAATTTCAAATGAAAAATTACTTAATCACATCATCCAGGAAACAAATGTAAAAGATACAATCTCTCTCTCGCTCGCTCTCTCTCCACACACACACACACACAAACACACGCACACACACACACTTGTATATTTTTTCTACGTGGCACTTAGTATATACTTCAATGCGACAAATAATTTAATGTCCTATATTCATTTAATCTTGTTAAAGTGAAAACCATCGAAGCACCAATTGTCCTCCAAATATATTGTATGCATTGTAAGGAATATCCTCATTCAGTGAAACAACAAACAATAGTGGAATAGAAGGGCATGTACCTTGGATTAAGAAATGTTACTCAATGATATTTACATTTGATTCTACTCATAGGAAAAATTACATTCTTCAAAGCCTCTGGCCACATAAAATGAAATGAAATCTAACTGTCTAGGAAAGTAACTGTGGGAGATAGGAGAATACTGAAAATAAAAAGGGTACCTTTGTAAAGGAAAAGAAAATCAGTGTACCCAAAAAGAAAGAAGGAATGCTTTGTGGGAGGTAATGTTGTAGTGGTACAGAAGCATCAAAATTGCTAGCACTATAGGATTATAAATTACCCAGCTCTTGGGATTGTCCTTCAAAAATATTAATCTCAGAAATAAAAATAAACACACAGAATTCATACAGAAATGCATATATAAAAATATGATCTCATTAATATAAATTACTATTACATGTTTGTGAAAATAAGAAATCTGGTGCAACACAGCACCTGGCTTGCTATGTTGATTTGTTGCTTTTTGAATAAAAATATTAATAAATCAAATAATCTGCAAACATTATGCTACATACTTGGAAACACAGGTGGCTGATACAAGCTTCAATAAATTAATGATGTGGAGTATAAATTTCTGAACAGCATTTGGGCAAAGATACATTTTAGGACAGTATAAAATTGCGTTTAATATTTTACATATAAAATATCTATACTTATCTTTTCGGAGTACCCACAGTCTTCATCACATAACTAAAGTGATATTATTAAAATAATGAGACTAAGAATGACTAGCATATATGAAGGAAGAGGAAAAAAAATGACCAAAGAAAGTGAAATTTGCAATGAGGAATCTAAAACAGACTGATCAGTACGACTTCACATAGGAAGTGTGTGTGTGTGTGTGTGTGTATTCATGTATGCACAAATACTAGTGCTTCATTCCTTCTAAAATTTATTTTTATTTATTTGAAAAGGAGGGGGTGGGGGAGTGGAGAGGGGTAGAGAGGAGAGGAGATCTTCCATCTCCTGGTTAATTTCCAAAATAACTGAATCAGCCAGAGCTAAACCAGGAATGGGGAACTCAGCCCAGGTCTCCTGTGTGAGTGGCAGAGACCCAATTCTCTGAGCCATCACCTACTAGCTCCCAGGGAGTGCATTAGCAGGCAGTTGGAGTTGGAAGTGGTGCCAGGACCTGAACCAAACATTCCAAGTAGTAACTTATCCAGTGCAACAAATGCCCACCCCACTTCTCTCCTTCAGAGGTAAATACTTGAATGACTTACCACCAGATTAATTGATGGCTCCCAAGACCTTTCTTGGTTACACTCATAGTTCTCTTCTAACACTCAATCTCTGAACAAAAACTTTTATTTGAGACTGCAGATGGCAAAGGGGAATGGCAAATCCTTCTTACTTTTGTCTCTCAGGTGTTTAAGTTGTAGATATATTGCCTAGCAACATGATTCATTCAGTTCTACAGAACACAGCAACTGGCTAAGATTCTCCCTTATTTTGTCCTCAACGAAACTATATTTACAATCACTTTTCAATACGAATAAATCTTACTTCCTTACCTCTTTCTATATGTTCCCTTCAAACAATATAATCACTTGTTCTTCATTACTTTTGCTCATACTGCTACCTGGTATAAATTCTTTTTTTTTTTTTTTGTCACCATTGAACTTTATTACAGAAAACTTGAAGTCCTTCAAGTACCAAAAGTTCTACCCCATTGAAAACATATCGTAAGGAATCCAAACATAAGTAATCATCTGTATTTTTCTAAGGCCAAGGAATAAATCAGAGGCATTTCAGGTCTTGATATAACTAAGCTTTATCTGTTAGAGAAAACTGTTATTAGCAAAAAAAAGCAACATCACAATTGAGAAGAGGCAGATTTTTGATCTAGAAATTCAGATGCCAGTTGGGACTCCTGTGTACCATAACAGGGTACCCCGACCTTGAATCTTGGCTCTGACTCCAAATTTCAGTTCCCTGTAGGTTCAGACCCTTTGAAACAGCAGGTGATAGTTCAAGTACTTGGGACCTTTCCAACCCCATGGGTACAGAGGAAGGACATAATCATATTAGAGCAGTAAGAATTGAATAATATTTTAAAATAGAAAAAATCAGTAAGCTATGAGTTTTTTTTGAGGGGGGAAGTAGAAACAAAATTAATAAACTTAATTGATTTAGGAAAAAAAAACACAAGAAGAAATTACTGTATCTGATATCTGCCTGGATTCCACTCTTTGGCTCTGCTCCTGCTTACCTTCTTGTTAATGCATACCATGTCAGGCAGCAGGAGATGGCTAAAGCCCCTGCTATCTGCCCTTGCTAATCTAGGAAGACCTAGATTGAGTTCCCAGCTTCCAGCTTCAGCCTGGCCCAATCTTGACCATTTTGGAGATTTGAGGCATGAACCAGTGGATGGGAGATTCCTATGTCTTTCTGTCCCTTTATCTTTCAAAATACTTAACTAATTAGTTAATTTAAAAAAGATTTGACATTGGAACAAAATGGTAGAACAGGGATTCCCTGGATCTACCACCCCCTTCAAAAATCCAATTAAGCAGCTATCCATAAGGAAGAATACCCTTCTGAACACTGCAGTCCTGGGGAGTGAGGCTGAGACACCCTCATGGAAAACACAAGAGAAAAAAGCAGTATGCAAAGGGCAAGTCAACTGACTCTGTGACCGACTGTCTCTATACTACGATGACACAGCACCACACATAAAGGGTTCCTCGATACTCAGAGTTTTTAACTGAGGGAGTAGAGAGTTGGAGATGAACATTCAGCTTCTTCACCATTCTGGATCCTTCAGAAAAGGCAATCTTCTTCTCTCATTCTATGGAAACATTGGAGGTATCAGTAAGAATGAGCCACATTGGGTCTGACAGAAACAGAGAACATGGATAGGGTTCAGGTGCCAGAACTTAGATCTTGGTGGTTGCTCTGCAGTGAAGTATCCAGCAATATCTATCTCTCTGCAGCAAACTTAGTCAACAGACCTCCCACGCTCAGATTCCTGTCTGGCTTCACTACCCAGCACTAGTGCTGTTCTCAAAACTCCCCTTGGCCATGAAATAAGGGTAGGCTGGCAATTGTCTGCAAAGGGAATATCTGGCTGTGCCTGGTTCTAGTTGCATAGCTCTTGCTCAGACTCTCGTGAAATCCTAAACATTTTCCTATGCCAGAAAGCAGGTGCAGCGCAGTGATTCACTGTGGAGGGAAGGGCTGACATTGGGGCATAATGGGTAAAGCCACTTCCTGTGACAACAGCATCCAATATGGATGCCAGTTTGTATTCAGTCTGTTCCACTTCTGACTCAGGTCCCCACTAATGCATTTGGGGAGACAGCAGGAGACAGCCCGTGTATTTAGGCCTCTGCAGGCATGTGACAGATCTGATGAAATTCTTGGCTCCTGGCCTTGGCCTGCCTTGACCCTGGTCATTGTGGCCATCTGGGGAGTGAACCAGTGGATGGAAGACATCTCTCTGTCTCTTACCTTCTCTCTGTAACTCTGACATTAAAATAAAATAAATAAATCTTTAAAAAAACACCATGGAGGGAGCACATAGCCCCAGTTAGGCCCTGTGCCCCAGTAGCTAACACATCAGTTCTTAGTCTACTATTGAGCACTACCCTAGGAAGCTAAACAAGTCCTGTGAACTGTCCCTGCCAACCTCTAGTGGTTAAGTAATGATCCCAGAGGCTCACTCAACTTGAGATCCCAAATTATGACCCTGTCCAACTATAGATCCCAAATTGTAGCACTGGCCCTATCACAGGCTATCACACAGCTCAGCCAATAGCTCTGCCTTCCTGCAGAATCCAGTTTGTGGTCTCCCCAGATTGCAGAGCACAGCTAGCAGTTCCACTTGACCCTGGAGCATCACTAAAGCAGTTCACCCAAAGAACACAACATCAAATCTACCTGTTCAAGGTCACCACAAACTGGCACAACCAGAATCCCAAATGAGACTAAACGGTGAAGGTCTATTTCCACCAAAGAGCATCAGCAAAGCCTGGAAAATGTAGCCATTCTTTCAAATGCACAGGCATCAATGCAAGGGCACAAAAATTACAGAAAACCATGGAAATGTGAGACTGCTAAAAGAAACTAATGGATTGATAATGGATCCTGAAGAAGATGAGATCTATGAAATGAGAACAAAGAATTCAAAATAATCCTCCTAAGTTTAGGGAACTAAAAGTAAAGATGCACATGAAATTAAGATTGGAAAACAATTCCCAAACAAAATGAGAAATTTGGCAAAGAAATACAAACAAAACCAAATAGACATCCTAGGCTTAAGAAATACAATAACGGGGCCAGAGCTGTGGCGCAGTGGGTTAAAGCCCCAGCCTGCAGCACCGGCATCCCATATGGGTGCCGGTTCTAGTCCCGGCTGCTCCTCTTCCAGTCCAGCTCTCTCTTATGGCCTGGGAAAACAGCAGAAGATGGCCCAAATCCTTGGGCCCCTGCATCTGCATGGGAGACCTGGGAGAAGCTCCTGGCTCCTGGCTTTGGATCAGCTCAGCTTTGGCTGTTGCAGTCATTTGGGGAGTGAACCAGCAGAATGGAAGACCTCTCTCTTTCTCTGGCTCTACCTCTCTCTGTAACTCTTTCAAATAAATAAAATAATTCTTTTATTTGACAGGTAGAGTTATAGACAGTGATAGAGAGACAGAGAGAAAGGTCTTCCTTCCGTTGGTTCACTCCCCAAATGGCCACTACGGACAGTGCTGTGCCGATTCAAAGCCAGGAGCCAGGTGCTTCCTCTTGGTCTCCCATGTGGGTGCAGGGCCCAAGCACTTGGGCCATCCTCCACTGCCCTCCTGGGCCACAGCAGAGAGCTGGACTGGAAGAGGAGCAACTGGGACTAGAACCTGGCACCCATGTGGGATGCTGGCACCACAGGATTAGCCAAGTGAGCCATGGTGCCAGTCCCAAAATAATTATTTTTTCTAAAAAAAGCAATACAATAACTGAAATAAAAATTGTAATAGAAAGCTTCAACAGTAGATTTAATCAAGTGAAAGAAAGTAACTGAACTCAAAGATGGAACATTTGGAATTATCCAGTTAGGGGAGCAAAATGAAAAAGAATGAAGAGGGCCTAAGAGAATTAGGGGATACCATTAAGAGAACAAAATATTTCAAATGAGGATTTTTAGAAGGAGAATAGAGACAAAAAGTCCATCATATTTAAGGTAATAATGGCCTAAAAATTCCCCCAAATCTGTGGAAAGATGAAAACATGCGGGTAATGGAAGCTCAGAGGTTTTCAATATAACTCAATCCAAAGAGGAGCTCACTCAGACATATTATAATCAAATTATCAAAAATCAAAGAGGATACTGAAAGCATCAGGAGATAAGAAATATATCATACTCCAGGGATTTCTTTCACCACATCACTGCTCTTGTAATGAAGGTGGCATATGTCCGGTAGGTCACGATGGAAGGTCATCATGAGAGCAGTACCTGCTTCAAATGTGCTTCCCATAAGACAAATACAGGATTTCAATACTTAGGACAACCTGTTTCAGGGATGCTAGTGAAACTATGGATGGAGAGACAGAAAGACAGTAATTAAGCATCTGTCAAAGCCATCTATCAATAAGAAGAAATGTGTCCCAAGCTTGTAAAAATATAAAAGTAAAGTAGAAGAGTTATTTAAAACATCATTTTTTCTAATATTGCCTTATTTCTAATTTTCTGCTTACTTTTTCTTCTGAAATATTAAAAAGATATTTCTATGGCTAGGCTTGAGGGTAAAGAGAATATAATACAAAGAGGACAAATATTTAAACAAAACTGAGTTGAAAATAAATTGTTACACCCGACAGTCCTGTGATAAGCAACATGAGATACTGTGTGGAGGGGTGTGGCTAGTGAGCTGCAATCTACCTGGCGTTGATGCAGGTGTCAAAAACCAGTTGACAAATTTGATATGTTGAGCAATTCTTGTGATTGTTTAGTTCAAACTTCTTAGGCAACCATCTAAGGGGAAACATAGACTGTCAACGTCTACTAGCTGGAATGCCTAGAAACTAATCAGCTTTTGCTGATATATAATATATATCATATATATAATATATTATATATGATATATATTATATATATTATATATATATTATATATATATGATATATATTATATATATATGATATATAATATATATATAATATATAATATCAAGATGGGGCAGTTCAGGGGAGTGTGCATTTCCTTATTTAGAGGCCCACTGATGACAGATTTTCTGTCTCAGAGGGTTAACAGCATTTTGATGTGATCCTGAAAATAAATGTTAGACTGACAATAAATTACACAATTAGGGAAACACTCTAGTATAGGGGTTTTCTTTAAATTTAATGTTAAGGATGATAACCTCATTTTGCAAAAGTGAGGGAATATCTATGAAATTCTGAAAATAAATCTATATAGGCTGGCACTTAAAGTTTGTTATAAAATAAAAAAGAATTACTGGGGCTTTGAGGTGTTTCAAAATAAATGTAAGAATTATAATTATTTGTATATTCTCTTAATATGATTGCATATATGTAAACTCATTTTGTAGAAAATTATGGGCTTTCTAAATAGCTACAGATGCAAGTTACACAGTCTTAGCTCTTCAACAGCTTCATCTGAAATAAGGATCAATCAACCCAACGTGTAGAAAAAAATCCATAAACGAAACTGCAGCAAATCTATGTATATAATACAGCAAGATACATATTATTAAATTTCCTTCTTTGGAACAGAAATACAACAGTTGATCTGATATAACTTTTTTCTCCCACTAGTTATCCCTGAAGGAAGGAAGTATATGTGACTTCACTTCCATTTAAATTAGTAAATATGAATACAGGGTTTTTCAGTTCCAGGTGTTCAATAGAAAATCATATTCAATTCAATGAAGCTTGGATGTTAAAAATAAAGCTTGGATATCAAAATAAAGGGTGTCCTTAAATGAAATATTCAAATGGGTAAAATTAAATTCAACACTGTGCCAAGTTTTTACTTGAATTCATTGTGGAGTTAAATGAAAATAATTTGAGCTTGATTGAGAAACATGTTGGACCAAGCTTAGAGTATGTTTTGGTAATTACTGTTACACTTGCTTTTTAAGCTCACATGTATTATAAAGAGAATTAAATCTGTATGTTTTTGATTCAACTCATCAAAACGCAGTGTTGTAGAAGCTGCTTGATTTTGGAGCAGCTTCTATGCTATGTTTTAGCTTTACTGAATGGAACTCAGAGACAGAATTGGGTAATGTTAATCAACATAATTATTTTTAGGCTGTCTAAAGAGTTTCCCTGAGCTTATGTGACTTAATAGGCTATCTCCTCATTTCAGGCATAGAAAGCCAAGACATAGTGGCAAAAACAGTTTTGCATGAAGGATTTCTGTGAGTGAGACCCCAGTGGAAAGGAAGGGCCATCAAAGAAGGATGTACTTTTCTCTGAAGGGAGGAGAGAACTTTCAATTTGCATATGACCCTGTCTAAAAACCGACGGAGTTTGTGAACTCCAAAGGCTTGCGTAGCCTTGGCAGCTCATGTCAAGAGCCTCAGGTGATCACTGACGTCATAAATAAAGAGTGTCAGTTGTTAAATCAACAACAGGAGCCACTGTGCACTTACTCCCCATGTAGGACCTCTGTCCTTAATGAAGTGTACTATGAGAGTTAATGGTAAAACTTGTCTTCAAACTGTACTTTATACTTTGTGTCTCTGTGTGGGTGTAAATAGTTGAAATCTCTCCTTAGTAAAGAGTTGGTCTTCTGTATGTAAAGTCAATTAAAACAAATCTTAATGGAAAATGGAACAGGAGAGGGTGTGGGAGGTGGGATGGGAGTGCAGGTGGGAGGGTGGGAATGGG
The DNA here is from genome assembly GCA_949820135.1 of Sylvilagus floridanus. Taxonomy (NCBI): domain Eukaryota; kingdom Metazoa; phylum Chordata; class Mammalia; order Lagomorpha; family Leporidae; genus Sylvilagus; species Sylvilagus floridanus. The sequence goes on from OX463242.1 coordinate 68,614,318, forward strand.
TTGAAGAAACACTATACTCCTAAAAGCTGTAATTATGAAAATTTGTATTCATTAAACAAACCTTCAAAAATAGGCTATCTCTCGAAAACTGGGAAGCAGTACAAAATGTCCAGCCAAATAAATTCTTAGTGTACCTTCTGTTCATTGCCTTTTTTTGCTCCCATTGTTTTTCCAGAGAAAAAGACTTTGACATGCAAAGAAAAATCTGTTCTTTCCTCAAGGAACACAATATATTTGATTATTCTTCTCTCTAATTTTCATTTCATATAAATAATCATGCCAGGTAGTTACAGAATTGGGTAATTCTCACTGCTACTTCTTGGTTATAATTTATTCAGGGGATTCTGTCAGAGTTTGATTGCTGTCTGTAGTTTCTTAGCTGGAGCACTGGCTCCATGAAGGCAGTGACTGTGCTCCTCAGTCTTGGATTCCCACATCTGGCACAGAACCTGGCTGGTCTCATCAAGGTGACAGGCACCCTGCTCTTTGTTCTTTCTTTCTTGGTCAAGTGAAAGCTATCGATTGACTTTATAAAGGTATGCTTGGGGATAATATAGAGATAGAACAGGGATTTCAATATTGGATTGTGCAGAAGATTTAAAATATTTTAACAGCTCAAGTCAATCATAATAAAAAAACATTTTCAGTATTTCAAAGCTACTGTATTGCAGCCAAAACAGGATTCAGAAGACCTACCAAAGCAAAACAGCACTGGACATTTCACTGTGGCACCAGTGACAGTGTACACCACCATCTGTGAAAGATTTCTCCCCAAAGACCAGGGCTTTCCCAGCCACTTCTTCAGTCTTGGGTGTTGGTTGGACTTCAAAACCGAGACCATCAGTTGTTCCCTGTATACGGACCTTTTAGGTAAAGACTATCTAAAATATGTACTTAACAATTAGGTCTCTTTTCTCCATCAGGCTATTCTACAGATGACTCTACAATTAATTTCCAGTACCTTCTAACGAACATTTTGACAATAATTTCTTTTTAAAAGAAATTTAGAAAACAATATACAGAAAATTAAAAAGGCCCAGGTTTACATCACATATGTGTGTGTGTGTGTGAGAGAGAGAGAGAGAGATGGAAGCATAGATCTATAGATCGTTTATTTCTGTTTTGCATAAAGATAACGTACTATCTGGTGTCCTGAATTCATGTCTTTTTATTAATTCATATGCATATTCATTAATTCATTCATTCTGAAAAGCAGAGACAGAGTTCTCTCATCTTCTCAAAGCACCATAATGGCAGGCAATGTGCCACATTCAGGAGCTAAAGATTGAACCCAGTTTGCCCTTTTTTGGGTGGCAAGACCCAACTACTTTGGTCATCATCTGCTGATTCAAGGTGCACATTAGCAAGAAGCTGGAATTGAGGGTGGAGCCACAACTCAAATCCAGACACAGTGATGTGGGGTATGGGCATCTGAGCTATTATGCTAAACATCCTAAAAGATTGTGTCTCTTCAGCCAGTCTTATTTCTTTCCAATTTTATTACCTTGTTGGGCTTTTTCTTTTTTTAGCTTTCTATTTTGAAATAGTACAAATTCACAGGAAGTTTGAAGAAATATACAAACTTCATTCAGCCTCTCCCAAGGATAACATCATGCACAATTCCAAATTTTGATACGAATATAACAACAGAACCATGAATTTTGAACATTTCATCAGATATTGTTCTTATTTCACCAAATATACAATTGTGTGCATTTGTGCGCATAGCTCCATACAATTGTATCCCATGTAGCTTCACTTAGCCACCACTATAACTCAGATACTTTCCTATCCCCCTAGATTCATCCTGTTATCCTTTTTTTAGCTATCCCTTCTATTCTACCCTTTAATCTGACAACTACTAACTTATTTTCCAGTTCTATAAATTGTATTTTCATGTATGTTAAATAAATGAAATACTGGAATATGATCCCTTTGAGAATGGTTTTCCCCTTACTCTGTGTACCCTTTTTGTTCAGCTAAGTTGTTTCATGTATCAACAACTGGCATCTTTTATCCTTGAGTGGTAGTCCATGTCATGCACATATCAGTGTGTTTAGCTGTTCATTCACTGAAGGATATTTGGTTAATTTCTAGTTTGAGGTTTTAATGAGTAAAGCTACTGTAAACAATTATGTTCAAGTTTCTTCACTGAAGCATAAGTTTTCATTTCTCAGGGTTATATGCTGAAGGCTGCAATTGCAGAGTCAGAGGATATTTGTGTGGTTAGTTTGTGTGTGTGTGTGTGTGTGTGTGTGTGTGTAGTAAGTTTTATAAGACGTTGCCCAACTGTTTTCTAAAGTGACTGGCATTTAGCTTTTCCACAAGCAACATAGGAGTACTAGTTTTTCTGAATTCTCACCAGCATTTTCTGTTATTCTACTTTAGGCATTCTTATAGTTTTATAGAGTGACATTTTATTATCTAAGTTTGCATTTCTCATTATCTTTTTTGTGTATTGATTTGCTAGCTGTGTATCCTCTCTGTGAAATATCTATTCATATCTTTTGTTCATTTTCTAAAAGAAATCTTTGTATGTCATGGATATAAGTTGTTACACATGTGATTTGCAAATAATTTTTCCCTATCAGTAACTTTAATTTTCATCTTCTTCACAGAAAAAAAATGTAAGTGTGATGGAGTGCAACTAACCATTTTATTATTTATGAATTATGCTTTATTTCACTATTAAGTCTAAGAACTCTTCGCATAGTTCTAGTTTTCAGAGATCATCTCCTATTTTTCTTAGAAATTTTATAATTTTATATCTTACATTTATTCCATGATCCATACTGAGCAAAATGTTTTCTAAAGTGCAAGGTTTGGTTATAGTTTGCATTTTGTTTTTCTAGGAATGTCCAACTACTCCAATACCATTTACTGAAATGTCTCTCTCTCCCATTTAATTTCTTTTGCTCCTTTATGAAAAACAAATTTGATGTGTGTGTGGATCTGTTTCTGGGTCTCTAATCTGTTATTTTGGGTTTCTATTCTGTTATTCTGCATCTGTGGTTATGTAGTAAATTTCAATCTTGGGAGGAGTGAGTGATTTCTCTGAATTTACTCTTCTTTCTCAGGATTTTTTTGGGTATTCTAGGTTTTTCCCATTTCTATTTAAATTTTGTCTATGTCTACACAAAAAATTGCTATATATTCTTAGGAGTTGTGTCAAATCCAGAGATTAATTTAGAAAAAATTGACATCTTTACTAGGTTGAGTATTCTGATCCATAGATATGGTACATCTGAGTATTTTGTAACTTTGATTATATAGAAACAGTACATGTTTTGATAGATTCGTATTTAATTATCTCATTGTCTTTGGCACAATTGTAAATGATGTTTTATTTTTTAGTTTGGTTTCCACCTGTTCATCATCAATATGTGTAAACAGAATTGAGGCTTCTGTGTTGATTTTGTAGCCCATGACCCTAATTAACCCATAAATTTGAACTATGAAAAAATATTCCTTGAGGGGCTAGTGTTGTAGTGTATTGGGTAAAGCTGCTGCCTGCAATGCTGGCAACCTATATGGGCACTGGTTTGAGTCCTGACTGATCTACTTCTGATCCAGCTCTCTGCTATGGCTTGAGAAAGCAGTAGAAGATGGCCCAAGTCCTTGGGCCCCTGCACCCACATGGGTGGAAGAAGCTCCAGGCTCCTGGCTTCAGATCAGCCCACCTCTGGCCATTACGGCCATTTGGGGAGTGAACCTTTGGATGGAAGATTTCTCTCCTCCTCCTACTCCTTCCCTGCCTTTGTAACTCTCTCTTTCATATAAACAAATAAATCTTTAAAAAATCTTCCTTGGAACTTTCTCTGTAGAGATTCCCATCTTCTGCAAATAGAAACAGCAGTTCTCTCTGTTTTTATAGATTTATTTTATTTATTTGAAAGACAGAGTTACAGAGAGAGGTAGAGACAGAGAGGTCTTCCATCAGCTGGTTCACTCCCCAGCTGGCCACAACAGCTGGAACTGTGCCAATCTGAAACCAGGAGTCAGGAGCTTCTTCCAGGTCTCCATTGTGGGTGCAGGGGCAAAAGGACCTGGGCCATCTTCTACTGCTTTCCCTGGCCATAGCAGAGAGCTGGACAGGAAGTGGAGCAGCCAGGTTTCGAACTGTCACCCATATGGGATTCCAGCATTTCAGGCCAGGGCTTCAACCTGCTGCACCATAGCGCTGGCCCCTAATTTCTCTTTTTAACTTGCATATCATTTACATCTCTTAATTGCCTTATGAAAATGGCTGGAACTTGCAGCACAATGTTGAGAAATACAATCTTGTCTTATTTTCAATCTTACTAAAAAAGCAGTTAGTCTCACCATTAACTGTGATGTTTGTTGTAGGTTTTTAATAGGTGTTCCTCATAAATTGGAAGAAGCTTGTAAATAGGAGGGTTTTTATTCTTTACTGTTTTTTCATCAATTAATATAATCACTTGGTTTTTCTTTAGCCTTGTTTGTCAACAAGTTTTGAAAAAAACAAGTTAGAAAAGGTTCCATTGGGACTACCCCTGCCTTCACAATAGCTAATGTATAACTGCCTTTGCCATTTGAAAAGAATGTGTTAAAGACATACAAATACCCCTAGACTGTGAGACCTCAGTGGCTTGGTCTCTTTTTCACCAGGCCCTTCCCTTTGCAGGGAGCTTCTCTGTTTATTATTCAAATAAAACTTCATTTCTTCGCTCACTATTGCATCCAGTCTCATAAATTGTCCTTCACACCAAGACACCAACCCAGACTCATCTCTCCAGTTTTCCTTGAACAGCAGCAAGAATCCTTCCCTGCAGAACTTCTCATCCACATTCATAAGGAATCAATTTGGTGACGCCTGCTGGATGAACTCTTCTGAGTGTGGTCATTAGACACACCATCAAGGATCCTTGATGGTGACAAATATCAGCCAGGGACATTTGAAAGTTACCTTGATTCCTATTACAATATACTCACTAATCATCCTGTCCTTGGTCAGAATACCTCTCAGAAGAGAATCTAGTGTTCACAGGTCACCGAAAGTGGAGAGTTTTGAAAAAAGAAAAAGTACTCAATATAATTTCAAACCATGCACTGTAGGGTTTTGATTACCATAATATCAGATAATAACAAACTCTAAAAATGTATTTTACCCACAAATTTTGTTGTTTTATTGAAGATACTTAAGAATTAAGAATGTTTGAGTTTGAGTCAGGGATTCACATCTAACATTTTTTATTCAGACTGATTTTTGCTCTTTCCTAGAGAGATCTTTTGGAAATCATTTTATAAAATTGTAGGGAAAACAGTGAGATGTGTCCTTTAATTTTATGAATAAGTTTATTATGAAATAAGCTTGTGACAACTTAATGCACTCAAAGTATACAGGGTGATAACATGAAAATGCTGAGTTCACTTTATCTACCTATTTGGGTGTATGTCAAGTAGAAAGCCATATTGTAGGCACCAGTCCAAAAAAGTAGTGCCCCGTTCTCTGTACTATCTTTTTTTTTTCAATAAAAGTAAATTTTTCTGAAAATTTTTTAAATTTTTAAGCATTCTTTATTTTAAGGAACTTAAATAACTTTGAAGAAGAATCCAAGAATAATACATCTTTTGTGAACACTTAGACATAACTATAGTTTATGAGGCAGAACACCCTTCACCTAATACACTAAAATGAAAAATATTTTGATGGTCTACTATTAACTCTCATAATACTACTTTATGAGGACAGAGGTCAAGCATGTGAAGTTACTGCACAGCAACTCCTGTTGCTAATAATTAACACTCTTATGTATGACATCAGTGATCACCTGAGGCTCTTGACATGAGCTGCCCAGGCTATGGAAGCCTTTTGTGACCACAAACTGTCAGTATTTATAAAGGGCCATAAGAAAAGTAGAGGTTCTCGCCTCTCTTCAGAGAAAAGTATTGCCTTCTTTGATGACCACTTCTTTCCACTGGGCTCTCAGTCACAGAGGTCCTTCATGTAGGATACTTTTTGCCACAGTGTCTTGCCTTTCTATGCCTGAAATGCTCTCATGGGCTTTTCAGCCAGACCAGAATGCCTTAAGGGCCGATTTTGAGGTCAGACTGCTATTTAAAGTGACTATCATTCAATGAGCCTGCTGTATGTACGGCTCCCCATGTTGGAGCAATCAGTTCTTTTTAATTCTATTTATTATTAGTATGAAACACTTAATCCTATTATATGATCACTTTAACACTTAATCCTGTCCATATGCTCAATTTAACGCTTAAAATGCTATTTTTACCACTCAGCTTAAGGGGATTAAGGGTCACATAGCAAGTTTTTAAACTGTATCCTTAGAAGTAGGTCCATTGGAATGTATGCGGAACCATACAATTTTAAAGTTACAAACTTCATACGTTTAACAATCACAACTTTAGGAACATGGTGATTCTTCCCACCACACCCATGCTCCAACCACACTCCCACCCCCCTTCCTCCTCCCTCTCTTATTCCTACTCTTATTTTTTACTAAGATATATTTTAATTAACTTTATACACATGATCATCTCTATGTTAAATGAATAGTTCAACAAATAGTATGAAAAAAACTGTTCCTCTATATTCAAGACAAAGGCTGTTCAAAGTCATTGCTTCTCAGAGTGTCAATTTCACTTCTACAGATTGCCTTTTAGGTGCTCTATTAGTTATCACAGGTTAGGGAGACCATATGGTATTTGTCCCTTTGGGAGTGGCTTATTTCACTAAGTATGATGTTTTCCAGTTTCATCCATTTTTTTTGCAAATGACGGGATTTCATTTTCTTTTTACTGCCGTGTAGTATTCCATGGTATACATATCCCATAATTTCTTTATCCAGTCTTCAGTATAACAGGTGTCCTGAAAAGTTTTCCAGTTGATGCACTCTCAGTAGTTATGGGAACAGAGATCAATGGAACAACAATTTAAAAATTCTTAAAGTGAATCTTTTCTAAAATGATTTATTTTTCTGACAGGCAGAGTGATGGAGAGAGAAGAGGGAGAGAGAAAGAAAGAGGGAGAGATCATCCACTTACTGCTGAATTCCTCAAATAGCTACAACAGCTCGGGACAGAGAAGGCGAAGTCAAAGCCAAGAGCCAGGCATTCCACCAAGTCTCCACACTGGTGTCAGGGGCCAATTACTTGAGTCATAATTTGCTGCTATCCAGGCACATTTGCAGAATAGTTGATTGGAAAGGGAGCTCCAGGGACTTAAACTGGCCCTCTAACTGTTTAACTGGCTGCACCACAACTCTGGCCCATGAAAGTGATTCTTTGGCTACGTGCTTTGGCAGCAGATAAAACACAGCTTGGACACATACACCCCATTTCATAGTGGTTGGTTTGAGTCCGGACTACTCAACTTCCAATTCATCTTCCTGCTAATGTGCATCCTAGAAGGCAGCAAGTGATGGCTCAAGTGTTTGGGTCCCTACCACCCACATGACAGATCCATAATGAGTTCCTTACTCTTATCTTTGGCATGTGCCAGTCCCTGTTACTGCAGGCCTCTGAGGGGAGTGAGCAAGTAGATGGAAGATTTCTCTTTCTCTCTACTTTTCAAATAAAAATAAATAATTAAAATTTAATTCTTGAAACATTAGCATTTATAGCAACATAATATTCAAATGAGGATTTACAAATGTATTTTGACATCTCTGGAAAAGTGTTTGTACCTTCTCTTTGTTGGTACCTTCTCTTTGCCTGGGTTAGGATCACCTTGGTTAAGGGTTTTTGCCTTATGGTAATGGGTGGGCTTGGGTTCTGCTTACTTCTCTAAGGCTTGGGAATAAAGACATGAAATCAAATCTTAAGGCATGTGGGAGATGAGATCCCCGGGAGACATGCTTACGTCAGGGGTCCAGTTCTGATAATAATGCAATGATTACAGTACATTCATAAAAATCTGGAATCCACAAAACTGGCATGTAACAGTCACAAAAAAGGCTGTCATGAGATTTCTCTGAATTACTTCCTGCCCTGCTCAGGGCACACAGTATCTTTCCCCAGGGTCTCTTATTTGCAGGTGAAATGGTCTGTAGATTAATGACTGGGGTGAGAAGATATATTGATTATATATATATCAATATAATATATATTGATATTTTGTTATTATCTCCACAGGCCTCTTGTTGCCAACAACATCTGTCCGCTTATTTATTCAAAATACAATTTTAATAGACCTTTCAACCTACATTTCAATGTACATATCTACACACATTTTGAAAACAGGAAGAGGGTAAAGATTCTGGTGTCCAGAGATCTTTCTCTGTTCACAGGGAAACATACGGTAGTGCCGTACATGAACACATGATTTCGTTCTTGTTTGTGTATCTAAAACCCAGACTCTGCTTTTCTCCACTCTTGGTTTCTGACCTTAACGTTGGTGACTCTTGAAGCTCCACATGGGACCTTCAAGGTTCAAACTTTACTCATTTCCTTCAACCTGGAGGCATGGGCACAGAAGAGACAAACACACCCGAAATCAAAACTACAATGAGGGTGCGGGTGCAATTCATACCCAAGGCGCCAGAACGCTCAGCCAATTGAGGCCACCTAGAGCAGCCTGCGACCCCTCTCGCCGCCGCTGCCCCACTCTCTCCCGCTCCGGCCCCAGGTGCCCAGGCCGCCCCTCGCCTGCGGCCCCGGACTTGCCAACTTACTGGGGCTGCGCTAGCGCCGCGCCGCGGGGGCACTGCGGGGAGAGCGGCTCGGGGAAGCGGGAGGACGGCCGCCGCGTCGCTGGTCCGCGAAGAGAGGAGCGCCGGCTGCCGCGCTGCACAAGGCGGGCTGGGCACGTGGGCGCCCCGCGCCGGAGCCGCGCCTGGGCGGGGCCTCGAGGCGGCACCGCCCCCTGCCCGCCCCCGCGCTCGCCGACCCCCGCTCACTGGCCGCCTCCCGCCCGGCCGGGAGCCAATCCTCGGAGTAGGCGGTGTCGGGCCGCCGCTGCGCCCGGGGCGCTGGCCTGGGGAGCCTGGCCTGGCGCGAGGGAAAGGCCTGGCTGTCCTTGCAGGACGCCAGAGAGTGACATTGCGCTTCTGGGCAGAGCTTTCTCTGACTGGGGCTTTGCCACCCGTTTACTTGTCATTCTGCGAAGAATCTGGAACTAAGAAAACAGGGCAGGATGATAATGAGGACCAGAAGCCCACCTGGGCGTCTTGGTGGACGCTACTACTTCGCCAGATAAGGCCTGCAGAGTATATTCCCAATTTGGAATGAGGTGGCCAAACTTGTGCCGGGGTGGGTTTATAAGATCCTGGCATGTGCGTTTTCCGAGAGCAGACGCTGCGGTGAAACAATCCAGGCTTTTCATACTATGCTACTGTGCACTCCAAGGATCTCTGACAAGATTAAAGTCAGCACAGTGCAACCCTGTTCATATTGATGCAGGATGAAGGGAAACACCGGCCCTGAGGTGAACAATAGGAGTCTATTGTGTGTGTTTGCGGGAAGGGGCTGCTATAGTATGCTTAGTGTGATGGTAAACTTCTCCATGTTTATTTGCGAGTCCTAACTTGAGCAAAGTACCAGACTCACACTGTTGCAGAACACACACACACACACACACACACACACACACACTCAAGGAGACGCTCTGAATCACCCTGGATTGTTCAGGCTCCTGGTATAGCCACCTTCAGATCCTACTCAAGAACTGGCAATCTAACTAGTGCTGTGGTTGCAAGGGAAGTATGTGTTGGAGTGAATGTCACAAATGTGAGAGACTTCTGTCATTGTAAACCTGTTTTCACTGTGTAAGGCAAATTCTGTATGGAAAGGATGAGAGAAATAAGGAGTATGCACTAGTGACTCCAAATTCCCACTCCATCCCTTGGCTATGTGAAGAATCAAGATATTTTATCTAATTTCTAAGCATTATTGCAAGGATTACTTGTATTGACAATACAATGCATAGTAATTACAGTTAATTGATAACATTTTTCCTCTGGTTGAAAAAGGGATTTCTTGCTACGCCTGAGAAAGAACTTCTTAAGATCAATGCCATTAACATTAGTTACAAAAAAACAATCAAATATCTCGGGATAAACTTAAGGATGTCGAAGATCACTACCATGAGAATTACAAAATCTTAAAGAAAGAAATAGAAGAGGATACCAAAAAATGGAGAAATCTTCCATGCTCATGGATTGGAAGAATCAATATCACCAAAATGTCCATTCTCTAAAAGCAATTTATAGATTCAATGCGATACTCATCAAAATACCAAAGATATTCTTCTCAGATATGGAGAAAATGATGCTGAAATTCAAATGGAGGCACAGGAGATTTCAATTAGCTAAAGCAATATTGTACAACAAAAACAAAGCTGGAGACATTACAATACAGATTTGAAGACATACTACAGGGCAGTTATAATCAAACAGCATGGTACTGGTACAGAAACAGATGGATAGACCAATGGAATAGAATAGAAACACCAGAAATCAGTCCAAACATCTACAACAAACTTATATTGTATCAAGGATGTAAAACCAATTCCTGGAGCAAGGACAGTCTATTTTACAAATGGTGCTGGGAAAACTGGATTTCATTAGCAGAAGCATGAAGCAAGACTCCTACCTTACACCTTATACAAAAATTCACTCAACATGGATTAGAGATCTAAATCTATAACTCGATACCATCAAATTATTAGAGAAAAATGGAGAAACCCTGCAAGATATAGGCACAGGCAAAGACTTCTTGGAAAAGAACCCAGAGGCACTGGCAGTCAAAGCCAAAATTAACATTTGGGATTACATCAAATTGAGAAGTTTCTGTACTGCAATAGAAACAGGAAAGTGAAGAGGCAACCAACAGATTGGGAAAAATATTTGAAAATTATGCAACTGATAAAGGTTTAATAACCAGAATCTACAAAGAGATCAAGAAACTCCACAACAACAAAACAAACAACCCACTTAAGAGATGGGCCAAGGACCTCAATAGACATTTTTCCAAAGAGGAAATCCAAATGGCCAACAGACACATGAAAAAATGTTCAAGATTACTAGCCATCAGAAATACAAATCAAAACCACAATGAGGTTTCATCTCACCCTGGTTAGAATGGCTTACATACAGAAATCAACTAACAACAGATGCTGGTGAGGATGTGGGGAAAAAGGAGGCACACTATTCCAGTGTTTGTGGGAATACAAACTGGTGAAGCCACTGTGGAAGGCAGTTTAGAGATTGCTCAGAAACCTGAATATAACCCCACCATACAACCCAGCCATCCCACTCCTCAGAATTACCCAAAGGAAATGAAAGTAGCAAATAAAAAAGTCACCTGCACCTACATGTTTGTTGCTGTTTAATTCACAATAGTTAAGACATGAATCAACCTACATGCCCATCAACAGTAGACTGGATAAAGAAATTATGGGACATGTACTCTATAGAATACTATATAGTAGTAAAAAAAATAAAATCCGGTAATTTGCAACAAAATGGAGGAAAATGGAAAACATCATGCTGAGTGAAATAAGCCAGTCCCAGAGGGACAAATATTATATGTTCTCCCTGATCTGTGACAACTAACTCAGCACCTAAAAGGAAACCTGTTGAAGTGAAATGGACACTATGAGAAACAATGACTTGATCATCCCTTGTCCTGACTGTTGAGGAACAGCTTACAATTTTATTTCTTTTAGAATTTTTTTCTACTTAATACCACTGATTGAATTCTTTAATTAACACATAATTATTCTTAGGCATTTAAAATTAACTGAAAAGTGATCCCTGTTAAATAAGAGTGGGAATAAGACAGGGAGGAGATGTATAGTTTGGCACATGCTCACTCAAACTTACCCCTAATGGTAGAGCTGGAAAAATGCCAGGGGATTCCAATTCTTTTTTTTATTTTATTTTTATTTTTTGACAGGCAGAGTGGACAGTGAGAGAGAGAGACAGAGAGAAAGGTCTTCCCTTGCCGTTGGTTCACCCTCCAATGGCTGCCGCGGACAGCGCACTGCAGCCGGCGCACCGCGCTCATCCGATGGCAGGAGCCAGGTGCTAGGTGCTTATCCTGGTCTCCCATGGGGTGCAGGGCCCAAGCACTTGGGCCATCCTCCACTGCACTCCTGGGCCACAGCAGAGGGCTGGCCTGGAAGAGGAGCAACCGGGACAGAATCTGGCGCCCTGACCGGGACTAGAACCCGGTGTGCCTCCATCCATACAAAAGAATCAAATCATGTCATTTGCAACAAAAAAGAGTAGAACTGGAGGACATCATGTGAAATGAAATAAACCAGGCACTGATAAACAAAGATCATGTTTTCCCTCCTAGATGGGAGCTAAAAGTAACAGCAACATAAATGGGCTAGCTTTGATGTTGTCCCCTGTATCTTCTTCAGCTATAATCAACATTGGCAATGATTGCAGGTATCTCAGTGGCATATGCTACAGGGTTTCTGAGATTGCACTACCATTGGATTCAGCTCCCTCAGATAGGGTGGGTTTACTGGAAGCTCTGAGCACTGTGAATCCAATTATGTGAGGCATCAACTCAAAAGTCTAGTGTCCAGAGTCACAGCTGAATCAGGTAAGAGTCAAGGGATGATCTTCTGGAGCAAATTCACTGTGGACCTGTGAGATTAAAACTAGTTATTTCCTGACCAAATGTGACAGTCATAGGATAGATATTTCTGTATCAAAAGGTAGAAATTGTCAGGAAGTAAGAGGTAACTGATCCCAAGCAAGTCCAAAATGCAACAGGATAAGCCGCACTAAATATTAAAGCTGGAGAATAATCTCCTTTGACTCCTTTTTTGCATAAACCAGGGCCCCAGTCCATATTAATTCCTTGAGGGCTGGGCCTCCAAGTCTTTATCGAAGCCCCTCTCTCCCATGGCTTTCCTTGGCTCAGCCTACATTTCAGCTCTCCTGGGTTGCATTTTCATGCCTGAAGCCCTTCCATGTTGCTGCTACACACTGGATGAGCTATAGTTTTAGTGTTTCAAAGGCAGCCACATACCTGTGGCTCTTCAGTGGTTCTGCTCTTCATGACAAGTGTCTCTAGAGGCTCTCAGGCAGTCTGGGGCATCCTTTGAAATTTAGGCAGAAGGAGCTATGACCTCTCAGGTCTTATATTCTCTGTGCCTGCCAATTTCCAAGTTAACACCACGTGGTTGTCACCAAGATTTCCTGCTTGTGTCTTTGGACTGGAATTCAGAGACGCATGATCATAATTGAGGGCCCAAAATGTTTGCTTAAGCATCTAGTCCTGTGTAGTAACTAAGAAGATTGGTGATTTCCCTTTTTGTCAGCAGAGGTTCTTTACTGGGCCAAGCCTGACCCTTAAGTCACAGCCAATATCAGCATGTGCTACCAAGGAAGAGGGCTGTCCATACTCAGTCCCTTTTACAATAGTTTTCCATGCCTTCCAAATCTCTCTGAAACTTCTAAAATATGGATTTTAAAGCTTAATTGGTATTTCCTAGCTTCCCCCACCCCAGAGGAAACATGGCATGCTAAGACTTATTATATCCTACACAAAATGCTGATCATCTTCTTTATTCTACTTTATAATCTGAGTTGCAAAGGAGTTGGCTGGAAAGTGTTCTTATCATCTGTTTATAGATTTTGAAGTTGTACTATTCAGTTCAAGTCATTCCCCATGATGGTAAAGGGCAGTGTTGAGAAAAATTTAGTCTTTCTGCTGTCTGACTCCTCCCTGTCTTCTTCATTGTACCCGGATGAGTTCTGTATCACTCAGGGATCATTTATAAAATGAGAACCCACACCACTGAGATAACCCTAGGTTCTAACATGAAGATGTAGTGATCACTGCAGGAACTGGAAATCAAAGGGAAGAAGTCAGCTTATTTGAACCTAGAATTTAGAAATAGGTCTTCTCTAATTTGGTGGGGGCTCAAAGACCTGTGATGCAGAACTCGTAGTACATGCTGTTTGGTTGCTGCTGGGATCTCTGGGTCTGATGATACTGTATATTAGTTTCCCTCTAATTCTTCCTCTATAGGCAGAAACTAACCTGGGTGATTGGCAAATAAGATACACGATTCATCATTTCCAATTCCCTTTGTGACAAAGCATGATGAAAAGAGGAAGGAGGTTTGGAATTGAGGGACAGCAAATGAACCCCCATGCACCCCATCCTTGGCAGTGCCTTTGGTAGGAAACACAGAGAGGGTCTTCCCACAAAAATAAACCTCCAAAATTTCTTAAAATTAATGAAAAGTAGGAATCTGTTTTGATTTAATCCTTTTTTATTAGCTTTTGTTTATGAATGTGTGACATAATGGATTCTTAGACTTGGTTTGAGTCTTCTCTGACACATGCAATGCCATTTTCACCACCAGGACACCAAAAGTTAATATAAGGGAAATCCCAATAGGATTGGCGTTATCTTCAGGAACTGTGATTTGTTCTAATCTACCTTAGGGAGATGTTGTACATTCTAGTTTTATTTAGGAGCCTTAGTATCCGTTTCCTGAGGCGGAGCCTCAGCATCTTCTGCTTTCTGAGGTGGTGTCTCATTCTTCTTCTCTTCTCTCTCAGAGGCTTTTCTCTTAGTGGAAAGCACAATTATCAAACCAAGCAAAAGAAGCAAAAGCAAAAGAGGAATCAAAAACAGTAGTGTCAGATTGTTCCCTCTTCTAGGTGATTCTTCCTCTGTTCTTGGAGGGGGAGGGCCACTATCAGAACTACCTCCACTGCCTTTTTCTTCGCAGTAGGGTGGGGCCCACTTAGAGTCACAATGGCAGTGTTGCTTGTTGTTACACACTCCCTTATCATTGCACTGCCCTTTTGCTGAACAACGTTGTTTACTGACAGGGACACACCTCCTGTGCATACAGATACTGTTGTCACCACACTCTGTGCCATCTTTCACAACACCAATGTCAGAACCGGTCAGCCCAAAATGGAATTCAGTGCCCCAGCAGTCATGGTTACCAACATGGCTCAAAACCACGGTAGTGTGGTCTGCTAAGTCAGGTACATCTTTCACATTCTCACACTGAATTCTTCCACACAGAATATCTGAACTATTACATGCTGTATATTTTTTGCTGTCATTACCACAGTTACCAAAACGGTCACCCAAGGTATTCACTGCTCTGTAGCATGCCTCATCTGCATCCTTAGCTTCCATGCCAAAAACTTGTCTACACTGTTCATTACGGACATGACATGTCTTGTTGAAGCAGACCCCAGTCACTGAGCAATTGTAGCCATGCTGCATAAACACATCTTCTGGACACTCATGCTGTTCTCCATTGCACCACTCGGGAAGATCACATTCGTTTTCTTTTTCTCTACACAATTCACCTGATGCCCTGAACTGGCAGTCCTTGCAACAAAGCCCAAAACCACAAACAGCCCCAGGTGTCAGAGTACAGTCTGTCTGACAACAGGGATCATTTGTACACATTTGTAAGGTTCCACAGTCACACTGCTCTCCTGTTTCAGGTATGCCATTCCCACAGATGTCTTTCAGGAGACTTGGTGCATTGTACAGACAGGTCAATCCATATACCACTGCCTGAAAAGCAGCATAACTGCAGTTGCTAAATGACCTTGCAAGACTTTCTCCTTCAGACATCAGACAGTGGCTCTTCCCACATGTACAGTCTGCACCATCATGTCTCATACCAAAATTATGACCAATCTCATGTGACACGGAATGTGCAAATCTAAAATACTGCTCATCTAACATAAAGCTGTCAACTCCACAGTTTAAATTCGAATAGCACATTCCAAAAAGAGTTGCTGCGCCAAACTTACTACCAAATGACTGCCTTATAAAGAGGTGTCCAACATCATTTGTTATTCGTCGATTAACAGATATTGACTTCCATTTGCAAAATAAGTCCACCAATCTTTCTGGGTTTTCTGATCTTATGGGGTTTCTTTCAGTCCAAATTGCCAGTCCACATAAAATGAAATCAACTTCTATTGCAGCATAAAGGCCATCAATTTCATTCACAATAATGAATACTTCTTGTAACACAACTGAGGCATTCCTGTTCTGGTAAATGAATCGTTGATGGTCTACAGCCACAAAAAATTCTACAGCCCGTTTGTAGGTCCACCAGCCCTCATAGTTACTTTGCTTGAGAGGGACATTATTAGTTTTGTGAAACACCAGTTGCTGTGCTATCTGTTCTTCTGTTAACCCACATTTCATGGATGGCAATTCTGTCTCATTGTAATGTAGTCTATAAATCAGATGCTCATGTGTGACAGAAAATCTTTTGGGCTTGATTTCATATACAATGTCATTTATCTGTAGCATTCCTTGAAAGCCCCCGAAACAGGAGCTAAGAGCAACAATGGACTCTGACTCTCCTTCCACATAACCATGATAGTAGCAGTCACTCTGGACATAAGGCTGATCCTCCTGGAGAGCTCCCTGGTCTGTGTAGGTGAACACAGGGAAATGTCTGGACACTAAAAACCTTTTCACCTTCATGTGAACAATGTGTCGCTGGCCCCCAAAGTGCAGGCTATAGGAGAGCCAGCCTGGAGTCTTCATACCTTTCCCAGTGCCAGTTACCCTCAAGGGAATTACCACTTCTGGACGACTGTGATATTGAGAGCGCCCAATCTGGGGCCATCCGGAAATGAAGGGAAACACTCCCAGCCAGAGTATCAGGAGAGTGATTCTCACATGCACCAGGACTTCAGCCACAGCCATGTGGAGTTGTGCCTGAGAGCAAAGGAGGGGAGGGCAGGAGGCACTGGAGATCTGTTTTCTCCTTCTGACTAGGTTGTCTGCAGCCTGATTTTTAATGGTGTGTCTTCTGGCAGAGCCAATCCATCACAGCAGCATATCTGAAAGAACAAATAAAAACCAGGACAGAGTCGGGGTAACATTATGAATGAGCGAGTGTAGAGAAGAAAAAACATGGTGTGGCTTAAAATAGATTGTGTTTTCATTCAATTCTGAATCAATATACTGCACTGGATTTGCTCTTAAACATTGGAGACACACAGAATGTGGTTATACAAAATAATAATTGGCCACAGGTTGAGAAATATTGAACCTAGGTGAAGGATATCTGGATTCATTATGCTTTTTTCCAAACACACAAAGATGATTGAACTTCAAAAAGTTTATGGATAGATGGAATTAAAAAAAATTTACTTTGGGGTCCGGCACTGTGGCTCACTTGGTTGGTCCTCTGCCTGCGGCGCTGGCATCCCATATGGGCACCGGGTTCTAGTCCCAGTTGCTCCTGTTCCAGTACAGCTCTCTGCTGTGGCCTGGGAAGGTGGTGGAGGATGGCCTGGGTCCTTGGGCATGGGAGACCAGGAGGAGGCACCTGGCTCCTGGCTTCGGATTGGTATCGCTCCGGCTGTGGCAGCCATTTGGGGAGGGAACCAATGGAAGGAAGACCTTTCTCTCTGTCTCTGTCTCTCACTGTCTAACTCTACCTGTCAAATAAAAAATTAAAAAAAAAATAAATTTACTTTGGGGCAAAAATTTGAAATTTATGGATAGTTTTTTCATAATGTATATTTGCCATGATCATTTTGAAGACCCCTTGTTTGTGTGGGTATTTCTGCAATAAAAATTTTCATGAGGCTTAAGGGAAAGGTAAATATAACCTATTTCGATGAGGGAGTTTTTATTTATATATGTTGACTTGGAATAACTATAGATACCCCTTTTCAATGATAAATTTGTCACCTCACCCAGGAAAGATAGGTAAAAAATACTATATATATGAAATATATTATATATATATTTATATAATTTCCCCATGGTATTTGATATATACTTCTAAGCAACAAGTAATTTCTCATCCTGTATTTATCTAACTCTTTAAAACTATAAAATGGCAAAGGATCAATTGTCCTTCAAGAATATTAATATTTATTCTAAGGGATACCGTCATTCACTAAAAAAAATAGGTAATTGTGGAATAGAAGGCAGAGTACCTTGGGTTGAGAAATGTTACTCAATGGTATTTTATTTGACTATACTCACAGGAAAAATAACATTTTCCAAAACACATGACAACGTACAATGGGAATGAACTATCTGGGAAAATAACAGCGGGAGACAGGGTCATACTAAAAACAAAGCAAAGTGCCTTTGTAAAGGAAAATGCAATCAGTGAACTACAAGAGATAGGAGGAATGCCTTGGAGGTGGTAATATCATTGTACTAGGGCAATAGAATCAAAGTATCTGGCTTTAAAGATTACAAAGTACCCAGCTTCAGATGGTGGCCTTCAAATGTATTTATCTCAGAAATAACAATACATTTATAGAGCTCTTTTAGACACAAATATACAAAAATATTTCATTACTATCACAAATTACATTCACATATTTTTGAAAGTAAGAAATCTGATCCAACACAGCACCTGGCTACCTTTGTTGACTTGTTGCTTTGTTCTTGAATCAAAGATTAATAAAACACATAATTTGCAGACACTATATTACACACTTGTAAACATAGGTGATGGATATAGGCTTCAATAAATTAATGATGTGAAGTATAAATTTAGGAACAGTGTTGTGGCAACGATACACTTAAGGTCTGTGTAAAATTGCATTTAATATTTTACATGTAAAATGTCAAGTTTTGTTTGTCTACTGACAATACTCACAGTCTTCATCACATCACTAAAGTAATGAGGTTAACCATGACCAGTGTATCTGAGGAAAGAGAAAAAGATGAAGGAAAGTGAAATCTGCAATGAGGGATCTAAAACACATTGATCAATATGACTTCTCATAGGAGGCAATGCAAAAATGAGTGATGCCAGATTCAGCACCTGGACTCATTTCTCTTTGATTTTTCTTGTACTTTGATTACAAGTTGACCTCTTCTCCCCCAAATCAGTCTCCTATCACATGGAATCTTCAGTTCATAAAATGCAATAACAATCTCTTCTCTGTTTGTACTTCTTCATGGAGAGCCCCATAATCCTATGTAATTTTACAAAACTTTTATCCACACAATGTGAAAGCAGCAGAGTGGAAGTTCCCCATTCTCAGAATTCCTGGGTACTTTCATTTTTATTTACTAGGTCTTTCATTTTTATTTACTTTAAGAAATCCACATCCAAGCAAGTAAACTGATGGTCAACATAATTATACTATTATCTACCATTCTTCCTTAGTTTTACACCAATCTTCCAAATCAATCCTGTAAAAACTGTAAGAATATGGTTCTGATTTACTGTTTCCTTCTCTGCTAACTTTATCCAGTTTTTCATTGTGCTTAGCAAATATATGGAAAACCAATATGGTTTTTAAATTACCTTTAAAACTTATTCAATGAGTCCAAAGATGACATATTCCAAGAGAATCTAACATTTCCATTCTAATTCGGTATAATTCTATAATTATACTTTTAAAAAAAATTTAATTTATTTTTTTGACAGGCAGAATGAATAGTGAAAGAGAGAGACAGAGAGAAAGGTCTTCCTTTTTACCATTGGTTCACCCTCCAATGGCCGCCGTGGCCGGCGCACTGTGGCCAGCGCATCGTGCTGATCCGAAGCCAGGAGCCAGGTGCTTCTCCTGGTCTCCCATGGGGTGCAGGGCCCATGGACTTGGGCCATCCTCCACTGCACTCCTGGGCCATAGTAGAGAGCTGGCCTGGAAGAGGGGCAACCGGGACAGAATCTGGCACCCCAACTGGGACTAGAACCTGGTGTGCTGGCGCTGCAGGTGGAGGATTAGCCTATTGAGCCACGGCGCCGGCCAAATTATACTTTTTTTTAAAAAAAAAAAAAGATTTATTTATTTATTTGAAAGAGTTACAGAGAAGCAGAGAGAGAGAGAGAGAGAGAGAGAGAGAGAGAGAGAGTCTTCCATCCACTGGTTCACTCCCCAAATGGCCACAATAGCTGGAGCTGCTCAGATCCGAAGCCAGGAGACAGGAGCTTCTTCTGGGTCTCCCATGTGAGTGCAGAGGCCCAAGGGCTTGGGCCATCTTCTACTGCTTTCCCAGGCCATAGCAGAGAGTTGTATCGGAAGTGGAGCAGCCAGGACTTGAACCGGCATCCATATGGGATGTCAGCACTGCAGGCAGAAGCTTTACCTGTTATGCTACAGTGCCAGCCCCAATATAATCATACTTTAAAGTAGGCTATCATACAGCATTTTCTATAAATTTTTATTTCCTTTTCCCATAGTTTCATATTAGTGAATCTCTTTAGCCTAATTATCAGCTACTTCCTCTCATTTAGAGTCCAATTCAGTGTTTTTAAAATTATTGGTAAGAAAATAGTAAAAACTATATAGAAGCTGTGAACCAAATAAGTAGAGTAGAACAGGAAGTAATAAAGGGCATGAATACCAGGTAAAGAATTGTGGCATATGCGCACGTGTGTGTGTGTATTGATGTATGCACAAATATTTGTGGTTCTTTCCTTCTTTTAAAATTTACTTTTAGCCGGCGCCGTGGCTCAACAGGCTAATCCTCCGCCTTGTGGCGCCGGCACACCAGGTTCTAGTCCCGGTTGGGGTGCTGGATTCTGTCCCGGTTGCCCCTCTCCAGGCCAGCTCTCTGCTGTGGCCAGGGAGTGCAGTGGAGGATGGCCCAAGTGCTTGGGCCCTGCACCCCATGGGAGACCAGGAAAAGCACCTGGCACCTGGCTCCTGCGATCAGATGAGCGCGGTGCGCTGGCCGCGGTGCACTGGCCGCAGTGCGCTGGCCGCGGCGGCCATTGGAGGGTGAACCAACGGCAAAGGAAGACCTTTCTCTCTGTCTCTCTCTCACTGTCCACTCTGCCTGTCAAAAAATAAAAAAAAAAATTTTAAAAATTTACTTTTATATATTCGAAAAGGAAAAAGAGAAGGAAGGAGGAAGGAAAGGAGGGAGGGGGGAAGGACGGAGATACACACACACACAGAGAAAGAGAAAGAGAGAAGAGAAGAAGAGATATTGCTGCTGATTAATTCCCCAAATGAAACAGCCAGGGCTAAGCCAGGAATGAGGAACTCAACCCAAGTCTTCCAAGTGCGTGGCCAAGACCAAACCATTTGAGGCATCACCTGGTGCTTTCCAGAGAGTGCAATAGCAGGAAGCTCGAGTTGAAAGTGGAGCCAGTGGCCAGTGCCATGGCTCACTTGGTTAATCTTCTGCCTGCGGCGCCAGCATCCCATATGGGTGCTGGGTTCTAGTCCCGGCTACTCCTCTTCCAGTCCAGCTCTCTGCTATGGCTCGGGAGGGCAGTGGAGGATGGCCCAAATGCTTGGGCTCCTGCACCTGTGTGGGAGACCAGGAAGAAGCACCTGGCTCCTGGCTTCAGATTGGCACAGTGCCAGCTGTAGTGGCCATTTGGATAGTGAATCAATGAAAGGAAGACCTTTCTTTCTCTCTCTCTCTCTGTCTCTCTCTGTCTATAACTCCACCTGTCAAATAAAAAAAAAAAAAAAAGAAAGTGGAGCCAGGACATGATCCCGGCACACCCTTATGAGATATAGGAAGCCTAAGTGTCAACTTAGCCATCGAGGCAAATGCTCACCCTACTTCTCTCCTTCACCAGATGAATTGATATTTCCCATGATCTTTCTAGGTTACAGTCATAGACTTCTTGTAACACCCACTCTCTGAACAAAATCTTATATATGAGACCTCAGAGGACAAAGGGAAATGTCAAATCCCTCCTGTATTTGATTACGTTGTAGATTTAGCTGCCTAGCAGCACCATTCACTCAGTTTTACAGAACATGTAAACTGGCTAAGATTCCTCTTCATTCTGGCCTCACCACTTCAACCAAACCATTCAATATGAAAATACTCTTCAATATGAATACATCTAATTTCTGTATCCTCTTTCTATATTTTCCCTATAAACAATAGAATCACCTCATTTTATGTACTTTTGCTCATGCTGCTCCCCTGTAACAATTTCCCCTGTAATGGCAGTGGCAGAGGAAGAAGCAGAGAGAGAGAGAGAGAGAGAGAGAGAGAGAGATCTCTTTCATCCATTGGCTCACTCCCCAAATGGCTACAATGGCCAGAGCTGGGCCAATACAAAGCCAGGAGCCAAAAGCTTCTTCCAGGTCTCCCATGTAGGTGCAGAGACCCAAGGACTTGGACCATATTCAGCTACATTCCCAGGCACATTAGCAGGGAGCTGGATCAGAAGTGGAGTAGCCGGGACTTGCATCGACATCCATACGGGATGCCAGCACTGCAGGAGGTGGCTTTACTCAGTATGCCACAATGCTGGCCCAATTTTGTTTGTATTTCCAAAGACCAACTTTTATTTTCATTGATATTTTCTATTTTCAAACATCTCTCCATTTCTTAAGATTTTAATCACTTTACCTCCTTCCATCACTTTTGCATTTATATTTTTCCTAATTGTATAGTGCCTTGAGTTGTAAACTAAGATATATTCTTTTTAAACGTAGATGTTTATTGGCATAAACTGCCATCTGAAAGCTGGCGCCGTGGCTCAATAGGCTAATCCTCCACCTGCGGTGCCAGCACCCCAGGTTCTAGTCTCATTTGAGGCGCTGGATTCTGTCCCGGTCACTCCTCTTCCAGTCCAGCTCTCTGCTATGGCCCGGGAGTGCAGTGGAAGATGGCTCAAGTGCTTGGGCCCTGCACCCCATGGGAGACCAGGAGGAAGCACCTGGCTCCTGGCTTCAGATCAGCGCAGTGTGCCGGCTGCAATGCGCCAGCCATAGTGGCCACTTGCGGGGTGAATCAATGGAAAAGGAAGACCTTTCTCTCTGTCTCTCTCTCACTGTCTAACTCTGCCTTTCAAAAATAAAGAAATAAAAAAAGATAAAACTGCCATCTGAGTGCTGGTTTGCTACTTTCTGTAAGTTTTGCAATATTCTGTTTTCCTTTTCACTTGGCCCGACTATTTTCTAAATTCTTTCTAGAAATTATTTGTTTATTGAATAGGACACAGAGACAGATTTGGGTAATGTTAGACAACATAATTATTTTAGACTGTCTGAAGAGTTTCATTGAACTCATATGGCTTAGAGATTTTACTATGCTATCTTTGGGAAAAGGGAAGCAGTACAAAATATTTTGTCAAAGAAATTGGTACTATAACTTATATTCATTTCCTTTTGTGGTTCTGTGGTTTTTCCAGAAGACACAAAGAATTTGACTTGCAATGAGAAATGTGTTCTCTCCTCCAAGAACAGAATGCATATGATTATGTCTCTAATTCTTTATGTAAATAATCATGCCAGTCATGAAGTCAAGTAGTTCTCATTGCTAGTTCTTGGTCAGAATTTATTCAGGGGAGTCTGGTTAGAGTTTGATTTTTGTCTATAATTTCTTTGCTGGAGTACTGAATCCATGAAGGCAGTGACTATGTTCTTCATTGTTGTATTCCCACATCTGGCACAGCATGTGCTCTTGGATGGTCTTGTTGAGGTGACTGGCATCTGCTCTTTTGTTCTTCTGTTTCTTTGTTAAGTGAAAGCTATCAACTGATTTTTAAAAAGGCATGCTTGGGGATAACATAGAGATGTAATCATAAATTTTACACTGGATTCCACAGAGGATTTAAAATATTTTAGCAGCTCAAGTCATTCATCATCAATAAATTTTCAGTCTTTCAAAATAGCCAAAATGGGATTCAGATGAGTCACCGAATGAAAACTGCAGTGGACATCTTTATTGTAGCATCAGTGCTATCCCATGCAGCCACCTTGGAGAGGTTTCTCCCTCAAAGACAACAGGTACATTCTTTCTCAGCCATGCTATTATTTCTGTATACAAAGGCTACTGATTTTTGAGTGTTGATTTTTTATCCTGCAATTTTGCCAAACTCTCTTAGGAGTTCCAATAATCTTTTAGTGGAATCTTTTGGTTCTCCTATGTATAGGATTATAGAATATGCAAACAAGGATGGTTTTACTTTCTTCTTCCCCGTTTGTATCACTTTGATTTCTTTTTCTTGTGTAAGACTCTAAAACTTCCACTATATTGAATAGTAATGGTGATAATGGGCATACTTGCTTGGTTCCAGATTTTAGTGGAAATGTTTCCAATTTTTCTCTGTTCAGTGATGCTGGCTGCAGTTTTGTTGTATACTGTTTTGCTTGTGTTTAGGTATGTTCCTTCTACACCCATTTTGTTTAAGGTGTTTTTTTTTTTTATCATGAAAGGATATTGTATTTTATCAAATGTTTTCTCTGCATAAATTTAGATAATCAAATGGTATTTATTCTTCAGTTTGCTAATGTGTTGTATCACATTTATTGATTTGCGTATGTTGAACCTTCACTGCACAAAAGGGATAAATCCTACTTGGTCTGGGTGAATGATCTTTCTGATGCATCGTTGGATTCAATAAATTCATATAAAATGCAATAAGTTCAATAAAATTCATGTTGAATTATGTATTTAGTGGAGGGTTAAGCTTGTGAATATAATGAAAATAGAAACTACATCATCGTAAAAATTAAAAGAAAAAGAAGAAAAGAAGAATGCCTGGTGGGAGGGAGGGTGAAGTGGTAAGTATTATACTCTTAAAAGTGTATATTTGAAATACATGAAATTTATTCCCTTTTTACAAATAAAAATTGTTTAAAGGAAATTAACAAATCCAAACAACAAATTAACAAATCTGAGAGTCTGAAATTCCCACATCTACTATACTGCATTCCCTTAGTTCCCTAGAATGAATACAAAAGTGATTATAAAAATCTAAAAGACTGTCAAACTTAAAAAAAAGAGACAATGTGTGAGGACTGGGAGTACTCTCTTATTTCTTCAACCATACTGCTGGCTGGAGTTCAATCCCAAGACCACCAGCTGTTTCTTGTATATAAAGCTTCATAGCTTGGTGTAATCACATTTTATCTATTGTGGCTTTGATTGCCTCTGCCTATGCTAATGTGTCACAGAGTTTCTAGGATATTTTCCTCTAATAATTTGAGGGTATCATATTGTAGATTTAGTACCTTGTTCAATTTGGAGTTGAGTTTTGTATAAGGTGTAAGGTAGAGATATTGCCTGTATAAGGTATCCTTATTCAGGATACCTTTTAGGTAGACTTTGTAAAATATGTACTTACCAATTTGGTCTCTTTTATCCATCAGGCTTGTTTCACAGATGACCCACAATTATTTTCCAGTATCTTCAATGGATATTTTATCATTAGCTACTCTTCTTTACAAAACTGAAATTATATTTAGAAAACAATATACAGAAAAGAAAAAAGTTTCAGATTTTCATCATAGCTGTGTGTATTTATATAATATATACATAATTATTACATATTTCCTTTCCTTCTGTTTTTCATAAAGCTAATACACTCTAACTGGTGCCCTGGTTTCATGCCGCTTTATTAATTCATCTGTACATTTAATTATTTAATGATTGATTTATTTATTCTGAAAAGCAGAGAGACAGAATGAGTTCTCCCAGTTGCTGGTTGAGTACTCAAAGTACCACAGTGGCAGAATGAAACCAGGAGTGAGAGATTCAATTTAGGTGGCTTATGTTGTTGGCAGAGACCCAACTACTTGAGCCATCATCTGCTTCCTCCCATGGTGCCCATTAGCAAGAAATTGGAACTGGATTTGGAGCTGGGTCTCAAATCCAGACACACGGATATGGAATGTGGGCATTTTAGCTCTTACAATAAACATCCACACCCCTCCTTGCTAGTATACATTTTATCTTCTACCACTTTGTGTGTGTATGTGTGTGTGTGTGTGTGTGTTTATCATTACATTTAATGACTGCTGGTTTTCACTGGATAAGTGTGCTTCTGGATATCATTCGTTTTTTCAAATGTTCTGGAAAATTACATTATATCCATTTATTTGTTACCAAAAAGTAGCACCATGAAAAACTTGCACATAGCCTTTTTCTTGTTTATCCTTAGAGATTCCTAAGAAATAAATAAAATATTTAAATAAAACTTATGCCGAGTTATTCTCCAAAAAGATCCTGTCTCTTCTACTATACTTCTTCCAATATTGATTATTACCCTATTGGTTTTGTTTTGTTTTCTATTTTGAAATAGTTACAGATTCACAGGAAGTTGCAAATGTATGTATTTATTTATTTATTTGTTTATTTGAAAGGCAGTTATAAAGAGGCAGAGGCAGAGGGAAAGAGGACATCCATCGGCTGGTTCACTCTCCAGATGGCCATGATGGCCAGAGCTGTGCCAATCCAAAACCACGAACCAGGAGCTTCTTCCAGGTCTCCCATGTGGGTTCAGGGGCCCAAGCACTTGGGCCATCTTCTATTGCTTTACCAGGCCATAGCAGAAATCTAGATTAGAAGTGGAGCAGCCAGGACTCAAACTGGAGCCCATATGGGATGCCGGCATTTTAAGTGGCAGCCTTACCCACTATGCCACAGAGCTGGCCCCATCTCCATATAATTTTATCAAAAGTATAGCTTTCTGTAGCCACAACTACAATCCAGATACTTTCCCATCCTCACAAGATTCCTCCTATTACCCCTTTACAACTATATCCACACCTCCTCCTCCAACCCCAATCCCTGGCAACTACTACTCTTGTTTTCCATTTCTATAAATTATATTCATGATTATTAAATAAATGATATATTGCATGTATTTCTTTAGATTGCCTCACCCACTCCACCCCCAACTGTGGAACTTCCTAGATGTTCATCCAGTTTGCATCAATAGCTTGTACCTTTTGTTCCTGAGTGGTAATCCATGGCGTGCACATATCACAGTTTCTTTAGTTATTCACTCACAGAATGATATTTTGTTAATTTCCAGTTTGAGATTATAATGACTAAAGGTACTCTAAACATTCATTTTCAAGTTTCTCCATTTAAGCCCAAGTTCATTTTTTAACAGGGCTACCTGTTGAAGAGTGAAAATGCAGAGTGGTAGGCTAATTTTGTGGTTAGATTTTTGGGGAGTAATTAGTCTCATAAGACACTGGCCTACTGTTTTTCCAAAGTAGCTGTGGGAATTAACACTTCCATGAGCAACATATGACAACTGTGGGCAAAGAGAACATTTGGCCCTGCCTATCACCTGCAGGCACTAGTGTACTCCCAAACTTTTTACCAAGGACAAGGGCAATGATGGATTAACAATGAAGGGAGCATCTAGCTCCAGCGAGGGCCAGTGGTAAAGTGGCTAATTCACCAGGTCTCAGTGCTCTGCTGAAGGTTACCCCAGAATGGTAGCCAAGTCCATGTCTTGAAAATCTGAAGTCCACAGTCCTCAATTGCTTGGGCCAAAAGATCGCTACTCATTCCTAATACTTTTGTGCCTGGAGTCTGCTTTCCATGAACACCATCCACCCTAGCTGGGACTCTTATTACTGGAGCTCTACCATCACTGCTCCAACCTGCGTTGCTATGTGAAAGCACCTGTCTCTCCTTCAATTTTCTGTTAGTTTCCACACTTTTTATTGGATTCCATTCCTCGTGTTCTAACCCTGCTGCATTTCACTGCAAACTTTGTTTTTATTCTCTACAGGATTTGTAAAGCCTCTGAATCCAGATAAAAATGATATTTCATCTCTTCCTGCAGTGTCGCTTTTTCATTTTTCATTGATTCTCTCCTCACCCCTTCCTCCTTATCTCCCTGATTTCTCACGACATATGGGTTCTTATCCATTCACAGGCTCAGGTTCCTCCACTCGAAGTGCCAGGTAAATGCCCTCTGGACATGCTGGCTTCTTCTCCGTTGAAAAGTATAAATACTACTTCTGGATACCCACAGTGCAGGGTGGGTGGAGCTTTGCTCAGGTTCAGATATCTGGAAATAGACTTTATTGGGTTGGTTTTCATTTACTGTTTAGTTTTAATTTTGTGACTTAGCAGTTGCTGCATTCATTTAAGACCATCTTCTGCTACAACACAAAGCAAAGTTTTAGTTCTCAGAATCCCTCCCACACTCCAAGGACACAGCTATGGGTAGGTAACTGTGCTGATTTTCTGCATAGCTTAATTGTACTTAAGAACTCATTGTTGGCTCTACTTCCCAGCATCAGACATCTTGTGTCACAGTTGTTCTGAGAAGTTTGCCAGTTGATGCCATGGGTATGGGAGATCAATGGAGCAAAACCAAATTTTTAGATTTAATATGAACTATTTCTAAAAAGATTTATTTATTTGAAAGGCAGAGAAACAGAGAGAAAGTAAGAGAGAGAGAGAGAGAGAGAGAGAGAGAGAGAATATTCCATCTACTGTTTCACTCTCCAAATGGCTACAACAGCTAGAGAATAGGCCAAGCCAAAGCCAGGAACCAGACATTCCATCCAGGTCTCCATACTGGCAGTAGAGGACCAGGTGCTTGAGCTATAATTTGTCATCTTCTCACTTGCAGGTTACTGGATGAGAAGCCTAGAACCAGGGAGTTGAACTAGTCCTCTGATATGGCTGCTTAACAAGTTGCACCAAAATGCCAGCCCATGAAGTGATTCTTGGGATAACTGTTTCAGTATAAGATGCTACTTGGGACACTTGCATCCCATTTCATAGTGCCCGATTCAAGTCCGATCTACTCCACTTCCAATCCATCTTCCTAGAATGTGCATCTCAGGAGGCAGCAGGTGATGGCTCAAGTACTTGGGTTCCTGACACCCAAATGGCGGATTCACACGGAGTTTCTTACTCCTGGCTTTGGTTTGTGCTAGCCACTGCCTGTTGCAGGTCTTTTTGGAAGTGAAGCAGCATATGGAAGATCCATCTGTTTCTGTCTCTCTGCCTTTGTGATATAAATAAATAAAATAAATGGGTAATTCCCCAAACAGCAGTATTTATAGAAAAATAATATTTGAAAATGAGGATTCACATTTTAACATGTTTGAAAAAGTGATTTGAACCTTCTCTTTGTTGGTTTTAGGCAAAAGTTTGGGTTAGGAGTACTTTAGTTCAGGATTTTGACAGAGTATTCAGTGGGTTTGGGATCTGGTTTCCTCTCTAAGTCCTGGGTAGAAAGACATCAAATCAAATCTTAAGGAAGGTGGGAGATGAAATCCTGGGGAGCTAATGCTTAATGTCAGGGCTCTGGTTCAGATAATAATTCAAAGTTTACAGTGAGTTCATAACATTTAGAATTCACCTAGTTGGCATGTAATGATAAAAGAAAAGCTCTCATGAGATTTTTCTTCCCCTCCTGCTCAGGACACACATAATTATTCTTATCTATGTCTTTTTATTTGCAGGTAAAATGGCATGTATAGTTATATTTGGGATGTGGGTTGACAAAAAATAAATACTGATAGATTATTATTTGATTACTTCTGTATGCCTCTTGTAGCCAATAGGATCTACTATTTTTAAATACAAATTTGATAGATCTTTATCTCTATCTTTTTACAGGTACTTAGAAAAGAATAAGGAAGAGAGCAAAACATTCTGGTGTCCAAAGATAGAGATACGTAGATGCTATAATCCTTCTGTGTTTCCAGTGAAAAATTAGTAGTAGTATATATGAATAGAGATGATTTTGTGTGGTGTCTGTAGAATTTAAAACAGGAGGGGTCGGTGCTGTGGTGTATGAGGCTGAGCCTCCGCCTGTGGAGCCAGTATCCCATATGGCTTGGTTCATGTCCTGATCCAGCTCTCCGCTTATGGCCTGGGAAAATAGTAGAAGATGGCCCAAGTGCTTAGACCCCTGCACCCATGTGGGAGACCCAGAAGAAGCTCCTGGCTCCTGGCTTCAGATCAGCTCAGCTCAGCTCTGGCCATTGCAGCCGTTTGGTGAGTGAACCAGCAGATGGAGGACCTTTTTCTCTGTCTCTTCCTCTCTCTGTGTATAGCTCTTTCTTTCAAACAAACTGAAATTTACAAACTGGCTTAATGAATGAAAAGACACATAAGAATAACGTTTAGAATTTTTTGTACTTTTTCCAGGGAACAGCCATTCAATGCTATAAAAAACTGCAAATACTAATATTTTCAGTTACAGGGAAAGTTTGAAACTGATACCAAAAGTTTTACAGCCAATACAATACATTTATTTTTAGATCCACATGCTTGTAATTTAACTATGGCAAGTTTTATGGAGGCGTTGACATATCCAATAAACTGTCCAATCTGCCTGACACTCCTAATGATTTGTTTTCTCTGGCAAGTCAGTGGCCTTAGCATAGGAGCAGATCATGTGCACCAGCTTTCTTCATGTTAGGTAAACTTACAAAATCCAGTGATAGCAATGGAGAAAAGCACAGGCAGCCAGTGCTGGGGCCTCCTGTCTCAGCAAGAATGACTCATAAGTAATCCAATCAGAGTTCTTGCAGTGAACAACTTCTATTTTACCACCAGCCTGTTTGAGAAGGGTGGAGCTGATTTTTGAAAAGCTGTTTGAAAATGCTGACATCTTGTACCTTGTGCCTTAGATGTGAGTGTGTGTCTGTATGTGCACCTGTGTTGTAAAAGCTTGGACTGTATAATTCTCAGTTGCAAGAATACTTGCTAGGAGATCCTACCCCAGGAGAAGAGAATTACAAAAAGCAAAATCTCATCTATGAAACCTAATCGGAATTAGTTAATAAAAGACAAAGAGTTTAATGAATAGTGGTTTGTAATTAATTTATTCAATAAGCATATTAAAGAAGCTTGAAAACCAGCAATGACGCTAATTTAATTTCAAAAGGGGTGGTGCTCAGATTTAGCATTCAAGTAATGATTTTAATTTAGATAAGAAACAGACTGAAGAATGTGGGACCAATTTACAAGGCAAGAAGAGCAGAGGGCAGGTCCAGGTGAATCATTCATCACTTATTGATTCATTTTTCATGTGGCAAGTACTGTGCTGTGTAGTGGATATGAAAGAATAAAAAACTGATACTTTCTTTTTAAAAAATATTTATTTATTTGTTTGAAAGGGGAAGTTACAGAGAGGCAGAGACAGAGAGAGGTCTTCATCTGCTGGTTCACTCCCTAGTTGGTTTCAACAGCTGGAGCTGCGCCAATCCAAAATCAGGAGCCAGGAGCTTCTTCCAGGTCTTGCACGTGGTACAGGGGCACAAGGACTTGGGCTGTCTTTCACTGCTTTCCCAGGCCATAGCAGAGAGCTGGATTGGAAGAGGAACAGCAGGTCTCACACTGGCGCCTATATGGGATGCCAGCACTGCAGGTGGGAGCTTTACCTGGTATGCCACAGTGCCAGCCCCAACACTGAGACTTTCATGGTCCAGTTCATGGACAAGTAGTAGAGAGTTGTAATACACCATAGCAATTGCTATGGTAGAAGAATTCACTGAGTCCTCCAGTGAACATGGGTCAGAAGACGGAGCGTGCCTCAGCTCCCTAGAGTAACTGACCTCAGATTGGGTCTGGAAGCATGAGCAGGTATGTTACTGATGTGGGAGGACATCCCCTCTCAGGAGGGAGGACTGCTTCTGGCAACATAGGGAGTCCTAAATTCACCAGGTGGCTTAGAAAAGCTGAAAGATGCCAGAGTGTGGGTGAGTCTGGGGTGGGAGTGGGTAGATTTCCCCACTGTCTTCCTGTATATCCTTGTCTTCTCATTTAGTTGATAAAACTATACTAAGTGAGAGGAGGAGGACTGAGAAAGGGGAGGAAAATGGAATTAGAACTGTATCTATGAAATACATGAAATCTATTCTCTTTATATTAATAAAATTTTAAAAAGATTTAGAGAAATTGTAAAGGTCTATATGCCTGTATTCAAGCACTGTGATAAAAATTAAATGTGTACATCAATTACCTGAACAACAAGAAGAAAGGCAGCCAGAGTTTACAAGCTGCTAATAATAAACAATTCTATTTTCTTCACATATGAGGCACTGTTCTATGTGCTTCAGATAAGTTAACTAATTTAATTCTCTTAATAACGGTACAAGGGAGATACTGTGATTGCTTCTACATCAGAGATAAGGATACAGAGGCAGAGAGGGGGTCAAGAACTTTCCCAAGCTCAAATACCTAGTAAGTGGTAACACAACATTGGCTCATTCTGTTTTTCTACTTCTTCCCCAAATATTGCTTGAACCCTAGGAATTTAGAGGTGTGTATGTATTTGTGTTATATGCTGACATGTGTATACGAATTCTATATAAACTGAATCATATATTTAATTTCATAATGAAGTTTATTCAATTTTCCTATAACCCCTTCCTCTTTGTACTTCGTTTTATGATGCCTCTTTCTTAAAACTTCCTTTTATGCAGTCTTGGCTTCTGACGTTTCCACAGTTTGTTGTGCACTGTCAAAGTTTAAACTAAACATTTAGCATCAAACATTTGCAATAAGCTCATAACTAGTCTCTCTTCTGACTTTTCTCCCTAGCTCCCGCCATTTTTAAAAATTTTATTTATTTACTTGAGAGGTAGAGTTATAGACAGAGTGAGGGAGAGAAAGAGGAAAAGTTCTACCATCCACTGTTTCCCTCCCCAGAACCAAAAGGCTGCAACAGCCAGAGCTGAACTGAGCTGAAGCCAGGAGCCAGGAGCTTCCTCGGGGCCCAAGCGCTTGAGCCATCCTCCACTGCTTTCCCAGGCCATAAGCAGAGAGTTGGATTGAAAGAGGAGCAGCTGAGACACTAACCGTGCCCATATGGGATGCCACAGGTTGAGGCTCAGCCTACCACAGTGATGCTCCCCTCCTTTTTGTTTTAATGTTTATTTATTTTCATCTACTTAAAAGCCAGAGTAACAGAAAAAGGGACAGAGAAGAATAGGCAAAGATCTTCCATTCACTGGTTCACTCTCCAAATACCTTCAACGTTTGTGGAGGGCAAGGGATGCTCTGGCCTGATCTAAGTGAATGGCAGGAGCCCAGGCTCTTCAGCCATCACATGCTGCCTTCCAAAATGTAATAGCAGTAAGCTGGATTGGAAGTAGAGCAGCCAGGACTTGTACCAGTACTGATACTAGACACCCACATCCAAAGTAGCAGCTTAATCCACTAGGATGCAATGCCAGTCCCAGATTTTTCTCCTTTTGGATCTACTTTTTACAATAGTTTAAGAATTATGTTTTTACTCTTAAAAGCAAAACAAACACAATTTGAAATACATATTAGGCACTATAAAAGAAATGTTAGTTGTGTACATTGTGATAGAGCTTTGTGGTTTCACAAAAAGTTTTCTTCCCAGTAGAGGATGCAGCTTGCAGTATTCATGAGTATAATGACTTCATATTTGTGATGTGTCGGAAACCAATCCAGGAACAAAAATGTTGACAAAATTTTTTAGGACTGTTGAGGTGGTTATCATGGAAACTCATGCTAATTTTTCTCTTATTTGTATTTTGAATTTTTCTAGAATAAATTTAAAAATTTTTTTTAAAGATCGTATTTATTTATTTGAAAGGTAGAGTTACAGACAGTGAAAGAGAGAGACAGAGAGAAAGGTCTTCCTTCCATTTGTTCACTCCCCAAATGGTTGCAACAGCCGGAGCTGTGCTGATCCAAAGCCAGGAGCCAGGAGCTTCT
Source organism: Sylvilagus floridanus (assembly GCA_949820135.1). NCBI lineage: Eukaryota > Metazoa > Chordata > Mammalia > Lagomorpha > Leporidae > Sylvilagus > Sylvilagus floridanus. The sequence continues at coordinate 68,647,633 of OX463242.1, forward strand.
TCCCAGTCTCCCATGTGGATACAGGGGCCCAAGGACTTGGGCCATCTTCTACTGCTTTCCCAGGCCACAGCAGAGAGCTGGATTGGAAGAGGAGCAGCCAGGACTAGAACCGGCGCCCATATGAGATGCTGGTGCCGCAGGAGGAGGATTAACCTACTGTGTCATGGTGCGGGCCCCTAGAATAAATATTTCTTAAAACTTAAATGAAAGAAAGGAATACGAAGACATGCAGCAGCCTTATATAGTTCCTTAAACATTAAAAAAGAGGACTTTCCCTTCTATGTTCAGCACACCCTCTTGAGTGTGTCTGCTTCTAGTACTATTTGGAAGGATAATGACAATTTTTCCTCCAATAGTAGACATGTTTCTGTTCATTTTGTTTCTTTAGACTCCATGGCAAATGGAGATTGGTTGTGCTGCTCTTGTTCTTAGTCTGCAAAATGTATGTGTTTAAAACTAGCCATTTTTCAGCCAGCGCCACGGCTCACTAGGCTAATCCTCTGCCTGTGGCGCTGGCACACCGGATTCTAGTCCCGGTTGGGGTGCCGGATTCTGTCCCGGTTGCCCCTCTTCCAGGCCAGCTCTCTGCTGTGGCCAGGGAGTGCAGTGGAGGATGGCCCAAGTGCTTGGGCCCTGCACCCGCATGGGAGACCAGTAGGAAGCACCTGGCTCCTGGCTTCGCAACACGCCGGCCGTAGTGGCCACTTTGGGGGTGAACCAATGGAAAAAGCAAGACCTTTCTCTCTGTTTCTCTCTCACTGTCTAACACTGCCTGCCAAAACAAACAAACAAACAAACAAACAAAACTATCCATTTTTCTCCTAAGATCAAGAATACTTTTTATAGTCCAACTACAGATAAGACTGGAACAAAGCCTATATGGATGCTGGCATCGAGGGAGGCAGTTTAACTGGTCATGACACGACATTAGTCCCTATCATCTAATGTTTCACAGCTTGAATTAGCTAATCTATTTTATTTTAGTCTTCAGAGTTGTAGGGAATACGGAATAGAATTAGGAAAGATTAGGTCTGAGAGGGAGCTGCCCAATAAGGAAATCAAAGAAGGAGTAGTAATGCAACATTCTTTCTTGCAGCCATGCAGGTTATCCAATTTTAAGGCAGCATTACATGACATACTTGTGAATTCATTCCCCAGCTACTCTGTAGTACTTGTGTCTGTTTTACAGATCCGTGTAATCTTTGGCACTAGGGGTTCATCTGGGTTTGGATCACACAGCAGTGAACAAACGAATAAAAGACCTTTAGAAATATATAAAGCCACTCTGCTCTTAGAATAGGGAGAGAAATGCTGCTATACTGTTAATATTGGGGTGACAAATTTTTGTAAATGAAACTTTAGGTGTTTGAAGGGTTAGCATGTACAAAGTGAATTGTTAAAAAGATACACAGCCTTTTTACTGGCTGCTATTAAGTCCCCTGATCATGGTGCGCTAGTGGAAGCGACCACCTCGTTCATTTTGCTGGGGGGGGAGTCACTGGCTAAGTAATTAGTCCTTATGCAACCATTTCAGAGCCTTACTACTTATTACCTTATTCAACCTTTTCAGAGCCTGTCCTTCCCATCCGGCTCCTCTCTACCTCGCCGTGTGCTGGGAAGCATACGCACAACTTGCTGATCAACGCGGCAGGAAAGGATTGTCTACTGGTCGTGGGCCTGCGTCTCTTCACCGCCCAGTATCAGTGCGCGCACGCGCAGTATCCGTGCGCCAACGTCGCTGTCGCGAGCTCCGGAAGAACCTGAGGGGGCGGCGGAGGGTTTATGGGCCGAGCGAATCTGGGCATCCACTTTTCCTTGTCGTTTTTGGAGCACCACCTTCTTAACAAGAGTTCTGAGGTAGGACGGGACGGACGGAGGCAGTTGCCGGTCGCAGGCTGGGGGGTGGTGGTGGGGATGGAGGAGTGGTGGAAACACTTAAAGAAGTATGGAGAACCAGAAGGAGGCCGTGGGAGGAAGGGAATGGAAGCCGCAGCTGGGGGTGGGGCCCTTCCCTCTATTTTTTTTTAATTGTGTAAAGGAGAGTTTATTTTTGTTTACATGGTTTGGTTCAATGAAACAATATTTTAACTGTATTCCAGATGATACACTATCCACAAGGTTTTTATACTTAATTATCACAATGACAGAAAATATGGATTTGTCTTTTGGGTTTGGCTTACTTCACTTAGCATAATGATTTTTACTTGCATCTATTCGGTTGTGAATGTCAGTATTTTATTCTTTTTTATGGCTGAATCAAACTACTTTGTGTATATAAACTACATTTTCTTTATGCAGTTGTCAGTTGATGGACCGCTGTGGAGAATTGAGCTATTTTAAAATGGAAGTGTAGTATCTCTTTAATGTGCTGATTTTTTTTACTTTTGTTATAATTCCAGGAGTGGGATAGCAGGGTCCTGTGGTAGATCCTAGCTTTAGTTTTCCTAGGAGTCTCCATAGTGTTTTTTTCTTCTTTTCTTTTTATTTTTGACAGGCAGAGTGGACAGTGAGAGAGAGAGACAGAGAAAAAGGTCTTCTTTTGCCGTTGGTTCACCTTCCAATGGCCTCCGTGGCCGGCGCACTGCACTGATCCGAAGCCAGGAGCCAGGTGCTTCTCCTGGTCTCCCATGGGGTGCAGGGCCCAAGCACTTGGGCCATCCTCCACTGCACTCCCGGGCCACAGCAGAGAGCTGGCCTGGAAGAGGGGCAACCGGGACAGAATCTGGCGCCCCCACCGGCACTAGAACCTGGTGTGCCGGCACCACAAGGCAGAGGATTAGCCTGTTGAGCCACGGCGCCGGCCCATAGTGTTTTCTATAATGGTTGTACCAATTTGTATTCCCTCCAACCATGTATGAGGCAATCTTCTTCTCCATATCCTGCCAATTTTTGATCTTTAATTTCTCTCACCATTATTTATAGTTTGAAGTATACAGGTATTACATATTTTTGTTAGGTTTATCCCTATTTCACATGTTTAATACTGTTGTAAATGACACGGAAAAAATTTTGTTTCCAGTAGTTGCTAGCATACTGAGATAGATAATTGAAGGTCCAGCATTGTGGCATAGTGGGTAAAGCTGCTGCCTGCAATGCTGACATCCCATTTGGGTGCTGGTTCATGTCCCTGCTGCTTCACTTCTGATCCAGCTCCCTGCCAATGGCCTGGAGAAAGCACCAGAGAATGGCCCAAGTATTTGGGCCACTGCCACCCACGTGGGCAACTGGAATGTAATTCCTGACTTCTGGCTTTGGCTTGGTCCAACCCTGGCCATTGTGGCCATCTGATGAGTAAATCAGTGGATGGAAGTTTTCTCCTGTGTCGCGCTCTCTCTAACTCTGTATTTCAAAGTAAATAAATCTTTTTAAAAATTATAGTTGATTGTTTGATAAATGTATTCTATGTTCTTGCTGAGCTTGTTTGTTCCAATAGTTTTTGTAGATTTCATAGGCTTTTCAGAGTACGGACTTACACCTATAGCAGCTGTATTTCTTCATTTCCGAACTGGACAGCTTTAACTTGTTATTCCTTGTCATATGATGCTCTCCAGAACCTCCAGTACATCGTTGAATAGCAGTGGTGAAAGTGCGTACCCTTGACTTCTTTCTAATCCTAGGGGGAAGCTTTCAGTCTTTGATCATTTATTGTGATACTAATTATAGAGATTTTATTTTATTTTATTTTATTTTATTTTATTTTATTTTAAAGGCAGAGTTACAGAGGCAGAGAGGGGGAGAGGGAGAGAGAGGTCTTCTATCTGCTGGTTTCATCTGATGGCCCCGATGGCTGGAGCTGTGCTGATCCGAAGCCGGGAGCCGGGAGCCAGGAGCTTCTTCTGAGTTTCCCATGGACTTTGGCCATCATCTACTGCTTTCCTGGGCCATAACAGAGAGCTGGATCAGAAGTGGCATAGCCGGGACTCGAACCAGTGCCCTTATGGGATGCCAGCACTGCAGGCAGTGGCTTTACCTGCTATGCCACAGCGCCGGCCCCTGGTTGCAGAGTTTTTGTAGATGCTGTTTATCAGAGAAAGTTCCTTTCTGTTCTTGTGCTTTTCAAAAATTAAGAATAGTTGCTAATTTTAATTTTGCTAGATGATGTTTCTACATCAATTTGGATGGTAAATATGGGTTTTTTCTTAGTCTTATAATGTGATGAATTATGTTTTTTCATTATTAAATTAATCTTCACTCCTGGAATAAACAAAAAAATTCTAAAAGGAGAAATTTTTTGTGAGGATGGATTTAAATATAATCATCTTGGGATCTTAGTTATTGTAGAATAGGTTATTAATTCATGAAAAAATATTTTTCTAGTTATGACTAGTAAATCTCAAATGCTACTTTATTGTTAAGTGAAACTGTCTTAAAATCTCTGAAATCTATAAGCACAATTACTTTGCAGATGTTTAATGCTTTGTGTCCTTATTAGAAATGAGGAAATATCTGAAGTATATACTTTCAATAAGCTGGTAAGGCATTTCCAAATATATAATTTTTGAGTTGCTGTTAAGTATTTTGTGATTCCATGTTTACACAATTTTCTCCCTTTGGTTTTGTGAGAAGATTGGTTGAGAACAAGTCTAAATTTTTATCCTCCTTTCCGTAGGGTTGCCTTAAAGGAAGCTGCAGGGTCATTACTAATACCATCCATTTTAGCTACCAATCAGAGAAATGTGCAAGACATGATGATCATGGACACTGTGTCACATTTCAGTTTAAATTCATTATACGACATGACTGATGTCACCAAAGAGGAATTATAAGATTTCTTCAGGCCTCAGCAGATTCCAAGCTGATTGTTGAACCAAAAGGGCTGCCAGACTGGGGTGGGGGAGGTGGCAAATAATGAAATCTCGAATTAGAGAGGCAGAGCAAATCAGCCGTCAGTGGGTCTTTCATTAATTCAAATTAGATGAAACACATTGGAAGAAATTCAGGCCTTTTGGAGACATGACAAGGTAAAGACTTAGTCCTCATAGTTGAACAAGCACATAAGCAAACACTAGGTTTTTTGTTTTTTTGTTTTTTGTTTTTTTTTTTGGTTTTGTTTGTTTTTGCAATGCAGTGGTTGTAACTACATGATTTGGGAATTTGGAGCCCAGCAATTTCTGTCTGAGTCTCTGTCCATTTTCTTATTTGTGTTACTATGAGGTGAGGTTAATGCAACAAGTACATGACTGATAAACAATTATAAAAGGAGAATGGTGCCATTTACAGCTGGTATATAAGAAAGAGTCCCAGGCCCAGCTCTGTGGTATAGTAGGCTGAGCCTCTGCTGTGATGCTCACATCCCATATGCGCACTGGTTCATGTCCTGGTTGTTCTTCTGATCCAGTTCTCTGCTTGTGGCCTGGGAAAGCAGTGGAGGATGACCGAAGTGCTTGGGCTCCTGTATCTACCCGGGAAACTTGGAGGAAACTCCTGGCACCTGGCTTCAGATCAGCCCAGCAGCCCTACCTGTTGTATAGCAGCCAGGACTTGAACTTGTGCCCATATGGAATGCCGGTGTTGCAAGTGTCAGCTTAGCACACTAAGCCACACTGCCAGCCCCAATTAATAAATCTTAAAAAATAATAAAGAGAAAAAGAGCATTGTTCTCAGGAGTCAGACTTCCTGGACTTAAATATAGACACCCCCACTGACCAGTAATCTGAATTTGGAAAATGTTTAACCTCTATATTCTCAGTTGTAAACTGAGGGTTAATCAGTGAGTTGTGAGGAATCAAGGAGAAGCCCAGTCAAAGCAATGTATTCTCTTAGTGCAGTTAGCACACACCCTTTCTCTGTGTGCATGCACTTTTTTATATTCTGTTTATAGAGATAATGTTTTATATTTGAGAGACAGAGAAAGAGACAAACTGACAAACAGAGCTCACATCGACTGATACTCTTCATATGCCCTAAGTAGACTGGGATGGGAGACATTGATTCAATCTAGGACTCCACAAGGGTAGCAGGAATTCAATTACTTGAGCCATCCACTGAATATCAGGCGCTACATTAGCAGGACGCTAACGTCAGGAGCCATAACCGGAGTCTGGTATCAAACTCAGGTACTCTGATGTGGGTCGTAGGCATCAAAACTTCTAGGCTAAAAATCCTCCCCTAAAGCATTTTTTTTGGCCAGGCAGAGTTAGACAGTGATAGAGAGAGACAGAGAGAAAGGTCTTCCCTCCGTTGGTTCACTCCCCCAATGGCTACCACGGCTGGCGCACTGAACCAATCCGAAACCAGGAGCCAGGTGATCCTTCCCGGCTTCCCACATGGGTGCAGGGGCCCAAGCACCTGGGCCATCCTCCACTGCCCTCCCGGGCCACAGCAGAGAGCTGGACCAGAAGAGGAGCAACCGAGACAGAACCGGCACCCCAACTGGGTCCAGAACCTGGGGTGCCGGCACCGCAGGCAGAGGATTAGCCAAGTGAGCCATGGCGCTGGCCTAAAGCATCTTATTTTTAAATCTTTATTTAGTAAATATAAATTTCCAAAGTGCAGTTTATGGATTACAGTGGCTTCCCCCCCATAACTTCCCTCCCACTCACACCCCTCCCATCTCCCGCTCTCTCTCTCAAACCATTCACATCAAGATTTGTTTTCAATTATCTTTATATACAGAAGATCAATTCAGTATATATTAAGTAGAGATTTCATCAGTTTGCACCCACAAAGAAACACAAAGTGTAAAATACTGTTTCAGTACTAGTTATAGCATTACTTCACATTGGAAAACACATAAAGGACAGATCCCACATGAGAAGTAAGTATACAGTGACTCCTGTTGTTGACTTAACAATTTGACACTCTTGTTTATGGCATCAGTAATCTCCCTAGGCTCTAGTCATGAGTTGCCAAGGCTATGGAAGCCCTTTGAGTTCACCAACTTCGATCTTATATCAACAGAGTCATAGTCAAAATGGAAGTGCTCTCCTCCCTTCAGAGAAAGGTACCTCCTTCTTTGATGGCCCCATTCTTTCCACTGGGATCTCACTCGCAGAGATCTTTCATATAGGTCTTCTTGTTTTTCCAGAGTGTCTTGGCTTTCCATGCCTAAAATACTCTCATGGGCTCTTGAGCCAGATCCGAATGCCTTAAGGGCTGATTCTGAGGCCAGAGTGCTATTTAGGACATCTGCCATTCTATGAGTCTGCTGTGTCTCCCACTTCCCGTGTTACATCGTTCTCTCCATTTTTATTCTATCAGTTAGTATTAGCAGACACTAGTTGTTTGTGTGATCCCTTTGACTCTTAGACCTATCAGTGTGATCAATTGTGAACTGAAAGTGATCACTTGGACTAGTGAGATGGCCTTGGTACATGCCACCTTGATGGGATTGTATTGGAATCCTCTGGCACGATTCTAACTCCATCATTTGGCGCAAGTCTCATTGAGCATGTCCCAAATTGTACATCTCCTCCCTCTCTTTTTCCTACTCTTATATTTAACAGGCATCACTTTTCAGTTACAATTTAAAGACCTAAGAATAATTGTGTGTTAATTACAGAGTTCAACCACTAGAACTAGAACAAAAAAATACTAAAATGGAAAAAGTATTACATTGTACATCAACAGTCAGGACAAAGGCTGATCAAGTCACTGTTTCTTATAATGACCATTTCACTTGAACAGGTTTCCCCTTTGGTGCTCAGTTAGTTGTCGCTGATCAGGGAGAACATATGATATTTGTCCCTTTGGGACTGGCTTAATTCACTCAGCATAATGTTTTCCAGATTCCTCCATCTTGTTGCAAAGGACCGTATTTCATTGTTTTTGACTGCTGCATAGTATTCTATAGAGTACATGTCCCATAATTTCTTTATCCAGTCTACTGTTGATGGGCATTTGGGTTGGTTCCATGTCCTAGCTATTGTGAATTGAGCTGCAATAAACATTAATGTGCAGACGGCTTTTTTGTTTGCCCATTTAATTTCCTTTGGGTAAATTCCAAGGAGTGGGATGGCTGGGTTGTATGGAGGGTTATATTCAGGTTTCTGAGGAATCTCCAGACTGACTTCCATGGTGGCTTCACCAGTTTGCATTCCCACCCACAGTGGGTTAGTGTCCCTTTTTCCCCACATCCTCTCCATCATCTGTTGTTGGTAGATTTCTGAATGTGAGCCATTCTAATGGGGGTGAGGTGAAACCTCATTGTGGTTTTGATTTGCATTTCCCTGATTGCTAGTGATCTTGAATGTTTTTTCATGTGTCGGTTGACCATTTGGATTTCCTCTTTGGAAAAATGTCTGTTGAGGTCCTTGGCCCATCTCTTAAGTGGGTTGTTTGTTTTGATGTTGTGGAGTTTCTGGATCTCTTTGTAGATTCTGGTTATCAACCCTTTATCTGTTGCATAGTTTGCAAATATTTTTTCCCATTCTGTCGGTTTCCTATTCACTTTCCTGATGGTTTCTTTTGCAGTACAGAAACTTCTCAATTTGATGTAATTTCAAATGTTAATTTTGGCTTTGATTTCCTGTGCTTCTGGGCTATTTTCCAAGAAGTCTTCGCCAGTACCTATATCTTGCAGGGTTTCACCAATGTTCTCTAGTAATTTGATGGTGTCGGGTCATAGGTTTAAGTCTTTAATCCATGTTGAGTGAATTTTTGTGTAAGGTGAAAGGTAGGGGTCTTGCTTCATGATTCTGCACGTGGCAATCCAGTTTTCCCAGCACCATTTATTGAATAGACTGTCCTTAATCCAGGGATTGGTTTTGGATCCTTGATCAAATATAAGTTGGCTGTAGATCTTTGGATTGATTGCTGGTGTTTCTATTCTGTTCTATTGGTCTATCCATCTGTTTCTGTACCAGTACCATGCTGTTTTAATTACAACTGCCCTGTAGTATGTCCTGACATCTGGTATTGTGATGCCTCCGGCTTTGTTTTTGTTGTACAAGATTGCTTTAGCTATTCGAGGTCTCCTGTGTCTCCATATGAATTTCAGCATCATTGTTTCCAGATCTGAGAAGAATGCCTTTGTTATTTTGATTGGTATTGCATTGAATCTGTAAATTGCTTTTGGCAGAATGGACATTTTGATGATGTTGATTCTTCCAATCCATGAGCATGGAAGATTTCTCCATTTTTTGGTATCCTCTTCTATTCCTTTCTTTAAGGTTTTGTAATTTTCATCATAGAGATATTTAATGTCCTTGGTTAAGTTTATTCCAAGGTATTTGATTGTTTTTGTAGCTATTGTGAATGAGATTGATCTTAGAAGTTCTTCTTAGAAGTGGGCATCCCTGTTTGATACCAGATCTCAGTGGAAATGCTTCCAACTTTTCCCCATTCAATAGGATGCTGGCCTTGGGTTTTTCATAAATTGCTTTGATTGTATTAAGGAATGTGCCTTCTATACCCAGTTTGCTTAGGGTTTTCATCATGTAAGGGTGTTGTATTTTATCGAATGCTTTCTCTGCATCTATTGAGATAATCATATGGTTTTTTTTTTCTGCAGTCTGTTAATGTGGTGTATCACGTTGATTGTTTTGCGCACATTGAACCATCCTTGCATACCAGGGATAAATCCCACTTGGTCTGGGTGGATGATCTTTCTGATGTGTTGTTGCATTCTATTGGCCAGAATTTTATTGAGGATTTTTGCATCTATGCTCATCAGGGATATTGGTCTGTAATTCTCTTTCAATGCTGCATCTTTTTCTGGCTTAGGAATTAAGGTGATGCTGGCTTCATAGAAAGAATTTGGGAGGATTCCCTCTTTTTCGATTGTTCTTTTTAATTTGAGAAGAATTGGAGTTAGTTCTTGTTTAAATGTCTGGTAGAATTCAGCAGTGAATCCATCTGGTCCTGGGCTTTTCTTTGTTGGGAGGTCCTTTATTACTGTTTCAATTTCTGTCTCAGTTATGGGTCTGTTTAGGTTTTCTGTGTCTTCCTGGTTCAATTTAGGTAGGTTGCATGTGTCCAGGAATCTATCCATTTCTGATAGGTTTCCCTGTTTGCTGGCATACAAGACCTTGTAGTAATTTCTGATGATTTTTGATTTCTGTGGTGTCTGTTGTTATATTTCCTTTTTCATCTCTGATTTTATTGATTTGGGTCTTTTTTTTTTTTTTAGTCAATTGGGCCAATGGGGTGTCAATTTTGTTTATTTTTTCAAAAAACCATCTCCTTGTTTGGCTGATTTTTTGTAATTTTTTTTTTTGGATTTCTTCTCTGATTTTAATTATTTCTTCTACTAGATTTGGGTCTGGTTTGCTGCGAGTTTTCTAGATCCTTGAGATGCATTGAAAGCTCATCTATTTGGTGCCTTTCCAATTTCTTGATGTAGGTACCTATTGATATAAACTTTCCTCTTAACACTGCTTTTGCTGTATCCCATAAGTTTTGGTATGTTGTGCTGTTATCCTCATTTACTTCCAGAAAATTTTCGATTTCTCTTTTGATTTCTTCTATGATCCATTGTTCATTCAGGAGCATGTTGTTCAATCTCCATGTGTTTGCATATGCTCTAGGGATTCCTGAGTTGCTAATTTCCAACCTCATTCCTCTATGGTCTGAGAAGCTGCATGGTATGATTCTAATTCTTTTGAATTTGCTGAGACTTGCTTTATGGCCTAGTATGTGGTCAATCCTAGAGAAGGTTCCATGTACTGCTGAGAAGAATGTAAATGCTTTATGTGTAGGATGAAAAGTTCTGTAGATATCTGTTAGATCCATTTGGGTATAGTGTTGTTTAAATCTACTGACTCCTTGTTGATCTTCTGTCCCGTCGATCTGTCTATTTCTGTGAATGGAGTATTGAAGTCCCCCAGTACTATTGTATTGGAGTCTAATTCTTCCTCTAAGTCCCTTAACAAATCTTTTAAATAAACCGGTGCCCTGTAATTAGGTGCATATACATTGATAATCCTTTCACTTTCAGTCTATGTGTATCTTTGTTAGTGAGGTGGGTTTACTGCAGGCAGCAAATACACGAACCTTGCTTTTTTAATCCACTCAGTCTCTTTTAATTGGAGAATTTAGGCCACTTACATTTTAAGGTTATGATTGATAAGTAATGAATTGGTACTGACATGTTTCCATAAATATTCCTAGCTTTTGCTTTGGATTTCCTTTGTATATTCACTAGGAGGTATTCTGCCTTCACATTCTTTCATGATGATGACTATCATTTTCTGTTTGTGTATGTAGTAATTCTTAAATAATATTTGTAGGGATAGATACGTGGTGACAAACGCTTTCAACTTATGTATATTGGAAGGTCTTTATTTCACCTTCATTTATAAATTAGAGCTTTGCAGATCTGCAGTATTCTGGGTTGACAGGATTTTGTTTTCTTTTTTTAGGATTTGGACTATGTCTCTTCCTTCTCTCCTAGCTTGTAGGGTTTCTGACAATAAACAGCTGTCAGTCTAATTGGATATCATCTGAATGAAATCTGGAGTTTCTCTAGTGCACATTTCAGTTGAATGTTTTACTGTAATGGGTCATGAAGATCTTATCTGGTCATATCTATTAGGAGTTCCGTGTGCTTCCTGAATTTGGATGTCCCTTTGTTTCTCCAATTTAGGGTAGTCTTCTCTTATTAGTCCACTGAATAGGAAAAATAAACATCTTTTAATTTCACCTTCCCATAATCTTAAGTTCCCTCATATTTGTATATTTGGGCAACAGCGAAATGAATCCATCTGTCTTTTGTTTAGGTTCAATATTTCTCAACCTGTGGCCAACTGTCTTTCTGTTGTACATCCTTGTTCTATGTCAACAATGTTTAAGAGAAAATCCAATGCGGTATATTGATTCACGTGTTGAGCCAAACACAAATTGATTTTTAAAAAAATTTTTTTTGACAGGCAGAGTGGAAAGTGAGAGAGAGAGACAGAGAGAAAGGTCTTCCTTTGCCGTTGGTTCAACCTCCAATGGCTGCCGCGGACAGTGCGCTGCTGCCGGCGCACCACGCTCATCCGATGGCAGGAGCCAGGTGCTAGGTGCTTATCCTGGTCACCCATGGGGTGCAGGGCCCAAGCACTTGAGCCATCCTCCACTGCACTCCTTGGCCACAGCAGAGGGCTGGCCTGGAAGAGGGGCAACTGGGACAGAATCTGGCGCCCTGACCGGGACTAGAACCCGGTGTGCCGGCGCCGCAAGGCGGAGGATTAGCCTGTTGAGCCACGGCGCCGGCCCACAAATTGATTTTTAACCCACACCCTAATCTCTCTTCCACACTCACATGCTCATAATAATACCGCTTTGTCCTGAATTTTATTTGTTCTTTCAGTTCCACTGCTTTAATGGATTGGCTCTGTTTGAAGACACACCACTAAAGTTCAGGCCAAAGGCTACCAAGTCAAAGAGAGAAGACAGAGTTGCATCTCCTCGTGCCTGCCATGCTTTTGCTCTCATGTACAGCTCCACATGGCTGAGACTGAAGTCCTGGTGCATGTGAAGATCACTCTCCTAATGCTCTGGCTGAGAGTGGTTCTCTTTCTTTCTGGATGGTCTCAGATTGGGCACTGTCACCATCATAGCCAACCAGAAGTAGTAATACCCTTGAAGGTAACCAGCACTGAGAAAGGTATGAAAACTCCAGGCTGGCTCTCCTATAGCCTCCACATTGAGGGGCAGAGACATATTATCCACATGAAGGTCAAAAAGCTTTTGGCATCTAGACACTTCCCTGTGTTCACCTACACAGACGAGGGAGCTCTCCATGAAGATCAGCCTTTTATCCAGGATGACTGCCACTATCAGGGTTATGTGGAAGGACAGCCAGAATCCACTGTTGCTCTTAGCTCCTGTTTTGGGGGCTTGCGAGGAATGCTACAGATAAATGATATTGTATATGAAATCAAGCCCAAAAAATTTTCAGTCATACATGAACATCTGATTCATAGACTACACTACAATGAGACAGAAGTCCAATCCACAAAATGGCAATCTGCAGAAGAACAGATAGCAGGGCAACTGGGTTTTCAACAGAGTAATAATCCTCCTCTCAGGCAAAGCAACTATGAGGGTGTTTGGACCCACAGATGGTTTATAGAACTTGCAGTGATTCAAGACTATCAACGATTTCTTTTCCGTAATGGTAATACCTCATTGATGATACAAGATGTATTAATCACGATTAATGAAGTAAATTCCATTTTTGCCGCAATTGACATTTTTGTGTCTTTATGTGGGCTTGAGATTTGGAATACCAGAAACTTAGTGGCATCAGGAAATATGCATGAAACTTTGGAATATTTTTGCCGGTGGAAGTACACAGTTTTAGATACCCGAGTGAAAAGTGATGTTACACATTTTTTTATGTGGAAGAATTATAGTCAACACGGGGAATCATATTGGGGAAAAATATGCTTAAAGAACAGCTGTGCAGTTGTAAGGTTTTTGGCAGATGATGAATTTTATGAATTTGCACTTGCTGTGTCACACGAGCTTGGTCATAATTTGAATATGCAGCATGATGTAAAGACATGTACATGTGGAAAGCCCACGTGCCTAATGTCTGTTGGAGAAATACACACAAATGCATTTAGCAACTGCAGTATTTCTGCCTTGATGAATACTGTACAACAAAAAACCTGTATACGCAATACACCATATTTCGTCAAAGACCTATGTGGTAATGGAGTCGTTGAAGAAAGTGAGCAGTGTGACTGTGGAACCTTCCAAATGTGTACACAAGATCCCTGTTGTTTGACAAACTGTACTCTGAGACCTGGTGCTGCTTGTGGTTTTGGGCTTTGTTGCAAGAACTGCCAGTTCAGGGCATCAGGGGAAGTGTGTCGAGAAAAGGATAATGAATGTGATCTTCCAGAGTGGTGCAATGGAATGTGGCATGAGTGTCCAGAAGATGTATATGTGCGAAATGGACAGACTTGCATGGAAACGAGCCACTGCTACAATAATACATGCCTTTCCCGTGATAGACAGTGTAAACAAATTTTTGGCAAGGATGCCACGAATGCAAAGGAGCTATGTTACAGAAAAATGAATATCCGTGGTGACCGTTTTGGTAACTGTGGTAATAATACCAAATCATATATAGCATGTGATAATACAGATGTTATGTGTGGAAGAATACAGTGTGACAATGTGAGCAGAATCCAAATGTTGGAAGAACATACTACTCTGCATTGGATTAACATCGAAAACTCGTCTTGTTGGGGCACTGATTACCACTTTGGGATGACCATAGCTGACATTGGTGCTGTGAAGGATGGCACCGAGTGTGATGTAAACTCTGTATGTCTTGGCAGGAAGTGCACCCCTGTGATAACTCCAGTATATATTTGTTCACATGAATTCTGCCATAAGCGTGGAGTCTGCAACAACAAAGACCATTGCCACTGTGACTCTGACTGGGACCCACCCACTTGTGAAAAAGAAGGCAGTGGAGGTAGTATAGATAGTGGCCCACCTCCTAAGAGAAAAGCCAAAAAAAGGTGGAATTACTTGCCACTTCTTTTTTTGATTGTCTTACTGCTTTTGCTTTTGTGTTTGATAATTTTGCTTTTCCACAGGAGAAAACCCTCTGAGGAAAATGAGAAAACTGAGGCTCCTCCACCTGAGGGAGGGCCAGGTGTTGGAGCTACACCCCAGGGTGAGCAGAGTGTTGCAGCTACACCCAAAAGAGGGCAGAGTGTTGCAGCTACACCCAAAAGAGGGCGGAGTGTTGCAGCTACACCCAAAAGAGGGCGGAGTGTTGCAGCTACACTCAAAAGAGGCCAGAGTGTTGCAGCTACACCCAAAAGAGGGCAAAGTGTTGCAGCTACACCAAAAAGAGGGCAGAGTGTTGCAGCTACACCAAAAGAAAAGCAGAGTGTTCAGGATCCAAATTAGGCAGAGTGGAATGTTCAAAATTCCCCTAAGATGAAAGAGGGAAATCTCATAATTCCTGAAAATAACTCCAATCCTAAAAGTATTTCCCTTGTATCACTTTTTGTTGCCCTGGCAGTAGAAATGCCATTACATGTGTCAAAGAGAAGACTTTAAAGATTAAAAACTCTAAAGATCCATTATGTCACAAAATCATAAAAGCTAATAAACAAAGGTTAAAACCTAGCATATTCTGATGTTTCATTAATTTAATGATTTTTGGAGGCATATTTCTTTTTCCTATCCAAAAACACTCTCAAGGATAGAGTAGGTGGGGGTTTATTGGCTTTCTGCCAATTCCAAACTTTCCACTTTTCATCAGGATTTGCCATATGGCCAATGGGTAATGATAAACTGCATTTCTTTTTTACCAGCTCCTACCCCATGATCATTTATGCCTATAGAGGAAGAGACAGAGAAATTGAAAACTTAACAGAACTGTTTGATTGCTCTTTATACCCAGTGCTGCTTAATGCGGGCTTTTGCCATTGCAGCAGCAGTAACTTTTACTCTGTAAATTAACACTACATACAAACATATTTAGTAACTCCCAGAACCTATAGTATCATCAGCTGCAGTTATGCTAACAGCTACCAAACAGTGTATCATCAGAATTCAGACTCACAGGTCTCTGGGCCACCAACAAATTCCAGAGCATCCAGCATCAAGTTGGCTATACTCCATTCCCAAGCTTGAAATTCAAGTAACCCACCTCTTCCCTTTGCTCTCTAGCCCTTCCAGCGCTTGCTGCATCTTCTTGTTAGAAGCTAGTGCTTACTGCAGTAGTGTGGGTTCTAATTTTGTGACTTATCTCTGATGGATACAGAACTCATCTGGGTACAATGAAGGACAGAGGGAGGAGCCAGACAGCAGAAATATTTAATATTTTCTCACCACTAACCTTTACTATCATGGGGAATGACTTAAACAGACATAGAACATCTTCAAAATCTGTAAAGAGTGGATAGGAACATTTGCCAGCCAACTTCTTTGCAACGTGGATTATAAAGTTGAATAAAAAAGATGCTTACCATTCAGTGTAGGATGTAATAAATCTTATCAAACCATGTTTCCTCTGGGGTGGGGGAACTTAGGAAATCCCAGTTAAGCATTAAAAAACTGTAAATTAAAAGTTGCAGAGAGCTGTGGAAGCAAGGCGGATTAGATGATCTAAAATTTTAATCATGGAACACTGTATAAAGAACTAAGTAGGGACAGCCCTCTTTTCCATGGGAACATTTGCTGACATCACTCAATCCCTGAATGATTTAGGTAATTGGCTTCCAAGTCTACCTTTCTAACAGCGGAAATAAAAAGAATAAAAAAGAGTCACCTTGACAGCCTGTGGTTGTTTTAGATACGATATTTCCATCCGGTAAGATATTTCACATATACTGCTGTGGATTAAATGCCCCTGCTAAAACGCATGCTGAAATTTTACAAGTGGCAGGTGGAACCTTTGAGAGGGGTTAAGGCAGGGCCCTAATGATGGATTTTGGTCATTTTCATGGGAATGAGTTAGTTATTACAGGAGTGTCTTTGTTACAAAAGGCAGCTCCCTCATCTCATGCTCCCTCACTTGCTTTCTGTCTTTCACCATGAGATGATGCACCAAGAAAACCCTCACCAGATGCAGCCCTTCACCTTGAGCATCCAAGCCTCTGTGATGGTGAGAAATAAATTTCTTCTCTCTATCAATGACACAGCCTATGACAGATACTCTGTTTTAGCAACAAAAGATAAAGACAAAAAACTAATGTCAGGAGTAGAGTTGTAACTACAACAAATACCTTAAATGCGGAAGCAGATTTGGAGCTGAGTCATGGGTAGAATTTAAAAGAATTTGAAGGAGTAGGCTAAAATAAGTGTTGTAAGATGAACATTATGAGAGATTCTGATAAGGATTCAGAAGAAGAGAAGACTAAGGAAAGTCTAACTTTCAAGAGATTATTTTAGTGATTGTGTTCGGAATATTGATAGAAATGTGAACAGTGAAGACCATTCTGATGACATATCAGATGAAAATTGGGAATAAGATATATTGGAAATTGGAGGAAAGACAATTCTTGCTGTACACAGCAACTTCAAAAAGTTCACAAGAAATGAAATTAAAAGGTAGTTTCTTTTGGTGAAAAAATTTTGAATCCCATGTTTGATAGGAAGTCTTCAAAAAGTTCATACAAAATGGATGTTATAAAAGTTATGTGTATATTTAAATTTGCACCAAAATAACTTTCTTTTTACTCCATTTTACTACTCATACAACTGCAAAAATATTGGGTGAACTGTGTCCACGCCCAGGACTCTGGCAGTAATGAAGAGTGATAAACTAGAATAGCAGGAAAAAATATTTAAGCATCAAAGTGTTGAAGGTTCTGCATAGCTGCTATGAGTCACATACAGGGATATTTGAGGAGGAGATTCCTTAAATAAAGAATTCTCTGTGAAAATGGAGGCAAGGTAGGAAGACTGGGGAAGTTCAAAGCTGGAAAATTGGAAAGTTCAAAGCTGCATATGTAAACAGTGAAAGTCTTACTCTGTAGTAAACACTAGGATTTGGCCAGGTGACTGAAGAAAAGATTAGTGTGAACTGAAAGGAGCCAGGGGATTTTCATCAAAACAGTAAGAGAAATACCTCAAAATAGTTCAGAGATCTTAGAGGCTGCCATCCTGTCATCTTGTGCCAGACTCAGAATGTTGGACCTTGGAGCAAAAAGAGCACACTCCCCTGGGGTACATCAAGTGTCTGCTCCCTCATTTCTACCATAGTACTCAGTCACTCCAATGTGGCTCATTTGGCCCCAGGCAAAACATGATCCACCAGTTCAGAGGCACAAGCAGCAAATCGTGATGGTGTTAATTTCACAGACACACAGAAAGAGGAGGTGGGAGCTCACAGTTTCCCTCTGCCTACATTTCAAAAGATTCCACAGACAGCTAGAGATCATATATGGACATTTGTCATAGGGGAAGAACCACAGAAGAGCCACAGCTGTGGGGCTGCCCTTGAGACCCTAGAACTGCAATGCACCAGGTGTGCAGCACCAGCATGGGAGGATTTCAGCCAGGAGAACCAAACCTGGAAGACCTGAAGTGTAGGCTGAGCCCAGAAAAGTCATGATGGTGGGGAGCACCCTAAAGACTTGGAGGCCCAGCTTCCATGGAATACTGGGACCCCACTATGTGCAGAAAACATGCATGGAGTTAGATGATTCTTCAGCTTTAAGATTGTTTTCCTTGCTGGCCTTCAGACTGGCTGGGGGTCTCTTCCCCATTTCTTCTTTCCAATTTCTTCCTTTTGGTACATAGCTAGCTATTCTACAACTGTCCCACTATTGTACTAGGTCAGGGGATAATGTGTTTATTTTTAGAGATTCACAGTGCATTTGCGCCAGAAAAAAATCATCTCTTGAGTCTCACACATACCTGATTCAGATGAGATTCTGGACATTGTACTTTTTTGATACTGGAATCAGTTAAGGTTTGTACAGCTATTGGGATGGAATGAGTTTTTGCTTGTATGTGAGGAAGATGTAAGCTTTGGGAGACCAGGGGCAAAAAGTTGTTTGGTAGACAGGTAGGAAACTAAATAGGGAAGACTTGCAAAGGGACTTTCAGCACCTGAGCCAGCACACACATGCAGTGCTCCAAACCAGCCTCTTTTTAGGCATGCTACTGCACTTGTCCACCATGACTGTGGGCTAGACATATTATTTCCTATCTTATGTGAGAAACCACGATACTTTCCTAGAGATGAGCATGTGTGTGTGTTCTCCATCCACACCTGGCTATGCTATGACACTTTTCAGAGTCCCAAAAAGGAGATGCAGAAATGAGTGGTACTCAGGTCCCACCTAAACATTACCTCCTCTGAATTTTCAGTTAGGTGATCTTCTCCAGGCACCTGGCCCATCCTATAAATGACAACCTCAACTTAGGTGGGGGCAGAAGCCATTTTGTCTTCACAGTTGGAGGTTTCCTGCACTCTCATCTCTGTGTGAAATTTCTCTTTGCAATTAAATAAATCTCGTTTACTTCTCTCTTGGTCTCCTGGTTGTACTCCTACATACAGAAATACAAGAGCTTGGATTAAGTCTAGCTAGGGGTCTTCCCAACTCAGCTGGTTTTGAGAATTTCACAGGACTATAGTTTGAATGTCCTTTTAAAGACTTAAATTTCATTTCATTGAAATGTACAGGTATTGGGAGGTCAGGGCTTTTGAGAGATCTTTAAAGAAGCAACTAAGGCAACACACCCTGAGTTGCTCATTCTGCCAACCCTCCTGTTGTCCTAGAAGCAGCAAGGCAGTAATACCTCAGCAATTGGCTCTTGTAAGCATGCAGTAAACTAGCACACATTCTGGCTGCCTTTTAAATAGCCACATATGGCTCTTCCCATGCACGCTCAGACCTGACATCAACTAGGCAATGAGTGCTGGATGATTTGATGCAAAGAGGCCAAGGAAAGCAGCGGAGCAATCTTTACTAAGTAGCTAGGCCCATCAAAAACCCCATGAAACAACTGGGTTGCCCCAACTACCCTGCTATCAAGAAATAGTGGAACAAGCCATTCTCAGAGACATAGCAGACAGAGGTTCTGACAAGCAGGTGCTCAGCCATCCTCATTCATGGAAATGAATGGACAGGCTTCTCTTGGCTAGTCAGTCCCCAGTAACTTGTTAAGGTACCTGTGCAGTGTGACAATGACAGCCCCTCCCCATCTGGTACATCCCTTATACAGCTCTCAAGGTATTTAATATTTCTGTAGCTATTGTGAATGGGACTGACCTCAGAAGTTCTTTCTTAGCAATGGCATTATCTGTGAATACAAAGGCTGTTGTTTTTGTGTGTGTTGATTTTATATCCTGTTATTTTACCAAAGCCTTCTCTGAGTTCCAGTTGTCTCCTAGTGGAGTCTTTTGGGTCTCATATATATATATTGATTTATGGTCTATATATATAGTCATATCATCTGCAAATAAGGATATTTTGACTTCATCCTTACCAATCTGAATCCCTTTGATTTTTTTTTCTTACGTGATGCCTCTGGCTAAAACTTCCAGGACTACATTTAACACTAATGGAGAGAATGGGTATCTTTGTCTGGTACTGGATCTCAATGATAATGTTTCCAGCTTTTCCCCAATAATAGGATGCTGGCCATGGGTTTGTCATAAATTGCCTTGGTTCTGTTGAGGAATGTTCCTTCTATACCCAATTTTCTCAGAGTTTTCATCTTGAAAGGGTATTACATTTTATCAAATGCTTTCTGCATCTATTGAGATAATCATATGGTTTTTGTTCTTCAATTTGTTAATGTAATGTATCACATTGATTGATTTGCAAATGTTGAGCCACTCCTGCATTACAGGTATAAATCCCACTTAGTCCAGGTGAATAATCTCCCTAATGTGTTGTTGAATTCGATTGGGCAGAAATTTGTTGAGGATTTTTGTTTCTATGTTCATCAGGGAAATTGGTCTGTAGTTTTCTTTTCTGTTTCATCTTTCCTGGATTTAGGGCTTAAGGTGATGCTGGCTTCATAGAAGGAATTTGAGAGTATTCCCTCCCTTTTAATTGTTTAGTATAGCCTGAGAAGAATTGGAGTTAGTTCTTCTTGAAATATCTGATAGAATTCAATAGTGAAGCCATCTGGTCCTGGGGTTTTCTTTGTTGGGAGGCCCTTTATTACTGACTAATTTATGTCTCGGTTATGGTTCTGTTTAGGTTTTCTATGTATCCATGGCTCAATTTAGGTAGGTTATAGGTGTCCATGAATCTGTCCATTTCTTCTAGATTTCGCAGTTTGTTTGCATACAGCTCTTTGTAGTAATTTCTGATGATTCTTGTTTTTCTGTTGTATCTGTTGTTAAATTTCTTTTTTCATCTCTATTGATTTGGGCCTTCTCTCTCTTTTTTAGGTTAGTTGGACCAATGGTGTGTCAATTTTGTGTATTTTTACAAAAAACCAGCTCTTAATTTTGCTGATCTTTTGTATTTTTTGGCTTAAATTTTGTTGATTTCTTCTTTAATTATAATTATTTCTTTCCTTCTACTGGTTTTTTGCTTTGGCTTGCTACTTTTTTCTTTTTCTTTTTTATTTTTGACAGGCAGAGTGGACAGTGAGAGAGAGAGACAGAGAGAAAGGTCTTCCTTTGCTGTTGGTTCACCCTCCAATGGCTGCCGCGGCTGGCGCACTGTGGCCGGTGCACCGTGCTGATCCGAAGTCAGGAGCCAGGTGCTTCTCCTGGTCTCCCATGGGGTGCAGGGCCCAAGCACTTGGGCCATCCTCCACTGCACTTCTGGGCCATAGCAGAGAGCTGTCCTGGAAGAGGGGCAACCAGGACAGAATCTGGAGCCCTGACCTAGACTAGAACCCAGTGTGCCGGCGCCGCAAGGTGGAGGATTAGCCTACTGAGCCACGGCGCTGACTAACTTGCTGCTTTTTTCTAGATCCTTGAGGTGAATAGATAGTTCATTTATTTGGTGCCTTTCCATTTTCTTGATGTAGGCACCAATTGATAAAACTTTCCTCTTAATGCTGCTTTTTTTGTATCCCACAAATTTTGGTTGTTGTGTTGTCATCTTGATTTGCAGAAATTTTTTGATTTCTCTTTTGATTTCTTCTATGAGCCACTGTTCATTCAGGAGTATGTTGTTCATTCTCCATGTGTTTGCATATGATGTAGAGATTCTTATTGATGATTTCAGCTTCATTGCATTTTGGTCCGAGTAGATGCATGGTTTGACTTTGATTTTTTTCAATTTTCTGAGACTTGATTTATGGTCTAGCATGTGATCATTCCTAGAGAAAGTTCATTGTACTGGATAGAAATACATGTACTCTTTGGCGGTAGGGTGTAATGTTCTGTAGATATCTTCTAGGCCTTTTTGGTCTATGGTGTTGATTAACTCTGTTGTTTCCTTGCCAATTTTCTGTTTCTTGATCTGTCCATTGCTGAAAGTGGGGTATTAAAGTCCCCCATTACTATTATTAGTATTGTATTTGGGTCTGTATCTCCCTTTACATCCTTTAACATTTCTTTTAAATAGCCAGTTGCCCTGTAGTTGGGTGCATATACATTTATAAAAGTCACATCTTCCTGTTGAACTGATCCTTTGATCATTATATAGTGTCCTTCTTCATCTGTCTTGATGATTTTTGTGTTAAAGTCTTATTTTGTCTGATATTAGGATGGCCACAGCAGCTCTTTTCTGGTTTCTGTTAGCATGGATTATCTTCTTCCATCCTTTCACTTTCAGTCTGTGAGCATCTTTGTTGGTAAGATGTATTTCTTGTAGGCAGCAAATAGATGGGTTATCTTGTTTAATCCATTGAGCCACTTTGTGTCTTTTAACTGGGGAGTTGAGACCATTTACATTCAGTGTTACTATTGTTAAGTACCACCTTTGCCCTGCCATGTTTCAGTAAATAGTTCTGTTTATGTACTTTGGATTTCATTTGGTCTTTTGCTAGGTAATTATCTGCTTTTGTAGTGATGTTCCTGCTTCTGTGTTTCTGTGTATAGCGCATCTTAGCCTGTTTCTTAGAGCTGAGTGAGCAGTTTCTAAGTCTTTCAATATCTGTTTGTTGTGGAAGATCCTTATTTCTCCTTCATTCATGAATGAGTTTTGCAGGGTGTTTT
This sequence comes from Sylvilagus floridanus, assembly GCA_949820135.1. Classification (NCBI taxonomy): domain Eukaryota; kingdom Metazoa; phylum Chordata; class Mammalia; order Lagomorpha; family Leporidae; genus Sylvilagus; species Sylvilagus floridanus. Next base: position 68,670,113 of record OX463242.1, read on the forward strand.
AATCTATGTTGACTATCCACTGTATTTTTATATGCTCTATTGAATTCTTCATTTCTAGTATTTCATTCTGACTTCTCTACAATATTTCATTTTTTGGGGAACACTTCTCATTTAGGTCATGAATTTGTTTCTGATTGCTTCTAAGTAATCTGACAATTCTCTGAATTATATTTCTGGCACATCCTCAGTCTCTTCTCTTCTGCTTCTGTTATTGAAAAGGTGATGTATTGTCCATTCTGGGGCTAATACTGTTTTCCTTAGTCTTATTAAAATGTTTCCCCTTGTTTTTTTGGTATTTCTGGTTCCTTTTCCTTTAATATGTGTCTTGGTGCTTATGGTGAGATTTCCCCCTGCTGTCAGGTGCTATGTGTCTTGTGTTGCCAGTGGAAACATGGAACTCCATCTCTGGAAGTCCTGCTCACTTCTGGATTGTGATGGGGGCAGATTGGAGAGCTCTGGTGCACTAAGCCCCACTTACTTGGGCTGGGATCTGGTATCTGAAACGAGCTAGGGATATCAATATTTAGAACTTCTCCCCTTTGTGCAGCTCTTGTGGTGGTGGAGGGTTATTACACTGAAATGTTGCAATCCTTGTTCCTGGGTGGGGGGTGTGTGGTGAAGTTGCCCCCACAACTGATGGGCTTGTGCTCAGGAGGCAAATGTGGTAGCACATTGTTTACATTTGGAGATGTAAACAGACAGTATGACTTCTCCCAGCCAGCTGCAGGTTCAGCTAGGTGGAGAGGGAGATGTGGATGGGCAGGGGTGTGGATGGGCAGAGGTGTGCCTGAGTTCTCATCTATTCCCATATTCTTCCATCTTGGAATTTCAAACACAGCTTGTCTGGCTCTTCAGCCCATTGCTAATCGCAGCTCCATGGACTCGCATCTCCATGGACTTGCATCTCCATGGTCTCATGACCTCCTGTCTCACCTAGGACAGCCAGGGCAGAGAGGAGGGCATGGCATCAGTCGCAGCACTTGGCTTCTCCAAGGCACCTCTGATGGGTCTCTGTGACTCATTGCTCCATCTGTGTGGTCCTATTCAGTCTCTACTGGACTCCCATGTTTCTCTGCTTGAAACTCCCATCGCTCTGTCACCAGCCCATATCCCCTTTCCTTATTATCTATTTTCCTCCCTGTGACTCAGCGTTTTAGTGCTATACCGCCATCTTGGCTCCACCCTCCCAGGAGTGACTTTTTTATAAAAGCAAGTGCTTCTCCTCTCTACCCTTTAGTGCCCTTCCCATTGCCATAGGATGACAAACCACAAAGCCACTCACATGATGTGACCTTTCAGCCTTGGACTGCCCAGATTCCAGAACCATGAGAAATAATTTTATTTTCTTTATAAATGACCTAGTCTGTGGGATCCTGTTATACCAGCATGGCATGTTCTCACTACCTTATATCTTTGAGACTATCTGTGAGCCTCAGAAAACCTTGAAAATTTAGTTACTTTTGTCACAGAGTTTTTTGTAAAAGTTATTATGCCAACTTTGTTTGATGGCTTAGGTCAATTTTTTATATCCTTACTGATTTTTGACTTCTTATTTCAGAAAATAAAGGCAGAAATCCCCAGCTATTAACTTTGGTTTTATTTACCTGACATATTAGTTCTTTGGTTTTTCTTTTGGTTTGTTTTGAAGCTTTTTAAAATCATGCTTATATACCTTTAGTGCTTTTATGTCTTATTTATAAATTGATCTATTTTCAATTGGAAAAGTCTCTTTTTATGACTACTAATTTTTTTTATTCTATAGTATCCAATCAACATAGCCATGTCGACTTTTGTCCTTTGCATTTCAGTGGGTTTCTTTTTATCTTTTTTTAAGATTTATTTTCTTTATTTGAAAGAGTTAGAGAGGTAGAGACAGTGAGAGAGGTCTTCCATCCACTGGGTCAATCCCCAGATGGCTGCAACATCCGGAGCTGCACCAATCTGAAGCCAGGAGCCAGGAGCTTCTTCTGGGTCTCCCACGCAAGTGCAGGGGCCCAAGGACTTGGGCCATCTTCTACAGCTTTCCCAGGCTATAGCAGAGAGCTGGATTGGAAGAGGAGCAGCGGGGACTAGAACCGCACCCATTTGTCTTCTAGTTCTGATGTTCTTTCTTCTGTTTTATTTATTCTACTATTGAGACTTTCCACCGTATTTTTTATTTGCTCTATTGAATTCTCATATCTAGTATTTCATTGTGACTTCTCTTCATTATCTCAGTTTCTTGGGATACTTTTCATTTAGGTCGTGAATTTGTTTCTGATTACTTCTAAGTAATCTGACGATTAATTTTCTGAATTCCATTTCCGGTGTATCCTCAATCTCTTCATCTTCCACTTCTGTTTTTGAAGAGGAGATACAGTGTTCCTTTCTGGGGCTCATACTGTCTTCCTTACTCTAATTAAAATTTTTCCCCTTGGTTTTTGGCATTTCCAGTTTTTTAATCTTTAATATGTGTCTTGGTACTTGTGGTGAGATTTCCCTCTGCTATGAGCTGCTCTGTGTCTGTGCATTGCTAGTGCAAACACACAGCCAGCCTCTGGAAGTTCTGCTCACTTCTGGATGGTGATGAAGGCAGATAGGAGAGCTCTGGTGCACTAAGCCTCACCTACTCTGGCCAGGCTCTGGTCTGTGAAACCAGCTAGAGATTTAAGTGTTCAGAACTTCTCGCCATTTTATAGCTCGTTTGGTGGTGGTGGGGAAATTACTCTGAAATGTGATCCTCGTTCCCAGGTGCAGAGGGTGTGGTGAAGTGGCCCCCACAATTGATGGGCATGTGTACAGGAGGCAAATGCTATAGCACCCTGTTTACATTCAGAGATGTAAACAGACAATATGGTTTCTCCCATACTTCTCCCAGCTTGGGCAGGGGTTGTCCAAGTTCTCCCTCAAATCCCATATTCTTTCTTTTTGGAACTTCAAACAGTTTGCTTGGTTCTCTCGCCCCTTGCTAACTGTAGCTCTGCTGATTACCGACCTTGCATCTAACCTGGTCTGCCAGGGTGGGGTGGGGGAGCAGGGAGGGAGTGCGTGGTGGCTTCTCCACTGCAATTCTGCTGTTTCTCTGTGTCTCTTTGCTCCCTCTGCCAGGACCTGCTTAGTCTTTTGCTGGTGCCCTGGCCTTCTCTGTACGAAACTGTCACAGCTCTGTTGCTAGCCTGTATCTCCTTTCCTTGTTAACTACCCCCCACCCCACCCCCCGCATCTCAGAATGTCCTGTTGCTATACGGCCATCTTGGCTCTGCCCCACCTCTGTTGAGCCCATCCTTTACTTTCAATCTGTGAGTGTCTTTGCTGGTGAGGTATGTTTCTTCTAGCCAACAAATAGGTGGATTTTGTTTTTAAATCCCTTCTGCCAGTCTGTATCTTTTAAGTAGAGATTGAGATCATTTACATTCAAGGTCATTTTTGGTTAGTAACAACTTTGCCCTGCCCTTTTTCCATAAACATGCTTATTTTTCACTTAGGATTTCCTTTGTGCTTTTACTGAGAGATTTTCTGCCTTCACTGTCTTTCGTAGTGATGACCATGTTTCTGTGTTTCTGTTTATAGCATATCCTTAAGTATCTTTTGTAAGCCTGGATGGATGGTGGCAAATTCTTTCAATTTCTGTTGTTATGGAAGGTCTTTATTTCACCTGCCTTCATAAATGAGAGTTCTACAGGGTACAGTATTCTGGATTGACAGTTTTTTTTCTCTTAAGACTTACAATATATTTCTCTATTCTTTCCTATCCTGTACAGTTTCGATGAGAAGTCCACTTTGAATCTAATTGAGATCTTCTAAAGGTAATCTGGTGTTTTTCTCATGTACATAAAATATAATTTTAATACACTTTTCTGTTATTGTCTAATAGTTTAAAAAATGAAAAGAATAAAGCATTCTGGTATCTGTAGATACAGATATATAGATGCTATAATCTTTCTGTGTTTCTGGGAAAAAATATAGGAGACATGATTTTGTGTGTTGTCTCTAGAGCTAAAAACTGAATACACTAACTGTAGGAAAAATCAATAATTATGTTTTTCTCAAGGGAGCAACGACTTAGTGGCATTACAGAATTGTGAATTTTAATGTTTTCAGAGAAAGTTTGATACTGATACTGAAGTTTCAGAGTAACTTCTGAGCCCTGAGCTTTTGTCAATACACCATATTTAATTTTGTCCTTAACTGCTTGCAATATCCTTATAGTAAATTTTGTGTAGGCTTTGATTTCTACCCAAAAGAACTGTCCAATCTGCCTGACACTCCTAATAAGTTGTGCTCACTGGCAGGTCAGTGGCTTTAGCCTAGGAGCTGGTCATGTGCACCAGCTTGCTTCACGTTAGTTTAACTTACACAATCCAGTGATAGCAATGAAGAGAAAACACAGGCATCCAGTGCTGGGACCTCCTGTCTCAGAAGGAATGACTCGTAAGTAATCTAGTCAGAGTTTTTGCAGTGAACAACTTCCATTTTACCACCAGTCTGTTTGAGAAGGATAGAGCTTATATTTTAGAAATTAATTTTGGGCCGGCGCCGTGGCTCAACAGGCTAATCCTCCGCCTTGCGGCGCCGGCACACCGGGTTCTAGTCCCGGTCGGGGCACCGGATTCTGTCCCGGTTGCCCCTCTTCCAGGCCAGCACTCTGCTGTGGCCCGGGAGTGCAGTGGAGGATGGCCCAGGTGCTTGGGCCCTGCACCCCATGGGGAGACCAGGAAAAGCACCTGGCTCCTGGCTCCTGCCATCGGACGAGCGTGGTGCGCCGGCCGCAGAGCGCCGACCACGGCGGCCATTGGAGGGTGAACCAACGGCAAAAGGAAGACCTTTCTCTCTGTCTCTCTCTCACTGTCCACTCTGCCTGTAAAAAAAAAAAAAAAAGAATACTTGCTGGAGATCCTACTCCAGGACCAATCAGGAGGAGAAGAGAATTACAAAAAGCAAAAGCCTATCTATGAAACCTAATCAGATTTAATTAATAAAAGACTAAGAAAAAAATCTTACAGAAAGGTAAAAGGCATCAAACTATTTTATTTTATCCCTTCTGAATACAGTGTTTACACTGTAATGAGCAGAGGTCTGAATGACCCCATATGCTTTGAGTTTAATGAATAGTGGGTTGTAATTAATAATTTATTCAATAAGCATGTTAAAGAAGCTTATATACCAGCAAAGATGCTAATTTAGTTTCAAAAGGTGTGGTGCTCAGAATTAGTATTCAAGTAAAGATTTTAATTTAATTAAGAAACAGACAGAAGAATAAGAATAATATTTAAGAATATTAAAAATAATAATTAATATTAATTAAGAAACAGACCAATCTACAAGCAAGGAGAATAGCAGGCAGATCCAGGCCATAATTCTTCATTTATTTATTTATTATTTATGTGGCAAGTACTCTGCTGTGACATGGATGTGAAAGAGTAAACTACTGAGACTATCTTGGTCCAGTTTGTGGACAATAGGCCATTGCCATGCTAGAGGAATTCACGGAGTCCTCCAGTGAAACATGGGTCAGAAGATAGATGTGCCTCAGATACTTAGGTTAAATGTCCCTAGAATTGCATCTCGAAGCATGAGCAGGTGTGTTCCTGATTAGGAAGGAGTGGCCCCTTTCAGGCAAGAGGACTGCTTGTGCCAAGACTATGTGCCCTAAAGTTACCAGATGGTTTAGAAAAGCCCAGTGCTGCTAGAGTGTGGTTTGCCTTTGGGTGAGTCCAGGGTAGGAGAGAGCATATATTAGTCGATTTCCCCACTGTTTTACTGCATTATCCTTATCTACTCATTTATTTTATAAAATTATACTGAAAGAGCCTTAAGGTTCAAAATTCTATGATCCATGTAATTTGAGGAAAAGGCTGTTCTTAGTTGGAAGACAAGAATTCTTTGGAATTAGTTAGTGTGTGGGATATTTTTTCCAAAAAATGCATAGGAACAAAAAAGACATCTTGTGATTTGATTGTTGCTTTTAGCCCTTACATATAGTCATGTAGAATTGTGGTCTTTCTACTTAATTTGTTGAATATTATGGTTAGTTGTGCATTAAGCATGTGATTATAGAGTAGACTGAAATTATGTTTTTGCAAAAATTAAAAGAAAGGCAGGAATGAGGGAAATTGAGAAAGGGATAGTGGGTTCAAGGAATTTGGTTATCTTAGTGTTTTACCTGGGAAATACATGGAATCTGTTCTGTTTATATTAATACATTTTTTGAAAAATGACTTGGAGAAATTATAAAGATCTATATAAATGCATTCAAGCACTGTGATAAAACTAAATGTGTACATCGATTTTCTGAACAGCACAGAATAAAGGCAATGAGAGTTTACATGCTAATAATAACAAACAGTGTAAGGCACTGTTCTAATTTATGCTTCTCATAAATTAACTCATTTAATTCTTTTAACAAATGTACATGGGAGAAGCAGTGATTGTCCCTACATCAGAGATAAGGTAACAGAGGCAGAGAGGTGGTAAGAACTTACGCAAGCTTACATGCCTAGTAAGTGGTGCCTAAGTTTGGCTCATTCAGTTTGTCTATTTCTTTCCTGAATATCGTTTGAGACCTAGGAAGGTAAGCATACGTATGTACACATATATGTGCACACTCAAACATATGTGGATTTGCTTCCTGTCCATTCATGAAATTTGTGACGTTACATGATCTTTTGCAGTGCAACTGTGTCCCATGTACCAATGTACACAGTGCAACTGTGTCACATGTACCGATAGGTTCTGTACAAATTATGATGTATATTTAAATTACTCATGAAGTTTATTGAGCTTTCCTGTTATCCCCTTCATCTCTGTTCTTCATTTTATGATGCCTCACTCTTAAAACACCCTCCCCTCTATTATTGACCTCTGACTTTTCCACAGTTGGTTGTGTGCTGGCAAAGTTTAATCTGTAACTTTTAGCAACAAACATTTGATAAAATCCTAACTAGTATCTCTCCTAAGTTTTATGTTCTTTTTGTTTTAATGTTTATTTTCATCTACTTGAAAGGAAGGGTGTCAAAGAAAAAGAGAGAAAGAGAGAGATCTCCCATTCATTGGTTCACTCCCCAAATACCTTCAACATCTGTGTAACTGGGATGTTGAAGCCAGGATCCCAGAATTCTGTGTTTCCAAGTGAGTGGCAGGAGCCCAAGCATTTCAGCCATTACCTGCTGCCTTCCACAATACAATAGGAGGAGTATGGATTGGTATCAGAGCAGCCAGGCCTTGAACCAGTGCTCTGATATGGGACACAGACATACCAAGCAGCAGCTTAACAGACTAGGTGGCAACTCCAGGGCTTGACTTTTCTCCTCTTGAATCTACTTTTTATAATAATTCCAGAATTATCTTTTTGTTCATAGAGTATAGCAAACAACATTTGAAATACCTATTGCAAGTAATTACAGATACTTGATATTTGTTATGTGCTTGAAACCAATGCAGAAGCAAAACATTTTGACAAAATTGTTGAGGACTGTTGAAGTGTTTATTGTGGAGACAATGATAATTTTTTTCTCTTATTTGTATTTTGAATTTTTCTGGAATTTTTTTCTTAAAAAGAATGAAGACATGCAGCAGCCTCAAGCAGCTTCATTAAAAATTAAGAAGGAGGAGTTTTTCCCTCCTACATCTAACACACCCTCTTGGGTGTGCCTTATTCTAGAATTATTTAAAAGTTAGATGGCAATTTTTCCTCTAACGGTAGATAATATTTCTGTTCATTTTCTTTTATTAGACCCCATAGCAAGTGGAAATCGGTTGTCCTAGTCTTTTTCTTAGACAGCAGAATGTATATATTTTAAGCCAGTCATTGTCTTCCTAAGAACAAGAATCCCTTTTGTTGTCCAACTAGAGATACGCATGTATGCAGGAAACTTAACTGCCAGAGTTCTGGTTGGAACTGCTTCTTTTTTTTTTTTTTTTTTGACAGGCAGAGTGGACAGTGAGAAAGAGAGACAGAGAGAAAGGTCTTCCTTTGCCGTTGGTTCACCCCTCAATGGCCGCTGCGGCCAGCGCACCGTGCTGATCCAATGGCAGGAGCCAGGTGCCTCTCCTGGTCTCCCATGCGAGTGTAGGGCCCAAGGACCTGGGCCATCCTCCACTGCACTCCCGGGCCACAGCAGAGAGCTGGCCTGGAAGAGGGGCAACCGGGACAGAATCCGGAGCCCCGACCGGGACTAGAACCCGGTGTGCCGGCACTGCAAGGTGGAGGATTAGCATGTTGAGCCACGGCGCTGGCCGGAACTGCTTCTTAAGGAGGTTCTTTACAAACTTCAGATAGTAAAATATACCTCAAGCTATTGGTTTGAGAGGAATGGCTTGTAACATTGATAACGCTGTGAATTAACAAAAGATTGAGTTCCAGGCTTCTGGTTTTGGCCTGGCTCAGCCCTGGCTGTTGTGGACATTTAAGGGAGTGAACCAGGAGAGAAAGAACTCTCTCTCATCCTTTCTGTTGCTCTGCCTTTCAAATAAAGGACCAAATAAAACTAATAAAAAGCAACCTTTAATTTTCACAAAATCATAAATGAAATTCCAGGAAAAAATACTTTCATAAATGATATTCTTTAGAGTGTAGTTTAACAAAATAGTTAAAGAAGATCAGAAAAAGGAAACATCTAATTCTTAAAAAAGATTTTATTTGAAAGGCAGAGTATCAGAGAGAGAGAGAGAGAGAGGAGAGAGAGCACCTCCACTTGCTGTTCCACTCCCCTGTTAGCTGCAGTGACTGGGGCTTGGGCAGGCCAAATGAGGCGCTTGGTCCTCCATCCCGGTCTAACATGTGAGTGGCAGGGGCCCAGCTTCTTGGGCCATCTTCTACTGCTTTCCCAAGCACATTAACTGGGAGCTGGATCATAAGTGGAATAGCCTGGACAGGAACTAGGTCCATATGGCATGGTGGTATCACAGGTGACAAATTAACCATTCCTGCCATTACAGCAGGCCCTAAATTGAATTATCTAATCTATTTTATTTTAGTCTTCAGAGTCGTAGGAAATACTTGAGACATTTTGCTTCTATGATACAACAAAAGATCACTGATTACTCTGACAAAAGCAACCCCACTGTCTTCATAGGAAAACATTCTCTCCCAGGAAAAAGATGCATTTCCTTATTTGTATTCCTTCCATGCAGCCCTTCCCATGGATTCTCTACCAAAGTTCAGCACACTTTCATCAGATTCAAATCATCACTGCTATAAAATGCCAACTTACTTATCTCTGCTAAAATATCTGCTTTTTGCACAGAAACTCTTCTGTACGTGCTACCCTCCACATAACTGGTGAGCTGTGCCATTACGAGTTACGTGCTGCACTCTCATGCCGTTGACTCTTAAGTATGCCCAGTGAGCTCCACAAGGTCAACTGCAGTTAAGGATGCAGACCTTTCTGTCTTGGCTTCTCCTCAGTTTAGTTCAGTAAATGTTTGTTTGAATGATTGGTTAATTTAGTGAACATTGACTAGTCAGTTCCCATGTGACATGAACTAACCTAGACACTGTCATCTTTTTCCAGATTTGTCAGAGACTACCAGAAAACTCAAAGTATCTTTAAAATATTCAGACTATAGATTACTTTTTATTTTTTCTAAATTAATAACTTGACTTCACAGGTGAACTATTGCCAGGAAAGGATATGGTAAATTGTTAGCTAACTTAACTAGCTGTATTATTTGTTTAAATTATTCAGCTTCACTTTTCCTTGGAAAACCAGGGATATTCACTACCATGATAATTATAATAAACTTTGTCTTTACAGGGTTGGTACAAAAGATACAGGAGATAAGTATATATAAAAAGGTATCACAAATCTTTAATTTGCTAGTAATTATGAATAGTGGCTTTATGTTGAGACTTCAGCACTCCACAATTTACTCAATACCTATTAATTTCCTATATTTTGGACCATTTACCTTACAGTTTTCTGTTTTATATACATGTATGTATATAAAAATGTATATGGATGGTTGAATTCAACTTATTTTATATTATAGCATACAAATGATACTATCACCATTTTTTTCCTTATTTAGATGGGTATTTTGATAAAGATTCATGGAGGGAAGCTCAGGTTCTTTCCTTCATTCAAATGTTAAAGTAAGAACATGTATTTGTCTGCATTCTGCTAGTACCACCAATAATCCAAATTGGGTAATTTGTAAGGAAAAGTGACTTGTTAACTCACAGTTCTGGAGGTCCCCAGGCAGGATAGCAGCTTCTGATCAACATTGATGATGGCCTCGTGGCAGATGGTATCACAATGGTGGGAGTCTGTGTGAAAGAGTTCACAGGAGAGATCTGAAGCACAAACAGGGGTGAGGGTAGCAGGACAAGATTCACTCTTTTGTAATAGCTCAGTCTTCGGGAAACAGTCCACAAGACAGCAGTAACTACTTCCAAAGGTATTCTGCACCGTGACCTAGTTACTTCTATTAGGCCCCTTGGTTTAGATCCCACCACACTGGTGCCCAGGTCTCTAGCATATGAATTCTTAGGGGAGAAACCACACGCAAACCACAACAGATTGCAAGGACATCATTCCTTATAATTGATGTCAAATGTCAGCATAAAATACTTTGAAAAAGTTATAATTTATTTATATATATAATTTTTGAGCTATACTTAGAGGCATTGAAATAAAAGATTGATATATCAGATATATCAATTCAAACCTGCATAGTGGAAATCAGAGATTTATTTTGTAATAAAAGGGCAGAAACACAAAAAAGCCAAGGTAGCAAATATGTTTCTCACAGGGGTAGAAATTAGTATTCTGAAACTAATTTACATGAATACTGATTTGAACAAATAAGTAAATTATAGATATTGGGAGCCAAATTTCTTGCCGCCAGATAGGAAATGAAAAATAAGAAATTAAATTGAATCTTGCAGTTCTGGATTGGAGTCAGAGATATTAGCATAAACTTTTGACTACTTTAATATATATGAAGATAGACATAGAAATAATTTAAAATGTGTCAATGCATGTGTGGGTACACACCCATATATGGATTTTCTCAGTAGCAGTAAAACCCTAATAGCAATAAGGCACTAAAGTGTCTAGATACTAGTTACCCAATATGATTCTCAAATAAAAAGAAGCAGAGATTCTTGGAGAAACACCTGATTCTGTGATTGATAAAGGGCAAATATAAGATAAGACTGGAGCACCTTGTAGTTCCAGAAAGTAAGAGTTAATCATGAGGAAGAGGAGGAGACATATCAAAAGGATATGGGAGTCAATATCCCATATCCATAATGATTTGAACACCTAAATAATGATGATATTGGATTATAACAAAAAGAATCAAACCAAATATTGACGAGTTCATCCTGATACAAATTCACAAGGGAATGGATGAATGAAGGAAGGAATGAATGGGGCTTGTCTTTCTTACAGAAGAATGAAAAATAATTCAAAATAATGCAACTTACTGAAGAAGGGAGAGCTTGGTTTCGTTACCTTTAGTTGTGGGATAGACTTAATGACTCATTTCCCAAATACAGAGAATAGAAAGGAAAACAGAAACTTCACAGAAGATTAACTTGACGACATCACCTCTACCAAGTGATCAAGGAGAGGACCACAAGTGAGAGGTCATTGCACATCACTTGTGTATGGTACAATGTGATGAGAACAGCAACTCATGCCTGTGGTATTTTTTTTACATTTCATTAAAATACAGTATACATTCCAATAAATGCACATTAGTGTATAGATGATTTTTTGGTTCTCAGATCACATTACTAACCAACACCTAAATCAAGAACAGAATATTGGCTGGCGCCGCAGCTCAATAGGCTAATCTTCCACTTAGCGGCGCCGGCACACCAGGTTCTAGTCCTGATCAGGGCACTGGTTTCTGTCCCGGTTGCCCCTCTTCCTGTCCAGCTCTATGCTGTGGCCCGGGAGTGCAGTGGAGGATGGCCCAGGTCCTTGGGCCCTGCACCCACATGGGAGACCAGGAGGAAGCACCTGGCTCCTGGCCTCAGATCAGCACGGTACGCCGGCCGCAGCGGCCATTGAGGGGTGAACCAACGGAAAAGGAAGACCTTTCTCTCTGTCTCTCTCTCTCACTGTCTACTCTGCCTGTCAAAAAAAAACAAAACAAAAACAAAAACAAAAAACAGAATATTACTTGTGCTCCAAGAGTACACATTATTGATCCTCTTTTTTTCTTATTTTTAGAAACCCCATAGCACTCTTATTCATTCATGTTGCCACCTGAAATAATGTTATGCTTAAATATTCATTAATGTAAATAGCAGAACAAATTCATTTCAATGGATACTCAATATCCCACATAGTAGACACTTCAATAGAGCCTCATGACAATTCCCACACCAAAAAAGTACTTGAATTTTTAAATTTTGACTCATCATATCTCCATGTTATGGATTTTTCAGTTGCCAAGTGTACAAATGAATATGTTTTAGATGAGGCTGAACTTGAAAAACCAATTTCTTATTTATTTATTTGACAGGTAGAGTAATAGACAGTGAGAGAGAGAGACAGAAAAGTCTTCCCTCTGCTGGTTTACCCCCCAAATGGCTGCTACGGCCAGCACGCTGCACCGATCTGAAGCCAGGAGCCAGGTGCTTCCTCCTGGTCTCCCATGTGGGTGCAGGGCCCAAGCACTTGGGCCATCCTCCACTGCCTTCCCGAGCCACAGCAGAGAGCTGGACTGGAAGAGAAGCAACTGGGACTAGAACCTGGCGCCCATATAGGATGACAGTGCCATAGGTGGAGGATTAACCAAGTGAGCCATGGCACCGGCCCCAAAAAATCAATTCTTAATACTCTATATACACATTTTAGAACTGTTGGGTCCCAAGTCCATCTTTGAAGTCCAGGTATGACAGTATCATTGTGTAGCATATTAAATCTGCCTGTCTGAACAGTTTCTTAATTCTTCATAAGTCAGGTCCAGCAATGTGTCAACCTGTAACAGACTATGTATCATAACTGAAGACGGCAAAATAGTCACTGTATGGAAATTTAGATCATTTGATGTCAAATAATGAAGTGAATCCCAACAGTCAATACAAAAAGCAGCTTTGCATTCATAAAAGATTGTTCCCTGTGCTGACTAATCCAGTTAGGTAAATGCAACTTTATTAAAGAAAAAAAATGAATTATTAGAGGAGCTATTATTTGCTCATCCATCCGTTAACTTGTCTCACTTATTGAATGCTATCTTAAATTGTGTTTTTGAAGACAGATTATCTAATAGATCTACTATCAACTTAAATGAAATTCACAAAATATTTGGGTATCCTATATTGGAATACAAAGGGTGTTTGACTTCCAATTTCCATTCTCTGTAGACAACATTAGGTCATTTCTTCACTGAGATGCAGGAAATACATCATATTTTATTCTGCTGATGCTATAAATTCAGTATAAATTCTCAGCCACATTGGTTTTGAGCATAAAGTATATCATGTAATACAAATCTTCAACAGTGGAAGACTTACACAAGCATGGATGTTGCTTGAATAATTCTGCTTCCTTTGATTGACAACTGGGCATCCATAACAGTCCCTCTAAGATGACTTTTTCAGCATATTAGAGCAGTGAGGAATGGTTTTAGTCTCACCAGCAAGTTACAGTGAAGACAATGACCATGCAAGACACTTGCTTCCTTAAAAATATCTGTACCTTGGGTAGCTGTTCTGTTGTAACAACTTTAGAGTGTCTAAAGCTGGAGAACTTGAGTTTTCTCAGATGAGCATATGAATGAATGCATTGAGCTAAATAAAAACTAGAATTAGGAAAGATTAGGTCTGAGAGGGAGCTGCCCAATAAGGAAATCAAAGAAGGAGTAGTAATGTAACGTTCTTTCTTGCTGCCATGCAGGTTATCCAATTTTAAGGTAGCATTACTTGAGACATACTTGTGAATTCATTCCCCAGCTACTCTGTAGTACTTGTGTCTGTTTTACAGATCGTGTAATCTTTGGCACTAGGGGTTCATCTGGGTTTGGATCACACAGCAGTGAACAAACGAATAAAAGACCTTTAGAAATATATAAAGCCATTCTGCTCTTAGAATAGGGAGAGAAATGCTGCTATACTGTTAATGTTGGGGTGATAAATTTTTGTAAATGAAACTTTAGGTGTTTGAAGGGTTAGCATGTACAAAGTGAATTGTTAAAAAGATACACAGCCTTATTAGTGGCTAACATTAAGTCCCATAATTGTGGCATGCCAGTAGAAGTGACCATCCCAACTGTACTTACAGATCATTTTGGTGGAGGGTCATGGGGCAAATCACAAAGTTCCTCATTCAGTTAATTGAGAGCCATAGTCTGCTTGTCATCAGGCTCCTCTCTGCTACACTGCGTGTTCTGAGGTCTGTGCAAAACTTAGTGATCCACGGGGCTGGTAAGGATTGTTTCCCATTATCTTGCTGGCATCTCTTCACTGCTGAGAATCAGTGTGCCAATCCCGAGTTTCAGTTCGCCAACGCCATTGTGAATTCCCGGGAACCTGATGGGGGAGGGGGATGGTTTACTTCCCATGTCCTCGACACCAGCAAACTTGGGCACCCCCTTTTCTTTGTCGTTTTCGGAAAGCCACCTTCTTGCCAAAAATAGCTGAGATAGGACTGGGAGGGAAGGGGTAGAAGCGGGACAAAACTCAGGGTGTGGATAGAGGAGTGGTGGAAAAAAAGAAGTGTGGAGAATCCTAAGGAGACGACAGGAACAGAGACTGGAAGCAACAGCTGTGGAGTGTGGCCCTGTACCCCTACTCTCCATTTTTCTGTTTATTGTAGGGCAAACGAATATATTGTCATTTAACTGGCATGATTCAATGAAGCATTATTTATAGCTGTCACCACATGATGTATCCGCCCACTATTTTCACTGTCTATATTAACTACTATGAAGAAAAGAAAACATAGATTGGTCTTTTTAGATCTGGCTTATTTCACTTAGCATATGAAGATTTATAATTGCATCCATTTGGTTGCAAATGTCAGCACTGTATTCTTTTTTAGGCTGATTAATATTGCATCATGTATGTAAACCACATTTTCTTTTTTCCATGTCAGTTGATGCACAGCTAGGTTGATACTATATCTTTACTTTTGAAAATTGAGCTGGTGGGGCCGGCACCCTGGCACAGTAGGTTATTACTCCACTTGTGGCGCCAGCATCCCATATGGACACTGGTTCTAGTTCCAGCTGCTCCTCTTCCAACCCCACTCTCTGCTATGGCCTGGGAAAGCAGTAGAAGATGGCCCAAGTGCTTGGGCTCCTGCACCCGCATGGGAGACCCGGAAGAAGCTCCTGGCTCCTGGCTTCGGATCGGCGTGGCTCCAGCCGTTGCAGCCATTTGGGGAATGAACCAACGGAAGGAAGACGTTTTTCTCTGTCTCCCCTTCTCAAGGTCTGTAACTACCTTTCAAATAAATAAATAAAATCTTTTAAAAAAGAAATTGAGCTGGTATAAAATCGTAGTGCAGTATCTGTTTCATTTGCTCTAACTATATTCATAGGAGTGAGATAGCAGAGTCATTTGGTAGATTTAGCTTTAGTTTTCTGAGGAATTGCAAATGTCAGCATTTCATTCCTTTTATGGCTGGGTAGTATTCCATCGAATGTATATACCATGATTTCTTTATCTAGTTATAAGTTGGTGGGCACATATATTGATTCCATACCTTTGTTATCGTGAATTGAAGTGCTATAAAGACGGGAGTGCGTGTATCTCTTTCATATGCTGATATCATTCCCTTTACATATATTCCCAGGAGTGGGGTAACTGAGTTATCCGGTGTATCTGTTTTTAACTTTCTGAGGCATCTTCGTTGTGTTTTCATAACGGTTTACCAACTTGCATTCCTACAAACCATGTGTAAGGGTATGTTTTTTCCTCATTCATGCTATTTTTGTTAGTTTCAGACATTTGTATCAGTAGCATTTTATAGTATCAGAACTTAAAATTTAGTACCACTTCATGTATTGACAGTACTTTTAACAAAATCAAAACAGCTTGATTAGTTGGTTTCTCTACAAGATGAGAGACATATATTTTTTGATATTTCCAGGGGCCCAACTACAAATATCAAAATCCAAATTTCTTGGAACTTTGATTTTTTTTTGAATGCCTGTCAAGGATGCCAAGAAGGCTTGAAATATCTGGTTGAAATAAGATCCATAGACCATATTTGATCATTGCTACAAGGTGATTATTCAGATGTTTTAGAATAAGCATATATTCAAACAAATCATAACTCTTAATAAAAAACTCAGCTATTTCAATTAGTTTTGTTCAAGATTGTATTGATATTCAAGATTTTCTGTGGTTTCACGTGAAATTTAGAAATGTTTCCTAAAATTAGAGTGCCATGGGTATTTTTCAAAGATTTATTTATTTGAAAGAGTGCAATGGGGTGGCATGGGGGAGAGGGAGAGAGAGGCAGGGACAGACACACACACACACACACACACAGAGAGAGAGAGCGAGACTTTCACCATACAGTTTAATTCCAAAAGGTCCACAACAGCCTAAATGGGCCATGTCAAAATCAGGAGCCTGGAACCCTACCTGGTCTCCCATGTCAGTAACAGCAACCTAGGTACATGGATCATCACTGCTTTCTCTCAAGTGCAGTAGCGGGAGCTGGATTGGAAGAGGTGGCAGGACGAAGTCCCAGGCAGGCTGACATTGAATGGAGGCATCATGCCCCCACCTTAACCCAATATACCGAAATACCTGCCCTACCATTGATATTTTTATGAGGATTTCATAGAATATATAAATTATTTTGAGGTAGTATGTGTATTTTAATGCTATTCGTTCTTCCATGCATGAACATAGGATATCATTCCATTTTTGTATGTGTCTTCAATTATTTTAGAATTCAAGATTTTTCTCTGGAGACATTATCCACTTCTTTGATAAATTTATTACTAGATCATTGTCTGGTGGTTATTGTAAATGAGATTACTTTCTTGATTTATTTCTGTATAAGCTTGTTTGGTATAAAAAATGCTTCTTGTTTGCATGTTGATTTTGTATCCTGCAACCTTACTAAATTCATTTATCAGTTCTAACAGGTTTTACATGGAATCTTTAAAGTTTCCTGTATATGAGATCACTTCCTCTGCAAACAGGGATGGTTTGAGTTTTTCCTGTTAGGTTTGAATACCTTTGCTTCTTTCTCTTGATTAATTTCCCTAGATGAGACTTTTAGATTTTAGTTGATAAGAGTGGTAAATAGTGGATATCCAACTCTTTTTTTTTCTTTGTTAGAAGAAAGGTTTCAGCTTTCCCCATTATGTATGATGTTGGCTGTGAGTTTAACGCTTACAGATTTTATTGTGTTGGGGTATATATTCCTTCTCTACTTGCCTCTTAGGGTTTTATCTTGAAAGAATGCTGAATTTCGTCAAATGCTGTTTCTGCACTATTGAGACAATTATATATTTTTTAAAGTATCTCTTCTGTTAGTGTGACAGATTAAGTATACTGATTTCAACATACTTGCATCCCTGGGATAAATGCCTCTTGTTCATGGTGTATAAATTGTTGAATTCAGTTTGCAAGAATATTTTTAAGGATTTTTATATCTTTATGTTGGGGTTATAGGTCTCTTATTTTCTTGTTTTGTTGTGTCCTTGTCTGGTTTGCATAGCAGGGATTATTATATATAATGAGATTTCAAGGATTACTTCCTTTTCAGTACTCTGAAATAGTTTGAGAAGAATTGGAGTCACTTATTTAACTATTTGGTAAAATTCAACAGTGAAGCATGTAGTCCTGTCTTTTCCCTGTTTGGAGATGTTTTATTACTACTGATCAATCTTATTACTTGTTATTTGTCTTTCCAGGTATTCTTTGTTCTCATGGCTCAATTTTGATAGATGTCCAGAAAGCCATACATGTCTTCTTGGGTTCCCATTTTGCTGGTGGAGAGTTGCTCATAATAGTCTCCTGTGACTCCTTGTATTTTAGTTGTATCAGTTATAATGTCCCTTTTTTTCATCTCTGATCTATTAACTTAATCTCTTCATTAGTCTAGCTAAAGATTGAGTTTTACTTGTCTTTTCAAAAATTAGCTCTTTGCCTCATTGATCTTTTGTATTTTCTATTCTCCAGGTGTATTACTTCTCTATTCTGTTATATCTTTCCTTTTACCAATTTGTGGTTTGGATTACTTTTTTAAAGATTATTTATTTATTTATTTGAGAGGCAGAATTACAGTGAAAGGGAGAGTCAGAGAGAAAAGCCTTCCTTCCATTGGTTCGCTCCCCAGACAGCTGTAACGACTGGAGCTGTACCAATCCGAAGCCAGGAGCCAGGTGTTTCTTCCCAGTCTCCCATGTAGGTGCAGGGCCCCAAGCATTTGGGCCATCTTCTATTACTTTCCCAGACCATAGCAGAGAGCTGGATTGGAAGAGGGGCAGCCAAGGCTAGAACTGGTGCCTGCAGGGGATTCCGGCACTGCAGGCAGAGGATTAACCTACTGCGCCACGATTCCAGCCCCTTGGTTTACTTTTAAATTTTAGTCCTTTAATTTCGTAGTTAGGTTATTTCCTGTTAATTTTCTAATTTTGATGTAGCCACTTATTAAAATAAACTTCACTCTTAAAGTAGCTTTTGCTGCATTTAATGGATTTTTGTATTTTGTAAAAAAATTAATTTTAAAAGTTACAATTCTCATAGGATAAAGGAAAAAAAGATTTAAATCACAGAAATATAAAGGAAAAAAAACTTAAATATCTGTGTTAAAATTGGATAACATAGAATGATAAAAATTAGGAATTATAAAGAAATACACATTGAAAAACATAAATTTATTTTTCCTATTTTTTAAAAGATTTATTTTATTTGAAAGGCAGAGTTACAGAGAGAAAAACAGAATTCTCCCATTGCCGTTTCACTCACTCCCCTATTGGCTGCAACAACTGGAGCTGTGCCAGACAGAATCCAGAAGCCAGGAGCTTCTTCTAGGTCTTCCACGTGGGTGCAGGGGTCCAAGATCTTGTGCCATTGTCCACTGCATTCCCAAGCACATTAGTAGGGAGCTGGATTGAAAGTGGAGTAACCTGGAATTTAACCAGTACCTTTACGGTTTGCAAATCATAAAATGTACAAGCATATTTCAAATATAGAGATATTTCTAAAGATACACTATAGTGAAAGCATGCACTGCTGCTCTAACAGGATACCTCAGATTAGGTAATTTATAAGAAAACAAATGTATTTCTCACAGTTCTAGAGGTTGGGAAATTCAAGGTCGTTAGATCATATCGTGTGAGAGTCTTTGTGTCATCCCATGAAAGTGGGAAGAGAAATAAAGGGCAGCAAAGAGGTGGAACTTGATTTTTTTTGTTTGAAAGAGTTACAGAGAAGAAGGAAGGAAGGGAAGGGAGGAAATGAGAGAGAGAGAGACAGAGAGAGACAGACAGACAGACAGTGTCTTCCATCTGTTGGTTCACTCCCCAGATGCTGCAATGGCCAGAGCAGTGCCAGCAACTTCTTCCAGGTCTCCCATGAGAGTGCAGGGGCTCAAGAACTCAGGCCCTCTTCCACTGCTTTCCCAGGCCACAGCAGACAGCTGAATCCAAAATGGAGTAGCTGGGACTGGAATTGGCACACATATGGGATGCTGGCACTGCAGGTGACAGCTTTACCCACTAAGCCACAGCGCCTGACCCAAACTTGCTTTTATAACAAAGTCATTGCCTTGACAAATAACTCACTCCCACAGAAATGGCCTTAATTGTACTCAGAGAGATTTTCACAGTAAAAAAAAAAATTGTGTTGGCAACATGCCTAGGGAATTGGTTGGGTATTCTGTGAAGTCTTTGATTCAAGTGGATGCTTGTGTATTGTGTCCAGTTGTAATCAACATTGACAATGGCCACAAGTACCTGTGGTCTAGGCACAGGAGTTGTGATTTGTGCTGCCATTGTGATTCAGCTCCCTCAGGCACAACAGGTTATTTAGAAGCTCTGGGAGTTGTGCACCCAGCTGTGGTGTAGGGTGCTTGTGAGATTCTACAGGTCCTGGGAGGCCTGGGCCAACCCTGTGGGCCCAGGGAGATGTGGTGTAATTTAACTGGTAGTAAGCCTGGGTTCCTATCTACCTCTGAAGGGTATGTGTGGGCTTGGCTATAACCAGTATAGCCTGATGTGAGAACTGTCAATTTCTGAGGGCTGCACAAGTAATTTCACAGGTTGTTAGGGACGGCCAGTTCAGGGAAATCTGTCCATGTGCTTCCGTGGCTGAGGGTGAGTGGGCAGGCAGAGCACCTGCTTGTGAGGATCTCAGTGGGCTCAACTTTTGAGGGTGGCTTGTTTAACTATTGAGTCTGCAGGCAGGTAGGTGTGGAAACCCTGTTACTTCATGGGCATTTTGATGGGCCTTGCCACTCAGTAAAGATTGCTCAGCAGCTTTCCTTGGTCTCTGTGCATCAAAACATTCAGTTCTTGTTGTCTAGTTGATCTCAGGACTCAGGGTGCATGGGTAGGGCCACCTGGGTGCTTAAAAGGCAGCCAGAATGGAGAGCTGTTGTTAGGATACATGGCTACTTACTGAGGCCAATAGATGAGGTGTGGCTGACTTGTTGCTTCTAAGGCAGCAGGAAGGTGGGTGTATCCCACTTGCTGCTTTCTGGTGATTTCTGCAGTGAGCAGCTCAGAGTGGGCTGACTAATGTCTTCCTTTAACATCTCTGAAATTTTCTGTCCCTCCCTTCTGGTGTGGGTAAACCCCCCATTATACTTAAACCATCCTGTTGTCTTCCCACTTGCAGGAATACAACCAGGAGACATTGAGAGAAGTAAAGTAATGTTTATTTCATAGTAAAGGGAAAGTGCACATCCAGACAGGAATATATGCAGCCTCCCTCTTTGACAACAGTTCTACCCCCTTTACCTGCGTTGAAGTCATTGTTTATAGGATGGGGGTTGCTATGCAGAGTACCTAATTGAATATTTGAAGGAGACAAAGTTTAGGTGGGGCTTGGGTACCACTCACTTTTGCATCCCCTTTTTGTGAATCTCTGAAGTGTCATGACATGTCCAGGTGGGGGTAGAGCACACACATGGTCTTCTCTAGGCAAGTATCATGGTGTCTCACACAATATGGCAAATGAGGATCAGAGCACAGTAGTAAAATGGGATGTGAACACTGCAGTCATGTTGGATATTTCCAGCAGTGCGCCTGAAAGGGGGTGATGTTTGAACAGTGTGGGTGTGTTTTCCTCTGCTATTGTGAGTCTCTTAGATCCTCTTCACTTCATAGCTACTCACATTAATAGCATTCTGCCCTTAGTCCCCCCAAACCTCATTTCTTTTTCACGTACAAATGAAACTCATTCCATCACAACTGCTGCAAAAACCTTAACTGATTTCAGCATCAACTCTGAAGTCCAATGTCCAGAGCTTCATCTGAATCAGATATGTATGAGACTCAAGTCAGGATACTTCCTAGAGCAAATTCACTGTGAACCTGTGAGAATAAAGAACTAATTTACTGCCAAAATACAATGGGGACACAGTCATAGAATGTGAGTATAAAGGGGTAACTGAACCCCAGGCAAGCCTTAAGCCATCAGGGAAAACAATATTAAATCTTAAAGCTGGAGAGTCATCAGAATGGTCTCCTTTGACTCCATGTAAGCTATATGCACACACCAGGGTCCGGAACATATTAAGTCCTTGGAGACTTTCAGAAGCCCTCATTTCCCATGCCCTTTCTGGGCTCAGTTTGCACTTCAGCTCTCCTGGGTTGGCTTCTCATGCCTGAATCCATCCCACGCTGGTGCTGCAAGCTGATAGTACCACTGTTTCAGCATCTGAAGATCAGCCCTGCTCCTATGGCTCTCAGTGGTTCTGCTCCTATGACAAGTGTCTATATAGAGTCTCAGGTTGTCTGTGGCATCTTTTTAAATCTAAGCAGAGAGTTTGTGACATTACAGCTTTTACATTCTCTGTGCTTTCCAACTTAACACCACATAGTTGCCATCAAGATTTGCTGCTTGTGCCTCTGGACTGGAACTACTTGAGCTACAGTTCTAATGGCTTCAGTGGAATTCCAGGAGAAGAAGCTTGATGCAATCCAGCCGTGTGAGCTCTTTGGTACCTCACGGTCCAACAGTCTGGGCCTGGAACAGGATGACAGGATGGGAAGCCTGTAGATGTGTGAAATGTTCTCAGGTCTTTATCTTGTTTTGTTGACTATACCCTGGTTCCCTTCAATTCATACTATTCTCTTCCTCAGTCACTTGAATAAACAGTGTTCCCTCCCCATAAGACTTTCATCTGTAGATAGGCAGCTTGGAATTTACCAAATCTTTTCACCCTAGCATCATTCTGATGCTGAATTCTGTATTTAAATAATCTCTTTCCTCTCAAATATCACACTAGGTGGCCAAAAGCAACTATATAGCGCCTTGAACACTTTGTTGCTTAAATATTTTTTCTCTAGGTTTCTAAATTTCTCACTCTTAATTTCTGCCTTCCATAAATTCCAAGGGCATGGATGAAATTCACTCAGGTTTTCTTGGAGTATATTATGGTAACTCAAAAGGTTCATAGAAAAATGGAATAGGGACCAGCACTGTGGAATAGTGGGCTAAGCCTCTGTCTGTGGCACCAGAATCCCAAGTAGTTGCCAGTTTGTGTCCCGGATGCTCCTCTTCCAATCTAGCACCCTGCTCAGCTCCGGCCGTTGTGGCCATTTGGGGAGTGAAACAGCACATGGGAGACCATTCTCTCTCTCTCTCTCTCTCTCTCTCTTTCTCTTTCTCTCTGGCTATAACTCTCTCTCTCAAATAAATAAATAAAATGTTTTAAAAAATGGAATAAACCCATTAAGGTGGCATGTACCAATGCCATCTCGCTAGTCAAAGTGATAAGTTTAAGTTCACAATTGATCATAATGATAGGATTAAGAGTCAAGGGGATCACACAAACAAGACTAGTGTCTGCTAATACTAACTGATAGAATCAAAAAGGTAGAGAATGATCCAACATGGGAAGTGGGATACACAGCAGACTCATAGAATGGCAGATGTCCTAAATAGCACTCTGGCCTCAGAATTAGCCCTTAAGGCATTCAGATCTGGCTGAAGAGCCCATGAGAATATTTCAAGCATGGAAAGCCAAGACACTCTGGCAAAAAAAAAAAAAAAAAAAAACCTAAATGAAAGATCTATGTGAGTGAGATCCCAGTGGAAAGAACAGGCCATCCAAGAAGGAGGTACTTTTCTCTGAAGGGAGGAGAAAAGTTCCACTTTGACTATGACCTTGTCTAAATAAGATTGGAGTTGGCGAACTCAAAAGGCTTCCATAGCCTTGGCAACTCATGACAAGAGCCTAGGGTGATTACTGGTGCCACAAACAAGAGTGTCAATTGTTAAGTCAACAATAGGAGTCACTGTGCACTTACTCCCCATGTAGGATCTCTGTCCTTAATGTGTTGTCCAATGTGAAGTAATGCTATAACTACTACTCAAACAGTATTTACACTTTACGTTCTGTGTGGGTGCAAACTGATGAAATCTTTACTTAATATATGCTAAATTGATCTTCTGTATATAAAGATAATTGAAAATGAATGTTGATGTGAATGGAAGGGGAGAGGGAGCAGGAGATGGGAGGGTTGTGGGTGGGAGGGAAGTTATGGGGGGAAAAAGCCACTGTAATTCCAAAAGCTGCAGTTTGGAAATCTATATTTATTAAATAAAAGTTTAAAAATAAAAAAATAAAAAATAGAATAAAGTATACAATTATTTGTAGCAAAAATTCTTTAATCTATGCATAATTATTTTGTAATACACGTTTTTTTGAAAACTGTTCCTATACAGTAGTTTCAAAAATTCTGTACCAGAAGAACTTTATCTTTTAATTCCATTTCTTGTGAAGTGTTTGAAGTTGTCTTGTATAATGAGAATTGTCTTTCCTCCAGTTTCCCATACCTTATTCCTAATTTTCATCTGAGATGTCATCAGAATGGCCTGCTTTGCCCACATTTCTATTAGTATTCTGATCCTGACCACTAAAAATGATCGCTAGAAAGTTCTAGACATTCCATAGTCTTCTCTTCTTCTAAATCCTTAACACAGCATCCCATAATGCTTTGTTTACACCAGTCTAGAGTTTTTTTTAGCCTGTTCCCTGAATTTTTTCTATCTTCAACCCATCACCCAGCTCCAAAGCTGCTTTCACATTTAAAGCATTTGTTCTAGCACCAACTCTACTCCTAGTATTAGTATTTTGGCTTTGGCTATTTTCTATTGCTACAACAGAATATCAAAGCCTGGGTCATTTAAAGGGAGAAGAAATTCATTTCTGACAGATCAGGAGGCTGGAACGCTCAAGACTGAGGAATGCTATCTGGTGAGGGCCATCTTGTTCCATCATTTTGTGGTGGCAGGAAGAAGGGCAAGAGAGCATGCATGAGATAGAGAAAGCTCCCTTTGGTAACAAACCCACTCCTACAATAGCTAACCTGCTTTCATGATAATGACCTTAACCCATCATGAAGGGTCCTTCCTAAACCCCTCTCAAAGGATCCACCTACCAGTTTCATTACTTGGCAATTATATTTCAGCATGAATTTTGGAAGAGGAATTCAAACCATAGCAGCATGTATGGAAATATTACATACAGGTAATTGTATATAAAAGAGCCAATGACTCTCCACATGATTATACAAGAGGTTCTTTCTTATTTTCTCTGTTAGAAAGGCAGACTGAGAACTCAGTTATCTAAATCATTCATGGACTCAGTGAGATCAGAAGAAAATAAGTTGTAAGTCTTGGACTAATCCTCCTTTACATAAACCATACTGTTCCAGTGTGTTACTACCAGATTTTCCCTTTGGGATGTTGTGACTCTCTTTCCTGAGCTCTGAAAGATCATAAGGAGTGTTAATCTCTGTCATAACCCTAGGTTCATAGCCTCGCTTTCTAGCCTTTTGCCATGTGTTCAAAATCGGAAAGGCCTGTTAGAGGGCAGTTTGTGTGTAGAGGACAAACACTTTTTTACTATGTATTGTGTCCCAAATATAACATGATCTTAGAAAGCTCTGAATTTCATAAATTTCAGGCTATATATTTGCACATCACAAAAGCCCTCATGTTTAGCTAATGCGATTCGCCATAAATTGAATTCCTCAGATGGTCTGCTTTATGAATCTGATCTTGTGCAACAACTAAGAAGATGGGTGGTTTCCCTTTCTCCCCAGCAGAGAGGCCTTAACCTCAGGTATGTCCAGCATCAGCAAGTGTTCCCAAGGTAAAAAGGGTTGACTGGACTTAGCTTTTTTGTTTTTACAATTATTTTCCATTCCTAAAGTTTTAAGTCATCTAATAGCCCTTGCTTCCACAGCTCTCTTAAAGTTTTAAAATATGGTTTTTGAAGCTTAATTGCGATTTCCTAGCTTCCCCACCCTAGAGAAAACATAGTTTGCTAAGACTTATTATGTCCTACACAGAATGGTAGGCATCTTCTTTATCCTACTTTATAATCCACATTGCAAAGGAGTTGGCTGGCAAATACTCTTATCCTCCATTTATAGATTTTGAGAAAGCTCTCTCTCTGTTTATGCCATTTTCACTGATTATAGAGGACAGTGGTAGAAAAATTAAATCCTTCTGCTGTTTGGCTCCTCCCTATGTTCTTCACTGTGCCCAGGTGAGTTCTGTATCAATAAGAGATCAGTCACAATATGAGAACTGACATCACTGAGATAACCCTAGGTTCTAACAAGAACATGTAGTGATCACTAGAAGGACTGGAGATCAAAGGGAAGAGGTGGGTTACTTGAACTCAGAGCATGGGAATAATAGTACAGCCAGTTTGATGCAGAGACCTATGGAAATTGTTGGATGTTCAAAGACCTGTGACTCAGAATTCAGAGGACATGCTGCTTGGTAACCCCTGGGATATGTGTGGCTGACGATACCGTAGGTTCTGGCAGATACTATATAGGTATATATGTAGTGTTTACTGAGTGAAGGCTACTGCTGCTGCCATGGAGAAATCTGGTAGTGAGACAACACTGATATAAAGAGCAACGTTGGCCAGCGCCATGGCTCAATAGGCTAATCCTCTGCCTTGCAGCGCCGGCACACCGGGTTCTAGTCCCGGTTGGGGCGCCGGATTCTGTCCCAGTTGCCCCTCTTCCAGGCCAGCTCTCTGCTGTGGCCCGGGAGTGCAGTGGAGGATGGCCCAAGTGCTTGGGCCCTGCACCCCAGGGGAGACCAGGAAAAGCACCTGGCTCCTGCCTTCAGATTAGTGTGGTGCACCGGCTGCGGTGGCCATTGGAGGATGAACCAACGGCAAAAGGAAGACCTTTCTGTCTCTCTCTCTCTCTCTCTCTCACTGTCCACTCTGCCTGTCAAAAAATAAAAATAAATAAAAATAAATAAAAAGAGCAACCTTACAGGTCTGTCAGGTTTGCAGGCTTTGTGTAGGTGCTCGTATTGGCTGACTAATGGGTGGACTGGCAAAGAAGAAAAGTGATTCATCATTTCACCTTTCCAGTGCAGCAAAGCATGTTGAAAAGATGAAGGATGTTTTGAATTGGGAGACAGCAGATGAACCCCCACATGTCCCATTCTTGGCAGTGCTTTTGGTCAGGAAACACAGAGACAAATTCCATGAAAAATCAACCTCCAAAATGTCTTAGATGAATGAAAAGTCAGAATACGCTAGGATTTAACTTTCATTTATTAGCTCTTTCCTACAGTTGTGTGATATGATGAATCTTCAGAGTGTTTTAAAATTTTTTGTGACACATGCAATGATATTTTTATTTCTAGCACACGAAAGATTAATACAAGGGAAATTTCATTAGGATTGAGGTTGTTTTCAGGAAGTGTGAGTTTTCCTTCTTCTACCTTAGCGGAATTTTGAATATTCCACTATCTCTGAGGTGGAGGCTGAACCGCTGCCCCTCCCTCAGGGGGAGGAGCAACTTCTGATCCTCTCACAGGGGGAGGAGCAACACCTGGCCCCCCCTCAAGTGGAGGGACAGCTCCCTGCCCTCCCTCAGGGGGAGGAGCAACACCTGGTCCCCCTCAGGTGAGGGAGCTACACCTGGAACTCCTTCAGGTGCAGCATCAACAGTTTTCTTTTTTTCCTCATAGGTTTTCTTCTTGCAAAGGAAACAGAACAAACATAAAAGCAAAAGCAATAATAAAATCAACAAAATAGGTAGCCAGATATAAAGGATGCTTCTTTGTTTTTTTTGTTCTAGTAGCAGGGGGTCCACTGTCAATACTACCTCCTACACCTTCATCTTCACAGGTGGGTGGGTCCCACTTAGAGTCACAGTGGCAGTGGTCTTTGCTGTTACAGACTCCATGCCCATGGCAGAATTTAGGTGAACAAATATATACTGGAGTTATCACATGGGTGCACTTACTGTCCACACATAGAGTTTACAACACACTCTGTACCAACTTTCACATCAACATTGTCAGCTATGGTCATCCCGAAGTGGTAGTCAGTGCCCCAACAATGAGTGCCGTTGATGTAAATCCAATGCACAGAAGTATGGTCTTCGTTAATGCTGATTCTTCTCACAGCGTCACACTGGATTCTCCAACACATAACATCTGTAGTATTACATGCTGTATATGATACGGTATCATTACCACAATTACCAAAACAATCACCACGGGTATTCATTTCACTGTAGCACAGCTCCTGTGTAATCATGGCTTCCTCGCCAAAAATTTGTTTGCATTGCCTGTCCCAGGAAGGGCACCTTTTGTTGTAGCAGTGGCTAGTTCCCATGCAAGTCTGTCCATTTCGCACGTAGACATCTTCTGGACATCCCTCTGATGTTCCGTTGCACCACTCTGGAAGATCACATTCATTTTCCTGTTCTCTACACATTTCCCCTGTTTCCCTGAACTGGCAGTCCTTGTAACAAAGCCCAGAAGCACAGACAGCCCCAGGTTTCAGAGTACAGTTTGTAAAACAACAGACATCTTGTTCACACTGCCTATAGGTTCCACAGTCACACTGCTCATTTCCATCAACCAGACCGTCCCCATATACGTCTTTTGTGTGATGTGGTATGTTGCACATTCAGGCTGTTCTTTGCAAAGTTAGTAATAAACAATTAACACTACAGTTGCTAAATGCTTCTGACATAATTGTACCTCCAGACATTACACAATTTGGCCCCCCACATGTACATGCCCCTCTATTATGTGCCATATTCAAATTACCACCCATCTCATGTGCCACAATAAGTGCAAAATCAAATAAGTCATCATCATGTACAAGGGTAACCATTCCACAGCTATTCTGTTTGCATATACCTCCCCACTTTGACGTGGCTGTCTGTTGACTCTTAAAACACACCCAAACATGTGCAACATCATGTGGCATTCAGGCATCCAAAGATGCCATCTTCCATCGGCAAAAATCCTCTAGTATTCTAAAAATACCTGTGTAATTTGATAGCTAGTTTGCTTCATTCCAAATCTCCAATCCAACTAAAGCAATAAACACATCAATTTTATCATAAACAGAATTTACTTCATTCATCGTGACTAATGCATCCTGTATCATCTGTGTGACATTGCCATTCTGGAAAAGGAATCATGGATGGTCTTGAACCACTGCATATTCTACATTCCATCTGTGGGTCCACATCCCCTCATAGCTTTCTTGCATAAGAGGGTGATTCTTACTGTCTTGAAACCCTAGTTGCTCTGCTATCTCTTCTGCTGATTGCCATTCTGTAGACTGTTTAGGACAATCTTGGCTTCTAACTTTTCCATAGTCCGTTGTGCACTGCAAAAATTAAACTAAAACTTTTAGCAACAAACATTTACAATGAATTCCTACTATTCCCTCTTGTGATTTTTCTCCTCTTTTGGTTTAATGTTTATTTGTTTTAATCTACTTGTAAGGCAGCATAACAGGGAAGGAGACAGAGAGAGGGAAAGAGGAATCTTCCATTCACTGGTTCACTCCCCCAATACTTGAAGATCTGGGGTAGGGTGAGGTTGAAGACTGGAGTACAGAAGTCTATCCTGGGTTCCCAAGTGAGTGGCAGGAGCCTAAGCACTACAGCCATCACCAGCTACCCTCTATGATGCAACAGTAGACAGCTGGATTGGGAGCTGAGCACCCAGGGCTCGTACCAATTATCTGATTTGGAACACAGACATCCAAAGGAGCTGCTTATTCCACTAGGATACAATGCCAGGCCCTGATATTTTTCATCTTGCATCCACACTTTACAATAGTACCAGAATTATCTTTTTCTATTAAATACAGCAATCACAATTTGAAATATGCATTAGGTACTATTAAAGACATGCTTTTAGTTGTGTAAGTTGTGATAAAGCTTTTTGGTCTCACACAAAAAAGCATACTTTACAGTAGAGGATGCATCTTGCCGTATTTATGAGTGCATTGACTCGATACACGTGAGGTATCTAAAACCAATCCAGAAACAACAACAAAAAAATTGACAAAATTGTTGAGGACTGTTGAAGTGCTTATCATGTTGACTCAAGTTACTCTTTTTGTATTTGTATTTTGAATTTTTCTAGAATGAATATTTCTTATAACTTAAAAAAATGTAAGAAATGACATGCAGTAGCCTCACACAGCTAAGTCAAAGAGGACTTTCCCTCCAGTTTCAGCACACCTCCTTTAGTGTGTCTGCCTCCAGAGTTATTTTGAAGGAAGATGGCAGTTCTTCCTTCAATAGTAGGTATGTTTCTTCTCAGTTTTTACAGTAGACTCCCTGGCAAAGGGAAATTGGATGTCCTTCTCAGTTCTTAGCAAAATGTGTGTATTTAACTGAAAATTGATCTCTGTGCAAAGTAAGAATGTGAAAAGAAGAGGCAGGAGGAAGAGAGATGGGAGTATGAGTGGAGGTAGGTGGCAGAGAGAATCACCATGCTTCCAAATTGGTATATTTTAAATGCTTGACGTTGTATTCCTTAAACAAAATTTAAAAAAGATAAAAAGTTTCCAAAGAGGAAATCCAAATGGCCAACAGACACATGCAAAAACGTTCACGATCACTAGTATTCAGGGAAATGCAAATCAAAACCACAATGAGGTTTCACCTCACCCCCATTAGAATGGCTCACATTCAGAAATCTACCAACAACAGATGATGGAGAGGATGTGGGGAAAAAGGGACACTAACCCACTGTTGGTGGGAATGCAAACTGGTGAAGCCACCATGGAAGTCAGTCTGGAGATTCCTCAGAAACCTGAATATAACCCTACCATACAACCCAGCCATCCCACTCCTTGGAATTTACCCAAAGGAAATTAAATTGGCAAACAAAAAATCCGTCTGCACATTAATGCTTATTGCAGCTCAATTCACAATAGCTAGGACCTGGAACCAACCCAAATGCCCATCAACAGTAGACTGGATAAGGAATTATGGGACATGTACTCTATAGAATACAATGCAGCAGTCAAAAACAATGAAATACGGTCCTTTGCAACAAGATGGAGGAATCTGGAAAACATGCTGAGTGAATTAAGCCAGTCCCAAAGGGACAAATATCATATGTTCTCCCTGATCGGCAACAACTAACTGAGCACCAAAGGGGAAACCTGTTGAAGTGAAATGGACACTATGAGAAACAGTGACTTGATCAGCTCTTGTGCTGACCGTTGTGTACAATGTAATACTTTATCCATTGTAGTATTTTTTTATTCTAGTACTAGTGGTTGAACTCTGTAATTAACACACAGTTATTCTTAGGTCTTTAAATTGTAACTGAAAAGTAATCCCTGTTAAATGTAACAGTGCGAAAAAGAGAGGGAGGAGATGTACAATTTGGGACATGCTCAATGAGACTTGCCCCAAATGATGGAGTTAGAATCGTGCCATGGGATTCCAATACAATCCCATCAAGGTGGCATGTACCAAGGCC
Organism: Sylvilagus floridanus; assembly: GCA_949820135.1. Classification (NCBI taxonomy): domain Eukaryota; kingdom Metazoa; phylum Chordata; class Mammalia; order Lagomorpha; family Leporidae; genus Sylvilagus; species Sylvilagus floridanus. The sequence goes on from OX463242.1 coordinate 68,700,987, forward strand.
ATCTCACTAGTCCAAGTGATCAATTTCAGTTCACAGTTGATCGCACTGATAGGTCTAAGAGTCAAAGGGATCACACAAACAAGACTAGTGTCTGCTAATACTAACTGATAGAATCAAAAAGGGAGAGAATGATCCAACATGGGAAGCGAGATACACAGCAGACTCATAGAATGGCAGATGTCCTAAATAGCACTCTGGCCTCAGAATCAGCCCTTAAGGCATTCGGATCTGGCTCAAGAGCCCATGAGAGTATTTTAGGCATGGAAAGCCAAGATACTCTGGAAAAAAAAAAGAAGACCTATATGAAAGATCTCTGTGAGTGAGATCCCAGTGGAAAGAATAGGACCATCAAAGAAGGAGGTACCTTTCTCTGGAGGTACGTTTGACTATGACCCTGTCGGAGTAAGATTGCAGTTGGTGAACCCTAAAGGCTTCCATAGCCTCAGCAACTCATGACTAGAGCCTAGGGAGATTACTGATGCCATAAACCAGAGTGTCAAATTGTTAAATCAACATCAGGAGTCACTGTGTACTTACGTCTCATGAGGGATCTGTCCTTAATGTGCTGTCCAATGTGAAGTAATGCTATAACTAGTACTGAAACAGTATTTTACACTTTGTGTTTCTGTGTGGGTGCAAACTGATGAAATCTTTACATAGTATATACTGAATCGATCTTCTGTATATAAAGATAATTGAAAATGAAAAAAAAAAAAACCTTGGTGTTAAATTGGAAATTGCATAGATAATTAATCAATATTCTAAAAAAAAAATCATGTAGGATCTCTGTCCTTAATGTGATGTACATTGTGAATTCATACTATAACTAGTACTCCAACAGTATTTTTCACTTTGTGTTGCTATGTGAGTGCAAACTGTTGAAATCTTCACGTAATATGTACTAAACTGATCTTCTGTATATAAAGAGAATTGAAAATGAATCTTGATGTGAATGGAAGGGGAGAGGGAGCAGGAAAGGAGAGGGTTGCGGGTGGGAGGGAAGTTTTGGGGGTGTGGGGATCCATTGTAATCCATAAGCTGTATTTTGGAAATTTATATTCTTTAAATAAAAGTTTTATAAAAAAGTACTATAAAAAAGCATTTCTTTGTGTACATGAAAGTCAGAGCAACATAGAGAGAGGGATAGAGTGACACAGAGAGTGGGACATACACACACACACACAACAACAACAACAACAACAACAACAGATCTTTCATCTGATGGTTTATTCTTAAAATGTCTCAACAGCCAGGCTTGGGCCATGCCACTTCCAGGACCCTGGAACTGTGTCTCGTCTCTTCTGTGAGTGACAGGATCTGAGGCCATTGCACCATCACTACTGCCTCCCCCATATATTAGCAGGAAGCTGGAATGTAAGAGGAGGCAATACTCAATCGCTGGGTGTCTGTTTTGGGATATAGGCATCGCCATTGCTACCCTAACCCACCACACCATGATGCATGCCCCACTGTTGAAGTTATGTTGAGATGGCATTGAGTATTTAGATTACTTTGCGTGAGATGGATATTTGAATGCTTTTAATTCTTCCAACTCATGAACAGGGGCTGTCATTCAATTTTTATGGTGTCTTCAATTTCTTTTTTTAAAGTTTACAAATTTTCACTGTAGAAATTATTCACTTCCTTGATACATTTATTCCCAGATCATTTGTTGGTGGCTATTATAAATGGGATTGATTTCTTTTTCTCTAACTTTTTGTTGTTGTTGTTGTAAAATGATTGTGGGTTTTATACATTGATTTTGTGTCTTGGAACACTAATGAATTCATTTATCAGTTCTAACAGGTTTTGGGTGGAGTGCTAGGGGTTATCACTTCATCTGCAAACAGGGATATTTGAACTTATCTTTTCTTATTTGGATACCCTTTGCTTCTCTTTCTTAATATCCCTGGATGAGACTTCTAGAGCTTAATTGGTAAACATGGTAAGAGTGGATATTCCTGTTTACTTCTTAAAGTAAATTCTTTCAATTCTCCCATTTAGTATAATGCTGGCAATGAATTAAACAACTATAGGCTTTATTGATGTATGTGTTTATTGATGTATATGTTTATTGGTATATGTGTTGCTCCTATACATGCCCATTTAGGCTTTTATCATAAAGGAATGTTGAATGTCATTAAATGCTTTTTCTGAATCTATTGAGATGAGTATATGGATTTTTTAAAACCTTATTCTGTTTATATGATAGATTATGTGTTTTGGTTTCCTTAGATTGAACTGCACTTGCATCCCTGGCATACATGCCAGTTATAGGTAGAGATTTCTTCCCCTCATTACTTGAAAAGAGAAGCACAAAAAATTGAGGTAGGCCATCACACAAATTGGGCACAATGACTTTTACAGAAAAATCTGTGACAAAATAACGAATTGTACAAACTTTTCTAAGTTACACAGATAGTCCCAAAGACATAAGATAGTGAGACCATGCAGTGCTGGTATAAAAGGATACCATAGACTGAGTCATTTAATAAGAAAATAAAATTATTTTTCATGGTACTGGAATCTGGACAGTGCAAGGTTGACAGGTCACATCATGTGAGTGCGTTTGTGGTGTGTTAATCCCATGACAATGGGAAGGGCAAGAACGGACACGAAGAGACAGAGCCTGCTTTTCTTACCAAGTCACTCTCATGATAACTCATGCATTCCCATGGAAATGGCCTGAATCCATGGAATCAGTGGCTTTTGCAGTAAAAGACTCTGTCAGCAATGTGTCCTAGGACATTGGTTGGTATGCTGTAATGTCTTTGGTTTAAAGTGGGTGTTTTTGTGTTGTTTCATGTATCTTCTCCAGGTGTAATCAACATTGGCAACAACTGCAAATTTCAATGTGGCCAAAGCTACAGAGTTTTTGATATTGTACTGCCATTGTGATTCAGCTCCCTAGGGCAGGGTGGGTTCTCTAGGAGCTCTGGAGATTGTGCACCCAACTATGGCATGAGGTGCTTGTCAGATTCTGCTTGTTATGTGAGGCCAGAGGCAACCCTGTGGGCCCAGGTAGGTGCTGTATAGTGCAATTAATAGTAGGCAAGGGCACCTGCCCACCTCTGAGAGCTGCCTAGCGGATGGGCAATACCAGTGAACCAAATTTCACAGGAGGCTGCACCACAGGTTACTGTGGTTTGCTAGCTAAGGGAAGTCTGTCCATATGTTTCCATAGCTGAGGATGGGTAGGCAGGCAGAACACCTGTTTGTCAGAACCTCAGTGGTCTGTGCCTCTAAGCATGGCTTGTTGCACTATTTCTTGAGGCCACAGGAGGGTCGATGGAGCAACTGAATTGTTTCATATGGATCTTGGTGTGCCTAGTCATTCAGTAAACCACTGGAGAAACCACTGGTTTCCTCAGCTTCCATGAATAAATACATTTAGGACTTGTGGCCTCGTTGATGTTAGGGCTGAGTGTGGCTACGTACAAGGCAGGCAGGATATGCGATAGTTTACTGAATGCTTACTGGAACCAAAGGCTGACCCCCAGCACCTTTACATTCCAATGAAATTCAATATAAGTTTTTAAAGAGACATTCAAACTATCGTGTTGTGGAGTCTTCAGAAGCCACCTGGGTTGGGAAGAACCCCCAGCTAGATTTAATTCAAGCTCTTATCTTCCTGTATGTCGGAGTACAACCAGGAGAACTTGAGAGATGTAAAGTAAATTTTATTTAATGCAAAGAGAAATTACACACACAGCTGGGAGTACATGCAGCCTCCATCCATGAGGACAGAAGGGCTTCTTCCCCCACCTAAGTTGAGGTTGTCATTTATGGGATGGGGCAGGTGCCTGGAGATCACCTAATTGAAAATTCATAGTAGGTGATATTTAGGTAGGACGTGAGTACCACTCATTTCTCTAACTCCTTTTTGGAAATCTGAAAAGTGTCATGCATGGCCCCTTAGGGATGGAGCACACACACATGCTTATCTCTAGGAAAGTGTCATAGTGTCTCACACATGATGGAAGTAAGCCTCCGGTGCATGAAGGGAATATATGCCAGGCCTTCAGTCATACTGGACATGTGCAGAAGCATGTCTAAAAAGAGGTGAGTTTGGGTACTGCATCTGTGTGCTGGCTCAGGTGCTGACAGTCCCTCAGCAAGGACTTCCCTTTTAGCTGCCTACCTGTCCACAATACAACCTTCTGCCCCTGATCTCCCAAAGCTCACATCTTCCTCACATACAGGCAAAACTCATTCCATCCCAATAGCTGCACAAACCTTAACTAATTCACTATCAATTCAAAAGTACAATGTCCGGAGTTCCATCCGATTGAGATATGTTTGAGATTTAAGGGATGACTCTTCTGGAGCAAATGCACTGTGAGCCTGTGTAAATAGGCTACCCAAATACAATACCTACCCAAATACAATAGTGAGGCAGGCTTAGGATAAACGTTTCTATACCAAAAGGGATACTATGACAAGAAGAAATGGGTAACTGACCCCAACCAAGTCTGAAAACCAACAGAGAAAACACCAAATCTTAAAGCTGGAGGAGAGTAAACTTTTTTAACTCCATGCATGTTTTCTGCACACACTGGGGCACTGGGGCCTATTTGTTCCTTGGAGGCTGGGCCTCCAAGTCCTTAGGAATCTCCTGTCCTCCACCGCTTATCTGGGCTCAGCCTGCAATTCAGCTCCCTTTGGGTTGGACTCTGGTGTTTGAATCCTTCCTATGCTTGTCTGTACACTGGAAGCACTACAGTTCTAGCATCTCAAGAGTGGCTCTACACCTTGTCACACTTCAGTGGTTATGCCCCTGGGACAGTGCCTATGGAGGCTCTAAGACCATAGGTGGAATCCTTTAAATCTAGGCAGAAGGAAGCTGTAACCTCCCAGCTCCTCTGGTCTGTGTCTCTGCATAATTAACACCACATGCTTTACACCAAGATTTGCTGCTTGTGCTTCTGGACACGTGGGCCAAGTATTGCTTGGGACCAGTTGAGCACTTTTGGAGTGATCAAGTACTACAGTGGAAATCAGGGAGCAGACACTTGATGCACCCCGGGAGAGTGAGCCCAAGATCCAGTAGTCTGAGCAGGGACAGGATGACACTATGGCAGCTTTTAAGATCTCTGAGATGTTTTGAGTTCTTCCTCTTATTGTTTTGATGAAAATCCCCTGGCTTTTTTCCATTCACACTAATCATTTCCTCAGCAACTTGGCCACCCACCTCTTTTGAGTTCTCTCTAGAATAAGACTTTCACTGTTTATACTGGCATCATTGAGCATCCCAAATCTTTCCACCTTGAGTCCATCCATTTTCATGGTGAATTCTGTCTTTAAGAAATCTCTTTCCCCTAAATAGCACTGTAGATGGCTAAAAGCAGCCCTGCAGCAATTAAACACTTTGCTGCTTGCGTATTTTTTTGTACTAGGTATTCTAGTGTGTCACTCTTAATTTGTGCCAAAGTCCTGGGCATGGACACAGTTCACTCAAGTTCTTTGCAATAGCACAAGCATACCTTAAAATTCATAGTACATGGAATTAAAAGAAACAGTTATTTTGGTGCAAAAGTAAACCTATGCATAGCTATTTTGTAATATCTGTTTTCTATGAACTCTTCCTATGAAACATGGGTTGCTCTAAAACACACTTACCATTTAATTCCATTTCTCATGAATGCTTTGAAGATGGTTTATATAATCACCGTTGTCTTTCCTCCAGTTCCAGTACCTTGTTCCAAATTTTTATCTGACACGTCATCAGAATAGTCTTACTGTCCACATTTCTTCCAGTATTCTGATCATGACCACTAAAATAATCTCTAGAAATTTCTAGACTTTCTCCAGTCTTCTCTTATCCTGACTCCTTTGCAGAATTTCCCATAAAACTGTATTTACAACACTTCTTGTAGCCTGGTCCCTCGAATTTTTGTAGCACCTACCCATTGCCAAGCTCCAATAAAGTATTTGTTACAGCAAGAATTTTATTCCTGGCATTAGTTTTTTGGCTTTCATCATTTTATGTTGCTACAACAGAATTTCACAGTCTGGATCAATTATAGGGAGAAGAAATTTATTTCTCACAGTTAGAGATGCTTGGAAACTCCAGTGAAGAGCTGTATCTGGCGAGGGCCTTCGTGGTGCCTCCTCCGTTGGTGACCTGCAGAAGAACAAGGAGAGTGCTTGAGACAGAGTTCCCTTTTTAACAAAGCCACTTTTCCAGTAACTAACTCACTCCCATGATAATGGCCTCAATCCATCTTGAGGGCCCTGCTAAACCCCTCTCAAGGGATCCATTTGCCAATGCCATTACTTGGCAACCAGATTTCAGCTTGAGTTTTGGAAGGGGAATTCAAACCATAACAGCATGTATGGAAATATCTTATTGTGTACTCATAATTGTGTAGAAAACAACCACTGACTCGCCAGGTGACTACACTAAAGATTCTTCTCCATTTCCCATTAGAAAGGTAAACTTGAAAGCCAATTACATAAATCATTTAGGAATTGAGTGAGATAAAAAGTGAATATTTAGTAAATCGTGGACTAATTCTCCTTGCAAATACCATGTTGTTCTGGTATGAGACTGCCAGACTCTCCATTTGGGGTGTATGTTAACTATTTCCTCAGCTCTGAGGGTCATAGGCGGGCTTAATCCCTGTCATACCCTAGTTTTTACAAAGTAGCTTGCAAAGTCTTGCTACATACCCATTCAAAGTCAGTATAGCCTCTTTTTTTTTTTTTTAAACTGGATACCTAACTTGTGGCTAAGTGTCCATCCAAGGATCTTTGCTATTTTCTATTTTTATTTATTTGAGAAGAAGATTTACTGACAGAAGGAGAGACAGATAGAAAAGTCATCCAATCTCCAAATGGCCACAACAACCAGAGCTAGGACCACCGTGAAACCAGGTGCCAGGAGATTCCTCCAGGTCCCCCACGTGAGTAGAGGGGCCTACGAGGTTGTGCCATTTTCCACTGCTTTCCCAGCCATCAGCTGAGAGCTTCACTGGAAGAGGAGCAGGCAGCTCACAAATTGGTACCCATGTGGGATGCCGGCACCCCAGGTGGAGGCCTAGTCTACAAAGCCACAGTGCTGACCCCGAGGAAAGCCTCTTAATGGAACAAACCCTCTTTTACTATGTCTTGTGTCTCAGATATGACATGATGTTAGAAAACTATGCCTCTTAGAAATTACAGGTTGGGCCGGCACTGTGGCGTAATGGGTAAAGCCATCACCTTCAGTGCCCGCATCCCATACGGGTGTCGGTTTGAGTCCCGGTTGCTCCACTTCCAATCTCCAGCTCTCTGCTATGGCCTGGGAAAGTAGTAGAAGATGGCCCAAGTTCTTGATCCCCTGTACCCACGTGGGAGACCTGAAAGAAGCTCCTGGCTCCTGGCTTCAGATTGGTGCAGCTCTAGCCATTGCAGCCAATTGGGGAGTGAACCAGCATATGGAAGACTCTCTCTCTCTGCTTCTCCTTCTCTGTGTGTAACTATAACTTTCATGTAAAATAAATAAATCTTTTTTAAAACATTGCAGGTTATCATTTGGGGCTCTCACAAAGCCCACAAGTTCAGCTAATTATAAATTTATTTATTTATTTGAAAGTCAGAGTTACACAGAGAGAGAAGGAGAAGGAAAAGAGAGAGAGAGAGAGAGAGAGAGAGAGAGAGGTCATCCATCTGCTGGTTCACTCCCAAATTGGCCACAATGGCTGGAGCTGCCCCGATCTGAAGCCAGGAACCAGGAACTTTTCCAGGTCTCCCACACTTGTGCAGGGGCCCAAGCACTGTGGCCATCTTCCACTGCTTTCCCAGGCCAGAGCAGAGGGCTGTATTGGAAGTGGAATAGCCAGGATTGAACCAGTGCCCATTTGGGATGCTGGAACTGCAGGCAGTCGCTTTTCCTGCTACACCACAGCTCTGGCCCTAGCTAATGTGTTTTGAGGAAACACGATCCTATATCGAAGCCCTCCAAAGGTCTACTTCATGAACCTTTTCCTGTGCAGCAAGTAAGAAGATTTGTGCTTTCCCTTTCTCTCAGCAGAGATCCTTTTTCAGGCCAGGCCTCAGCCTCAGGTATATCCAGCATCAGCACATGTCCCAAGGAAAAAGGGCTGTCCATACTCAGCTTTTTATAAAGTTGTTTTCCATGAAAAATTTTAGTTCATCTAGTCCTCCTTGCTTCCAGAGCTCTCTGAAACTTTTAAAATATGTCTACTAAAGTTTAATTGGGATTTCTAGTTTCCCCCACCTGAGGGGAAATATTGTAATCTAAGGCTTATTAGTATCCTACACAAAATGCTAAACATCTTCTTATCCTGCTTTATAAACCGTATTGTAAAGGGGTTGGCTGGTAAGTGCCCTTATCCTTTGTTTATCGGTACTTTTTTTTTTAAGTTATTTTTTTGACAGGCAGAGTGACAGTGAGAGAGAGAGACAGAGAGAAAGGTCTTCCTTTTTGCTGTTGGTTCACCCTCCAATGGCTGCCATGGCTGGCGCCCCGCACTGATCTGATGGCAGGAGCCAGGTGCTTCTCCTGGTCTCCCATGGGGTGCAGGGCCCAAGCACTTGGGCCATCCTCCACTGCCCTCCCGGGCCATAGCAGAGAGCTGGCCTGGAAGAGGGGCAACGGGGACAGAATCTGGCGCCCCGACCAGGACTAGACCCCGGTGTGCTGGCACCACAAGGTGGAGGATTAGCCTATTGAGCCGCGGCGCCAGCCATATTTATAGGTTCGGAAGATGTTTTATGTCTGTTTACATCATTCCCGATGATGGTAAAGTCCAGTGGTGAGAAAAATTAAATCTTCCTATTGTCTGGTTCCTCCCTGTCCTCTTCACTATACCTTGGTGAGTTTTATATCCATCAGAGATCAACCACAAAATGAGAACCTTCATTACTACGATAAGCACTGGCAATCTAACTAGCAGATGTAGTGATCACTGGAGTTCAATGGGAGGTGGTTGGGGTTGTTTGAACCTACTGCTTGGGAACTGAGTACAGCCAGCTTGATGCTGGGACCTTGGAATTTGGCAGGGGCTCAGAGACCTGCGACTCAATCCTTAGGACGTGCTCTTTGGTGACTCCTAGGATACCTGGGGCTTACACTGATGCAGGTTCTGGAAGTTACTAAGTATGTCTATACGTAGTGTTAATTTCCTGAGTGAAGGCTACGGCTGCTACCATGGAGAAAGCTGGTACTGAGACAACACTGAAACAGGTTTATAGTACCCGCCTAGCTTGTACTTTATAGGGGTCTGGCCAAGAAGAAATGCCAGTCATCATTTCCCATCCCTCGTGTGGCAAAACACGCAGGAGGCCAAACAGGAAAGAGGTTTGGAATACCAAGACAGCAAATGGACCCCGAGCCACTCCATCTTTGTCACTGCCTTTGGCCAGGAGAAACAAAGAGACTAATTCCATGGAAAATAAGCCTTCAAAATTTCTTAAGTCAATGAGAAGTATCAGTATACTAGGACTTCAGCTTCATTTATTAGGTTTCATTTATGATTGAGATGACATAATGGACTTTAGAGGTTTTTCAAGTCTTCCTGCCGCATGCAATGACATTTCTACTGCCAGGACAACAAAAAAACAAATGTAAGGGAAATTCCAAAGGTTGGGGTTATTTTCAGTAATTGTGAATCTTCCCCCTTTCATCTTGGGAGAATTAAGAGATTCTACTCTCCTTAAGGTGGAGCTGAAACACTACCTTTCCTTGGGTGGAGACCCTCACTTGGGGGGAGCTGCAGCACTCTGAGAAGGCTTGGGTGTAGGTCCAGCACTCTTCCCTGCCGTGGATGGTGATCCAGCACCTGGCCCTCCTGGGGGTGGAGGAGCAGCTCCAGGCGTTTTCGCGGGTGGAGGAGCAGCTCCAGGCGTTTTCGCGGGTGGAGGAGCAGCTCCAGGCGTTTCCGCGGGTGGAGGAGCAGCTCCAGGCTTTTCCGCGGGTGGAGGAGCAGTTTTCTCTTTTTCCTCAGAGGATTTCTTCCTCTTGCAAAGGAAACAGAACAAACATAAAAGCAAAAGCAATAATAAAATCAACAAAATAAGTAGCCAGATATAAAGGATGCTTCTTTGGTTTTTTTGTCTTTTTGTTCTTTTAGCAGGGGGTCCACTGTCAATACTACCTCCTATACCTTCGTCTTCACAGGTGGGTGGGTCCCACTTAGAGTCACAGTGGCAGTGGTCTTTGCTGTTACAGACTCCATGCCCATGGCAGAATTTACTTGAACAATTATATACTGGAGGTACCACAATGGTGCACTTCCTGTTGACACATACAGAGTTTATATCACACTCTGTACCATCTTTCACATCACCAATGTCAGCTCTGGTCATCCCGAAGTGGTAGTCAGTGCCCCAACAAGAAGTGTCGTTGATGTAAATCCAATGCACAGAAGTATGGTCTTCTGTAATGATGAGTCTTCTCACAGAGTCACACTGGATTCTTCCACACATAACATCCGTTGTATTACATGCTGTATATGATCCACTATGATTACCACAATTACCAAAACGATCACCACGGCTATTTATTTCACTGTAGCACAGCTCCTTTGCATTTGTGGCTTCCTCACCAAAAATTTGTTTGCACTGCCTGTCCCGGGAAGGGCATCTTTTGTTGTAGCATTGGCTAGTTCCCATGCAAGTCTGTCCATTTTGCACATAGACGTCTTCTGGACACTCCTCTGATGTTCCGTTGCACCACTCTGGAAGATCACATTCATTTTCCTGTTCTCTACACATTTCCCCTATTTCCCTGAACTGGCAGTCCTTGCAACAAGGCCCAGAAGCACAGACAGCCCCAGGTTTCAGAGTACAGTTTGTAAAACAACAGGCATCTTGTTCACACTGCTTATAGGTTCCACAGTCACACTGCTCGTTTACATCAACCAGACTGTCTCCACATATGTGTCTTGTGCGATGTGGTATGTTGCGCATACAGGTTGTCGATTGCGCAGTTCTATATAAAACTTCTATACTGCAGTTGCTAAATGTTCCTGTCAGATTTCTACCTAGAGACATTACACATTTGGACTTCCCACATGTACATTTCCCGAGATCATGATTCATATACAAAGTATGACCAATCTCATGTGACATATCAAGTACAAATTCAAGAAAGTCCTCATCTGATATAAATTCAAGAGCTGTACAGCTATTCTGTTTGCATACACTTCCATATATTGAATCACCTGGATATGAACTCTTAAAATACAGCCAAATATGTGCAATATCATGTGGCATTCGGGCATCCAAATACATTACCTTCCATTTGCAAAATTCATTTAGTGTTTTAGTAATATCTGTGTACTTTGGCAGGTAGTTTTCTTCATTCCAAATCTCCAATCCAACTAAAGCAATAAACACATCAATGTTATTATAAACGGAATTTAATATATTCATCACATCTAATGTATCCTGTATCATCTGTGTGATATTGCCATTCCGGAAAAGGAATCGTAGATGGTCTTGAACCACTGCTAATTCTACATTCCATCTGTGGGTCCACATCCCCTCATAGTTTTCTTGCATAAGAGGGCGATTCTTACTGTCTTGAAACCCTAGTTGCTCTGCTATCTCTTCTGCTGATTGCCATTCTGTAGACTGGAATTCTGTCTCATTGTAATGTTGTCTATGAATCAGATGTTCATGTGTGGTAGAAAACTTTTTGGGCTTGATTTCATACACAATGCCATTTATCTGTAGCATTCCTTGCAAGCCCCCGGAACAGGAGCTGAGAGCAACAGTGGATTCTGGCTGTCCTTCCACATAACCCTGATAGTAGCAGTCATCCTGGATAAAAGGCTGATCTTCATGGAGAGCTCCCTCGTCTGTGTAGGTGAACACAGGGAAGTGTCTGAATGCCAAAAGCTTTCTGACCTTCATATGGATAATGTGTCTCTGTCCCTCAATGTGCAGGCTATAGGAGAGCCAGCCTGGAGTCTTCATACCTTTCCCAGTGCCAGTTAACCTCAAGGGTATTACCACTTCCGAGTGCTTGTGTTGTTGACAGTGCCCAATGTGGAGCCATCCAGAAAGGAAGAGACTCACTCCCAGCCAGAGTTTCAGGATAGTGAACCTCCCATGCAGCAGGACCTCAGCCACAGCCATGAGAGCAAAGCCAGGTAGGCAGGAGACACTGCAGTCTTTGCCTCTCTTTAAGTTGCTTGCATTCAGCCTGAATTTAGTGGCATTTCTTCTGACAGAGCCAATCCATCAGAGTAGAGAGCTGAAAGAACAAAGAAAATCAGGAGAGTCAGGGGCAGCATTAAGAGTTGGTGAACATGGAGGAACAATGGGCGTGTGTGTGTGTGTGTGTGTGTGTGAGTTAAAATTGATTTGTGTGTGGCTCAACACATGAGTCAATATGTGCATTGGAGATGCTGTTAAAGATTGGTGACCCACACTCAGAATGTGGATGTTCAAGATGATGACAGTAGGCTAAGGGTTGAGAAATATTGAACCTAGCTGAAGGACACATGAATTCATTACACTGATGCCCAAATATACAAATATGAGGGAACTTCACAATGATTATGGAAAGATAGAACTAAGAGATGTTTATTTTGGTGCAAAGATTTTGAAACACATGCTTAGTTGTTTTCATAACACACATTTGCCATCAGCCATTTGAGACCCCTCATAGGTGTGGATATTTCTGCAATGAAAATTGTTAAATGGTCTTAAAGTAAAGACAAAAATATCTTATTCTAGTGGGGGAATCTTTTATACATATTGACTTAGAATAAACATACATAGTTCTTCCTTTGAATTTCAACTGATAAATAAGTTAGTCACATCACTGAGGAGATCCATGTATAAAATATGCACTGTATATGTGTAATTTTTTCTACTATGTACTTCTGTGCAACAAATAATTTCCTGTCCTGTATTCATCTAATTTTGTTAAGATGCAAAATATCCATCAGTTGTCATTCCAAAGTCATATGCTTTGGAATGGAGACTTTAATTCAATAAAACTATAGAGTAGTGTGAAAGGAGGGAGGAGTCCCTTGGGGTGATAGATGTTACCCAAATAAGCTTATATTTGATTATCTTCATAGGAATCCTACCATTTTCCCAAACCACTGGCCATATAAAATGAAAATGGTATCCAGCTAGCTGGAGAAGTAACAATGGAAGATGGCAGAATGATGAAAATGAAACAAAGTACCTTTGTAAATGTTAAGGAAATCAGTGAACCCACAAGGAAAGGATGAATGGGGTGAGGTAATATTAGCGGGGCAAAGACATCAAGACAGCTAGCATTGTAGGGTTAGAAAGTACCCACCTCCCGAGATTGATCTAGCAATGTATTTATTGAAAAATAAAATGAGATACACATATATAATTTGTATAGAAACATATCAACAACAGTATGATCTCAGTAATACAAAGACAAATTTCATCACATTTTCTGAAAATAAAAATCTGGTTCCAGCTCAGCACCTCTTTTATCTATGCTGGTTTGTTGCTTTTCTCTTGAATCAAACATTCATAAAGTCACATAATCTGTAAACACTTTGTTGCAGACTTCATGAGCACAGATGGCTCATATAGGCCTAGATTAATTAATGGTGTGGAGTATGAATTTAGGAAAAGTGTTGGAAGAGAGATATACATTATAATACCTTAAAATTACATTCAGTATTTATTATTATTATTATAAAGCTTTTATTTAAAGAATATAAATTTCCAAAGTACAGCTTATGGATTACAATGGCTCCCCCCCATTACTTCCCTCCCACCCGCAACCCTCCCCTTTCCCGCTCCCTCTCCCCTTACATTCACATCGATTCATTTTCAATTCTCTTTATATACAGAAGATCAGTTTAGTACATATTACGTAAAGATTTCAACAGTTTGCCCTCACATGGCAACACAAAGTGAAAAATACTGTTGGAGTACTCGTTATAGTATTAATTCACAATGTATAGCACATTAAGGACAGAGATTCTCATGATATATATATTTTTAAATTGATTAATTTTCTATGCAATTTTCAATTTAACACCAAGGTTTTTTTTTTCATTTACAATTATCTTTACATACAGGAGATCGATTCAGTGTATACTATGTAAAGATTTCATGAGTTTGCACCCACACAGAAACACAAAGTGTAAAATACTGTTTCAGTACTAGTTATAGCATTACTTCACATTGGACAACACATTAAGGACAGATCCCTCATGAGACGTAAGTACACAGTGACTCCTGATGTTGATTTAACAATTTGACACTCTGGTTTATGGCATCAGTAATCTCCCTAGGCTCTAGTCATGAGTTGCTGAGGCTATGGAAGCCTTTAGGGTTCACCAACTGCAATCTTACTCCGACAGGGTCATAGACAAAGTGGAAGTTCTCTCCTCCCTTCAGAGAAAGGTACCTCCTTCTTTGATGGCCCCATTCTTTCCACTGGGATCTCACTCACAGAGATCTTTCATTTAGGTCTTCTTTTTTTTCCAGAGTGTCTTGGCTTTCCATGCCTAAAATACTCTCATGGGCTCTTGAGCCAGATCCAAATGCCTTAAGGGCTGATTCTGAGGCCAGAGTGCTATTTAGGACATCTGCCATTCTATGAGTCTGCTGTGTGTCTTGCTTCCCATGTTGGATCATTCTCTCCCTTTTTGATTCTATCAGTTAGTATTAGCAGACACTAGTCTTGTTTGTGTGATCCCTTTGACTCTTACACCTATCAGTGTGATCAACTGTGAACTGAAATTAATCACTTGGACTAGTGAGATGGCCTTGGTACATGCCACCCTGATGGGATTGTATTGGAATTCCCTGGCGTGTTTCTAACTCCATCATTTGGGGCACGTCTGATTGAGCATGTCCCAAATTGTACATCTCCTCCCTCTCTTATTCCCACTCTTATATTTCACAGGGATCCCTTTTCAGTGAAAAACACCTAAGAATAATTGTGTGTTAATTACAGAGTTCAACCACTAGTACTAGAATAAAAAAATACTACAATGGATAAAGTATTACATTGTACAACAACAGTCAGCCCAAGAGCTGATCAAGTTACTGTTTCTCATAATGTCCATTTCACTTCAACAGGTTTCCCCTTTGGTGATCAGTTAGTTGTTGGCAATCAGGGAGAACATATATTTGTCCCTTTGGGACTGGCTTAATTCACTCAGAATGATGTTTTCCAGATTCCTCCATCTTGTTGCAAATGACTGGATTTCATTGTTTTTGACTGCTGTATAGTATTCTATAGAGTACATGTCTCATAATTTCTTTATCCAAATGTATGCTTTGAATTCCCTGTGATCTTTTGCTATGAGGTTCCCTTCGTTTACTTTCTTTCATGTTGATGGCCGTGTTTCTGTGTTTCTGTGTGTAACACATCTTTAAGCATCTTTTGCAGGGCTGGACTAGTGGCAACAAATTCTTTCAGTTTCTGTTTACAATGAAAGGTCTTTATTTCACCTTCATTCACAAAGGAGAGCTTTGCAGGATATAATATTCTGGGCTGGCAGTTTTTCTTTCTTAGTACCTGGGCTATGTCTTGCCATTCCCTTCTAGCTTGTAGGGTTTCTGATGAGAAGTCTGCTGTGAGTCTAATTGGAGACCCTCTGAGAGTAATATGACATTTCTCTCTTGCACATTTTAGGATCTTTTCTTTCTGTTTCACTGTGGTGAGTTTAATTACAACGTTTCGTGGTGAGGATCTCTTTTGGTCATGTTTACCAGGGGTTCTGTGAGCTTCCTATACTAGGATGTCTCTGTCCTTCTCCAAACCTGGGAAATATTCTGCTATTATCTCACTAAAAAGGCATTCTAATCCTCTCTCCCTCTCCATGCCTTCAGGAACTCCTAGAACTCGAATGTTGGGTTTTTTAATAGTATCCTGTTAATTCCCAACAAATTTTTTAGATTTCTAATTTCCTCTTCTTGTCTTTGGTTTGACTGTATATTTTCCTGTGCTCTGTCTTCTAAGTCCGACATTCTCTCTTCTGCCTCACCCATTCTGGTTGTAAGGCTCTCTAATGTGTTTTTCATTTGATCTATTGAATTCTTCACTTCATTATGATTTCTCGTCACTATCACAGTTTCATGTTCTACTAGTTGTTTCATTGCAGCTTGATTCCTCCTTAATATTTCATTTGCACGAGAGAGATTTTCTACCTTGTCCATTAAGGATTTCTGTAGTTCAAGAATTTGTTTTTGAGTACTTCTTAGTGTTCTTATCAATTTTTTGAGATCCGCTTCTTGCATTTCTTCTATCTCATCATCTTTGTAGTCTTGAATTGGGGTGTCTTTTTCATTTGGGGGTGTCATAGTGTCTTCCTTGTTCTTGTTACCTCGGTTTTTGCGTTTGTTGTTTGGCATATTGGTTTCTTCACTGTGGTGTTTTTTTCTTGTTATACTATGACTCTAGATAAGTGGACTCTCTGCTTTCAATGGAGCCTTAGAGGCTTGAGATGGGTGTGGCCTGAGAGCTCTGTTTGGTTCCTCAGGGTTGAGGGTGTGCCAAAGGTGACACTCCCAGGTTAGGTGTGGTAAATCTCTGTTTCTTTCTTTATTTTTGATTCAAAAGGGAAGTAATTCCGCACAGCTGAATGGAATTGGGGGTGGTTAGCAGGCAAATGATATACCCACAGGAGCCAGAGATCGGAAGCTCTTTCCCAAGGACCACAGAGGGAATCTCTGCGGCCTTCAGTGTGGGTTCAAATTCTCCTGCAGTCTCACCACTGGGCCACCAAGGCTACCAAACTGTAGCGTCTCTGGAGAGTACTCACGTGGTGAATTCCGTGAGTTCTCTCCCCCACAGTCTCTTTTTTCACAGTCTCAGTTCATTAGCACTACACATTATTAGGTTCTAATCTCCTGTTATTTCACCCCCACGCCCAGAGTCAGGTTTTTCTGCTATGCTCAGGGCTGGTGCAGACCTGAGGTCGCCCTGCTTATGACGTATGTCCAAAATGGTGCCTGCTCTTTGTCTTGCTCACCTTTGAGAGGTGGGCGGAGATAGAGAAACTTGTGTCCGTATCGGTCACTTTTTTCTTTCTCTCTCTCTTCTAGTTAGCCTGGTGAACTTTTCCCCACAGGGTTTCAAGCCTTTTTCGCTCTAGTCTCCTCTTTCCACTTCCCTGCCGGTGTCTCGGACTATTGAGGTTCGGCTCACCTCGTATTCCAGCACTGGTGCGTTGAGTCTGCCGCTGGTGTCCCGAAATGCGGGCTCCCACCCTCTCCACACAGGTCTACTGTGAATTACTAGTTCCGGAAGAGTTTCCTCTGCTGTTTCTTCCCCTACTCTTCCTTGAACCTGCAGTATCCCCACTTTTATTAAACTGTCTCTCCCCGAACTATCGGTGTGCTCCCTTCCTATTCCACCATCTTGCCCAGCTCACATTCAGTATTTTACAGATAAAGTGCTTTTTTCATTATTTACTGAGAGTACCCAGGTATTCATCAGGTTGCTAAAATAAAGACATTATTAAAATAATGAGGCCAAGAACTACCAAGTTGTTTGAAAACAGAGAGAAAAGACACAGGAAAATGAGATCTACAATGAGGAATCTAAAATGCTCTGATCAATTCAGTTTCCCACAGTGGAAGGCACAGAAAAGAACTATGGGGGGCAGAGCCAACAGGGCAGAATAGTGAGGGTGCGCACTGATAGTCCGGGAAAAGATAATTTAACAAAAGTGGAGTTATGGTAGTCTCAGGGAAAGGCTCGGGAAAAAAAAATTGCAGAGGCAACCTTTCCAGATCTAGTGGATGCGACAGGGAGGACCTATGGGGAGAGCAAGCTGCCCACGGCTCGGAAGCCTGTCTGTGGAGTCTGTGCACTAGCGCTGGAAGGGGAGGTGAGACAAAAACCTCAGTAGCCTGATTCGTTGGTGAGGAAACGGCAGAAAGAGCCTAGAGAGAACAAGGCTTGAAGCCCCGCTAGGGAAAGTTCACCAGGCTGACTGGATGAGAGAAAAAAATGAATAAATAAGGAGAAACGGCACGGACACGAGCCTCTCTCTCCACTCACCTTACCTAGCCGAGCAAGACAAAGAGCAGGCACCATTTTGGACATGCGTAAAGCAGTGCCTGCCATCAGCCAAGCAGAAAAACCTGACTCTGGTGGGGAGAAATAACAGGAGGTTAGGACCTAGTGAAGGTGTGGAGCTAATGAACTGAGACTGTGAAAACCTGAGGGTGGGAGAGAGAACTCACGGAGTACACAAACTCAGTAACCTTGGCAACCTGGTGGGAGACTGCAGAGAAATTTGACCACACTGAGGGTTGCATAGACCCTTTGTGTGGTCCTTGGGGTAGAGCAGATGAATACCCACATGGGCCAGATTTCATTCATCGACTACCCTCAATTCCTCTCAGCTGTGCGGAATTACTTCACTTCTAAGTCAAAAAAAAAAAAAAAGGAGCGAGAGAGAGCGAGAGAGAGAACAACCTGGGTGAGTCACCTTGGGCTCACCCTTAACCCTGAAGAACCAAACAGAGCTCTCTGGCCACACCCCTCACAGCCTCTAAGGATCCATCAAAAGCAGGCAATCCACTTAATCTAGAGTCGTAGTATAACGAGAAAAACCACTACAGCGAAGAAACCAAAGAATATCTCCACAATGCCAAACAACAAACGCATGAACTGAGGAAGTAAGAACAAGGAAGACACTATGACGCCCCCAAATGAACAAGACACCCCAATTCAGGATTACGAAGATGATGAGATAGAAGAAATGCAAGAAACGGATCTTAAAAATTGATAAGAACATTAAGAAGTTCTCAAAAACAAATTCTTGAACTACAGAAATCCTTACTGGACAGGATAGAAAATCTCTCTCGCGACAGTGAAATATTAAGGAGGAATCAAAATGAAATGAAGCAACTATTAGAATGTGAAACAGTGATAGTGCAGAGAAATCATAATGAAAGAAGAATTCAATAGATCAAATGACAAACACATTAGTGAGTCTTAAAAACAGAATGAGTGAAGCAGAAGAGAGAATATCAGACTTAGAAGACAGAGAACAGGAAAGTATACAGTCGGATCAAAGAAAGGAAAAGGAAATTAGAAATCTAAAAAATACTATTAAAAAACCCAACATCTGGGTTCTAGGAGTTCCTGAAGGCATGGAGAGGGAGAAAGGATTAGAAGGCCTTTTTAGTGAGATACCAGCAGAAAATGCCCTGGGTTTGAAGAAGGACAGAGACATCCTAGTACAGGAAGCTCAAAGTCAAAAGGATCACATAAAGAAGACTAGTGTCTGAAAATACTAACCGATAGAGTAAAAAAAGGGAGAGAACGATCCAACATGGGAAGCGAGATACACAGCAGACTCATAGAATGGCAGATGTCCTAAACAGCACTCTGGCCTCAGAATCAGCCCTTAAGGCATTTGGATCTGGCTGAAGAGCCCATGAGAGTATTTCATGCATGGAAAGCCAAGACACTCAGGCAAAAAAAAAAAAAAAGACCTAAATGAAAGATCTCTGCGAGTGAGATCCCAGTGGAAAGAACAGGTCATCAAAGAAGGAGGTACCTTTCTCTGAAGGGAGGAGAGAACTTCCATTTTGACTATGACCTTGTCTAAATATGATCAGAGTTGGTGAACTCAAAAGGCTTCCATAGCCTTGGCAACTCATGACAAGAGCCTAGGGTGATTACTGACACCATAAACAAGAGTGTCACTTTGTTAAGTCAACAACAGGAGTCACTGTGCACTTGCTCCTCATGTAGGATCTCTGTCCTTAATGTGTTGTAGAATGTAAATTAATGCTATAACTAGTACTCAAACAGTACTTAACACTTTGTGTTTCTGTGTGGGTGCAAACTGTTGAAATCTTTAATTAGTATATACTAATTTGATCTGTATATAAAGATCATTGAAAATGAATGTTGGTTGATGTGAATGGAAGGGGAGAGGGAGCGGGAGATGGGAGGGTTGTGGGTGGGAGAGAAGTTATGGGGGCAGGGAAAGCCATCGTAATCTATAAGCTGTACTTTGGAAGTGTATATTCATTAAATAAAAGTTAAAAAAAAAAGAACTGTGTCAAATTTGGCAGCTTGACTCGTTTATCCTTGGCTTATCTTGTACTTGAATGAAAAATTGACCCCTTCTCTGCAAAATCCCTTTCTTGACTCTTAGGGAATCTTGTATTTGTGAAATGCAGCATCAAGTTCATGTCTACCCATACTTCATTATGTTGAGCTCTGTGGTCCTATGTAATTCTACAAAAATTTCTCTGTGAACAATGTGAAGGCAGCAGAGAGTCAGATCTCCATTCTCAGAATTCCTGTTTACCATACAGACCAGGTGTGTTTTTTGACTTTTGCTTTGATTACCAAAGCTACTTTCAAACCTTTATACTGATGGACAACTTGATTATACTATTATTTACCTTTCCTCCTGATTCTTAACACCAACTCCTGAAATCAATTCTGTACCAGCTAACAAAGCTGGGTATGCTTTAGTGCTTTCTTCTCTGCTAAATTTATCCATATATTAATTGTCTTTAGCAAGCTTGAGGACTCCTAGTGCCTAGTTTTCCTTTTTTCCCTTACAATTAATCTTCAGTGATCTTTAGCTATCTAACCATATCTGTGACCTGTTTTGTGTCACCCTTGATAACCCTAACTCTGCTGTGTTAGTACTTAATTATCAAACATTCTTAATTGAAGCTCAATTGTCAAACCAAAACTAGAAGACTGAAATAATCCTTCCCTTTCCCCCAGTTTTCAAGTTCACAACCTGCACCTTTCATTTCTTTAGCTGAGCTCTAGACTTGATGGTTTCAATCATGTTGACCAACGTCCTCATCTAACATTGGATTATTCCTTGTGACTGCTTTTGTCTGCCCTCCAACACATTGCAAAGTTTCTGGGAAAATAATTCACAGGGTCTATTCAGGGAGGGAGCATAAAATGAGGTAACACAAACAGGGAAAGTTAGCTTGACACCTCAGTCCGCTGTAGGAAGTCATAAAGATACTTGGTTCACACACACCCCTGTTTTTAATAACGTATGCTTTCCTGTCCATGTTGCTTTTTAACTACGTGGGTTTTCTAGATTTCCTGGTGAATACATAGAACCCTCAGTTGAAAATTGATTTTGTGTTTAGCAAGTTGTGATTGCTGAGTTCCAACAATGGTCATATATGTTGTATAGCCACAAATTCACACATCAGGTATTTTCTCCACTCTTTATTGTTGCAGATAAGTGATAGGAGATGTGTTTCTAGCCATCCATGCTCCCAGTCATTAATGTGGCAAGAGTGCCTTGATTGCTTGGGTCATTAAGTAAAATAAAGAGAAGTCTTTATAAAATACCAAGAGTTCCTGAGAGGAAAATTCATCAGAAGAAATTTCTGTGCACAACCACTCTGAATTGTGAGTAAAATTATGATGTGCTGCCTTTGTTTCCGTTGCTCTCTTCATAAATGTTGGGTAATTTTTATTGAATATGAAGTTTTTCTGTGATAGAAAAGGTTATTTC
This sequence comes from Sylvilagus floridanus, assembly GCA_949820135.1. Classification (NCBI taxonomy): domain Eukaryota; kingdom Metazoa; phylum Chordata; class Mammalia; order Lagomorpha; family Leporidae; genus Sylvilagus; species Sylvilagus floridanus. The sequence continues at coordinate 68,722,421 of OX463242.1, forward strand.
CTAATATTGTGGGACTGTTGAGAGTGAACTTAACCAATATCTATCTGTGAGAATTTATTCCCAGGTCCTCAACTTGCACATAGGTAATAAGGCAACAAACTTGTTGCAGTTAACATAGAACACCACAAATGTGTAGGAATGAAACAGAAATCTTGTGATCTGATTGTTGCTTTTACCCTTGAAATACTCCTGCGGAACTGTGGTCTGTTTTTCTCTTGTTGAATATCATGGCTAGTGTTGCATTAAGCCTGTGATTATAAATTAGATTGAAATTAAGTTTTTGCTAAAATTAAAGAAATAAAAAGAAAGTTCAGAAGGAGAGAGAGAGAGAGAGATGGGAAAATATGGTTATCCTCTTAGAATTCTACCTATGAAATACAGGAAATCTGAAATACTTATATTAATAGATTTTTTAAAAATTGAGCCAGAATGTCTTTGCACTCACAATACTATTTTGTACAGTGACTCCAAAGACCATAGACTAAGAGAATACAACATTTTGATGAAAAATTTGGTGTAATTCTGTGTTAGCAAAGACTTCAAAGGAGGCTGTCATACATCATTTTCTATAAACACTGCTTTATTTTTCCCACAGTTTATTCAGATAAATCAAACTCTTCAGCCTCCTTGCCATCTACCTTCTCCTATATACATTCCAATGTGTTCATTTTAAAACTATTGGTATCACCATAGCTAAAAAATTTTTGGGTCCTGAACCAAGTAAGTAGAGTGGAACAGGAAGTAATAAAGTGCATGAATACTTTACAAAGAATACTTTTTTTTTTTTTGACAGGCAGAGTGGACAGTGAGAGAGACAGAGAAAGGTCTTCCTTTTGCCGTTGATTCACCCTCCAATGGCCGCCGCAGACGGCGCGCTGCGGCCGGCGCACCGCGCTCATACGATGGCAGGAGCCAGGTGCTAGGTGCTTTTCCTGGTCTCCCCATGGGGTGCAGGGCCCAAGCATCTGGGCCATCCTCCACTGCACTCCCGGGCCACAGCAGAGGGCTGGCCTGGAAGAGGGGCAACCGGGACAGAATCCGGCGCCCCAACCGGGACTAGAACCCGGTGTGCCGGCGCCGCAAAGCGGAGGATTAGCCTGTTGAGCCACGGCGCCGGCCCACAAAGAATACTTTACAAAGAGTGTGTGTGAATATGTGTGAATTCATGCAAGCACTAGGACTGATGCTTCTACCTTTTTTTAAATTGATTTTTACTTCAGAGATAGAAAGAGAAAGAGGGATACGAGAGATGTTTTCCAACTGCTGATTTAGTCCCCAAATATCCAGAAAACACCTGGATCAGCAGGCTGCATGACTTTGATTTACATGGTGGAGAAAACTGCTGTCAGAAAAAACAAAATCACAGTTGTGAAGAGAGGTGAGTCTTTGGTGTAGCAATTCAGATGCCACTTGGGACTCCTGCATCCCATACAAGATTGCCTGGGCTTGAATTCTGCCTCTGTATCCTGATTCCAGGTTTCTGCCAGTTCAAACACCTGAGACACCACTGGTGATGACTCAAGTACTTGAGTACTTTCCATCCCCTTTGAGACGTGCATGGAGTTCATGCCTCTTGACGCTGGCCTGCCCCAGCCCCGGCTGTTGCAAGCATTTGGGGAGTGAACCAATGGATATAGCTCTTTCAAAATTTTAGACTGATAATAAAAAATTAGTGGAAGAATGTTAGGTCACAAGTAAATTGACTAACTCTGATGTTCAGTAATGCCAGTGTGGGAAGACTGCATTTGGTAGGTTAGCAGTGGTAAAACCATGGAAATAAGTTCAGTTCCTTATGATCCTTGAGAGTTTACTGTGGGACCGATGCGGTCAGTTGTGTCTGCATTTTGTATCTGTCAGTGCCTTTCCATTGCCCCCCGCCCCGCCTCAGGAAGCCCAGTTCTGCACCTTTTCCCTCTTTGGACTTTCTCTCTAGCTTTCACCACAGCTAGTGCTTAAGGAAACAGTGGGGGCCACGGTGGCTTTAATCTCTGCCGTTCGTTGAATAGAGCTGCCGTAACAAATAATGCACAATGGATAGACATTTATTCTTTCATGATTCTGGAGGGGAGAGGTCCAATATCACAGGGACATCCTGCATTTGGAGCTGCTCAGGAAGGATCTGTTTCAGACTTCGCCCCAAGAATCTGGCTAGTCTGTTGGTTTGTGGTTCCAGAAATGCTAGTCTTCACCTGTGATTCTGCCTTTATCTAAATTTCCCCTTTTACAAGGGCACATACTTATGCAAGAGTGACAGACAGGGAGGGAGAGACAGAAAGAGATCTACCATCCACTGAGTCACCCTCGAAATGGCTGCAATGGCGGGAGCTGGGCCCATCTGAAGCCAGGAGTAAGGAGCTTCTTCCGGGCATCACAGATAGGTGCAGGGGCCCAAGCACTTGGGCCATCTTCCACTGCTTTCCCCGTCACGTTAGCAGTGAGCTGGATCAGAAATGAAGCAGACTAGAAACAGTGCCCATGTGGGATATCCATGATGCAAGCAGCAGCTTAAGCAGACATGCCAGTGCACCAGCCCCCAAATTAGTAAATGTTAATACAGGAGTCTTTAAGTGTCAGGCATTCAATAGGAAATCATAAGCAATGAAATAGTCATCCATAGAGCTTGGGTCTTAAAATACGGGGTAATCTGAAATGAAAAATTCAAAAGGAGAAAAGGCAAAACTCACCACAGTGCCACGTATTGAATAGGATCCATCATGGATTCAAATTAAAGTCATTTCACTGACTTTGATGGAGAGGTACACTGGACCAAGCTTCTCCTAGAATATGTTTGGCAATTACTGCTCCATTTGCTTTTGGGTTCACATGTGTTGAAAAGAAGATGAAATCTGTTTCTGATTCACCTGTACTCAGCTCATCCAAATGTAGTGCTGTAGGAGCCACTTGATTTTGGAGCAGTTTGCGTGACATCTTTTAGCCTTTTGGAATTAAACTCAGAGGCAGAATTGGGTAATGTTAAACAGTGTAATTATTGTAAGTTGTGTGAAGGGTTGCCCTGAGCTCCTGTGACCTCAAAGATTTCACTGTGCTATCACGGGGATGTTGGAAGCAGTACAAAATATTCAGCCAAATGCATTGTCATTCCTTCTGCTCATTCCCTTTTTTGCTTCCATTGTTTTTCCAGAGAAACTGAAGGAATTTGATGTGCAAGGGGAGATCTGTTATCTCCTGAAGGAACGGGATGCATGTGATGGTGTTTCTCTCTAGTTCTTAACGTAAATCACCATGCCAGTTAGTTAGGGAGTCAAGTATCTCTCGTTGCTTGTTCTGGGTCAGAATTTATTCAGGGGATTTTGTCAGAGTTGGATGGCTGTCTGTAGTTTCTTGGCTGGAGCCCTGGCTCCATGAAGGCAGTGACTGTGCTCCTCAGTCTGGGATTCCTACATCTGGCACAGCACCTGGCTGGTCTCATCAAGGTGGCAGGCACCCTGTCATTGTTCCTTGTGTCTTCTTCAAGTGAAAGATACCAGTTTATTTGAAGAAGGCATGCTTGGGGATTCAGAGAGGTGTAACAGTGAATCTCACATGAGATTTTGCAGAGTTTTTAAAAATTTTAACTGCCCAGGTCATTTCATCCTGAAAAAAATTTCAGTCTTTCTTTTTTATAAAATATGCATTTATTTATTTGAAAATCAGAGCCACAGGGACACATGCACAGAGTGAGAGATTGAGAGACACAGAGACAGAGAGGCAGAGCGAGAGAGAGAGAGTGAGAGAGAGAGCGAGAGCGAGAGAGAGAGAGAGAGAGAGAGAGAGAGAGATCTTCCTTGAAGTTCCTCACTCCCCAAGTGGCTGCAACAACCAGTGCTGGTTCAGTCCAGAGCCAGGAGCCAGGAGCTTCATTTCTCTTTTCCTTACAGGTGCCAGGGACAGGGACCCACGCACTTTAGCCATCTTCCACTGCATTTGCCAAGGAGCCAACACTGTAGTGTAGTGGGTAAAGACATCGCCTGCTGTGCCAGCATCCCATATGAATGCTAGCTAGTTCAAGATCTGGTTGCTCCACTTTCAATCCAGCTCATTGTGATAGCCCAGGAAAGCAGTGGAAGATGGCCCAAGTATTTGGGTGCCTGCACCTGTGTGGGAGATCTGGGAGAAGCTCCTGACTCATGTGGCCACTTGGGGAGTGAACCAGCAGATGGAAGACCTCTCTCTCGTTCTCTCTCTCGTTTTCTCTCTCTCTCTCTCTCTCTCTCTCTCTCTCTCTCTCTCTCTCTCTCTTCTGCCTCTGTCTCTCTGTACCTCTGCCTTTTAAATAAATACATCTGGGAGGAAGAGAGACAGAGAGAGGGAGAGGCAGAGAGACAGGGAGAGGGAGAGGGAGAATGTACTTTTGATCAGAAGTGGAGCATCCAGGACATGAATTGGGATGGTAGCATCACAGGCTGTGGCTCTATCCATTATGCCACAGCACCAGCCCCTCAGTCTTTCAGGCCACTCTGTTGCAGTCAAAATGAGACTCAGAAGTTACCAAATAAAAACTGCATTGGACATCTTACAGTGACATCCTGCACTGCAACCTGGAGGTTCTCCCTCAAAGACAACGTGTGAGGGCCAGGGTTTTCTCAGTCATTTCTTCAACCTTGCATGCTGGCTGGAGTTCAAACCCAGAACCAACAGTTGTCCCTGTATATGGAACTTTTAGGTAAAACCTGTCTAAAATATGTAATTACCAATTTGTCCGCTTTTCTCCATCAGGCTTATTCCATAGTTGATTCCGCCATTAAAAAACCGATTTATTTATTTTATTTGAAAGGCAATTATATATATAATTATATATAAATTATATTTATATTATTTATAATATAATTATATAATTATACATATATATAAATATATTGCGTGTGTTTGTGAGAGAGAGAGAGTGAGAGCGAGCGAGCACTGGTTCAGACCAATGCCAGGAACCTCTTCCAGTTCTCCCACGTTGGTACAGGGCACAAGCACTTGGGCCATCCTTCACTGCTTTCCAACATGCATTAGCAGGGAGCTAGATCAGAAGTGAAACAGCCAGGAATCAACCAGGATCCATATAGGATGTGTGTGTTGCAGGCAGTGACTTAACCCACTACATCATGCACTGAACCTGATGCCACCATTATTTTACAATGTCTTCTAATGATGATTTTGTCATTAATTCCCACTATTTTTGAAAATGAACTTACATTTGACAAGACACAGAAAAGTATTAAGTCCCAGATTCCCACATATGTATTTTCATATATTTAAATACACACATATATGCATTCTCATATATTTCGTTTCCCTCTACTCCCCACTGTTTTGAATAAAAGCAATGCATACTCTCTGGTATCTTAATTTTTCACCTTTCCTAACATGCACTTTTATTTATGTATTTGTTTTGAAAACCAGAGAGAGAGTGCTGTCCCATCTGTTGGTTCTCTCCTCAAGGGGCAACAATGCCTGACACAGGTCCAGGCTGAAGGCAGGAGCTAGGGACTCCATCCATGTCACCCATACAGATGGCAGAAACCCAACTACTTGAGCCAAATTCTGCTGCCTCCCAGGAAATGCATTAGTAAGAAGCTAGAATTGGGAGTGGAGCCAGAATGCAAACACAGATCCTTGGGTATGGGTTGTGGGCATCTTATCTGTTAGGCTAAACACACTCCCCCCAACTGGGAAGTATTTACATTCTGTTACTTTATTTTTATCATCACATTTAATGACAGCTGGCATGTCACTGAGTACACGTGTTTTTGATGTTACTCATTCTTTCATGAGTTCTGGAAAATTAGATTATCTCCTTTTTTTTTTTTTTAACTAAGCAATAATAGCATGAACAACTTCAGGCATATAGCTTGTTCCTTGTTTATAGTTAGAAGTCCCCAAAGAAAGATTTCTCTATAAAATGTTTGAGTAAAACATAAATGGTTTGAATAAAGCTTATTCCAAGCTGTCCTCCAGTAGAATGTATCTCTTCATCTCTGCTTCTTCCGGTCCAGTTTTGCTTATTACCCTGTTGGCTTTCTTTTTTACCATTCTATTTTGAAACAGTTATAGATTCACAGAACGTCTGAAGAAATGAACAACCTTCACTCAGACTCTCCCAATGTAAACATCTTGCACAAAAGTTGCAAATTTTGGTATGACTGACAACAAACCCAGGATTTTACGTTAGTACAATCCACAACACTTGTTCATATTTCATTAAACAGACAGTTGTATGTGAGCGTATGTATGTATGCATGTGTGTTCCCGCATAACTTCATGTAATTTCATCAGGTGTAGCTTCACGTGACCACCACCACAATCAAGATCCTTTCCTTTCCCCTACAAGATTCCTCCTGTTACCCATTGACAACCACAGCCACAGCTCCTCCTGCATCCTTAATGCCTGTCAGCTGCTAATCTTGTTTTCTGTTTCTATAAATTATTCCATGATTATTCAATAAGTGAAATACTGTAATACTTGTCCCATTGAGATTTTTTTCTTCACCATGTATAATTCATTGATGTTCATCCATGTTGTTTCTTGTATCAGCAGTTTGTACCCCTAATCAAGTGGTAGTCCATGGCATACATATTGCAGTTTGTTTAGCTGTTTACTTGCTAAAGAACAGTAGGATTTCTAGTTTGAGGCTATAGTGAATAAAACTACTGTAAATCACATTCATGATTCTAAACTCAAGAAAAAGGTTTCGTATCTCAGGGCTACATGCTGAAGAGTGCAATTGCTGAGTTGTAGGGCAATTGTGCAGTTAGTTCTTGTGTGTTTAGCTAGTTTCTTAAGACCTCGCCCAACTGTTAAGTGGCTCTAGCATTTAACACTTCTTCCGATAGCATATGAGTGCTCCAGGTTTTCTGCGTCCTCTCCAGCCTTTTCTCTATCACTGTTTTTTGTTTCAGTTTCAGCCATTCTGATGTTTTACAGATTGATATTGTGTTATGATATAAATGTTCTTTTCTTAAAAATGGGTAATATTGAACATGTTGTTGTGTGCTGCTTTGCTGTCTGTGTAGCCTCATTTTGAAATATCTATTTGTATCCTTATTTCCTAATCAGGCTTTTAAAATTTTTGGTTTTGAGAGTCCTTTATGTATCTTAAATACAAGTTCTTGCTTAGACATGTGATTTGCAGCTATTTTCTCCATATCATTAATTATAATTTTCATCTTTTTAAGCAAGAGCTTTCACAGAAGATTTTAATTGTGGCAAACACACCACTTTGTCCTTTTATGAATCATGCTAAGTCTAAGAAGTCTTTGTGTACCTGTAGTTCTCCAAGACTGTAATCTGATTAGTCTTAGAAGGTTTTTTGAGTATTTAATTTTTTAATTTACAATTTTAAAGATACAGAGAAAACATATTTTATGTGCTTTACGATAGAATTCAGAGAATATAATGATACTTTCTTTCCTCCCATTTCCTCCCCCTTCCCCTTGGTATCTGTTTAATTTTTGTGATAATCTATTTTTAAATTTATAGTCAAAAGGCTCAAGGTGCCACTAAATAAAGAGTTCAACGAGTAAAACTAGATGGGCCACTGTTCAGCAGGAATATAGAGTAGGGCTATAAACAATTACAAAATCCAAAGACATGACTTTTGCTCATCTATAATAAATTTTAACTGTATATTAAGTAATAGATACCATAGAAAATGTGACTTTTTTCTTTTTGAGTCAACTTATTTCACTCAGCATGATGATCTCCTAGTAAAAGCACAAAAGAAATTAAAAAACAAATGGTAAGAATATTTACAGAAAAATGTCAGGACCAAGTCATTACTGATCAACAATAAACTTCAGTGTAAATGACCTAACTATTCCAATTAAAAGATACAGACTGATTGAATGGATTAAGAAACATGATCCATCCATATGCTGCCTACAAGAAACACACCTCATCAACAAAGGTACACACAGACTGATAGTGAAAGAGTGTGAGAAGATACTGCATGCAAATGGAAATTTTAAAAAATGAGCAGAAGTAGCCTAACATCAGACAAAATAGACCTAAAGACAAAGACTGTGAAAAGAGACAAACAAGGTTATTATGCAGTGATGAAGGGATCAGCTTAACAGGAAGATGTGACTATAGTAAGTGTATTTGACCCAGTGCTGCAGCACGTGGCTATTTAAAGCGAATGTTAGTGACACTAAAGGGAGACATAGGCTCCAATACAATAATACTGGGTAACTTCAACGCCCGCTTTCATCAGTGGCAGATCAACTGCACCAAAAATTCAACAAAGAAACAACGGAGCTAATCTGCAGTATTGACCAAATGTATCTAATTGTTATCTACAGAACATGTCGTCCCACAGCTACAGAATACATATTCTAGAGCTTTCTCTGGGATGGATCACATGCTAGGACATAAAACAAGTCTGAACAAATTTTTAAAAAATTTAAATATTACCATGTATCTTCTCTGACAACAATGCAATGAAGCTAGAAATTAACAACTTAAGAAATCCCTGTGTAGTCTGTGAACACATGGAAACTGAACAGCATGCTCTTGAAATGAACACTGGGTCTTAGAAGAAATGAAAAGAGCAATAAAAAAATTATTAGACATAAATGAATATGAAAACACAACATATCAAAGCTTATGGGATGGAGCAGTATTAAGAGGAAAGGTTATAGCAACTTTTGTCTCCATCAAGAAATTGGAAAGGCATCCAGTAAATGATCTAACAATGGATTTAAAGATCTAGAAAAGCAAGAACATACCAAACCCAAAATTAGTGTGAAGAAACACAAAATTAAAATTAGTGTGAAGAAATAAACAAATTGAAACAGTAAATGATACAAGAGGTCAGTGAAATGAAGAGCTGGAGTTTTCCTAAAAAGGAAAAAGAAAATTGATGCCGTATAGGCCAAACGAATAAAGAGGTGGTTTGTGGATACCAAAATTAATAAAATCGGAATTTAAGAAAGGAGGTGTTAGAACAGATACCAGAGAAGTTAAAAGAATCATCAGGAAATACTACAAGCAGCTATGTGCTAACAAGGCAGAAAATCTAGAAGAATGTATAGATTTCAGGACATACACAATTTACCAAAATTGAGACATGAAAATACAGAAATCCTAAATAGACCAATTACCAAGATGGAGATGAATCAACTTATTAGAGCATCAAGTGACAATATTGACATAATTTTACTGTTCCTTTTAGATGAGTTTTTCCTTGAAGATATAGGAGGGGCAGCTTGAGTTCTTTTATTCACCCAGATGTTAAGTAAGATCATGTGTTTGTCTGCATTCTGTTAGTACAACAAAATATCCAAGACTGAGTACTTAGGAAACTGACAGATTTGTTAACTCACAGTTCTGGAGGTCCTCAGGCTGGGTATCTGCTTCTGCTTAAGTCTGTTGAGGACTTCATGCAGATGGCTTCATAGTGGTGGGATTCTGTGTGAATGATGTCACAAGAGATCTGAAATGCAGGTGGGGCTGGGGAGGCAGGCTCATGCTCTTCGTATGTAACACCTTACTCTGGAGAGAACAAAGTCCACGAGACCAGCAGTATCCCCTTCCAAAGGTGTTGTCCCCAGTGACCTAACCTCCTTCCATGAGGCCCCACTAGTAAAGATCCCATGACACTGAGCCCCAGGCCTCTAGCACATGAACCTGTATCAGAAAAGACACATGCAAACCATAGCAAGTTACAAGGACTTAGTCTCCTTATAATTGATGTCAAATACCAACATAAAATACTTTGAAAAAGTGCTAACGGAGAAAATGATTATAAGTTAAATATATAATTTAATTTTTAAAGATTTATTTTTTTTATTTGAAAGTCAGAGTTACACACAGAGAGAAGGAGAGGCAGAGAGAGAGAGAGAGAGAGAGAGAGAGAGAGTCTTCCATCCAGTGGTTCCCTCCCTAATTCGGAACAATGGCATGAGTTGCGCCAATCTGAAGCCAGGAGCCAGGAGCCAGGAGCTTCTTCGGGGTCTCCCACACAGGTGCATGGGCCCAAGGACTCGGACCGTCTTCTACTGCTTTCTCAGGCCATAGCAGAGAGCTGGATGGGAAGCGGAGTGGCTGGGACTCAAACTGGCACCCAGATGGGATGCCGGCCCTGCAGGTGGTGGCTTTACCCTCTATGCCACAGTGCTGGCCCCAAAAATATAATTTGTAATACATAAATATATACTTAAGTTTTCTAAGCTATGTTTAGAGGCCTTGAGGTAAGGTATTAACATACCAGATATCCCAGTTCAAACCTGCACAACCATAATCAGAGATCTATTTGGTAATAAAAGGCTAGAAACAAAAAGAACCCATGTTAGTAAACCTGTTTCTCATGGTGTAGAAATTAGTATTCTGAAACTAATTTACATGAATAGTGGTTTGAACAAATAAGTCAGTTGTAGAAATTGGGAACCTAATTTCTTAGTCTCAGACAACAAATTAAAAATAAGAGATTAGATTGAGCCTTGTGGTTCTGGATTTGAGTCTGAAATATCAGCAGGAACTCTTGGCTACTTGAATATTCATGCAAATAGATACAGAAATATTTCTTTTTTTTTATATAAAGCTTTTATTTAAAGAATATAAATTTCCAAAAACAGCTTATGGATTACAATGGCTCCCCCCCCACAACCTCCCTCCCTCCCCCTACCCTCCCCTCTCCCGCTCCCTCCCGCCCTCCGCCCACATCAAGATTCATTTTCAATTCTCTTTATACACAGAAGATCAATTTACTACATATTACGTAAAGATTTCAACGGTTTGCCCTCGCATAGAGACACAAAATGATAATACTGTTGGAGTGCTAGTTATAGTATTAATTCACAATGTACAGCACATTAAGGACAGAGATCCTACATGATTTTTTTTTTAAAAATTGATTAATTGTCTATGCAATTTCCAGTTTAACACCAAGATTTTTTAATCATTTGCAATTATCTTTATATAAAGAAGATCGATTCAATATATACTATGTAAAGATTTCACCAGTTTGCACCCACTCAGAAACACAAAGTGCAAAAATACTGTTTCAGTACTAGTAATAGCATTATTTCCCATTGGATAATACATTAAGGACAGATCCCTCATGAGACGTAAGTACACAGTGACTCCTGATGTTGATTTAACAATTTGACACTCTTGTTTATGGCGTCAGTAATCTCCCTAGGCTCTGGTCATGAGTTGCCGAGGCTATGGAAGCCTTTAGGTTTCGCCGACTTCGATCTTATTCCGACAGGGTCATAGTCAAAGTGGAAGTTCTCTCCTCCCTTCAGAGAAAGATACCTCCTTCTTTGATGGCCCCATTCTTTCCACTGGGATCTCACTCGCAGAGATCTTTCATTTAGGTCTTCTGTTTTTTCCAGAATATCTTGGCTTTCCATGCCTAAACTATTCTCATGGGATCTTGAGCCAGATACGCATGCCTTAAGGGCTGATTCTGAGGCCAGAGTGCTATTTAGGACATCTGCCATTCTATGAGTCTGCTGTGTATCCTGCTTCCCATGTTGGATCATTCTCTCCCTTTTTCATTCTATCAGTTAGTATTAGCAGACACTAGTCTTGCTTGTGCGATCCCTTTGACTCTTAGACCTATCAGTGTGATCAATTGTGAGCTGAAGTTGATCACTTGGACTAATGAGATGGCCTTGGTACATGCCACCTTGATGGGATTGTATTGGAATCCCCTGGCACAATTCTAACTCGATCATTTGGGGCCGTTCCGATTGAGCATGTCCCAAATTTTACATCTCCTCCCTCTCTTATTCCCACTCTTATATTTCACAGAGATCACTTTTCAGTTAAAATTTAAACACCTAAGAATAATTGTGTGTTAATTACAGAGTTCAACCACTAGTACTAGGATAAAAAAAAAAATACTACCATGGATAAAGTATTACATTGTACAACAACAGTCAGCACAAGAGCTGATCGAGTCACTGTTTCTCATAGTGTCCATTTCACTTCTACAGGTTTCCCCTTTGGTGCTCAGTTAGTCATCGCCAATCAAGGGAAACAAATGATATTTGTCTCTTTGGGACCGACTTAATTCACTCAGCATGATGTTTTCCAGATTCCTCCATTTTGTGGCAAGTGACCGGATTTCATTGTTTTTGACTGCTGTATAGTATTCTGTAGAGTACATGTCCCATAATTTCCTAATCCAGTCTACTGTTGATGGGCATTTGGGTTGGTTCCAAGTCTTAGCTATTGTGAATTGAGCCGCAATAAACATTACTGTGCAGATGGCTTTTTTGTTTGCCCATTTACTTTCCTTTGGGTAAATTCCAAGGAGTGGGATGGCTGGGTTGAATGGTAGGGTTATATTCAGGTTTCTGAGGAATCTCCAGACTGACTTCCATAGTGGCTTCACCAGTTTGCATTCCCACCAACAGTGGATTAGTGTCCCTTTTTCCCCACATCCTCTCCAGCATCTATTGTTGGTAGATTTCTGAATGTGAGCCATTCTAATGGGGGTGAGGTGAAACCTCATTGTGGTTTTGATTTGCATTTCCCTGATTGCTAGGGATCTTGAACATTTTTTCATGTGTCTGTTGGCCATTTGGATTTCCTCTTTTGAAAAATGTCTATTGAGGTCCTTGGCCCATCTCTTAAGTGGGTTGTTTGTTTTGATGTTGTGGAGTTTCTTAATTTCTTTGTAGATTCTGGTTATCAACCCTTTATCTGTTGCATAGTTTGCAAATATATTTTCCCATTCTGTCGGTTTCCTATTCACTTTCCTGACTGTTTCTTTTGCAGTACAGAAACTTTTCAATTTGATGCAATCCCAGTAGTTAATTTTGGTTTTCAGTGCCTGTGCTTCTGGGGTCTTTTCCAAGAAGTCTTTGCCAGTACCTATGTCTTGCAGGGTTTCTCCTATGCTCTCTAGTAATTTGATGGTGTCGGGTCGTAGGTTTAAATTTTTAATCCATGTTGAATGAATTTTTGTGTAAGGTGAAAGGTAGGGGTCTTGCTTCATGGTTCTGCACGTGGAAATCCAGTTTTCCCAGCACCATTTATTAAACAGACTGACCTTACTCCAGGGACTGGTTTTGGATCGTTGATCAAATATAAGTTGGCTGTAGGTGTTTGGATTGATTTCTGGAGTTTCTATTCTGTTCCATTGGTCTATCCATCTGTTTCTGTACCAGTACCATGCTGTTTTGATAACAACTGCCCTGTAGTATGTCCTGAAATCTGGTATTGTGATGCTTCCGGCTTTGTTTTTGTTGTACAAGATTGCTTTAGCTATTCGAGGTCTCCTGTGTCTCCATATATTTCAGCATCATTTTTTCCAGATCTGAGAAGAATGTCCTCGGTATCTTGATTGGTATTGCGTTGAATCTGTAAATTGCTTTTGGGAGAATGGACATTTTGATGATATTGATTCTTCCAATCCATGAGCATGGGAGATTTCTCCATTTTTTGGTATCCTCTTCTATTTCTTTCTTTAAGGTTTTGTAATTTTCATTGTAGAGATCTTTAATGTCCTTAGTTAAATTTATTCCAAGGTATTTGATTGTTTTTGTAGCTATTGTGAATGGGATTGATCTTAGCAGTTCTTCCTCAGCCGTGGCATTGTCTGTGTATACAAAGGCTGTTGATTTTTGTGCATTGATTTTATATCCTGCTACTTTGCCAAACTCTTCTATGAGTTCCAATAGTCTCTTAGTAGAGTTCTTTGGGTCCCCCAAATAAAGAATCATGTCGTCTGCAAAGAGGGATAGTTTGAGTTCTTCCTTCCCAACTTGTATCCCTTTAATTTCTTTTTCTTGCCTAATAGCTCTGGCTAAGACTTCCAGCACTATATTGAATAGCAGTGGTGAGAGTGGGCATCCCTGTCTGGTACCAGATCTCAGTGGAAATGCTTCCAACTTTTCCCCATTCAATAGGATATTGGCCGTGGGTTTTTCATAAATTGCTTTGATTGTATTGAGGAATGTGCCTTCTATACCCAGTTTGCTTAGGGTTTTCATCATGAAAGGGTGTTGAATTTTATCGAATGCTTTCTCTGCGTCTAGTGAGATAATCATATGGTTTTTCTTCTGCAGTCTGTTAATGTGGTGTATCACGTTGATTGTTTTGCAAATATTGAACCATCCCTGCATACCAGGGATGAATCCCACTTGGTCTGGGTGGATGATCTTTCTGATGTGTTGTTGCAGTCTATTGGCCAGAATTTTGTTGAGGATTTTTGCATCTATGTTCATGAGGGATATTGGTCTGTAATTCTCTTTCAATGCTGCATCTTTTTCTGGCTTAGGAATTAAGGTGATGCTGGCTTCATAGAAAGAATTTGGGAGAATTCCCTCTTTTTCTATTGTTCTGAAAAGTTTGAGAAGAATTGGGGTTAGTTCTTCTTTAAATGTCTGGTAGAATTCAGCAGTGAATCCATCTGGTCCTGGGCTTTTCTTTGTTGGGAGGGCCTTTATTACTGATTCAATTTCTGACTCACTTATGGGTCTGTTTAGGTTTTCTATGTCTTCCTGGTTCAATTTAGGTAGGTTGCATGTGTCCAGGAATCTATCCATTTCTGATAGGTTTCCCTGTTTACTGGCATACAAGTCCTTGTAGTAATTTCTGATGATTCTTTTGATTTCTGTGGTGTCTGTTGTTATATTTCTTTTTTCATCTCTGATTTTACTGATTTGGGTCTTTTCTCTTCTTTTTTTAGTCAGTTGGGCCAATGGGGTGTCAATCTTGTTTATTTTTTCAAAAAACCAGCTCCTCGTTTGGCTGATTTTTTGTAATGTTTTTTTGGATTCAATCCTGTTGATTTCTTCTCTGATTTTGATTATTTCTCTTTTTCTACTAGATTTGGGTCTAGTTTGCTGCAAATTTTCTAGATCCTTGAGATGCACTGAAAGCTCATCTATTTGGTGCCTTTCCAGTTTCTTGATGTAGGCACCTATTGATATAAACTTTCCTCTTAACACTGCTTTTGCTGTATCCCATAAGTTTTGGTATGTTGTGCTGTTATCCTCATTTACTTCCAGAAAATTTTTGATTTCTCTTTTGATTTCTTCAGTGACCCATTGTTCATTCAGGAGCATGTTGTTCAATCTCCATGTGTTTGCATATGCTCTAGGGATTCCTGAGTTGCTAATTTCCAACTTCAATCCCTTATGGTCTGAGAAGTTGCATCGTATGATTCTAATTCTTTTGAATTTGCTGAGACTTGCTTTATGGCCTAATATGTGATCAATCCTAGAGTAGGTTCCATGTACTGCTGAGAAGAATGTGAATGCTTTACGTGTAGGATGAAAAGTTCTGTAGATATCTGTTAGATCCATTTGGGCTATAGTGTTGTTTAAATCTACTGTCTCCTTGTTGATCTTCTGTTCTGTCGATCTGTCAATATCTGTGAGTGGAGTATTGAAGTCCCCCAGTACTATTGTGTTGGGGTCTAAGTCTCCCTTTAAGTTTCTTAACAAATTTTTTAAATAAACCTGTGGCCTATAATTAGGTGCATATACATTGAGAATTGTTATATCTTCCTGTAGTATTGATCCCTTAATCATTATATAGTGTCCCTCTTTGTCTCTCTTAACAGTTTTTGTGTTAAAGTTTATGTAGTCCGATATTAAGATGGTTACACCCGCTCTTTTTTCATTTCTGTTGGCATGGTATATCTTGTTCCATCCTTTTATTTTCAGTCTGTATGGATCTTCATTGGAAAGATGTGTTTCTTGTAGGCAGCAAATAGATGGTTTTTGTTCCTTAACCCAGTCAGCCAATCTCTGTCTTTTAACAGGACAGTTTAGACCTTTAACGTTCAATGTGACTATTGATAAGTGGTAAGTTTGCCCTGCCATTTGCCAGATATTTTCTAATGTATGCTTTGAATTCCCTGTGATCTTTTGCCGTGAGGTTCCCTTGGTTTACCTTCTTTCATGTTGATGGTCGTGTTTCTGTGTTTCTGTGTGTAACACGTCTTTAAGTATCTTTTCCAGGGCTGGACGAGTGGCAACAAATTCTTTCAATTTTTGTTTGTTATGAAAGGTCTTTATTTCGCCTTCATTCACAAATGAGAGCTTTGCAGGGTATAATATTCTGGGCTGGCAGTTTTTCCCTCTAAGTACCTGGGCTATGTCTCGCCATTCCCTTCTAGCTTGTAGGGTTTCTGTTGATAAGTCAGCTCTGAGTCTAATTGGAGATCCTCTGAGAGTAATCTGACGTTTCTCTCTTGCACATTTTAGGATCTTTTCTTTTTGCTTCACTGTGGTGAGTTTAATTACAATATGTCGTGCAGAGGATCTCTTTTGTTCATGTTTATTAGGGGTTCTATGAGCTTCCTGGATTAGGATTTCTCTGTCTTTCTCCAAGCCTGGAAAATTTTCTGCTAGTATCTCCCTAAAAAGGCCTTCTAATCCTTTCTCCCTCTCCATACCTTCAGGAACACCTAGAACCCGAATGTTGGGTTTTTTAATAGTATCCTGTAAATTCCCGACGATATCTTTTAGTTTTCTAATTTCCTCTTCTTGTCTTTGGTTTGACTGTTTCCTCTCCTGTTCACTGTCTTCTAGGTCCGATATTCTCTCCTCTGCTTCACCCATTCTGGTTTTAAGGCCCTCAAGATTGCTTGTCACTTGATCTATTGAGTTCTTCAATTCATTAAGATTTTTTGTCACTCTCGTAGCTTCTTGTTCTACTAGTTGTTTCATTTCGTTTTGATTTCTCCGTAGTGCTTCATTCTCGCGAGAGAGATTTTCTATCTTATCCATTAAAGATTTCTGTAGTTCAAGAATTTGTTTTTGAGAACTTCTTAATGTTCTCATCAATTCTTTGAGATCTGCTTCTTGCATTTCTTCTATCTCATTATCTTCACAATCCTGACTTGGGGTGTCTTTTCCGTTTGGGGTCATCATAGCGTCTTCCTTGATCTTGCTCCCTCGGAATCTGTTTTTGTTTGGCATTTTTTTTTTCCCCA
The DNA here is from genome assembly GCA_949820135.1 of Sylvilagus floridanus. Classification (NCBI taxonomy): domain Eukaryota; kingdom Metazoa; phylum Chordata; class Mammalia; order Lagomorpha; family Leporidae; genus Sylvilagus; species Sylvilagus floridanus. Next base: position 68,739,307 of record OX463242.1, read on the forward strand.
CACTCTTTCTCTGGGTTGTCAAGGTAACGGAGTTTGTGTGCGCGGTGCGTTCCCAGTTTTTGGATCCCCTTCAGGTTTCTACAGCCTCGGGTTTTTGGTTCCGTCTGCCTCAGTGATGGGCGGGCGCACCTTGTCCCACTGCGTTTAATCAAATTCGACTTCGCAAGGTGGGCGGCGAGAGGGGCTAGTGTCCGTGCGGGCTCGCCTCAACTGTGCTGTTTCCCCCGTGGAGGTCTGCTTCCCCCCGCCAGTGTCTCGGGATCCCTGTATCGGCTCCCGTTCACGCGCGCAGATCCTGCGGCGATTGTGTTCCGCCTGGCTCCAGTCTCAGCCGGCGGGCGCGCGCCGTGCCACTGCGTTTAATCTAGCTGGACTTAGCAGGGTGGGTGACGAGAGAGGCTAGTGTCCGTGTGGGCTCACCTCAATTGTGCTGTTTCCCTGGGGTCTGCTTCCCCCCGCCAGTGTCTCGGGATCCCTGTATCGGCTCCCGTTTAAGCGCTCAATTCCAATGGCGACTGTGTTCCGTCCGGTTCCCGTCCCTCCCGGCAGCTCCCGTGCCACTATGGCACGATTTGCCGTTCGCAAACTTACTTTTCCCTAGGTCCTCTGCGTCTCATTCACTGGGTCCGGAAGAATTTCCACTGCATTTTTTTCCCTGAGATTTTTCCTGAGGCTACAGTAACTCTGTTTATATTAAACTATCTTTTTTCGGAGTGCTAGTGCACGTCCTCACTATTCCGCCATCTTGGCTCCGCCCTATACAGAAATATTTCTGAACTATGGGTCAGTGCATGAGTGGGCACAGATGGCATAGACTGGGCCAGTTACAGTAACACCCCAATAGCAACAAAGGCACTCAGTGCTCAGGTATTAGTTCTCAAATATTATCCTCCAATCAAAGGAAGCAGTGATCCTTGGAGAAAAAACTGAGTCTAGGACTGGGACAGGGAAAATAGATGATGAGTCTGGAGCACACTTAATTACAGAAAGGAATCTAGTGTTAATGAGAAGGAAGAATCAGAAGAGAAGGAGTCATAGCAAAAGGATATGTGAGGGACTAGTGCTGTGGCCTAGCATACAATGCTGCCACCTGTGGTACCGACATCCCATTTGGGCACCAGGTGGAGTCTTGGATGCTCAACTTCTGATGCAGCTCCCTGCTGATGCATCTGGGAAAGCAGTGGAGGATGGCCCAAGTGCTTGAGCTCCTGCACGCACATGGGTGACCCAGAGGAAGTTCCTGGCTCCTGGCTTCAAACCAGCCCAGCTCCAACCCTTTTGGACATTTAGGGAGTGACCCAGCCGATGGAAGGTTTCTCTCTATGAGATAGCGTGGTCATCTGGTAGATTTAGCTTTAGTTTTCTGAGGAATCGCCGTAGTGTTTTCCATAATAGTTGCACCAATTGGCATTCCCTCCACATTCCCTCAATGTATTTGAGAACCCTTTTCTCCACATCCTTGCCACCATTTTCTGTTTTTTGATTCCTGGATAATAGCCACTCCATCTAGAGGTGAGGTGGGACCACATGATGGTTTTTATGTGCATTTCCCTGGTTTCTAGTGACATTGAACATCTTTCTTCCATTTCTCTGTAGGCCACTTCCTATCCTTTGCCTGTTCTCCCATTCTATCAGTTACCTCTTAACTTTGTTGACTGTTTCCTGTGTGATCTCACTTGTTTATTTTTTTTTCCTCTGATTGCCTGTGTTTCTGGAGTCTTATCCAAGAAGTCGTTGCCTAGTCCAGTATATTACAGTGTTACCCTGTGTTTCCCACTAGGAATGTGATGATTCCGGATGTTAAATTTCGATTCTTGATCTTGTCTCAGTTGATTTTTGTGTAGGCTGTAAAATAGTGTAGTTTCCAACTTCTGCATATGAAGATCCTATTTTCCGACATCATTTGTAGGGGACACTTTCTTTCCCTCAAGAAATTATTTTAGCTCGTTTGTCAGTGATTTGTTGGTTGTGGATACATGGGTTAATTTCTGGGGTTTTTATTCTGTTCCATTGCTCCATTTTTGTGCAGGGACTAGGCTGTTTTGTTTATGACAGGCCTGTAGTTGGTCTTGAAACCTGGTCTTGTGGTGCACCAGCTTGGGTTTTCATTGTTGAAGATTTCGTTGATGACTTGGGGTCTTTTGTGTTTCCGTATGAAATTTAGCATGTTGTTTCTAGTTCTGTAAAAAAATGTCCTTGGTATTTTGATAAGGATCACATTGCATCTCTAAATTTCTTTGGTAGTGCCACTATATTGTCCCCCTCCAAGGTATTCTTATAAAAATTAAGTTACTCTGGGATAATCATGAAGATACATCATGTGACCAGTCCAAATTGAAAGAAATTTTATAAAATATCTCAAAGTTTGAGGTCATAGAAAACAGGGGGAAACAATTAGGAAAGATTTTATCGCAGAGGAGATGAAAAGAGGACAAAACAGCTAAATGCAATGTGAGATCCTGGATTATATCCTGAAAAAGAACAAATAGTTATTTCCTGAAATGAAATCCAAATAATCTCTGGTTTAGTTAATGGCGTTTCCAGTTTTTGTCATGTGTCATGGCTGATTAGCATGTTAACATTAGGGAAAACTGAAGAGGACAGATATAATCTTTGCAAATTTTTTGTGAATGTAAAAGTATTCCAAAAATTTTAAAAATATTTTTGGCAATAAATAGGAATAAGATTGCAAGATGTCCAGTTCATTATTATACTTTTTTTGTACACTACACTAACTCTCACATATCAGAGATTATATATGATATTTGTCAATTCTTGGGACAGGCTTATTTCACTAAGCTTTTTTGATTGTTGTTTATGCTCCTGTGGAACGGTAGTCTTTCCACTTTTTAATTGTTGAATATTGCGGTTAGTGATGTATTAAACATGTGATTATAGAGTGGATTAAAATTATGTTTTTGTAAAAATTAAAGGAAAAAAGCAGAGAAGGAGGGTAGTTGAGGGAGGGAAGGAGAGAGGGGAGGAGGAAAGTATAGTTATCTTCTTGGAATTATACCTGTGAAATGCATAAAATTTGTTCTCTTTATATGAATGAAAAGTTTTTAAAGTACAAATTTATCTGTCAAGTGAAAAATAAAATAAGTTTTAAAAAGTGAAAAAAGCAATAATACTGATACACACTGTAAGTTGGTTGAGCCTTGAATATATTAAATAAAAACTATCCATAAAAGGCCTTGTATTATTTTATGATTCCATTGATAGGAAATGTCCAGAATAGGCAATGTATAGAGACAGATAGAGGGTAGTGATGGCCTAGAGAACAGTCAAAGGAGGAAGAGACATCATTGCTAATGGGTACTGATTTTTCAGAGATGATAGAATGTTCTTTTTTTTTTTTTGGACAGGCAGAGTTAGACAGTGAGAGAGAGAGACAGAGAGAAAGGTCTTCCTTCTGTTGGTTCACCCCCCAAAAATGGGGTGCCGGCGCCACAGGTGGAGGATTAGCCTATTGAGCTGTGGCGCCGGCCTCTCATTATTATTTTTTAAGAAGATCTCTTTTCAGTTAAGTTTATACACATAAGATTAACACTATATTAAGTAAAGAGTTCAACAAGTCATTAAAAAACTTTTAACAGTTGAGGCAAGGGATGTTCAAAATCATTGCATCTCAAAATGTCAAAATCTCTTCTATAGACTACCTTTTAGGTACTCTATTAATTACGACAGATCAAAGAGAACATACTGTATTTGTCCTTTGGGACTGGCTTATTTCACTAAGTATAATTTTTTCCAGTTGCATCCATTTTGTTGTAACGGGATTTCTTTTTTTTCCACTGCTGTGTATTATTCCATGGTGTACATATCCTAGCCATCAGGGAAATCCAAATCAAAACTGCAATGAGGTTTCACCTCATCCCCACTAAAATGGCTTTCATACAGAAATCAACAAACAAGAAATATTGGCAAGGATGTGGGGGAAAACGTACCCTAATCCACATGTAATGAAATGTAAGGAATGTAAACTGGTACAACCACTATGGTTTCTTTGTACAGTCTTCAGTTGGCAGGCATTTGGATTGATTCCAGATCTTAGCTATTGTGAATTGCGCTTCAATAAACAAGTGGGTACAGATTTACTCTTAAATTCCCAAGAATGGGATGACTGTGTCATATGGTAGGACAACATTCAGATTTCTGAGGTATCTCCATACTGTCTTCCACAGTGGTTGTACCAGTTTACATTCCTTACATTTCATTACATGTGGATTAGGGTACGTTTTCCCCCACATCCTTGCCAATATTTCTTGTTTGTTGATTTCTGTATGAAAGCCATTTTAGTGGGGATGAGGTGAAACCTCATTGCAGTTTTGATTTGGATTTCCCTGATGGCTAGTGATCCTGAGCCATGGTTCAAGTGTCTATTGGCCATTTGGATTTCCTCTTTTGAAAAATGCCTGTTTAAGTCCTTTCCCCATTTGTTAGCTGGGTTGTTCATTTTGTGGTTGTGTTTCTTGAGCTTTTTATGTATTCTGGTTATTAATCCTTTATTGGTTGTATAGTTTGCAAATAATTTCTCCCATTCTGTCAGTCGCCTCTTCACTTTGCTGAGTGTTTCTTTTGTAGTGAAGAAGCATCTCAACTTGGTGTAATCCCATTTGTCAGTTTTTACTTTTGATTGACTGTAAGGTCTTTTCCAAGAACTCTGCATATGCCAAAGTCTTGCAGGGTTTACCCAATGTTCTCAGATAATTTGATGGTATAAGTTCAAAGATTTAGGTCTTTGATCCATTTTGAGTGTATTTTTGAGTAAGGTGTAAGGTAGGGGTCTTGCTTCATACTCCTGCATGCAGAGATCCAATTTTCCCAGCACCATTTCTTGAAGACATTATTCTTGCTGGTTGTAGATGCATGGGTTGATTTCAAGAGTTTCTGTTCTGTTCCACTGATCTATCCATCTATTTTTGTGCCAGCTCCAGGCTGTCTTGAAATCTGGTATTGTGATGCCTCCAACTTTGTTTTTGTTGTATAAGATTGCTATACTTATTCAGAATTTTCATGAATCGATAGGAATTTCAGCATCATTTTTACTATATGTGAGAAGAATGTTTCTGGTATTGTGATTGGTATCACATTGAATCTGTAAATTGGTTTTTGATAGTATGGACATTTGGATGATATTGATTCTTACAATCCATGAACATGGAATATTTTTCTGTTTCTTTGTGTCTTCTTGTAGTGCTTTCTTTAATGTTTTGTAATTTTCATAGTTGAGATCTTTGACATCCTTAGTTAAATTTATTCTAAGACATTTGTTTTCATAAATATTGTGAATGGGATTGATCTTTGAAGTTCACTCTGAATCGTGGCATTGTCTGTGTATACACAGATGTTATATCCTGCCACTTTGCTAAACTCTTATGAATTTCAGTAACCCCTTAGTTGAGTCTTTTGTATTACAAGAGTGGGTATTCTTGTCTGGTGCTGGATCTTAGTGGGAGTGCCTTCCAGTTTTTCCCCATTCAGTAAGATGCTGGATGTGAGCTTGTCATAAATTGCCTTATATTGAGGAATGTTCCCTATTTACCCGATTTTCTTAAAGTTTTCATCATGAAAAGGTATTGTATTTTATCAAACACTTTCTCTGCATCTATTAAGATAATCATAGGATTTCTGATCTTCAATTTGTTAATATGACGTGTGTAGCACATATTTAAACATCATTTGTAAGGCTGGATAGATAGTGACAAATTCTTTCAATTTCTGTTTGTTATGGAAGGTCTTTATTTCATCTTCATCCATAAGTGGGAGCTTTGTAAGGTACAGTATTCTGGGTTGACAGTATTTTTCCTTTAAGACTTGCACTATGTCTCTTCACTCTTCCCTAGCCTGTAGAACGTCTGATGAGAAGTCAGCTTGAGTCTAATTTCAGAACATACAGAAATAATCTGGCGTTTCTCCAGCGTACATTCTAGAATCTTTTGTTTATATTTGGTGAATATCTTTTTGTTTATGTATGGTGAATATCTTTTCTGGTCATGTCTGTTAGGAGTTCTGTGAGCCTCATGTACTTTGATGCCCCATTCTTCCTCCAGATTAAGGAAGGTTTCTGTGATTATTTCACTGAATAGCTTTATAATCTATTCTCTCTTTCCTCACTTCCAGGAACTCCCATACGTTGGGTTGTTTGATAGTATCCCATAAATCTCGAATCTCGAACATCGTTTTTACTTTTTCTAATATTTTCTTTTTTGTTTTTGGTCTGATACATTTCCAAAGATTTGTCTCTAGCTTAGATAATCTTTCTTCTGCCTCACCAAGTCTGTTGTTGAGACTTTCCACTGTAATTTTTATATGACATTGAATTCCTCAGTTTTAATATTTCAGTTTAATTTTCTTCAAAATCTCAATCTCATTGGAAAAGTTTTCCTCCAGGTCATGTATGGATTTTTTTAACTTGTGCAATTGCTTCACATTGCTTCTGAGTAATCGTATGATCAGTCTTTTGAATTCCCTTTCAGGTATGTCCTCTTCACATTCTAATATGAAGTGTTTTTGTGTCCCTTTGGAGAAATCACTTTATCTTCCTTATTCATATTTTCTGAATTTCTGCATTTATTTTTAGGCATTTCTGGAAATACTCATAGGTTTTCTCCTCTGATGAATTTTTTATCTTTCCGCTATACCCTATGTGGCTTAGTGAAGTGTCTGTTGTTTCAGTGAATACTGAGAGGTATGCACTAGGTGTGGCCAGGGAGCTCTGGTCAGTGCTGCAGGGTGGAGCAAGTATCCAGGTGACACATTGGGCATGGTAGATATCCTCTCCTCTATCATCAGCATGGCAGAGTGTATGAACACTTCCACTGACATAATCACACCTTCCCCTCCCAAGGTGATCACTGCCCTGGCTTAGTCCACAGTGGGTACAGCACTCATTCCTGCTGTCACATGAACTGCACAAATGGTCTGTACAGTTCTCAGTGTAAGCACAGATTTCTCTGCAATGTCCCACCCCAGGCAGTCAGGGAGCTCTGAGCTTTTGCATTGGTACAGTGATTGCCCAGAGATTCAGCTGCACCCTGTACCCTATCATACAGTCTTAGAGTTCCTACAGTCACAACACACAGTTCTCCCACAATCACAGGGATTAGAGGATCCACTCCACCCTGCTAGATGTCACATCCATGGAGAGAACAGAGAGGTTCCCACAGCCAACTGCCTGTGGGTACTCTGCTTTGGCAGTTTGAGACCCTGAGCGTGTGATATATTGAGAGGCTGAGAATACCTCACAGTCCTACATAGGTTCCCAGCACCCTGTCGTCTATCCCATATAGACTCAAAAGTCAGTGGGGAATGCGGACTTTTTGCTTTGGTAAAATCCCACAATGAATTGTGTGCACAAGAGCTGCTGCAGCAGCAACTGGTGTCAAAATGGTCCCTTCTCCCCACCAATTGCTAGATACTTTTGTGGAGGGATGGAGAAAAAAGTGTGTTTTTTTTTTCTTACTGGGATATGCAGGTGCCCTGCCCGCCATCAAGGCTCCAGGTCAGACTCAAAGACAGTGTAGTCTGCAAGGTTCTCCCTCCAGCAATATCACCAGTAGCATGGGCTGCTTCAGTCTCCTTTCACCTCACTCTCCAAACCTGCGTATCCTCCAGCTCTTAGCTATGGGGATCATGTGTGGTATCCGCCCTCTTTGCTGCACATCCGCACCTTCCACACTGTTCCACAGCATCCCTCTTCCTCCTTAAAATTTCATAGTATCCCTCTTCCTCTATAGAATTTCCACTGAAGATTTCTTTCCAGCTCTTCCCTGGGAATGCACATCCTCTACTTTTTTTCTGCTAGTTTTCCCTCATCTAAAGCAGTACATCATTTTCCTATTCAGCTGTAGTGGAATCTCCTGAATGAATCCAACAAACATTCACAGAACATTTCACCCAACAGCTATAGGACAGACATTTTTCTCGTCAGCATATGGAGCATTCTCTCGGAAAGACCATATATTAGGCCACAAATCAAATCGTAATAAATTTTAAAAGATTAAAATCATACCATGTATATTCTCAGACCATAATGGAATAAAAGTAGAAATCAACAAAAAATACAACCGAGCATTTACAGATATATCAAAATTAAACAGCATGCTACTGAAAAATGAATGTCATTGATGACATTAAAAAGAGATTTTCAGGCCGGTGCCGTGGCTCAATAGGCTAATCCTCCACCTGTGGTGCCGGCACACCAGGTTCTAGTCCCGGTCGGGGCGCCGGTTCTGTCCTGGTTGCTCCTCTTCCAGACCAGCTCTCTGCTGTGGCCAGGGAGGGCAGTGGAGGATGGCCCAAGTCCTTGGGCCCTGCACCTGTGTGGGAGACCAGGAGTAAGCACCTGGCTCCTGCCTTCGGGTCAGCGCGGTGCGCTGGCCTCAGTGTGCCAGTCGCAGCGGCCATTGGAGGGTGAACCAGCAGCAAAAAGGAAGACCTTTCTCTCTCTCTCTCTCTCTCTCTCTCTCTCTCTCTCTCTCACTGTCCACTCTGCCTGTCAAAAAAAAGAGAGATTTAAAAAAAATCTTAGAATGTATCATGTCAAAACCTAATGGGATACAGCAAAAACTGTATTAAAGAGAAATATATAGCATTACATGCATTTAAAAAAGAGATAGAAAGGCCTCAAGTTAATCATGCTTAATGATGCATCTCTAGAACCCATAAAACCAAGAACTATCCAAACCCTAGATTAGCTAGTGGTAAGAAATTTTAAGGACTAGAAGAGGAATAAATAAAAGAATAATATAGAAAATATCAACAAAAGAGCTGTTTTTGAACAGAAAAGCAAAATAGACAAACCCTTACCCAGACTAACAAAGAAAAAAGTAAAAACTCAAATAAAACTAGAGATGAAAAAGGAGACATTACAGTTGACAACACTGAAATAAAAAAGGATCATAAGCTACCATGAACAACTATATGATAACAAATTGGAACTCCTTGAAGAAATAGATGAATTCCTGGATACGTATAACCTACCAAGATTCAATTGAGAAGATATAGAAAATCTATACAGACCTATAACAACCAAAGAGCTTAAAGCAGTAATTAAGTCTTACATCAAGTAAAATTATAGGACCTGATAGCTTTACTACTAAATTCCACAAATCATTTAAAGAGAAACTAACTCCTATAACTTTTGAACAGAACAGAACTCTGCCAAACTCTTTTCATGAAGCCAGCATCACTCTGGTACCCAAAATGAACAAAAACATGAAAAGGAAACTGCAGACCTATATCCTTGATCAACATCCGTGCAAAAGTTTTCAACAAAACACTAGAAAATGAAATCCAACACCAAATGAAAAAGTAATATTTGACTTGGCATAGTGGGTTCAGCTGCTGCCTGTGACCCCTGTATCCCATATGGGCACCAGTTTGAATCCCAACTGTTCCACTTCCAATACAGCTTCCAAGTCATTTACCTGGGAGGGCAGTGGATAATGGCTCAAGTGCTTGGGCCCCTACCATCCATGTGATAGATCCAGATGGAGTTCCTGGCTCCTGGCTTGGGCCTGCCATCATTATAGCCATTTGGGGTGTCAACCAGTGATTGAAAGATCTCTGCCCTTTGGATAATCTCTTCAATAAATTGTGCCGACAAAACTGGATGTATATATGTAGAAGAATGAAATTAGATCCCTGCTTCTCAACAGAAACAAAAATCAACCCAAAATGAGTCAAAGACCTAAATTTAAAACCTGAGACTGTGAAGTTGCTTTAAGAAAATGTAGGGGAAACACTTCAAGACATTTGTGCAAATGATGACTTCTAGAATGAGACACCGAGAGTACAGGCAACAAAACCAAAACCAGACAGATGGGACGATATCAAACTCAGAAGCTTCTGTACAGCAAAGGAAATTATCAATAGAGTGAAGAGACAGCTAACAGAATAAGACAATGTATTTGTGAGCTACTATTTGGCAAAAGATGAATATCAGAATATTTCAGGAACTCAAAAAGCTCAACAAGAATAACAACCAATCCAGTTAGTAAATAGGCAAAGGACATATTTATGGAAAGAAGAGCTATAAATGGTCACTAAATATATGAAAAAATGCTCAGCATCGCTAGCCATCAGGGAAATGCAAATCAAAACCACCATGAGATATTACCTTCTGCCTGTCAAAATGGCTATTATTCAAAAGGCAAAGAATAACAAATGCTGGCAAAGATGTGGAGAAAGGGAAACAATTTTTATAGAAGGCTTTTATTTAATGATTACATATTTCATATGTATAGCTTTTAGGAATATAGTGGTGGCTGGCGCCATGGCTCAATATGCTGATCCTCCGCCTGCGACGACAGCACACCAGGTTCTAGTCCCGGTCTGGGAGCCGGATTCTGTCCCGGTTGCTCCTCTTCCAGACCAGCTCTCTGCTGTGGCCTGGGAATGCAATGGAGGATGGCCCAAGTCCTTGGGTCCTGCACCCGCATGGAAGACCAGGAGTAAGCACCTGGCTCCTGCCTTCGGATCAGCGCGGTGCTCCGGCCACAGTGACCATCGGGGGGTGAACCCATGGAAAAAGGAAGACCTTTCTCTCTGTCTCTCTCTCCCACTGTCCACTCTGCACGTCAAAAAAAAGGGAATATAGTGGTTCTTCGCCCCATTCCTGCCCTCCCACCCCCACGCCCTCTCTCATTCTATTATTTATTAAGATTTGTTTTTAATTGACTTTATATACAGAAATCCAACTCTTTACCTAAGTAGAGATTCCAACAGTTTGCATCCACACATACACACAAAGTTTATAGTTTGAAGACGAGTTGTACCATTAATTCTCATAGTATGCGTCATTAAGGACAGAGGTCCAACATGGGGAGTATGGGCACAGTGACTTCTGTGATTGATTTAACAATTAATACTCTTATTTGTTACATCGGTGACCGCCTGAGTCTCCTGACATGAGCTGCTAAGGCTATGGGAGTCTATTGAGTCCACAAATTCCATAGGTGTTTAGACAGAGCCATATGCAAAGTGGAAGTTCTCTTCTCCCTTCAGAAAAAAAGTATATCCTTTATGTTGGCCCCTTCTTTCTGCTGGGGTCAGTCTCACAGAGATCCTCCGTGCAGAACAGTTTTTGCCACTGTGTCTTGGCTTTCCATGCCTGAAATGCTCTCATGGGCTTTTTGGCCAGATCCAAATGCCGTAGGGGCTGATTTTGAGGTCACAGTACTGTTTAGGGCATTTGTCATTGAGTCTGCTGTGTGGACTGCTTCCCAGGTTGGAACATTCTCTCCTTTTTAATTCTATTGTTATTACCAGACACTTGGATTTCTGGATTTCTTTATGGGATCCCTTTGACATTTAATCCTCTCTACATGATCTATTCCACACTTAATATGATCACTTTATTATGTATAATGTGATTAGTATCACTCAACATAATGGGAATTGGAATCTCATGGCAAGTATTTGTCTTCACCGTTAGGGGTAAGTCTGTGGGAATGTGTGTCAAACTGCACCACTCCTCCCCCCTGATTCCCACTCTTATTTTTAACTGGGATTTATTTTCAATTGACTTACTATACCTATGATTAATTCTATGGTAAGTAAAGTGTAAGTAAAGTGCTTTACTGTTGTTGAGTTTTTTGATCACTTTATATATTCTGGTTATTAATCTTTATCAGTTGCATGGTTTGCAAATAATTTCTCTCATTGTGTTAGTTGCCTCTTTATTTTCCTAACTTTTTTTTGCTGTACAGAAGCTTCTCAATTTGATGCAATCCCACTTGTTAATCTTGGTTTTTATTTCCTGTGCCTCTGTGGTATTTTCCAGGAAATCTTTTCCTATGCTGATATCTTGAAGGATTTCCCCAATGTTCTCTATTAATTGGATGGTATTGGGTCATAGATTTAGGTTCTTAATCATTTTGAATGGATTTTTGTGGATGATGTAAGTAAAAGGTAGGGGTCCTGCTTCATAGTTCTGCATGTGGAATTCCAGCTTTCCCAGCACCATTTGTTAAAGAGACTGTTCTTGCTCCAGGTTTTATCTTCTTGGTTGAATATAAGTTGGTTGTAGATGCTTGGATTGCTTTCTGGCATTTCTACTCTATTCCATTGGTCTATTCATCTGTTTTTGTACCAGTACCAGGCTCTTTTGATTACAACTGCCTTGTAGTATGTCTTGATTTCTGGTATTGTGATGCCTCCTGTATCATTTTTATTGTATAACATTGCTTTAGCTATCCAAGGTCTCTTGTGTTTCCAAATGAATTTCAGCATCAATTTTTCTAGATCTGAGAAGAATGTCTTTGGTTTTTTGATTGGTTTTGCACTGCATTTGTAAATTATTTTTGGAAACATGGACCTTTTGATGATATTTATTCTTCTGATCCATGAACATGGAATTCTTTGTGTGTGTGTGTCTTCTATTTCTTTCTTTAAAATTTTGTAATTCTCATCATAGAGATCCTTGACCACCGTGGTTAAATTTATTCCAAATATTTAATTTTTTGTAGCTATTGTGAATGAGATTGATCTTAAAAGTTTTTTCTCAGCCATGGCATTGTCTGTGTTGTTTTTTGTATGTTGATTTTATATTCTACTATTTTACCAAACTCTTCTCTGGGTTCCAGTAGTCTCCTAGTGGAATGTTTTGGGTCCCCTATATATATAATCATATCATCTACAAATAAGAATAGTTTGATTTCATCCTTGCTGATCTGAATCCCTTTGATTTCTTTTTCTTGCCTGATGGCTCTGGTTAAAACTTCCAGGATTATATTGAATAGCAGTGGTGAGAGTGGGCATCCTTGTCTGGTTCCGGATCTCATTGGGAATGCTTCCAACTTTTCCCCATTCAATAGGACACTGGTCGTTGGTTTGTCGTAATTTTCCTTGATTATGTTGAGGAGTGTTTTTTCCGTACCCAATTAACTTAGAGTTTTCATCATGAAAAAGTGTTATGTTTTATCAAATGGCTTCTCTGCATCTATTGAAATAATCATATGGTTTTTGTTCTTCAATTTGTTAATGTGATATATCACATTGATAGATTTGTGACTGTTGAACCGTCCTTGCATACCAGAGGTAAATCCTACTTGGTCTGGGTGAATGATCTTCCTGATGTGTTGTTGAATTCGATTGGCCAGAATTTTGTTGAGGATTTTTGCATCTATGTTCATCAAGGAAATTGGTCTGTAGTTTCCTTTCTCTGTTGCATCTTTTCCAGATGCAAGGAATAAGGTGATGCTTGCTGCATAGAAGGAATTTGGGAGGATTCCCTCCCTTTCAGTTGTTTTGAAAAGCTTGAGAAGAATTGGAGTTAATTCTTCTACAAATGATTCAGCAGTGAATCCATTCAGTCCTAGGCTGCTATTTTGTTGGGAGGGCCTTTATTATTGACTCACTTCTGTCCTCATTATGGGTAAGTTTAGGTTTTGTATGTCTTCATGGCCCAATTTTAGGTTTTGTATGTTTCCAGGAGTCTGTCCATTTCTTCTAAATTTCCTAGTTTGTTGGCATACAGTTCTTTATAGTAATTTCTGATGATTCTCTTTATTTCTGTGGTATCTGTTGTTATATTTCCTTTTTCCCCTCTAATTTTATTGATTTTTATCTTCTCTCTTTTTTGGTTAGTTGGGCCAATGCTGTGCAATTTTGTTTATTTTTTCAGAAAACCAGCTCTTTGTTTTGCTGATCTTTTGTATTGTTTTTTATTTCAATTTTGTTGATTTCTTCTCTAATTTTAATTATTTCTTTCCTTCTACTGGTTTTGGGATTGTTTGCTGTTTTTTCTAGATCCTTGAGGTGCATAGATATTTTATTTATTTGGTGCATTTCCAGTTTCTTGATGTAGGCACCAATTACTGTGAATTTTCCTCTTAACTTTTTTTTACTGTTTCCCACAAATTTTGGTATGTTGTATTGTCATTGTTTTCATGGAAATTTTTTATTTCTCTTTTGATTTCTTTTATGACCCACTGTTCATTCCGGAACATATTGTTCATTCTCCATGTTTTTGCATATTATGTAAAGATTCTTGAGTTGTTGATTTCCAGCTTCATTGCATTGTGTTTTGAGAAGATGCATAGTATGACTTCATTTTTTTAAATTTCCTGAGACTTGCTTTATGGCCTAGCATGTGGTCAATCCTAGAGAAAGTTCTATGTACCAGAGAGAACTATATGTGCTCTTTGGCTGTAGGGTGGAAGGTTCTGCACATATCTGTTAGGTCTGTTTGGCCTATGGTATTGATTAATTCTGTTCTTTCCTTGTTGATTTTCTGTTTCGTTGATTTGTCCATCGCTGAAAGTAGGGTATTGAAGTCCTTCATTACTATTTTATTTGAATCTTTATCTCCCTTTAAATTTCTTAACATTTCTTTAAATATCCAGGTGCCCTGTAGTTGGGTGCATATACATTTATAGTAGTCAAATCTTCCTGTTGAATTGATCCTTTGATCTTTATATAGTGTCCATTTTGTCTCTTGATAGTTTTTGTGTTAAAGTCTATTTAGTCTGATATTAGTATGGCAACACCAGCTCTTTTTTGGTTTCTGTTAGCATGGAGTATCTTTTTCCATCCTTTCACTTTAAGTCAGTGAGCATCTCTGTTGGTAAGATGTGTTTCTTGTAGGCAGCAAATAGATGGGTGTTCTTTTTTAATCCATTCAGATTTTCTATGTCTTTTAACTAGGGAGTTGAGACCACTTATATTCAGTGTTACTATTGTAAGTACTGACCTTGTCCTGTGGTGTTACTGTAAATGGTTCTGTTTATCTCTTTTGGATTTAATTTGTTTTTTTGCTAGGTAATGATCTACTTTTATAGTGATGTTCCTATTTCTGTGTTTATGTGTATAGCACATCTTTGAGCATGTTTCATAGGGCTGGGCGAGTACTTACAAATTCTTTCCATTATTGTTTGTTGTGGAAGATCCTGATTTCTCCTTCACTCATAAATGAAGATTCTGCAGGGTACAGTATTCTGGGTTGACAGTTTTTTTCTCTTAAGACTTGGAGTATGTCTCACCATTCTCTCCTTGCCTGTAGGGTTTGTGATGAGAAATGTGGGATGAGTTTAATTAGGTTTCCTTTGAATGTGGTTTGTCTTTTCTCTCAAGAACGTTTGAGAATCTTTTATTTATGTGTTACTGAGGAGAGTGTTGCCACTATGTGTTGCAGTGAGGATATTTTTTGGTCACGTCTATTGGGAGATCTGTGTACTTCCTGAACTTGTATGTCTCTTTCTTTCTCCAGAAGGGGAAATTCTTGCTATTATTTCATTAAGAAGGCCTTCTAATCCTTTCTCTGTTTCTATGTCTTCTGGAATTCCTATGATTTGTATGTTGGTTCACTTGTTAGAATCCTGTAGATCTCCAACTGTGTTTCTCAATTTCCTGATTTCTTCTTCTTCTGTTTGATATGACTCGGTTATTTCCAGAAATTTCTCTTCTAGTTCTGATATTCTTTCTTCTGTTTAACTTATTCTACTATTGAGACTTTCCACTGTATTTTTATTTGCTCTATTGTATTCTTCATATCTAGTATTTCATTCTGACTACTCTTCAATATCTCAATTTCTAGGGAACATTTTTCATTTAGATTGTGAATATATTTCTGATTAATTCCAAGTAATCTGACAACTAATGTTCTTTATTCTGTTTCTGATGTATCCTCAATTTTTTTTCTGCTGCTGCTTTTATTATTGAAGAGGAGATGTAGTGTTTTTTTCTGAGGCTCAGACCATCATCCTTACTCTTATTGAAAATTTTCCCCTTGTTTTTCAGCATTTTCATTTCCTTCTATCTTTTTTTTTTGACAGGCAGAGTGGACAGTGAGAGAGAGAGAGACAGGGAGAATGATCTTCCTTTTCCTTTGGTTCACCCCTCAATGGCTGCTGTGGCTGGTGCACCATGCTGATCCGAAGCCAGGAGCCGGGTGCTTCCTCCTGGTCTTCTATGCGGGTACAGGGCCCAAGCACTTGGGCCATCCTCCACTGCACTCCTGGGCCACAGCAGAGAGCTGGCCTGGAAGAGGGGCAACTGGGAGAGAATCTGGCGCCCCATCTGGGACTAGAAATTGGTGTGCTGGCGCCACAGGCGGAGGATTAGCCTAGTGAGCCACGGCACTGGCCTCCTTCTATCTTTAATATGTGTCTTGGTGCTTGTGGCGAGATTTCCCTCTGCTGTGAGCAGCAGTGTGTCCATGCATTGCCAGTGCAAACACACAGCCCTGACTCTCGCAGTCCTGTTCACTTCTGGATGGTGATGGGGGCAGATACGAGCACTCTGGTGCACTAAGCCCCACCTTCTTGGGCTAGGCTCTCATGTGTGAAATTTGCTAAGGATTTAAATGTTTAGTACTTCCTGTTGTACAGCTTGTGTAGTGGTGGGGGGAAATAAATGAAATGTTGCAATCCTGATTCCTGGGTGGGAGGTATGTGGTGAAGTAGCCCCCACAATTGATGGGTGTGTGCATGGGAGGCAAATATGGGAGCACCCTCTTTACATTTGCTTCTCCCAGCTGGCTGCAGGTCCAGTTGAGGGGAGGAGAAGATGTGAGTGGACAGCAGTGTGCCCAAGTTCTCTGTCTATTCCTGTGATGGAATGAGAAGGCCATGCCAAGATGGCCACTAGCAAGTGAGAGTCGGTTACTCAGGAATGGCTTTGGAAACCACCTGGGAAACCATCTGGCAACTGAGCCTGCATGGTAACAGGCTGTGATTGGTCAGGGCATAAACTGCCCCTTGACTGGATTGGCTGCCTCGGCTATATAGTTGATATACCAACTGAAATAAATGAGTCTATGGACTGCTCGCCTCTGGTCCACTTTCACCTGACTCCCAGTGTCTATGTGGTGACTCCACGCCTCTTGCCCCCACCATGCTCCGCCTCTCAGAATGAATCCACAGCAACATATTCCCCTATTCTTCCCACATGGAACTTCAAACATAGTTTGCCCAGCTCTGAAAGGGAAACTCTTACACAGTGTTGGTGGGAATTTAAATTATGGCAGCTACTGTGGAAAACAGTATGGAGATTTCTTAAAAATAACTAAAAATAGCCTTGCCATATGATCTAGCAATACCAATATTGAATATCTACCCAAAAGACATAAACACATCTATCAAGGAAATACCTGCACCATCACGTTGATAGCAGCACTGTTCACAGTAGCCAAAATAGTAATCAACCAACGTGTCCATAAGCAGATGAAGAGATAAAGAAAATGTGTGCATGTACAAAGGAATATTATTCAGCTATAAAGAAGAATTAAATTCTACCATTTGTACAAAACATTTATGCAACTGGAGAGCATCATTCTAATAGAAATAAGCTAGACACAGAAAGACTGATACCTCATTTATTTGTCTCCATTAATTTTGGGAGCTAAAACTTGAAAAAAATTAAAAAACAGAAGAAATGCTTCTGCTTATCAGTATTGCTGCAAATATATTTTTGCCAAACCTTGTTGTATATCTTTTTCATAACAGTAATTAAGGATGATATTCTAGGGGACAGCATTCAATAAGTTGGTTCAAAAAGACTATACTTACACGACTGAATTGCTTTTGTACTTTTGTTGAAAATCAATTGATCATAAGAAGGAGGCTCTGCCTATGGACTCTCTATTTCATGAGTGATTGTTGTTTGTTCTTTTTTTAAAAAGATTTATTTATTTGAAAGGCAGTTAGAGGCAGAGGCAGAGGGAGAGATCTTCATCTGCTGTTTCACTCCCCAGATGGCTGCAATAGCCAGAGTTACTCCAACTGGAAGCCAGGAGCCAGGAGCTTCTTCTTCATCTCCCATGTGGTTGCAGGTACCTGAGGACTTGGGCCATCTTCTATTGCTTTCCTAGGCCAATAGCAGAGGACTCGATCGGAGGTGCAGCAGCTAAGACTCTAACTAGCACCCATAAGGGATGCTTCCATGCAGGCAGCGGCTTTTCCCACTATACGAAATCACTGGCCCCATTTTTGTTGTTAACTCAATACCAAATTGTCTTGATTTCTGCAACTTTGTGAGGCTTGAAGTGAGATAGTGCAAACTAATTCTTACTTTTTAATTTTGTTTTAGCTTTTGTAGGTCTTTTGCATTTCCATGTGAATTGTAAATTAATCATGTCAAGTCTACAAAATTATCTGCTGGAATTTTGACTTTGATCACATTGAATCTATAAATCAACTTGAGGAACAACATAATAATAATATTCAGTACTTCAACCCACAAAAACAGTGTCACTCTGCATTTATTTTGACCTTTAATTTCTTTCATCATTGTTCACAGTTGGCAGTACACAAGTGTTGCATACATTTTTGTTAGATTTATCTATATTTAATATGTTTGATGCTATTATAAATGACAGTCTCAATTTCTAGTACTTAGTTGCTTACATATTTAGATATAATTGATTTTGTGTTGATTCTACATTATTGCTAAGTTTATTTGTTAGTTCTAATGTCTATCCATGTAAAGAAAGGTTTACTTTTTCCTTTCCAATGGCTTCTTTCTGGTCTCCCCATGGGGTGCAGGGCCCAAGCACCTGGGCCATCCTCCACTGCACTCCTGGGCCACAGCAGAGGGCTGGCCTGGAAGAGGGGCAACCGGGACAGAATCTGGTGCCCCGACCGGGAGTAGAACCCGGTGTGCCGGCGCCGCAAGGCGGAGGATTAGCCTGTTGAGCCACGGCGCCGGCCCATTTTTTATTTTTTGTTAAATGGTGTGCATCTATTCAGATAATTATATGTTTTTTCTTGGTCTGATAATATGGTGAATTTTTTTATTGTTAAGCCAATCTTCACTCCTGGGATAAACAAAAAAAGTTCCAAAAGCACAGAAATTTATGAGGAGGTATATAAATGTAATCAACCTGACTGCTTAGTTATTGCAGAGCAGTTTAGTAACTCATGAAATATTAGTTATTTTCTGCCCATGACTCTTCAATAAATTTCAAATGCTACTTAATTGTTAAGTGAAACAATCTTAAAATATATAAAACCTGTAAGGATAACGAACTTGCTGAGGCTAGATGCTGCCTTCCTTTGCTGATTATTAGTAATGAGAAAATATCAGAATAACCTACTTTCCATGAGATGGTAGGCATTTCTAAATACATAATATTTTTAGTCAGAGCGAAATGTTTTTGTGGTTCCACATATTTACACAATGTTCATTTCTTTCCTTATGCTGGAGACCAGCTCCAGCCAGTCCAGGGGTCCCCAGGTGTGAGAGGTGTCAGCGCTCAAAGAAATGAGAGACAGCCACAGCAACGCTGATGGCATGGCTCTAGCTCTCGAGCACCAGACTTTATTCTTATATCATAAGTTGCATGATTCTTTCTTCTTACAAATACAAGTCTGTTGTCTGCTTTCATCTAGTTACAATTTCTTTGATTTTCAAGGACATATTCAGGGCATGGGTTACAATCACAGGTGTGATACAATGCTTTTCAAAGGCATGTTCAGAGCATGAGTTACTATCACAGACAGTAACGGGCTGCCAACACAAGCCAAGGCCTGAAGTGCTGTCAAGCTATGCATAATTGGCGACACAAGCTAGAATAGTACCTTCCTAATCTAATCTTTACTAGAAGCCCCAAGTTCAAAGCAGGCCCTTTTTAAAATGTAGCCCCTCTTTGCAGTTCTTTCTGTAACTCTAATTTCTTTATTGCACTTATTTAAAGGTTCACTTAGATGTATTCTACAGTTTTGCTGTCCTAACCATCGTTAATTTTGTAGCATATATTGAATCAAAGCTTTAATAACATTTGTCTTTATTCTAGTGGGAAGTGTATACCAGGGAGCCTGTTGCCTTTTAATTCTTATCCACAAACAGTCCAACCTTGCATAAAGCATTAACCCCTTCTCCTTTGCTAGCATTTGGCTTGATTAAAATTTTACAAAGCAATGGGCATTTTGGGGATTATGAGACTAAGTGTTCTTCCCTAAAATTAGGAATACAGCAATCATTAGCTGGACCATCAGGAAGCTCCGACTTTCTTATGCAGAGTGTAGTTCCCAACAAACCTAAAACCACCAAGGGGACCACAGCTGTCCTTCTCCCGCCTTGCTGAGACAGACCTTCTGCTGTGACCTTTTCAGCCAGCCAGGGTTGCCTTGGCCTCACCACCCTCAGTTTTATCATAATGTTGTTTCAGAACTTATCTAAAGTAACCCCGTTTTGTAGCATTTCCTCAAAGGAGGTTATAGGGTTACTACTAATACCACCGATTAGCTGCAAGTTTCAGAGAGATGTGCAGGAAATGTCCATGATCAAATTTAAGTTTAAATTCAGGACGGGAACTGATTGTTCTCACCAAAAAGGGATTAGAAGATTCCCTCAGGTCTTAGCAGCATCCAAACTGATTGTACAACCAAAAAAGTTGCCAGACTGGCCGGCACCGTGGCTCAACAGGCTAATCCTCCGCTTTGCGGCGCCGGCACACCGGGTTCTAGTCCCGGTTGGGGCGCCGGATTCTGTCCAGGTTGCCCCTCTTCCAGGCCAGCTCTCTGCTGTGGCCCGGGAGTGCAGTGGAGGATGGCCCAGGTGCTTGGGCCCTGCACCCCATGGGAAACCAGGAAAAGCACCTAGCACCTGGCTCCTGCCATCAGATCAGTGTGGTGCGCCGGCCGCGGCGGCCATTGAGGGGTGAACCAGTGGCAAAAGGAAGACCTTTCTGTCTGTCTCTCTCTCTCACTGTCCACTCTGCCTGTCAAAAAATAAATAAATAAATAAAAATAAAAATAAAAAAAAATGTTGCCAGACCAAGTAGGCAAATAATGAATTCAAACCAGTGAGGCAGAGCCAATCAGCCATCAGTGGTTTCATTAACAAAAATCAAGCAAAACACATCGGAAGAAATTCAAGCCTTTGGAGCACATGAAAATGTAAAGACTTGATCCTTGGCAGGTGCCTCAGCTCACTAGGCTAATCCTCTGGCGCCAGCACCCCAGGTTCTAGTCCCAGTCGGGGCGCCAAATTCTGTCCCAGTTGCCCCTCTTTCAGGCCAGCTCTCTGCTGTGGCCCGGGAGTGCAGTGGAGGATGGCCCAGGTGCTTGGGCCCTGCACCCCATGGGAGACCAGGAGGAAGCACCTGGCTCCTGGCTTTGGATTAGCGTGGTGCGCCGGCCTCAGCGGCCATTGAGGGGTGAACCAATGGCAAAGGAAGACCTTTCTCCCTGTCTCTCTCTCTCTCACTGTCCACTCTGCCTGTCATAAATAAATAAATAAATAAATAATTTAAAAAATAAAAGACTTGATCCTCAAGGTTGCTAAACAAGTACACAAGCAAAGGCTGGGGTTTTCTTGATTTGTTTTGTTATTTTTGTGATCCTTGGTTTGTTTTCTCTTGCAACACAGTTCTGAACAGTGCAGGATTTGGAAATTGGGAGCCCAGGATTTGGGTCACAACTGCCTGAACAACTTCTTACCAATGTCTTCTTCAGTTTTCTTTCTGAGTCTCTGTTAGTTTTCTTATCTGTATAATTGTGAGGTGAGGTTAATAATGCAACTACCAAATTACTGATATCCAATGTAAAAGGGGATTGATGCCATTCACAACTAACTGGAGGATGCTTCATGCTACTGAATACTTAACAGCTGTGTATGTGGCCAAGAGTAGGAACTGGGGGTGTTGACTTTCTCCACATGTTACAGAGGCAGAATTTGGAGTTCCCAAAGCAGTGTCTTGGAAAAGAGGCAGAGAAATTAATGTGAGTAGTCAAAGCCAGTAAGATTTAGTAAGGATGCGTGAAGGCCAGTGAGTGACTCACCTTAGGGTGAGTGTAAGTGCACTTTGAACATCAGGAATAACAGGTGTTATGAGAGAGAATTGTATGGGCCTTCCCCATAGATTGCACAGGCAGGCAATATTGAAACTGTCTTCATTTTTCTACAATTGATTGAGATGCTTAATCTTCCTTTTTGCTTGGTAGTAAGAAAAATAATTTTCTGATTCAATGTTATCTCACACATGTATGGTGTAAAACAGAGTGGAGGATAGCTATCTTCTCCATTAATTCCATATTCTTCCTCAACACTTTCAACACTTTCCTTCTTTCTACCAGGAGGTGCTACACTTGAACTATACTTTGCAACACTGAAAAATGAGCTCACAGTGAATCAGAGACCCAAATATAGAACCTAAATCTAAAAATACTTCCAGAAGAAAGCATAGGAGAAAATTTTTGTGACTTTGTGCTAAGAAAAGTTTTCTTCCACACAAGAACACCAAAAGTACAATCAGTAAAACAATGTAAATTCAGCTCCATCAAAATGGAGAACTTCTGCTCTTTCAAAAGTATGTAAGAGGGGCTGGCACTGTGGCACAACGGGTAAAAGCCCTGGCCTGAAGTGCTGGCATCCCATATGAGCGCTGGTTTTAGTCCCGGTGCTCCTCTTCCAATCCAGCTCTCTGCTATGGCCTGGGAAAGCAGTGGAAGATGGCTGAAGTCCTTGGCCCCCTGCACCCGCATGGGAGACTGGGAGGAAGCTCCTCGCTGCTAGCTTTGGATTGGCACAGCTCTGTACATTGCAGCCATCTGCGGAGTGAACCAGCGGATGGAAGACCTCTCTCTCTGTCTCTGCCTCTCTCTATTTCTTTCAAATAAAATAAAAATAAATCTTTAAAAAAAAAAGAAAGAGAGTTAACAGAAAAGTCACTAACAAGGATAAAATATTTATAAAACACACATGTGATAAAGGACACACATTCAGAACTTATATGAAATGTTTACCCTAAACTCAATATTATGAAGCCAAATATCCAATTTAAAAAAAATGGTTAGGGGTGGCCATTTATCCTAGAGGATAAAATACCTGTTAAGACACCAGTATTCTGCCTGGGTTAAAGTTCAGGATCCCGATTCTGATCCCAACTTTATTCTAATATACAGTGTGGGAGGCAGCAGGTGATGGCTCAAGTAGTTAGATCTCTTCCACGCATGTGGGGACCTGAAATTAGTTCCTGGTTCCTGGCTTTGGCCCTGGACCAGCTGCAGCCATCATAGGCTTTGTAGAGTGAAACAGGGGATGGAATCTCAACCTCAATTCTCTCTCTCTTTCTCTCTCTCTCTCTCCCTCCCACCCTTTCAGATAAATAAAGTAAATGTTTTTTTTTTTTTTTAATGCATATGCTCGGGGCCTGTGTCATGGCTCACTTGGTTAATCCTCTGCCTGTGGCCACCGGCATCCCATATGGGCACTGTATTCTAGTCCCCGTTGCTCCTCTTCCAGTCCAGCTCTCTGCCGTGGCCCAGGAGGGCAGTGGAGGATGGCCCAGGTACTTGGGCCCCTGCACACACATGGGAGACCAGGAGGAAGCACCTGGTTTCTGGCTTCAGATTGGCACAGTGCACTGGCCATAGTGGCCATTTGGGGAGTGAACCAACGGAAGGAAGACCTTTCTCTCTGTCTCTCTCTCTCTCACTGTCTGTAACTCTACCTATCAAATAAAAAAATGCATATGCTCAATGAAAGCAGTCAGACTCCTTCCCACCCCGCTCAAAAGAGTAACTGCTATACAATTCTATTTATACAAAATGCTACAAAACACAAACTAGTTTATAATGACAGAAAGCAGAACAGCGGCTGCCTGGGGACTGTGGAGACAGTTACTTGGAGAGGGATAGAGGAAGAGAAGGAGGATAACCAAGGGGCTAAAGAAAATTTCTGGCAATGATGCATTATCCTAAATTTGGAAAGCTTTCCTATATGTTAGGACTATATCAATTGATATAGTTGCAGTAGTGCAGTGTTGTATGTCAAGTACACCCTAGCAAAGCCATCATACAAAATCTTTTTAACAGTTTTTTTTTTTTTGACAGGCAGAGTGGACAGTGAGAGAGAGAGAGAGAGACATGGAGAAAGATCTTCCTTTGCCGTTGGTTTACCCTCAATGGCTGCTGCGGCTGGTGTGCTGCGGCCGGCGCACCGCGCTGATCCGAAGCCAGAAGCCAGGTGCTTCTCCTGGTCTTCCATGGGGTGCAGGGCCCAAGGACTTGGGCCATCCTCCACTGCACTCCCGGGTCACAGCAGAGAGCTGGTCTGGAAGAGGAGCAACCGGGACAGAATCCAGTGCCCCGACCGGGACTAGAACCCGGTGTGCCGGCGCCACAGGTGGAGGATTATCTTGTTGAGCCGTGGCTCCAACCCTTTTTAACAGTTTTAATACAGTCAGATAAAAAATATGATTACATTCTATATCCTGTATTTTAAAATCAGTAAGTTATTTTCTGGAAATGCTTCAAGTAGTAATTTTATATAAGGACATTCACACATATTAATGGTAGAGATGAGAAAGTGACACTGTATAGCAAGATAGTGAAAAGGAACATTTGTGACAGCCAAGATCAGATGTCATTTAGTCCTATTGCTGTGTAGATTTCTGAACTCAAGTGTGATAATATCTCGTCAAGCGATTTGTACATTCTAGGAAAGTTGAAATCTTAAGGAACAGTCTAGATAGGAGAACGAGGGAATGTGAGCTTGAATCATTAGGATAAGGAAGGTGCAGTTACATAACCTGAAAACAGAAATGTGTCTTGGCAGTATTTACCCAAATCTCCTAGAGCTGACCACATGCCTCCACTAGCAGGAGGTCACCATGTTACCAAGTGTAGATATGCTTAGTTGTCTTTCTAACTTATCGGAAGGCAAACGTGTGTCTATGACCTTTTATAATGCTGGAGTATTAAAAGATCATTAATAGAAGCCCCTGTTGCTCTCAGTTCCTTGGGAAGCTGAGGGGTTCAGGGGAGCAAGGAGGTCTAAGGCTATATTCTGGGACTGATCTTGTGTTGCTGCCAATTTCAAGAAAAGATTCAGTGTGACTGTTGTAGTAGCAATGGTGACACATCTAAGTTACTGTGCAGCTGTGATGCCTGCACTTGTCACCAAGAGCAAATTGCTTTGAATCCAACCAGTCACATACAGCTGGGCTCTGCCTAAAGTGGACCATGCCAGGCCAGGGATTAACATGGTGTTGTGAGTATCACAGTGTCCCTGAAAAATTCTTCTGTTGGAAACTTAATCCATCAATGCAGCAGTGAGATGGGCCTAGTGGGTCAGACAACTGGGTAGGAGAAGGAACTGAATATTGACCCACTTGCTGGAAAGACACTTTGAGGTCTTGGCCATGCAGGACTCCCTTAAAACAGTCTGCATTGTAGTCACTAGTGTGTAAAATTGCCCTGGCTTAATGACTTTTAGAAAATAAATGTTTACAATGAAAAAGTATGAATAATTTTGTATTCTGTATTTGAGAACATGTGAAAACTGGATTTATATTTTCTTTTGCCTACTGAGTTTTTCTTTGGCACTTGTGAAAATAGAAAATTTAGGATATACAGTATAGATTTTTTAAGGAAATCATATTAATTTCATTAAGTGAAAGATGCCTCTTTTCAGTAAGGTTATATATAGTGAACAAGTAAGATATGATAGACACATGCTACTTTGCTTCTCAGAGTTGACACATAACTGTTATGTTTCCCTGGAAACATAACAATTATTTAGCAAGTTTTTTTCCCCCTCACAAATGTCAGCACCACCTAAATCCATGTATGTCTCCGACACCAACAGTGGGGAAGTTTGGCTTAGGAACTTTCTTGTCACCCACTCAGAGCCAACACATTGAAGTGAGATTTTTTTTTAACAGACTGTAGGGAGAGGGCCATGCTCAAGTCACTAGGCTACAGGAGATGAGTAGTTTGAGCCTGTAAGTTCCATGTGCACCTGAGGGAGTCACTATCAAAAAGCATGCAAGAGGACCGCCCCGTGGCTCACTGGTTAATCCTCTGCCTATGGCGCTGGCATCCCATATGGGTGCCAGGTTTTAGTCCTGGTTGCTCCTCTTCCAGTCCAGCTCTCTGCTGTGGCCCGGGGAAGGCAGTGGAAGATGGCCCAGGTACTTGGGTGCTTGCACCTGCATGGGAGACCAGGAGGAAGCACCTGGCTCCTGGCTTCGGATAGGTGCAGCACTCCGGCTGTAGCGTCCATTTGAGGGGTGAACCAACAGAAGGAAGACCTTTCCATCTGTCTCTCTCTCTCTCACTAACTCTGTCAAATAAATAAATAAATAATTTTTAAAAGGATGGAAGAACCAAGTGATTGGAAAAAATGCTTGAATTCCAACATCTAGTCGCACGTAAAACTTGCTCCGGAATCCGTCAGTCTTTGCTTTCTTCATTTCTTTTCTTTTTTTTCTTTCCTTCCTTCCTTCCTTCCTTCCTTCCTTCCTTCCTTCCTTCCTTCCTTCCTTCCTTCCTTCCTCATTCCTTCCTTCCTTCCTTCCTTCTCTCTCTCCACTACCCCCTACCCCTCTCTCTCCCTCCCTCCCTTTGAACTCCCCCCTCCCTCTCTTCCTACCTTCCCCTTCCCTCTCTCTCTCTTTCTTTTTCTTCTTTCTATCATAATTTTTGAGATAACATGTTTAATTTACATTATGGCCAAAGACTTAATACTCCACTGAATAGAAGATTCAACAAGTAAACAGTAAAAAAATATGATAGTTCACAGGAAAATATACAAGTACTATAAAAATAATCAAATTACAAGATGTCATTTCCCTTATATATGGTAAATTTGAAAATAGTTACAGATCATTGCTTCTATAGTATAATATCATTCTTAGCCATTTGTTTGACAAAAACAAAGTTTGACAAACTGTATTTGTGGCAATACTCTCACTGATATGCACTTCTTTCTTTTTCCTATTTTTTAAAAAAATCTATTTCCCACATACAAGGGAGAACATGCTATATTGGGCTTTTCACGTCTAGTTTGTTTGTCTATATGTGATATCCTCCAGTTGTAACCATTTTGGTGCAAATGATAGAATTTCATTCTTTTTTTTCAACTGATTAATATTCAATTTATGTATATACTTTATTTTCTTTATGCATTCATCTTATGATGGACGCCTTGGTTCGTTCCACATTTTGGCTATTGTGAACAGTGTTGCTATAAAAATGGTACTGCAGGAAACTCTTTGATACATTTTGTTCATTCCTTTTGGGTATATACCCAGTAGTGAGATTGCTGGATCATATGTCAAGTCTATTTCAAGTTTTTAAAGAATTCTACTTTTTTCCACAATGACTGCACTAATTTACATTCCTTCTAACTGTGTGTAAGAATTTTCCTTTCTCCACATCCTCACCAGCATTTGTTACTTTCTGACAGGAGTGAGATGGTTTTGATTTGCATTTCCTCGATGGCTTGTAATGTTGAGCATTTTTTCATATATTTGTTGAGTGTATTTCTTTTTTGAAGAACTGTCTGTTGAGTTCTTCTGCTCATTTCTTAACTGGGCTGTTGTTTTGTTGTTGAGTTTTCAAAGTTGTTGATATATTCTGTGTTAATATCCTTTGTCAGATGAGTAGCTTGCAAATATATTTTCCCAATCTGTTGGCTGTCTCTTCACTTTATTGATTGTTTCATTTGCTGTGCAGAAGCTTCTGAGTTTGATATAATCCCTTTTTTCTAGATTTGTTTTGTTACCATGTGAATTTTAGGATTTTGTTTTCAAATTCTGTAAAGAATGTCATTGCCGTTTTGATATGGATTGCACTCAATCTGTTCTGGATGAGGTTTATTGAGAAATTTTGTATCTTTGTTCATCAAGGATATAGTTCTACAGTTTTGTGTGTGTGTGTTGTGTCTATGCTCAGTTTGGTATGAGAATGATGCCAGCCTTATAAAGAGTTTGGCAGAGTTCCATCCAGATTAATATTTTTGAATATTTTGAAAAGTACTGGAGTCAGTTCCTCTTTCAGTGTTTTCTAGAATTCAGTAGTAAAGTCATCAGGTCCTGAATTTTACTTAGATGAATGACTTTATTGTATAATTTTTTAGTTACATAAGCTGAAAAAATTTAATTTATTTCATATAAAGAGATTTAGGAGCAAGCTGATACTTTCTACCCTACCATCCCTCCCACATATCCACACTTCCTCCTGCTTCCTTTCTTATTATTTCTTTTAATTTTTACAATGACATACTTTTATAGTCAAAGCTTAATAATCCAATTAGTAAAGAATTAAACAAATAGTAAGAAGAAACAAAAAGCAATGCTCCTCAACATTAGAGCCAGGGCTGTAAATAATAATTATCAAAATGTAAATTTTGCTCATATACATTACATTTTTATATTCTTAGTTATCATAGATCAGGAAAACATATGATATTTGTCTTTTTGGACCTGGTTTATTTCACTAAGTATAGTGTTTCCAGTTGCATTCATTTGGTTGCAAAACACAAGATTTCATTCTTTTTTTAAGGCTGAGTAACATTCAATAGTGCATATATACTATATTTTCTTTATGCAGTCATTAGTTGATGGAGATCTGGTTTGATTCCATGTCTTAGCTACTGTGAATTAAGCTGGAATAAACCTAGAAATACAGAGAATTCTTTTTTGTTGAAAGGCAGAGTTGGACAGTGAGAGAGAGAGAGACAGGGAGAAAGATCTTCCTTTGCCATTGGTTCACCCCCCAAATGGCTGCCATGGCCAGCATGCTGTGCCAATCTGAAGCCAGGAGCCAGGTGCTTCCTCCTAGTCTCCCAAGCAGGTGCAGGGCCCAAGGAATTGGGCCATCCTCCACTGCACTCCAGGGCCACGGTAGAGATCTGGACTGGAAGAGGAGCAACCAGGACAGAACCAGCGCCCCAACTGGGACTAGAACCCGAGGTGCCAGCGCCACAGGTGGAGGATTAGCCTAGTGAGCCAGGGTGCTGGCCCAGAGAATTCTTTCATATGCTGATTTCATTTTGTTTGAGTAAATTCCCAGGAATGAAATGGCTGGGTCAGATGGTAGGTCTATTTTCTGAGATATCTTGACAGTGTCTTCCACAATGGCTATATTAGCTTACATTGCTACCAACAAAGTTTTTGGATACCTTCTCCCCAAATCCATGTTAGTATTCATTGTTTTTTGACTCTGTATGAGAGCATTCTAATTGAGGTAAGGTGAAATCTCATTGTGGTTTTGATGTGTGTATGTCTGATGGCTAGTAATCCTAGCATTTTTTCATATGTTTGTTGACCATTAAAATTTCATCTTTTGAAAAATGTCTGTTCAAGTCCTTTGCTCCATTCTTTTTTTTCTTTTTTCTTTTTTTTTCTTTTTTTGACAGGCAGAGTGGACAGTGAGAGAGAGAGACAGAGACAGAGAGAAAGGTCTTCCTTTACCATTGGTTCACCCTCCAATGGCCGCTGTGGCCGGCGTGCTGCGGCCGGCACACCGCGCTGATCCGAAGCCAGGAGCCAGTGCTTCCTCCTGGTCTCCCATGCGGGTGCAGAGCCCAAGGACTTGGGCCATCCTTCTCTGCACTCCTGGGCCACAAGCAGAGAGCTGGACTGGAAGAGGGGCAACTGGGACAGAATCCAGCGCCCAGACTGGGACTAGAACCCAGTGTGCCAGTGCTGCAAGGTGGAGGATTAGCCTATTGAGCCGCAGCGCCAGCCGCCCCATTCTTGATTGGATTGTTTGTTTTGTTGTTGTTCAGTTTCTTGAACTCTTTATAGATTCTGGATGTTAATCTTTGATCAGTGGCATAGTTTGCAAATATTTTCTCTAATTCTGTCAGTTGCCTCTTCATTTTGTTAAGTGTCTCCTTTGTGGTACAGAATCTTCTTAGCTTGATAAAATTCCATTTGTCTATTTTTGCTTTTATTGCCTGTTTTTCTGGGGTCTTTTCCAGTAAGTGTTTGCCTGTGCCAATGTCTTGCAGAGTTACCCCAGTGTTCTCCTCTAATAATTTAAGTGTATCAGGATTTACATCCTTGATCCATTTTGAGTTGATTTTTGTATAAGGTGTAAGGTAGGGATCCTATGAAATAAAGACCTTATTTCATACTTCTGCATGCAGATAACCAATTTTCCAAGCACCATTTATTGAAGAGACTGTCCTTTCTCTGGTAATTTATTTTAGCTCTTTTTTCAAAGATTAGTGGATTGTAGGTGAATAGATTGGTGTCATAGTTTTCTATTCTGTTCCGTTAATCTATATGTCAATTTTTAAATAAAAGATTGATTTATTTATTTGAAAGTCAGAGTTAGAGAGAGAAGGAGAAGCAGAGAGGGGGAGAGAGAGAGAGAGAGAGAGAGAGAGGTCTTCCATCTGCTGGTTCACTCCCCAATTGGCAGCAACGGCCAGAGCTGCACTGATCTGAAGCCAGGATCCAAGAGCTTCTTCCTGGTCTCCTACATGGGTGCATGGGACCAAGGACATGGGCCATCTTCTACTGCTTTCCCAGGCCATAGCAGAGAGCTGGATCAGAAATGGAGCAGCAGGGTCTCAAACTGGCGCCCATATGGGATGTAGGCACTGCAGGCAGTGGCTTTATCTGCTACGCCACAGCGCTGGCCCCTACATGTCTATTTTTGTGCCATTACCAAGCTTTTTGGTTAAAACTGCTCTGTAATATGTCTTGAAATCAAGTATTGTGATGACTCCAGCGTTGTTTTTGTTGTTTAAGATTGCTTTAGTTATTTGGAGGTCCCTTGTGTTTCCATATGAATTTTAGCATTGTTTTTTCTAGATTTGAGAAGAATGTCTTTGGTATTTTGATTAAGATTGCATTAAATTTATAATTAGATGGTATGGACATTTTTATTATATTAATTCTTCCAATCCACAAACATTGAAGATTTTTTATTTTTTTGTGTCCTCTGTTATTTCATTTTTTTTTTAAATTTTCATTGTAAAGTTTTTTTTTACCTCCTTAGTTAAATGTGTTCCAAGGTATTTAATTTTTGTGGCTATTGTGAATGGGATTGATCTTAACATCTCTTATTCAGCCCTGGCATTGTTTCTATATAAAAGACTATTGTTGATTTTATATCCAGCCACTTTACTAAAGTATCTGTGAGTTCTAGCAGCCTCTTATAGAGTTTGTGTGTGTGTGTGTTTGTGTGTGTGTGTGTGTGTATAATCTTCATCAGAGAATGTGGATCCAGTCCCTAAATCTGCTTCCTGACTCTAGCTTTGGGCTAATGCAAGCCATCAGAAATGGTGGTAATGGCTCAAGTAATTGGATTATTGCCATTGATATTGCTCACCTGGATTTAGTTCCTGACTCTTGGCTTCTGCCCAGGCATTGGGAAATAAGCCATTGAATGCAAGGTCTCTCTAGCCTTGTCTCCCTTGCCTCTGAAACTGAAATAAATATATTTGAAACGTCTTTTTTAATAAAAGAATCCCTTTCTAATGTCAAATCAGTCAATTGTCTCTGCTAGATCCACGTGTAAACATAGATGGTTCTTAGCAAGTTAGACCCAGATAAAATTCTTGTTACTTCACTATTTTGAACACATTTTTAATATTTTATTTATTGCTTTTGTTACAAAAGCATTCCCTCCACCAAAGAATAAAAGGCAAGAATTTTCTTGCAGAACTAGCATATGAAATTAATCATTATCTCCACAATGAACCCTAAAATATCCCTAGAACTAGTCTCCCATCTTTTTATTAAAAATTTTAAATTTTTCCTGGATTTAAGACCCATGTTCATATGTATTTGACAAATATTTAGCTTATTAACTAAATAAAAATTAACAGTGCGATTAAGATGATGCTGACTTAATTATGTATACTCTGTTTTCTCCTTGTATTAGCCAAATACCAAAGGTACATTTTAGATTGTTACTAAAATTAATGATAAATTAGGTAACTTTTATAGAACTGCAGCTTTAGAGTACCACAGAACATTTCTCCAAGCCTGATTGGGTTTCATAAAACTAATCCTTAGGGTGTTTTTTTCCTTTTGCTTATGAAACCAGCCTTGCTATGATCCTAACTAGTCATGTAAGAATATCTTTCTCTTTTCTTTTTCTAGTGATTGTTATACATTTGAGGTATTTGTTTTTATTGTTTCGTCATAGAAGACATGGCTGGTTTTATCTTTCGTAAAATGGTTACCTTTCAGAAACATTATTTTTCAATCAGAATGTTAGAAAGTATACACTTAACGTGTCAAGTGTTTGGCTTAGCAGTTAGGACACCTAAATACTGTTATCAGTCCTGGATTCAAGTCCCAGCTCTGATCTGCACTCCAGCCTCCTGCTAATGCAAACTTGAATTGAAGCAGGTGATGGCTGAGTTGTTGCATCTCTACCACTCCTATGAGAGAACTGGATTGAGTTTCCAGCTCCAAGATTTCATCATAGCTCAGCCCTAGCTCTTGTCGTATTTGGGAGGGAACCTGTGAATGGAAACTTTCTCTGTATATCTCTCTGTTTCTTTCCTCACCTTTCTGCTTCTCAAATAATAATTTAAAAAATGAAGTATACACTTTTGAAGCACTAAACATATGTTTTGCTTTAAAAACAGTGCTTTTGCTTCTAAGTGAACTCTTCACTTAGTGTAAGGTCAGTTTTATGAGATGAAGGAAACTGAAAGTAGATCATTGTAAAAATTGACAAGGAATAAGAGAGGAAGGAGGAGGAAGGGTAGGAACATGGGCAGAAGGGAGGATACGGTGGGAAGTATCACTGCATTCTTAAATCTATGTATATGAAATACATGGAATTTTTTACCTTAATTAAATTTAAAAAATTATTGTTGAATCCAAGATGGCAGAATAGGGAGGGAGCTTAATGCTCTAGGTTAGGGGAAGACAGTCAAAAGAAAAAAAAGTGGAGTGAGTGCAATCGCAGGGAAGAATTATGGAGAAAACTGCAATGGAAACTCCATGGAAGGAAGAGGGATGCTGTGGATCTGCATGAGGAGTGTATATATGCAGCAAGAGCATGGACATAACAGAACCCCAGCAACCAAGAACCTGAGTGCTTTGGAGAGTGAGGTGAGACCAGACTGTAACAGTCTGTGCAACTGGTGATATAACTGTGGTGAGAGCCTGCCATGAGTCTGGCCGGTAGCCCTGTTGGGGCAGGATACCTGCCAACTAAGAGGAAAAAAGAGGGCACATTTCTCTCTCCATTCCAGTGGCCAGCCACCAGCTGAGAGAGGGTGGGCACCAGTTTGGACATATGTAACAGCTCCACCAGCTTGTGTCCTTGTACCCAGCAAACACCTGAGAGGAGATGCCTGATTCTGGATGGGAGGATTGACAGGGATCTGGGCACCCATGCAGGACTGTGAAGTGCCCTCAGGCTCCCAAAACATCACAGGCTCCATGGTTCATACTGCCTAGGCTCTGCACTTACAGGGAGCTGGCTCTGGGAGTATCTCTGTCTCTCTGTGGATAGGACAGACTATCAGGGCAGACTGAATCCTTGGCACACTGTGACTGTGAAAGCATTGTGTGCTGAAGCTATGGGAACACTGTGACTACAGGAGAGGGCACAAGGTTTAGCTGGGACTCTGAGCAATCACTGTAAGCAGCTGCACATGCTCATATCTCCCTGATTGCCTGGGGAAGGATCATTGCAATAGGATCTGCACTTATGCTGAGGACTACACAAATCCTTTGTGTGATACTTACAGCAGCAAGGATGAATATTGTACCCACTGTGGGCTAACACTCATGCATTCACCATCTTGGAAGAGAGGAGGACAGGGTGTGACTTTGCCAATGTAGCTGACCAAACCCTCCCTTTCTAATAAAGAAGTGGAGATCTACCATGCCCAACTTCGGTGTCACCCTTAACACTCGCCCTACCGTACAGCATTAACCAGAGCTCCTTGGCCATACTCAGCACTGAAAAGAAAGACACTGAATGAGCAGACACTCCACTAAGAAACAGAGGCATAGTTCAAAGATAAAACTCATCTGAGGAGAGAACCCAGCAAATATCTACAAATGCCTAAAAATAAATGCAAAAATTCAGGAAACAAGAATAAGGAAGACCTCCCCAAAGGAACTCAACACTTCAATATTAGAAAGTGAAGAGGAACGGATTAATGAAATATCTAAAATGGAATTAAAAACATTAATCATAGAATTACTCAGAAGCAGTTAGAAGCAAATTCATGAATTAAAGAATGTCATTAATGACATGAATGAAAAATTTTTCCCATGAAATTTAGATTTTTAAAGAGAAATCAAAATATTACAAATGGAGAATTCAGTAGATCAAATAAAAATGTTGTGGAAAGCCTTAACAACAACATACTTTGGTGAGGCAGAAAAAAGGATATCTGATCTAGAAGACAAATCTTTGGACATTTTACAGTAAGACAAAAAAGAAAGTTTTTAGAAAAATTAGAAAAGTTAAAAACAGAGTTGGAAATTTACGAGATACTATCAAATAACCCAACATCCAGTCTTGGGAGTTCCTAAAGATGAGGAAAGAGAGAATGGATTAGAAGGCCTATTTAATGAAATAATTATAGAAAACTTCCCCAACTTAAAGAAAGAGACATCCAAGTACAGGAAGCACATAGAATTCCTGATAGACACGACCAGGAAAGATCTTCACCACAACACATTGTAGTCAAACTCTTCACAGCAAAACATAAAGAAAAGATTCAAAATGTGCACGAGAGAAATAGCAGATTACTTTCAGAAAATATCTAATTAGACTCACAATGGAATTATCAGAAACCCTACAGTCAAGGAGAGAATAACAAGATATATTTCAAGTCTTCAGAGAAAAAAACTGGCAACCCAGAATACTATACCTTACAAAGCTCTCATTTATGAATGAAGGTGTAATAAAGATCTTCCACAACAAACAGAAATTGAAAGAATTTGTCACCACCCATCCAGCCTTACAAATGATGCTTTAGGATGTGTTGCACACAGAAACATGGTCATCACTACAAAAGAAGGTGAAGGCAGAAAATCTCCCAGTAAAAGTACAAAAGAAATGTGTGAAGTTTGTATACCTTAAATAAAAAGTTTCTAGGTTAAAAAAGTATATTCTTCACAAAAATTTTACTTAACTCATAACACTATGACATGATGCTTGAGTATGACTTGTTTTTATTTGAAATAACTTTTTAAAAAGGCTTGTTCTTCATAAGTATTGAAGTATGTAATGCAAATATTTGTGAAGTATTTGAATTGCGACTCAGATGCTTTCAGATTGTTAAGTTAGATAAAAATCCTATTTCCTCCAGGGGTCCTTTAGAAAACAATTATTGTCACTTGAGCTTCTTGAATTTACAAATACTTAAACTCTGAACAGAACAAATATTTGCCAATGTTTGAAGTTTGTTAGAGTCTATGATGTAGGTTAAATACCATCCTGTCCCATGAGTGCACCCAACTCCAACCAGAGAGGGAGAGAATCCTATGACAGCTACAAATGAAATTCAACGCATAAATCAAATCATAGCACCATGGTTTGATGGAAAAGGGAGAGGGTGGCTCTGGTCCAGTGTGCTCACTGATATCAGAACACATTTCATTCTGGCACTTAGTGGGGGAATGGGAATGGCAACATGAGTGAATGGAGACCAAAATCTTTTAACACTTCAATGCCCCAGAAACTCTGTTGCTGGACAAATCATAGGTGAGCCTAATGAGATTGCCCTAACTTTTACTTCACCAAAATATCTGAAGTAGGAAGATGTGTGACATTGGAGTGCTGTGGCTGTTTTTCACTTTACAAACATCGAGGAAAGCACGTTCTTAGCATCGCTGGTAATAGCAACCACAGTGAAAGTAATGATGTTGGCAATGATAGTGACTGAACAGAATAGGAGATGAGTCTTGGTTTAGGGCTGGCACTGAATGAAATTTCTGCAGAGTCAGCTTGAATCACCAAGATATAAAAGAAAAAAAACTTACACTCTAGGATTTGGACATCGTTGGAATGGGAAATCTTTCAAACTGAGTGTAATCTTGATTGTTGAATCAGAACATGAGTTATAGTTCAGAGACCTCCTGACAGCACATACTGCACATCTTCCTCTGTCCCCACCCCACCCCAGTGGTGGGTGCATAGCAGCAATGTGTTTTTAGCTTTCATTGTTCCTGCTGCAGCGGAGTTCCAGCTCACCTCACCAGACAGCAGAGAACTGTCAGTGTTTGCATGTATGCATATTGGTTCCCTTAGAAATACTAGGACAAAGAGGAAGCCTCCATCTTCATTAGGGAGTCTTTGAGGTTGGAGATCTTAGCATACATGAAACTACTTTTGTACTCATTAGTTCCTAGAGCCTGGCATACTCAGATTTCACAAACTGTTATTATGAGTATCTGTATCAAGTTTGGCTCAGTACAAAGAAGAGAAACAAATGTCTGTATTGGGCGTGGGCTGTCATAAGAAATTGCCACACATTGAGTGGCATAAATAATAGAAATTTATTTTCATAGTTCTTGATAATGTGGGATCCAAGGCTTAAATTTGTTTGAATTCTGGTAAGGGCTCTCTTCCTGGCTTGTAGATGCCCACTTATCACTGTATCTACACATGGTCATGAGAGGACACTCTGTTGTTCTTACCTCATCTTATAATGTCACTACCCCTCTCAGATTTGTGCCGCCCATGACCTAAATTAACCTTTATCATTTCCTAGCTGACCCTATCTCTAAATAAACTCTTATTGGAGGTTAGAGACTTCAACATTTAAATTTTGTTCCATAAGACATTCCATTCCATAAGAAATACCATTTTAATTCAAGAGAATTTAATGCAAGGGATTAGGCACTTACAAAATTAATGGGAGGGCAACAAGAAGGTTTAATAACAATAAGTGGCATAAAATTGATCATTCTATTCATATAATTATTGAGGATGTCACTGTGTCACTGAAGTAGGCTCCTTATGGTGAACATTCTCATTAGACACAGATATTTTCATACTCTGGGGTCATTTGGAGAGGTAAGTCTTTAGCTAATTCCAATAATTCTCATTTTCAATCTTGAATTTTGTTCCTTTCAAGTCCCTGACATTTGAACAAAATGCCAATATTATGTCCTCAATTGGCACTAGTCTGTACATCTTGCTATCTACCCTTCCAGACATGTGATATTTCTGGAAAAATGGCATGGAGCTGTGCTCACTGGAGAGTTTCCCTCTCTGTCCTTTGTGGCCATTCCTGAGTAGAGCTGCAGTACTATATCATTCACTGGTGTGAGTATATTGTGCAAAACTATCTGTAAATCAGGATGGAATGATTTCTTTTCTCTTTTTGTGAATTAGGTGCATTAAATCCCTTCTGAAGCCCTAAGTGTGTATCAAAGGGGAGGTGGCATCAACACTGGGACAGGAATTTAGGGGTCTGAACCATCACAAGCAACTCACATACATCTTCTGGATTCACTCCTGCAGGATATATTCTGTCTAGTTTTCTTCTGATGTTGGAGTGTGGCTGGGCACCCCTACATTTGTGGCTTGGTAGATCACATTTATTCAATTTATGGGCTTCCTCTGGATTATCTTAATCTGAGCCCAAGAGAACATATCACATATATCAGTATTGCTAATATTGGAAAAACAGAAAATAACACATATTGGGAAAGATGTGGAGACATTGAAACACGTGTGCATGGTGGGTCAGAAGCAAACATCATAAAAACAGTATGGAGTTTCCTGAAACATTATATTCAGGATTACTCAGAGTTTCATTTCTGGGGATATATCTGAAAGAATTGAAAGCAGGTTGCAAAGAGATATTTACACATCCATTTTCACAGCACACTATTCCACACTATTCACAATACCTAAAAGGTAGAACTAACTTGAGTGTCCATCAGTGGGTAAAAGGATCAGTAAAATGTGGCTATTCATACAATGGAGTATTATTAGTCTTAGAAACAAAAGAAATTCTGAATATGTGACAGCATGGCTGAACTATGAGGATATCATACTAAGTGAAATAAACCAGTCACAAAAAGATAATGCTGTATGATTTCACAGTATTGAGTTTCCTAGAATTATAATATTTACAGAGACAGAAAGTAAAATAGTATTTTCTAGAGAAAGTAAAATATCCTTTTATAGATTTATGAGTACAGAGATTCACAAGATGAAAAGCGTTCTGGAGACAGCAGTGATGATGATCATACAATCATGTGAATGTGTTTCATACCACTGAACTATACAATTAAATGGCTGAGGTAGTAAATTTTAAGTTTTGTGTATTCTAAAACAATTACAATCATTTTAAAAATTAACACAAAGGCACTGTATGGCTGATGGTGGGTTATGCCAGTGACCATCTGTGAGTCTCCAACTCAGGCTTGGGACATGCCCCATACCTGCTGCAGATACTTTGTTTCATTTTAATTTTTATTTTATTGTGCAGTAAATGATTTATGTTTAATGATGTTTGATTCCTAAGAACTACTTGTTCATTCCTTTTATTCCTTCTGCCTATATTTCTATTGGATATTTTTTCTGTTTTTTTAAATTTTTATTTAATAAAAATATAAATTTCCAAAGTACAACTTTTGGATTATAACGGCTTTTCCCCCCCATAACCTCCCTCCCACCCACAACCATCCCATCTCCCACTCCCATTCTTCATCAAGATTCATTTTCAACCATCTTTATATACAGAAGATCAACTTAGTATATACTAAGTAAAGATTTCAACAGTTTGCACCCACACAGAAACACAGTACTGTTTGAGTACTAGTTATACCGTTAATTCACATAGTACAACACATTATAGACAGAGATCCTACATGAGGAGTAAGTGCACAGTGACTCCTGTTGTTGATTTAACAATTGACACTCTTATTTATGACGTCAGTAATCATCCGAGGCTGGCAAGGCTATGGAAGCCTCTTGAGTTCATCAATTCTGATTTTATTTAGATGAGGCCATTGTCAAAGTGGAAGTTCTCTCCTCCCTTCAGAGAAAGGTACTTCCTTCTTTAATGGCCTATTCTTTCTGCTGGGATCTCACTGAGATCTCACTCACAGAGAACTTTCACTTAGGTCATTTTTTTTTCCCACAGTGTCTTGGCTTTCCATGCCTGAAATAGTCTCATGGGCTTTTTAGCCAGATCCAAATACTGCAGATACTTTGAATGTTTGGGATCTGCTGGGATCAAGATATCCCTTCGGCTACTCTAATTCGAACAATTGGAGAACCTTTTCTTGCAGTGGGCCTCATGCAGAGCTGATAGCCCATAAAGATTGCTAGGTAATAGGTTACATCATTTAGGAGTAGGGGTACAAAGTCAGTCAATTTGCTTTACATGTTATAGAGGCTACTTCAGCCTGTACCCAGACTACTATGGATTCCTAGAAAATTCACTGAGGTGTCAGAACCATGAATTTCCCAGGCTATGTCTCTCACTCTCTGACAAATACCTGTGCACCTTATTTGGGCATCTGCTATTTTCCACTCACCAAATGTCATCAGCATGTGTTTATGAATAAGTTGGACCAGCATGGTATCCATGACAGAATGTACTGATTGAGGTCTCCATGAATAAGTTGTCACAAACAGAAATTATACTCCCAGATGAAAATAAACTGCATGTGATAAACTCTGCTTGTGGGAATGAACAGCCATGAGTTAATTTGGAAGAACTGCATCTAGTGGGAATGTTGAAGTGAATTTTGAAATGAATGGGATTTGATGAGGAAAACACTACAAGCAAAGAGTTTTAAGCAAATCTAGGATGTAAAAAGTGATGGTGACTTAAAAAAAATTATCAAGCACCTACTAATGTCCAGTTTCTTGGCTGAGTTTGTAAAATGCAATGATAGGATATAGTTGAGTCTTAGATGATAGAATAAGGCAACATTCTACTAGGCATTGTCCAACTACTTGAAGATTTTCAAGGTTGGGAGTGATGTGATTATCATTGCTTTTTTTATTTAATCTGGCATCAGAGGCTACTGTTCCAGTTAGGGAGAAGCAATGAGGATGTAGGCTAGTGTAATGACAGCAAACGGGAAGGGAAGGAGGGACTGACAGAATGTTGTGGAGGAGGAGCCTTTTCCATCTCTAGTGAAATCGATCCAGTGAGGCAGAGAAGCCACCTCTGCCGAGGCTTTGAGCTTGGGTGATTGATATCAACAAAGGAAACAACGAATCAAAATGGGGAATCGGAACTAGATGAAAGATAATAATAGGAGCTGATATCATTAGACTGAAGCACTGGGAGAGCAGGCTTTGATTGCGTTAGTTGACAGTGTTATCCAAGTGCTTGGCACATGGCAAACATTTGAGACAAATTTGCCACAAAATATATCATACGCTCAAACTCAGTGAATGGTCACATCCACCCTAAGAAAAAGGTAGAATGCTCCTTTATTTTTGCTGCTAATTCTGTTTTTCATACAAAAAAAAGCCTTAGGCTCGTCAAATGTAGGAAATAATACCATTAAAACCCTGTGGATAGCTACTGCTTAGCCTGAGTAACAAATCATTGTAGATACTATCTGTTTTAGCCCATTTTGACTACTGTAACAAAATACTATAAACTGAGTGATTCATAAACAACAGAAATTTTTATCTTACAGTTCTGGAAGCTGGGAAGTCCAAGATCATGGTAATGGCCAACCTGGTGTCTAGTAAGGGCTTTCTTCCTAGTTCAAAGATGGCCATATTTTACATGGTGGAGGGGTGAAGGGTCTCTGTGGGGCCTCTTTCCTAAGGGCATGATGCCATTCTTCAGGACTACTTCATGAATCTCAAAGATCTCACCTCTTAATATCATAATTTCAGCATATACTTTGGGGGAGGGACACAAAGGATCATCACTGTTATAGCATCCCCACTACAGGTTAATAGTATTAAACAGGACTTTTACTGAGTTTGTAATCATTAGGAACAGCATCCCCTGAGGAAATATTTCATGACTTCACTGCCAAATCAGAAGTTTGAGTTGTCTCAGGAGAAATGTAGTATTCTGGTAAAAGTCTTGCAAATGTTTAATAAATATCCAAATTTCCCCAGGCACTGAAGATCACAGGGTTTTTATTTGAACATTCCTCCAGTACTATTATATCTAATTAGAATATGTGATAAAATTTCTTAAGATGTTTTCTACTAGTTGTTTGGCTATGTACTGTAAGTAGTAGTTTAAGCCTTGCATATCACATATATCCTTAGAGCTCTTTAAAGACATTGTCAACACCCATTAAAAAGAAACTGGGGATGAATATTTAGTCCAGGAGACAAAACACTGCTTAGGATGCTTGAGTCCTACATCAGAGTACTTGGGATTGATGCTTGACTTTGACTTCTGGCTCCTGATTCCTTAATCCTACTAATGCAGACCCTGATGGACAGCAATAATAGTTCAAGTAGTTGGGTTTCTCAAATTTACATGGGAGATCTGGATTAAATTTTTGGCTCCTGGCTTCAATCTTGCCCCATCTTGATAGATCGTTGAGGTCATTTGGGGAGTGTAAAGCAGCAGATGGGAGTGGTCTTCCCCAGGCTGGAAGGGAGGAGGGAGGAAGGAATGGAGAGCAAGGGAAAATAAGAACTTAAAAGATACAGGTTATGGCTGGCGCCGAAGCTCACTAGGCTAATCCTCCGCCTGTGGCGCTGGCACCTCGGGTTCTGGTCCCGGTCGGGGCACTGGATTCTGTCCCGGTTGCTCCTCTTCCAGTCCAGCTCTCTGCTGTGGCCCGGGAGTGCAATGGAGGATGGCCCAGGTCCTTGGGCCCTGCACTCGCGTAGGAGATCAGGGGAAGCACCTGGCTCCTGGCTTCGGAACAGCGCAGTGCGCCGGCCGCAGCGGCCATTGGAGGGTGAACCAACAGAAAAGGAAGACCTTTCTCTCTGTCTCTCTCTCTCTCACTGTCCACTCTGCCTGTCAAAAAAAAAAAAAAAGATACAGGTTGTTAATTTTGGCTGTCTCAAATTCCCCTTCTCTATAAAGTCAGTATGGGTGAGCCCAGGCTAGAATGATGAAGTAATTTGTAAATCTCAGTGGCTTCATTCAACAATAAAGTAACAACACAAAAGAGTTCTTTGCTACTCACAAGAGTCCCCTGTGCCTCTCCAGAGTGGCTCTTTTTATAATGACTTGGGGATACAGTCTATTTCTTTCTTGTCTCATTTCCATCTAATATTGGATGGTATGGGGGTGAGGTTCATATTTTGAGATTAAATTCATTAGCAGTTTTATCTTGTGCTCCACGTGTGACTTCCATATCATCAAGACAGGGTAAGAGAGAACTGAAGAGCCACAAAGGGCTTATTATGGGTTTTGTCCTGAAGTCACACAAGTCACTTCTCAAGGTCCACTGGTCACAGGGAGTCACATGGTGACTGACGGTAAAGTGAGGGCAACCATGATCTCGTCTGGCAACAGAAGAACTAGTTGAGAGGATATACAGGTAACTAGGCCTTAGCCCTGTTATCTAGTATTTTGCCTCTTAACAAAAGGAGTTCTATTAAATCATAATTTTTCATCCAGAATTCATAAATACTGAGAAAAATTGTTATTTGCCAACTCATGAGGCTTAGGCTGATCTAGTGTAAATCTTGGTGTGTATCCATCTGCAAATTATGTAAATTTGGAAGAAAGATTTTTTTTTCTCACCTTCTCACTTCTTGGCTTAAGGCTAGGTAGAGAGGTGTTTGCTTTGTGAGGATTCAGAGGTAATATATAAATGACCTGTGATTCATTCCAGATACATGAGATATTACTAAGATTCAAGAACTAAATATTTGACCCTGAGTCTATTCTTTGTTTTTTTCTCCAAGTAATAGAGAAAATGTATGACATAGATCACTCTTGGGGCTGCCTGTGGCATTTCTACATGCTCTGTAACCATCCCTGTTGCCCTAGCTGTCAATTCGTTGGTGTTAGTCATATCACAGTGACAGACGTTAGTATCTCATCTGCATCTCCCTTCAGTCTCCTGGCATCTGCCATGATACTCTGAGTATGATCAGTTGTTCATCAGTAGCATTACTACTTGAGTAATTTTGAGTAATTGAATTGTTGCCCCTACTTGGGATGAATACAGCCAGCTAGTTCAATTCACTCTTGGTTTTCTCATCATGTTGCCCCCCCCCCCAAGTTCTTG
The DNA here is from genome assembly GCA_949820135.1 of Sylvilagus floridanus. Classification (NCBI taxonomy): domain Eukaryota; kingdom Metazoa; phylum Chordata; class Mammalia; order Lagomorpha; family Leporidae; genus Sylvilagus; species Sylvilagus floridanus. The sequence continues at coordinate 68,782,127 of OX463242.1, forward strand.
TTGCTTTTTCTGGTTTCTTCTTCCCTGCTGAGTGGTAGCCGAGGGAGGCAGTGACACTTGGGGAACATGCAGCCTTCAAAATATCAGATAAGTTAATATATTTGTTATCAGTCAATACAGTCATCAGCATGCCCATCAACAATGGGCGATGTGCAGCATCACGTATTCCCCATCTCTCCTCCAAGATGCCACACCCAACACAGCGCGCATTGTGTGTTTACGAATAGTATAATGTTGGCCCTCTTAATCAGAAAGAGCGGCTCTTGCTCGGGAGACCCCAGCCAGAAAACAGGTGGGGCAAAGGCAGCAGGTGTGAGAAGGCGCAGAGCCGCGCGCTCTAGGGCCGCGCGGGCGCCTGGGCCCCCAGCACCACGGGGCCTGGCGGCGCGGGCGCGGCCGCACCTGGAGGCGGAGCCAAGTCGCGGCGCGTCCTCTCCTCTCTCCTCGGCGCGAAGCCCCCTCCCCGCGTCCCTCCCGCCGTGCCGTGGTCTCCGGGCCGCGCCCGCCAAGGACCCTGCAATCCTCGGCCCGCCATGGAGCACATTCGCACGCCCAAGGTTGGTAGCAGGATCGCGGGCAGAGGCGGGAGAGGAGGAAGTGCCAGAGAGATGCTGAACGCGCAGAGGGGCGGAGGAGTGGTGGCGGGGCGGGGCGGGGTGGGGTGGGGGGGAGACTCGAAGTCCCTGCGTGGGGCGCTGGCGGAGCCTGGATCGCGAGGGAGGAGCAGGCAGAGCCTGAGCATCCCCCAGGTCACTTGGAGGCTGGGCTTTTTCCTGGTGCCTCACAGGCCTAGCCTGGGCTCTTGGGTGATCCGACCCCTTGTCCTTGGCGCTGTTCATGGGACAGAGGTGTGGACGGGAGAGAACCCCAATTGTCTGCTGAGTAATGGACTACTAATCAGCTCTTGCTGTGGCTTCGCACTAGGCTGTTTGAAATTAAGAATGTTATGTTCAGCTGTTGGCTGCTTTGAGCAGTTGAGAGGCAAGCAGACCTTTCAATGACAGGTGCAGGGAAAACGAGTTGCGTGCAGATGGAAATGGTTGAAAGGGCTCAGAAGCTTATTGGTCTTGGGGGTCAGACCCAATTGATTCGCCCTTCACGTCCTCCAGCCAGTATCTGCTATGGACTGGATACAGAGCCAGCAATGTAGCATTCACTGTAGATTGGATGATGGTGCATTCTTCCCTTGTCCAGACTGTTTTGTTCTTTGACGAACAGGACACAGTTTGTAGATTCGTCCACTGGTGTGTCTTAAACAGCACCAGCTTTTGCCACACTACTGAAGCGACTGGCCCCAGTGTTGACTGCAGTATCAAATCAAAGTTGTCCGGATGATATAATTGAGAATGAAAGCGATGGTAAACATTTCTAACAGCCCTAAACTAGTGAAAACATGTATGTTAAAATGCTATTAGCTGTTTCTTGTTACTGCCAACAGGATTTTCTCTTGTTGAAAATCTTGGCCCCTGACAAAGTGCGGTTACAGCTGTGTGTGTGTGTGTGTAGGTGTGTGTAGCCAGAGCACAGATGGACCCAATATCCCACTCACCTCTTGGGCGCAAGAGCTTTGCTTTATTGTCAGCAAGAAGAATCCATTCCTAAATTCTGGAATGGTTCCTGAGTATCTCTTTGTTAAAGTAGCTTTAAAATTAATTCCTATAAGTAGAAGAATAAATCTTATAGTTTGCTGGAGAATGCCTACTCCAAAAGTACATTTAAATTGTACTGACTTTGCACTATGGACTTAAATTGTTGCCTCATAATCAGGAAATTGTAAACTTAGAAGACAATGCTGTAAGCCACAAGATAGGTGGCTCAGAGATTTACAGGTTAAGTGGTACTAAATAATTTATTCCAGAATTTAACTCATAGTGTCCTCTTGCCCTTGCAAAGGGCATCCTTTCGTTCCTGCTGATGGAGACCCTTTATAAAATGATATTTGAGGTGAAGGTCACTGTCAGTGATCCGGTGACATGACACTGGATGTCCCTTTCTTCTGGAATATGAATTTGCCAAAGTAAAAGCCTTTTTCTAGTTTATATTCCAGCTCACCAAATACAAAGCCATATGTATAAATGTAAGCAGCAAGCAGTCTTCTCATTCTTAAAATTTATTTTCATGGACACACTCTTAAAACTTCAAGTCAGAAACCCCTTTCTATCTGGAAATGGAAAGAGAGGGGAGGCCATAAAGAATTTCCTGAAGTGTGTCACTGGTGTGAGGGGTCATTAGCAGTTATGATACTGCTGGGGAGACACAATACAAAATGCAGAGTGTTGGATGGGTCAGATGAATGCGTCCAATCTTTTTATTCCACAGGCATTTAAGAACTTTTCTTGTGCCAGGATTTGTGGTAGATCTTGGGAGCACCAGACCTCCAGGAAGTCAGAGATTGGAAGAGGTAGCAGTTATGAATATGTCATTGTCTCCTAGAGATGGGTACAGGGGACAGTGGTATGGAGGGAGAACAGTCAGAGGATCAGCTGCACCATGATAGATGAAGGAAGCCTTCGTAGAAGAGCTAAGGCTTCACATGGAAAGAGCCAAGGAGGACCAGGAGCCTTTGAGACATGGCTGTACTGTAACTTTGTAAATATGTACTGTAACACATTGGTACAGCCCCACAGAAGCTGAAGATAGTATCACTGATAAAGACAAGTGAACCTGAGGTTCGAGGTTAAACAGCATCCTCCTTTTGTTTTACATTTTTAAGTACAAAATTAGTTTTAACCGTCTAAATCAAAAAGCAGATGACTACTACAAAGCACACTCTGTAAAAATAGGTAGTGGTCAACGGCCACATTCATTTTTTTTTTTTATTTTTGACAGGCAGAGTGGACAGTGAGAGAGAAAGACAGAGAGAAAGGTCTTCCTTTGCCGTTGGTTCAACCTCCAATGGCCGCCGCGGTCGACGTGCTGCGGCCGGCGCACCGCGCTGATCTGATGGCAGGAGCCAGGTGCCAGGTGCTTCTCCTGGTCTCCCATGGGGTGCAGGGCCCAAGCACCTGGGCCATCCTCCACTGCACTCCCGGGCCACAGCAGAGAGCTGGCCTGGAAGAGGGTCAACCGGGACAGAATCCGGCGCCCCGACCGGGACTAGAACCCGGTGTGCCGGCACCGCAAGGCGGAGGATTAGCCTGTTGAGCCACGGCGCCGGCGGCCACATTCATTTTTACCATTTGCTTCCATTATACTCTAGGGCATCTGGTTGGGTAGGTTTCCTTTGACTTCATGATGGAAGTTGTAAAGAGTATACACAAACATGGTTTGTCTGACCCTGTAGGTTTGAAGCAGTGGCATCCATGTGGGTGTCAGTGTTTTATTAAGAGGAGAAGAAATGTTTACATGTCATGTACATTTGCTTTCCTATTCCAATGAAAAGCATTCACTTACTCTTTGTGAACTACATACGTCCATCAAGCTTGTGTGTTCTGTTTCAGTCCCTGGAGTGTGTTTGAAGGAGACAGATGCATGTGAATAATCTGAAATACTTAACACATATTTCTTGATGGGTGTGTGTGTGTGTTTAATTGCACCCTTTATTACAGCATATGCGAAGCCAGGATGCTTCTCTCTCAGAATGGTTCCTCTGTAGGAAAACTAAAATGTTCCAAGGGCAAGGCATTTTGCAGTTGGGTTAAAGGGAAAACACCAAGCATTGCCTGTTCTCATCACAGTGAACTTTGGGGTTTCCACTTCGCTTGTCTGAATTCCTTTGCTTCTCTGAAAACTTGCTGGTGATTAGTAATAACTTGGTTCAAATACTGCTTTGTTGTATGGCAAGCCTTCAGGCTTTCTAGAAGTAGCTTGAAGCATCTGTGGGATATAATCTGGTATCGATCAATGCATATGTGTGTGGTATATTCTCCATTTTGTCTGAGTCTTTCTGGAAGGCATTTTTCTCATATGTGTACATTTTAATTATAAAGTAGACTATGTGCTAAGCTTTCAAACTCCAAAGTAGCCGTTTAATACCTGCACTTCCTTGATCTGAGCCGTTACTCTTAATAGCCTCCGAACTAGTCTGCTAATTTTGTCTCCTACTCTTCTCTAATTCCTTTTGCACAGAGGGCCCTGGGTCATGTTTTTATGCCACAAATGGATCATGTTACTGCGCTAAGCTTTTGAGTAGTTTCCCTTTGTTTGAAATAGAATGAAAGTCCTGAGTGGTCTGTAAGGCCCAGGGTAGGCTGTGTATGACCACCCCAAAACACACCAAACACTGGAGTTAAAGGAAAGGTTTATTGTTGGGTGGGGTAAACCAACAGGCCAGAGGGAGAGGGTGAACGAGAAAGAGAACCTGGGCTGGAAAGCAGTATTTGGGTCCCTGTCACCCATTAGGATATTAGGATGGAGTTCTGGGCTCTGGTTGCAGGCATTTGAAAAGTGAACCAATAGGTGGAAGACAGATCAATCAATCAATGAATTTCTCGCTTGCTTGCTTTCTGTCTTGCCCTGCTTTCTAAATAATAAGTAAATCTTTTTAAAAACATATTTTAAAAAACATGGTTTTAGAAGACTGTGTGTGCATGTTTTGAATTCAATGGGAATTTCATCATGTTAATTTCCTCATTAAAAGCCATTGTAATAGTGTGAGGATGGACCTTTCATTTACTGATTGTCATCTGCGTGTATGTTTATTCCTCTAGGATAGAATCTAGATGGAATTATGTTGTCGAAGATCAATAGTTTCATGGTTGAGATACATTGCTAAATGACTTTCCAATAATTTATATCATTTAATATTTTCAGAAAGAGGGTATAGTGTCATCTTTATGTACTATTCTTTTATTTAAAATGTTTGCTAATTTAAAGGAGAGAATAGCACTTCATTGTTTCATTGTATTTTTTATCATTAGTGACCCTTTTCCAAAAATGTGTTTATTGACCATTTTATTTATTTATTTGAAAGAAAGAGCTACAGAGAGGGAGAGACAGAGAGAAAGGTCTTCCATCATGGTTCACTCCCCAAATGGCTGCAGTGGTCGGAGCTGGGCCGAGCCGAAGCCAGGAGCCAGGAGCTTCTTCCACGTCGCCCACATGGGTGCAGGGGTCCAAGAACTTGGACCATCTTCCACTGTTTTCTCAGGCCATAGCAGAGAGCTGGATCAGAAGTGGAGCAGCTGGGACTCGAACTGGCACCCATATGGGATTCTGGCACTGCAGGTGGCAGCCTTATCTGCTATGACACAGCACTGGTCCCTGCCAGAGAATTTTTTATCACCTCAAAAAAACAAAAACATCACTTTGGGAGCCATTCCCCTGGCAACCACTAATGTACTTTCTGCCTCTACATGTTTTCTTTTCTGAACCTGTCATATAAACTGGACCGTACAACATGACATTTTGTGACCTATTTTTTTTACACTTAACCTAATGGTTTCATGGTTGTCCTAATTGAAACATGTATCAGTACTTCCTATTTTTAAAAAATTATTTATGTGTATTTATTTGAAAGGGGGAGAGAGAGAGAGAGAGAGACAGAGACAGAGAAAGATCTCCCATTTGCTAGTTCACCTCCAAATGATTGCATTGGCCAGTATGGGCAAGGCTGAAGCCAAGACTCGGAAACTATATCCTATTCTCCCATATGGATGGCAGGGGCCAACGTACTTGGGCAATTTTCTGTGGTCTTCCGAGGACATTAGCAGGAAGTTAGGTTGGAAACAGAGTAGCCAGTGCTTGAAACACACTATGATCTGGGATGCCTGTGTTGCAAGTGAGCACTTTACTGGTTCTGCTACCACATCAGCTTGAATCATGGTTTGATTCATTCTGCGGATATACCCCATTCATCAGTTGCGGGTCATTTGTGTTAATGTTTTTATTATTATGAGTAATGAACTGTTGTGTGTAAGTATTTGTGTAGACATATGCATTTAGTCCTCTTAGGTAGAATTTTATTTTTTCTAAGAGTAGAATTGCTGAATCACACAACAAATATATGTTTAACATTTTAAGGAACTGCCAAACTGTTTTCCAGTGCAGCTGGATCATTTTAAAACCCCATCAACAATATATAAAGCTTCCAATTTTCTCATATCCTTAGCAACACTTGTGATTGTCTGTTTTCTATTTTAGCCATCCTAGTGGATGTGAAGTGTTACCTCATCCTGGCTTTGATTTGCATTTCTTGAGTGACTGGTGATGTTAACCATCTTTTCATGTGCTTATGGGACCTGTTTATTCGTATGCCTTACTTGTATATCTTCTTTGGAAAATGTCTATTTAAATCCTATGCTCACTTTTTGAGTTATTTAATTATTGAATTGCAAGTTTCCAACCAGACTTGATTTGTGTTTTTCCCCCATTTTGTAGGTTTTTCTTTGTCACTTTCCTTTGCCTTTTGAAGCAGAAAAAAATTTAATTTTGATGAAGTCCAACTTTTTTCCTGTCACTTGTGCTTTTGATGTTATAGCCACATATATTTTTAGGAGACTTTTCTCTGATCATGAAAGTAACACATTACAGAACATTTAGTTCAAAAGAGTGTAAAGAAAATAAAAATCATTCACAACCCCAACACTCCGAAAAAACTAATCCTTTATGTGTATTATCAGCCTTTTTCTTATGAAAAGGAAAATAGAAATGTAGTCTTAAATGAAATTAAGTCCATTTTCTTTCTGTGTATGTGCGTTCGTGTCTATATGTATAATTTTAAAGTGAGAACCTGGTTTTTATATGTTACAGTATACTGTAAATATTCTCATTGAGAATAATTACTGAGAAGTGGTACTTTATAATCACATGGTATCATTCTGTATGGGTGTGCTATAAGTTATGGAGTGCTGGGAGGCAATTCTTGATGGGTCTGTTGTGGTTTTGCATGTTTATTCTGAGCTAATTTTTTTAAGAATTTTATAGTCAACAGCCTTGGAAGGGAGACATAAATTTCTCCCTTAGCTGCAGAGGGAAGATTTTGCTATCCAGTATAATTAAAGTATTATTTTCCCCAGAGGCAAATTTTGGTTAAGTTCTTTAGCAGCCTGTATATGTTGGGGGGTGGGGGACAGGGTCCCCTGGCTGTGCCTATTTTAGGTTCTTCCTATTGAGGTCACACAAGAATTCCAGGTGGACCTTTAAAGGTGTATAGGAAAGCAGGGATTACTTAAAGGGACAGTACACACTCCAGTGTGAGTGCAGGCATCTGCATGAGGAAAGAAGAGAAGCTACTGTCATCAAAGTTGGAGTTCTCTGTTTATAAGATGGAAATTGATACCTTAATTGAATATTCAGTTAGAGTGGGTGGAGCTTGGACAGAGCTTGGGTACCACTTGCCACTTTTCTTGGGAATCTTGGAATTATCATGGTGTCTCCAGATGGGGCTGCAGCATACATGTGGTCAGCGTGACATTGTGTGTGATGGGGAAGAGTAAGGTTCAGGTGCATTATGGAGAATGTGTGTGCCCAGCCGGCAGCCAGGTTGGTTTGCTATTTGTGTTGTACATGGCTGCAGCACGGAAGCTGCTGGCAATCTCTCAGCTCCTCTTTGTTCCCAGGCTTCCTGCCTGCCCACAGCACTTACATGATTGCATTTCTTAAACTCTGAGCCCTCAGAATTCTTCCCCTGAGACACAAGATTTACTGTGTATGCAGCACTCGCATGGGCTATTCTATATTGGGCCTTAGACTAGGTTGGGAGCAGCACACTGAGATAATTTGAACATGAAGTTCATGCTCCCTGCTGTGCCATGAGTAATAATGCCTTCTTTTTCTGATCTGAACTCTTATGCCTTCCGCCATCATCTATGAAACTGTGGAAAGCTACTTATTAGTTTGTTAGGTAGGTTAAAATCTCAGACCCAGACACTTTGTAGTTTTTGACAGTTGATGTCCTAGTATTTGATATTTAATTTGGATCCATTTTTCTCTCTTATTTACTCTGAAAAACACCAGTGTATTTAAAATTACATACATCTCCGTTGTCTCAGATTAAGTATCTACAGTGTGTTTTTTGGTTCCATTTCTGTCTACATATTTTTTTTTTTAATTCAAGCGCCAGGAACAGTGATCACCAGCTTTCCCAGTACCAAAAAATTATGCTTCCAAAATATCTTGTTGTCGATTCCACATGAAGAGGAAACAGAGTCACCCTACGTGTCCCACTCATGACAGAAGCTCCCCCCCCTTTTTTTTTGACAGGCAGAGTGGACAGTGAGAGAGAGAGAGAGAGAGAGAAAGGTCTTCCTTTTGCCGTTGGTTCACCCTCATTGGCCGCCGCAGCCAGCGCACCGCGCTGATCCGAAGCCAGGAGCCAGGTGCTTCTCCTGGTCTCCCACGCAGGTGCAGGGCCCAAGGACTTAGGCCATCCTCTACTGCAGCCCTGGGCCACAGCAGAGAGCTGGCCTGGAAGAGGGGCAACCGGGACAGAATCCAGTGCCCCAACCGGGACCAGAACCTGGTGTGCTGGTGCCACAGGCGGAGGATTAGGCTAGTTAGCCACGGCGCTGGCAGAAGTCATTTTTAAAAAAACTTTCATTTAGGCCGGCGCCGTGGCTCAACAGGCTAATCCTCCGCCTTGCGGCGCCGGCACACCAGGTTCTAGTCCCGGTCGGGGCGCCGGATTCTGTCCCGGTTGCCCCTCTTCCAGGCCAGCCCTCTGCTGTGGCCCAGGAGTGCAGTGGAGGATGGCCCAAGTGTTTGGACCCTGCACCCCATGGGGAGACCAGGAAAAAGCACCTGGCTCCTGGCTCCTGCCATTGGACGATCGCGGTGCGCCGGCCGCAGCGCGCCGGCCGCAGCGCGCCGTCCGCGGCGGCCATTGGAGGGTGAACCAACGGCAAAAGAAGACCTTTCTCTCTGTCTCTCTCTCTCACTGTCCACTCTGCCTGTAAAAAAAAAAAAAAAACAAAAAAAAACTTTCATTTAAAGAATATAAATTTCCAAAGTACAGCTTATGGATTACAATGGCTCCTCCCCCCATAATTTCCCTCCCACCCGCAACCCTCCCTTTTCCCGCTCCCTCCTCTTGCATTCACATCAAGATTCATTTTCAATTCTCTTTATATACAGAACATCAGTTTACTATATATTAAGTAAAGATTTCAACAGTTTGCCCTCACATAGCAACACAAAATGAAAAATACCGTTGGAGTACTAGTTATAGCATTAAATCACAATGTACAGCACATTAAGGACAGAGATCCTACATGATATTTTTTTCTATGCAATTTCCAATTTAACACCAAGGTTTTTTTTTCATTTTCAATTATCTTTATATACAGAAGATCGATTCAGTATATACTATGTAAAGATTTCATCAGTTTGCACCCACACAGAAACACAAAGTGTAAAATACTGTTTCAGTACTAGTTATAGCATTACTTCACATTGGAAAACACATTAAGGACAGATCCCACATGAGACGTAAGTACACAATGACTCCTGTTGTTGACTTAACAATTTGACACTCTTGTTTATGGCGTCAGTAATCTCTCTAGGGTCTAGTCATGAGTTGCCAAGGCTATGGAAGTCTTTAGGGTTCGCCAACTTCAATCTTATTCCGACAGGGTCATAGTCAAAGTGGAAGTTCTCTCCTCTCTTCAGAGAAAGGAACCTCCTTCTTTGATGCCCCATTCTTTCCTCTGGGATCTCACTCGCAGAGATCTTTCATTTAGGTCTTTTTTTTTTTTTTTTGCCTGAGTATCTTGGCTTTCCATGCCTAAAATATTCTCATGGGCTCTTGAGCCGGATCTGAATGCCTTAAGGGCTGATTCTGAGGCCAGAGTGCTATTTAGGACATCTGCCATTCTATGAGTCTGCTGTGTCTCCCAAGAAGCCATTTTTTTAAAAGATGTTTTTATACCTCATGTTCTATTTTCCTATAGTGTTGTATCTATCTCCTACTGATGTGGCAAAGGAACTTTAAAAATAATTCTTGACAATATTTAAAGTATGGATTGTCATTCATTTATGTTTCTATCCTTACGGGTGAGATTAAATCTGTGTGTATCTATGTGTGTGTGTGTGTGTATTTATAACAATATAAAATAGTAGTGAGGGAAGAAAATCCTTTAACAACATTACAGCTGTTTTGCTGAGTCTACTTATTCCTCACAATCACCTGGTTAGGTTAGCATTGTCACCATTTCACAGATGAGGAAGCTGAATTTAAATAACTTATTAAGCTACAAGAGGCAAAGTAAGGTTTCAAAACCAGGGAATGTGACCCCACAGTTTATGTTCTTAACAACTGCACTGTTCAGTGCTTTGATGTTGAGAATGGAAGAGTGTGTGCAGTTTAGACTGTCAGTGGTTCCACATTCTGAGTTCTAGGCTCTCACCAGTTCTGCTTGCTTTGTTGCCTCTGAGTTAATGGGCATTTCTCTCTCTCCTTGTCATGTTTTGGTTCAGATTTGTCTAAAGATGAATGATTCTTTGCTTGTTCGACTCTTTTTCCACAGATCATTCTTGATTTAAGCATTTTAGGGAAGTGCAGTGTACATACCAAGAGATGCACATAAGTGCACAAATAAAAGAGTTTTTGTCCTCTGAGCACACTTGTAACCAGCACCCAAATTAAGAACAAAACATTTGTATTACCTCAAGAGTCCCCACTATTCCTCCCTCTCCATTTCTTTCTTTTTTTATCATGAGAAAGGAGAGTATATTCTCATTTAAACAGTATGATTCAGTGAAGAAATATTTATATATAAATATGGAATTATATGACAATCACACAATTTTAAAACTCTATGTATAGTAACTACATATTAACTTCCACAAATAAGAGGAAACGTGATATTTGTCTGTCTTGTCTGGCTTATTTCTCCTCTCATAATATCTCTAGTTGCATCCAGTTGGTTGCAGATGTCATGTTTTGTGCATTTTTATGGCTAAGTAATATTCCACTGTGTAGATATGTGACATTTCTTTATCCATTCATCAGTTGATGGACATTTCGGTTGATTCCATATTTTAGTTATTGTGAATTGTACTGCTCTAAATGTGGGAGTGCTGGTGTGTCTTTCATATGCTGATTTCATCTGGTTTGTATATATTCTAAGGAATGGGATAGCTGGGTCTGATGGTAGATCTGTTTTTAGTTTTATGAGGGTTTTCCATGCTGTTTTCCATAATGGTTGTACCAATTTGCATTCCTGCCAACCATGTTAGTGTACATTTTTCTCCAAAACTTCACCAACATTTGAATTTATTTTCAGATAATAGCCATTCTAACTGGAGTAAGGTTATAATTTTGGCTTTTGTTTGCATTTCCCTGATTGCTAGTGATCCTGAGCATCTTTCCATGTGTCTGTTGGCCATTTGTATTTCATTCTTTGAAACAAATCTGCTCATATCCTTTGACTATTTCTTAACTGGATTCTTTGTTTTATTGTTGTTGATATTCTTGAGCTCCATATATATTCTGTATATTCTTTATTGGATGAGCAATTTGCAAATGTTTTCTCCCATTCTGTCAGTTGCCTCTTGAATTTTTTCCTTTGCTGTACAAAAGCTTCTTAGCTTGACATAATCTCATTTGTCTAGTTTTGCTTTTATTCCCTGTGCTTCTGGGGTCTAATCCAGGAAATCTCTGCCTTGTCCAATGCTTTGCAGCATTTCCCCTATGTTTCCTCTAGTAATTTGAAGATTTCATGTCTTAACTTTAGATCTTTAATCCATTATGAGTTGATTTTTCTCTGGAGCATAAGGTAGAGCTCTTGTTTCAAACTTCTGTGTGTGGAAATCCAATTTTCCCAGCAAATTTGTTGAAGACACTTACTCTCCTTTCTCTAGAGAGTGATTTTTGATGGTTTGTCAAAGATTAGTTGGTTTGGGTTACATGGATTAATTTGTGGGATTTCAATTATGTTCCGTTGGTCTACATGTCTGTTTTTGTCCCAGAACCAAGCTGTTTTGATTATAATAGCCCTATAGTATGTCATGATATCTGATATACATAACACATTCTTAAGCATCTTTTGTAAGCCTGGGAGAATGGTGACAGATTCTTTCAAATTATGTTTGTTATGGATGGTTATTATTTCACCTTCATTCATAAATGAGAGCTTTGCAGGGTACAGTATTCTGGGTGCATAGTTTTTTTCTCTTAAGACTTGGATTATGTCTCGATTTTTTTATCTGATGGGTATTGTCTTTGAGCTGTGCCTCTGTGGCTTAGTGGAATGTCTATGCTTTCAGTGAATACTGAAAGGTATGTGGTGGGTGTGGCCAGGGAGCTCTAGTCAGTGCTCATGGGTTGGGCAAGTATTCAGGGTAACACCCAAGTTGGACATGGTAGCCCTCCTCTTATTAACAGAAGTGGGAGGAGTGAATGATCACAATTTTTGGTGTGATTACCCCTCACTTCCTCTCCTCCAAGCTGAGCCATGCCCAGGTGTTAGTCCCCAGTGTGTTCAACACTGATCCATACCACTAAATGAACTTCATAAATGATCCCCGCAGTCCTCACTGTGAGCAGAGTTCCCACTGCAGTGAGCTGCCTTGGCAGCTAAGGAGCTCCGAGAGTGTGGTTCTGCACCCAGAGTTTGCCCAGTACCCCAGCTGTACATCTGTGCCTCCCACTCAGGTCCTCATGGTTTCCAGTGATTTTGCAGGACCTCTCACTAAAGTTTTCCTTGCAACTTTACCCAAAGAATATACTTTTTCCACTTTTTTTTCTGCTAAGTTCACCTAGCCTAGAGTATACCTCCCTGTCACTATTCCACCATTATATGCCCAATTTTTAAGCTTGTTTATCATGAAAAGATATTTTATCAATTTCTTTCTCTCCATCTATTGAGGTAATGATTTGGTTTTCATCTTTAATTTTGTTTATGTAATGTATCAGATTTATAGTTTTGTATGTGTTGCACCATCCCTGCATCCTTGGGATAAATTCCACTTAATCTGGATGAATGCTCTTTTTGATATTTGGTTGTATTTGATTTGCTAGTATTTTGTTGAGGATTTTTGCATCTGTATTCATCAGGGATATTGGTATAAGGTTCTATTTTGCTATTGTTGTATCTTTCTCTAATTTTAGAATTAAGCTGATGCTGACCTCATAAAATGAATGTCCAAAGGTTTCCATGCCCATTTGAGTATCACTCTGGACACTTGTCCCACCCAGAGCTGTTGTAAGAGTTGTCTGGCCTCACCTGGCACACACTCCTGGAACTTAAGTGTAATCCTTAAGCATTCTGCCAAGACACAGAGGCACATTTCTAGGAATAAAGCTTTCAATAACAAAACTATCCTTCAGAAGAGCTAGAAACAAAGAGTTCCCCCAGGTGCACAAAAATCAGCATAGAAACGCAAGAAATGTGATTAAGAAAGGCAGTATTATGCCCCCCAAAATATGATAATGCATTAATATTGGACTGTGAAGAAGGGGAAATTGACAAAATACCTGTAAAAGAATTCAAAGGAATGATTGTGAGGCTACACAAAAATACAGAGGAACAGTTAAATGAAATTAGGAAATCAGTATATAACTTGGATAAGATATTAAGCAAAGAGATAGAGATATTGAATAAAAACCAAACAGAAGGGATCTGGTGTTGTAACCTAATGGTTAAGGCTACCACCTGCAAGGCTGGCATCTCATATGGGCACCAGTTCATGCCCTGGCTGTTCCACTTCTGATCCAACTCCTTGCAGATGGCTTGGGAAAAGCAAGAGAATATGGACCAAGTACTTGGATACTGCAACCCGTGTTGGTGACACACATAGAGTTCTTGGCTCTGGACATTGATCTGGCCCAGATCTGTCTATTGTAACCACTTGGGAAGCGAATCAGCAGATGGAAGAGATCTCTTTCCCTCTTTATGTTATCTCTCCCCCTCTCCTTCTCTCCTTCTCTCTCTCTCTCTCTTTCTTTTTCACTCCATCTCTCTCTGTAACTCTGACTTTCAAATACATACATAAAGTTTGGGGCCAGCATTGTAGCATAGTGGGCAAAGACACTGGCTTCGTATATGGACATGTTCCAGATCCCTGCTTATGGCCTGGGAAAAGCAACAGAGAATGGCCCAAGTGTTTGGGCCTCTGTCATCCATGTGGTAGACTTGGTTGAAGCTTCCAGGACCTAACTTAAACTTGTCACAGTGCCGGCTGTGGTAGCCATTGGGGGAGTGAACCAGCAGATGGAAGATCTCTCTCTTCGCTCTTTTTCTAGATCTGTAGCTCTGACTTTGAAAATAGATAGGCTGGCACTGTGGCTCAATAGGCTAATCCTCCATCTGTGGTGCCAGCACCCCAGATTCTAGTCCCAGTTGGGGCGCCGGATTCTGTCCCTGTTGCTCCTCTTCCAGACCAGCTCTCTGCTGTGTCCTGGAAAGGCAGTGGAGGATGACCCAAGTCATTGGGCCCTGTACCCGCATGGGAGACCAGGGGAGGCACCTGGCTCCTGGCTTTGGATCAGCATGGTGCGCCGGCTACAGCGCACCAGCCACAGCAACCATTGAGGGGTGAACCAATGGAAAAGGAAGACCTTTCTCTCTGTCTCTCTCTCTCACTGTCCACTCTGCCTGTCAAAAAAAAAAAGATAACTCTTTAAAGAAGCAAAAACCAGACATATTAGAAATTAAATATTCAATAAGTCAAATAGGAAATACAGTGGAAAGCATTAACAATAGACTTGGTGTGGCAGAATAAACAATATCTGATCTAGAAGTGGTTCTTTTGAAATATCCCAGTCGGATCAAAATGAAAAATGTAGAAAATAAAGGAAAAAGAAAAAATTATAAAGACTGAAAATAGCATTTGGAATCTATTAGATATCATCCAACAACCACATATATGAGTCTTAGGAGTTCCTTAAGGTATGGAAAAAAAGAATGGATTAGAAATCCTATTTTTGAAATAATGGCAGAAATTATCTACAATCTGGAGAAAAATATGAATATCCAAATACAGGAAGCGTATAGAACCCCACATAGGCATGTTTAGAAAAGATCCTCACTCCAATATATTTTAGTAAAACTTTCAAAACTAAAGCATAAAATGAATATCTTAAAATTTGCAAGAGAGAAATATACATTTATAGGAATTTTTAAAGTTTTACTTATTTATTTGAAAGAGTTATACAGAGAGAGAAGGGGAGACGGGGGGGGGGGGTCTTCCATCTGCTGGTTCACTCCCCAGTTGGCTGCAATGACCAGAACTGTGCCAATCCAAAGCCAGGAGTCAGGAGATTCCTTTGGGTCTCCCACATGGCTGTAGAGGCCCAAGGACGTGGACCATCTTCCACTGCTTTCCCAAGCCATAGCAGAGAGCCAGATTGAAAGTGGAGCAGCCGGGACTTGAACCGGCGCCCATTTGGGGTGCTGGCCCTGCAGGTAGTGGATTTACCCTCTATGCCACAGCGCCAGCCCCCGTTTATAGGAATTTTAAAGATAACTGTTAAAGGGACTCCCACCAGATTCACTGCGGATTTCTCAAAAGAAACTCCATAGACCAGGAGAGAATGGAGAGATATAGTCCAAGTCCTAAAATTAAAAAATTGCCAACCCAGTATACTTTACCCAGCAAAGCTCTCATTTGTAAGGGAAGTTGAAATAAGGACCTTCCAAGACAAAAAGAATTCAAAGAATTTGTCACCACCCAGCTAGCCTTATGTAAATGTTTCCTGAGGTTATAGTGAACACAGAGAAAGACAATCAGCATCATGAGTGAATGTGAAGCCAGACAACCTCCTAGTAAAAGACCAAAGGAGATTCAAAACAAACAGTAGGAATGTTTATGGAAAATGGCAGGCCCAAGTCATTACTCTGGATGTAAATGGAATACACTCTCCAATTAAAAGATACAAAATGGGGGGGGATCTCGGCAAGATGGCGGAATAGGACGGCAGCACACTGATAGTCCGGGGAGAGACAGTGTAGTAAAAGTGGAGATACTGCAAGTGCAAGGAAGAGTAGGGGAAGAAACAGCAGAGGAAACTCTTCCGGAACTAGTGATTCACAGTGGACCTTCGAGGAGAGCGTGGGAGCCCACAGTTCGGGACACCAGTGGCAGACTCAACACACCAGTGCTGGAACACGAGATGAGCCGAACCTCAATAGCCTGAGACACCAGAAGGGAAGCGGAAGGAGGAGACTAGAGTGAACAAGGCTTGAAACCCTGTGGGGAAAAGTTCACCAGGCTAACTAGAAGAGAGAGAGAAAGAAAAAAGTGACCGATACGGACACAAGTTTCTCTCTCTCTGCCCACCTCTCAAAGGTGAGCAAGACAAAGAGCAGGCGCCATTTTGGACATACGTCATAAGCAGGGTGACCTCAGGTCTGCTCCAGCCCTGAGCATAGCAGAAAAACCTGACTCTGGGCATGGGGGTGAAATAACAGGAGATTAGAACCTAATGAATGTGTGGTGCTAATGAACTGAGACTGTGAAAAAAGAGACTGTGGGGGAGAGAACTCACAGAAATCACCACGTGAGTACTCTCCAGAGACGCTACAGTTCAGTAGCCTTGGAAGCCCAGTGGGAGACTACAGGAGAATTTGAACCCACACTGAAGGCTGCAGAGATTCCCTCTCTGGTGCTTGGGAAAGAGCTTCCGATCTCTGGCTCCTGTGGGTATATCATTTGCCTGCTAACCACCCCCAATTCCATTCAGCTGTGCGGAATTACTTCCCTTTTGAATCAAAAATAAAGAAAGAAACAGAGATTTACCACACCTAACCTGGGAGTGTCACCTTTGGCACACCCTCAACCCTGAGGAACCAAACAGAGCTCTCAGGCCACACCCATCTCAAGCCTCTAAGGCTCCATTGAAAGCAGACAGTCCACTTATCTAGAGTCATAGTATAACAAGAAAAAACACCACAGTGAAGAAACCAATATGCCAGACAACAAACGCAAAAACCGAGGTAACTAGAACAAGGAAGACACTATGACACCCCCAAATGAAAAAGACACCCCAATTCAAGACTACGAAGATGATGAGATAGAAGAAATGCAAGAAGCGGATCTCAAAAAATTGATAAGAACACTAAGAAGTACTCAAAAACAAATTCTTGAACTACAGAAATCCTTAATGCACAAGGTAGAAAAATCTCTCTCGTGAAAATGAAATATTAAGGAGGAATCAAGCTGAAATGAAACAACTAGTAGAACATGAAACTGTGATAGTGACGAGAAATCATAATGAAGTGAAGAATTCAATAGATCGAATGAAAAACACATTAGAGAGCCTTACAACCAGAATGGGTGAGGCAGAAGAGAGAATATCGGACTTAGAAGACAGAGCACAGGAAAACATACAGTCAAACCAAAGACAAGAAGAGGAAATTAGAAATCTAAAAAATTTGTTGGGAATTAACAGGATACTATTAAAAAACCCAACAATCGAGTCTAGGAGTTCCTGAAGGCATGGAGAGGGAGAGAGGATTAGAATGCCTTTTTAGTGAGATAATAGCAGAAAATTTCCCAGGTTTGGAGAAGGACAGAGACATCCTAGTACAGGAAGCTCATAGAACCCCTAGGAAACATGACCAAAAGAGATCCTCACCACGACACATTGTAATTAAACTCACCACAGTGAAACAGAAAGAAAAGATCCTAAAATGTGCAAGAGAGAAACGTCAGATTACTCTCAGAGGGTCTCCAATTAGACTCACAGCAGACTTCTCATCAGAAACCCTACAAGCTAGAAGGGAATGTCAAGACATAGCCCAGGTACTAAGAGAGAAAAACTGCCATCCCAGAATATTATATCCTGCAAAGCTCTCCTTTGTGAATGAAGGTGAAATAAAGACTTTCATTGCAAACAGAAATTGAAAGAATTTGTTGCCACTAGTACAGCCCTGCAAAAGATGCTTAAAGATGTGTTACACACAGAAACACAGAAACACGGCCATCAACATGAAAGAAGGTAAACGAAGGGAACCTCATAGCAAAAGATCACAGGGAATTCAAAGCATACATTTGGATAAAGAAATTATGGGACATGTACTCTATAGAATATTATACAGCAGTCAAAAACAATGAAATCCGGTCATTTGCAGCAAGATGGTGGAATCTGGAAAACATTATGCTGAGTGAATTAAGCCAGTCCCAAAGGGACAAATATCATATGTTCTCCCTGATCGATGACACCTAATTGAGCACCAAAGGGGAAACCTGTTGAGGTGAAATGGACACTATGAGAAACAGTAAGTTGAAAAGCTCTTGTGCTGACTGTTGTCTACAATGTAATACTTTATCCATTTTAGTATTTTTTATTCTAGTACTAGTGGTTGAACTCTGTAATTAACACACAATTATTCTTAGGTGTTTAAATTTTCACTGAAAAGGGATCCCTGTGAAATATAAGAGTGGGAATAAGAGAGGGAGGAGATGTACAATTTGGGACATGCTCAATCAGTCGTGCCCCAAATGATGGAGTTAGAAACGTGCCAGGGAATTCCAATACAAACCCATCAAGGTGGCATGTACCAAGGCCATCTCACTAGTCCAAGTGATCAATTTCAGTTCACAATTGATCATACTGATAGGTCTAAGAGTCAAAGGGATCACACAAACAAGACTAGTGTCTGCTAATACTAACTGATAGGATAAAAAATGGAGAGAATGATCCATCATGGGAAGCAGGATACACAGCAGACTCATAGAATGGTAGATGTTCTAAATAGCACTCTGGCCTCAGAATCAGCCCTTAAGGCATTCAGATATGGCTCAAGAGCCCATGAGAGTATTTTAGGCATGGAAAGCCAAGATACTCAGGCAAAAAAAAAAAGACCTAAATGAAAGATCTCTGTGAGTGAGATCCCAGTGGAAAGAATGGGGCCATCAAAGAAGGAGGTACCTTTCTCTGAAGAGAGGAGAGAACCTCCACTTTGACTATGACCCTGTCGGAATAAGATTGAAGTTGGCGAACCCTATAGACTTCCATAGCCTTGGCAACTCATGACTAGAGCCTAGGGAGATTACTGATGCCATAAACCAGAGTGTCAAATTGTTAAGTCAACATTAGGAGTCACTATGTACTTACGTCTCATGAGGGATCTGTCCTTAATGTGTTGTCCAATGTGAAGTAATGCTATAACTAGTATTGAAACAGTATTTTACACTTTGTGTTTCTGTGTAGGTGCAAACTGATGAAATCTGTACTTAGTATATACTGAATCGATCTTCTGTATATAAAGATAATTGAAAATGAAAAAAAAACCTTGGTGTTAAATGGGAAATTGCATAGATAATTAATCAATTTTCTAAAAAAAAAATCATGTAGGATCTCTGTCCTTAATGTGCTGTACATTGTGAATTAATACTATAACTAGTACTCCAACAGTATTTTTCACTTTGTGTTGCTATGTGAGGGCAAACTGTTGAAATCTTTACTTAATATATAGTAAACTGATCTTCTGTATATAAAGAGAATTGAAAATGAATCTTGATGTGAATGCAAGGGGAGAGGGAGTGGGAAAGGGGAGGGTTGTGTGTGGGAGGGAAGTTATGGGGGAGGGAAGCCATTGTAATCTATAAGCTGTATTTTGGAAATTTATTTTCTTTAAATAAAAGCGTTATTAAAAAAAACTACCAAACAAAAGATTCAAAATGACTGAATGGTTAAAACAAACCAAGAACCATCTATATGCTGCCTGCAAGAAACACACTTCAGCAATAAATATACACAGAGACTGAAAGTGAAAGAAAAATATATCCATGGCAATGGAAATAGAAGCAGCAGGAATAGCTGTAAACTCATATCAGACAAAGTAGACTTTAAGACAAAAACTGTTAAAGGAGGTTAAGAAGGTTATTATGTAATGGTTTTGGTTGGACTAAGTTTGGATTATTATTTTAAATATGATAATGTTGCCTTCTGGATGAAATGATATGTGAGCAGATACATAAAATCATGAGGGAGCAAACCATATGTCTATGTAAGGATTAAAGTTAAAGGCAGAAAAAATATCTCATGCAAAGGGCTCCAGGAAAGTGCTTGAAGAATTCAAAGAGCAGGGGGAAAGCCATGTGGTTGCAGAGCAGGGAGTTGAGTAGTTGTGGGCAGTGAGGTTTGAGAGAGAGAAGGCACAGATTATATGTAGACTTTCACTGTGCGTGTGAAGAGATCCCTTGGAGCAGTCGAGCTCCACCTGAAATTTAACAGGATCTGGCAAAGATAGATTTGTAGGAGGGGTAGGCAAAGATTGAAAAAGTGGACCAGGCCAGAGTTGATGGTGTTTTGGACCAGGGTGGTAGGAACGCAGGTGAGAAATCAACTGGATATACTCTGCAAGGAGAGTGCTATTTTCTGAAGGAGCACATATGGGAGGAGAAACAAATAGGAGTCATGGACAGCTCCAAGATTAAGATCGGAAAGACTATGGAAAGAGAAGATTGGGAATGGACTGAGAGGGAATCAGAGTTTAGTTTTAAAATCTTTTGAGATTGAAATTCTTATTTTATACAGAGTGGGTGATGTCCTTAATAAGATCCAGGTGCTGTATTAAGGGACTACAGAATGACACTCCAAGAGTGACATACTTTTTATAGAGTTATTTTACATATATATGTATGTATATATAATACATATATGAGTGTATATGTATCTTACAAAGGTCTCAACTGTTTTTGAAGATAGTCTGATGTAAAAGATAAATTTAGTCAATAAATACAAAATCTGAAAAACTTTCTCTTCAACCATATGTTTGTATGTTGACCCATATTTCTCTAAGGGTAGCATTGTTTTTTACAATGACTTAATCGTGAATATTTTACCCTAAAACATATATTTAAATATATTAACTCCTGATAGTTTAATCTTGATGCTTTGGTACTCTGCCATCTCTTATCCATCAAGATATAAGTTCATAGACTCTAAGCAAATGCATCTGCCAGTAGGCAAGGAATGTTATACTTGAAGGTATATTGGATGATTTTCTTGTAATGTGGATGATTTCCTCTGGTTTCTAAGTATAGGTGTTTATATCCATTTTAAAAAGCAAACAAATATACATACAACTCAATAACGGCAAACAAATGAACAACTCAGTTTTAAAAATGGGCAAATAGCTAGAAAAGGGACTTCTGCAAACAAATATGCTAATGGAAAATTACTACATGAAAAATGTCACTAGCCATTAAGTAAATGCAAACCAAAACCACAGTGAGATACCACTTCATACCTGCTTGAATGGTTATCATTAAATAAAGAGAGACAAAAACAACAAGCATTATCAAGGAGGTAGAGAAATTGGACCATTAAGCATTGCTGGTGGGGATGTGAAATTGTGTATCTGCTGTGGAAGACAGTTGGGTCTTCAAAAAGGTAAACATAGTATTACCATATTACTTAGCAGTTCCATTCCTAGGTATATGCCCAAGAGGCCCTGGCCCGGCCTGGAGCAGTTAGGGAGTAAACCAGCATATGGGAGCTCTCTTTATCTCTGTCTCCCAAATTAATTTATTCATTAATCTATCTCTTTATTTGCTTGCATACAGAAAGACCAATAGATAGCTATATGCCTGTATTCATATGTACAAAATTCACAACAGCCAAATGCTGCAAACAATCCTAGTGTCCATCAGCAGAATAGACAAAATATGGTATGTGCAATGTAAACACAATGGAATATTTCTCAGCTATGGAAAGGGAAGAAAGTTCTGATATATGTTACCATGGGGGTGAACCCTCAAGACATTCTGCTAAGTGAAATAAGTCAGACAAAAAAGACAGATGGTGTATGATTTCACTTTTATGTGGTATCTAGAAAGGGCATATTCTTAGAAACAAAAGTAGATTAAGTATTTCCAGAAGCTGGAGTAGGGGAAATAAGAATTGTTGCATAGTATTTATGGAGTTTCTGTTTAGATGCCAAAAAAGTGTTGGAAACAATGGTGATGGTTAAACAGTACTGTTAATGCATCTATTACTGGTGAATTATGTATTTTAAAACTGTGAAAATAGTATATTTCATATTTTGTGTATTTTAACACACACATAGATTTGTTGCCTGATATAAACAGCACGCAGTAAATATTTATTGAGTGAATGAATTCGTTGAATAAATGAAGGAATTCAACTACACTTAATTTGGTAAGTGTACCTCAACTACATTAGCACAATAATTGGATGCATTGTGGCTCAGAAGTCAAATGCTAGTTTAAATTCATAGTCTATCAATTTTATATAAAGCTTTTATTTAAAAAATATAAATTTCATAAGTACAACTTTTGGATTATAGTGGTTCTTCCTCCTATACCTGCCCTCCCACTCTCAAACCAACACACCTCCTACTCTCCCATCCCCTTTTTCATTAAGATTCATTTTTAATTATCTTTGTACACAGAAGATCAACTCTATACTAAGATTTCAACAGTTTGCACCCACACAGACACACAAAGTATAAAGTACTCTTTGAAGACTAGTTTTACTGTTAATTCGCATAGTACAACACATTAAGGACAGAGATCTTATGTGGGGGGTAAGTGCACAGTGACTCCTTTTGTTGATTTAACAATTGACACTCTTATTTATGACATCAGTGACCACCCAAGGCTCTTGTCATGAGCTGTCAAGGCTATGTAAGCCTCTTGAGTCCACAAACTCTGACATTATTTATTTAGACAAGGACATAATCAAAGTGGACATTCTCTGCTCCCTTCAGAGGAAGGTACCTCCTGCTTTGATGGCCCTTTCTTTCCATCCAGATCTCACTCACAGAGATCTTTCATGTGGGTCATTTTTTGCCACAGTGTCTTGGCTTTTCCATGCCTGAAATGCTCTCATGGTCTTTTTAGCCAGATCCAAATGCCTTAAGGGTTGATTCTGAGACCATGGTACTGCTTAGGGCATTTTTTCATTCTATGAGTCTGCTGTGTGGCCTGCTTCCTTTGTTGGATTGTTCTCTCCTTTTTAATTCTATATATTATTATTAGCAGACACTTGGTCTTATTTATATGATCACTTTGACGCTTAATCCTATCTTTATGATCATTTATGAACTTAAATTGATCACTTTAGTAAGATGAAATTGGTACCTGCCAACTTAATTGGATTTAAAGTCCCATGGCAAGTTTTTAGCTTTATTAGGGGTAAATCCAAGGGGATTCGGCAGGGATGCCAAACTGTACATCTCCTCCCTCTCTCATTCTCAGCAGTGGCATTGTCTGTGTGGACAAAGGCTATAGATTTTTGTGTATTGATATTATATCCCGCAACTTTACCAAACACTTCTATAATTTCCAATAGTCTCTTAGTGGAGTTCTTTGGATCCCCTAAATAAAGAATCATATCTTTTGCAAATAGGGATAGTTTCACTTCTTCCTTCTCAATATGTATCCCTTTGATTTCTTTTTCTTGCCTAATGGCGCTGGCTAAAACTTCCAGTACTATATTGAATAGCAATGATGAGAGTTGGCATCCATGTCTGATACTAGATCTCAGTGGGAGTGCTTCCAACTTTTCCCTTTTCACTATGATCCTGGACTTGGGTTTGTCATACATTGCCTTGACTGTGTTGAGGAATGTTCTTTCTATACCCAGTTTGCTTAGAGTTTTCATCATGAAAGGGTGTTGTATTTTATCAAATGCTTTCTCTCCATCTATTGAGATAATCATATGGTTTTTCTTTTACAGTTTGTTGATGTGGTGTGTCACATTGATTTGCAAATGTTGAACCATCCCTGCATACCAAGGATAAATCCCACTTGGTCTGGGTGGATGATCTTTCTGATGTGTTGTTGCATTCTATTGGCGAGAATTTTATTGATGATGTTGACAACTATGTTCATCAGGGAATAACTTAAGAATTGGAGTTAGTTCTTCTTTAAATGTCTGGTAGAATTCAGCAGTGAATCCATTTGGTACTGGGCTTTTCTTTATTGGGAGGGCCTTTATTACTGATTCAATTTCTGACTTGGTTATGAGTCTGTTTAGTTTTTCTATGTCTTCATAGTTCAATATAGGTAGATTGCATGTGTCCAGGAATCTATCCATTTTTAATAGATTTCCAAGTTTGCTGTCATACAACTCTTTGTAGTAATTTCTGATGATTCTCTTTATTCTGGGGTGTCTGTTTTTACATTACCTTTTTCATATCTACTTTTATTGATTTGGGTCTTTCTCCTTGTTTTGGTAAGTTGGGCCAATGGTGTGTCAATTTTGTTTATTTTTTCAAAAACCAGCTCTTCAGTAAAGATCTTTTGTAATTTTTTGAATCGATTTTGTTGATTTCTTCTCTAATTTTAATTATTTCTCTTCTCCTACTAGTTTTGGGTTTGGTTTGCTGTAGTTCTTCTATATCATTGGGATACACTGATAGCTCATTTATTTGGTGCCTTTCCAGTTTCTTTTTTAA
This sequence comes from Sylvilagus floridanus, assembly GCA_949820135.1. Classification (NCBI taxonomy): domain Eukaryota; kingdom Metazoa; phylum Chordata; class Mammalia; order Lagomorpha; family Leporidae; genus Sylvilagus; species Sylvilagus floridanus. Next base: position 68,806,378 of record OX463242.1, read on the forward strand.
AAAAAGATTTATTTATTTTATTTGAAAGTCAGAGTTACAAAGAGAGAGGAGAGGCAGAGAGAGAGAAAGAGGTCTTCCATCTGATGGTTCACTCCCCAGATGGCTGCAACAGAGCCAGGAGTTTCTTCTGGGTCTCCCACGTGGGTGCAGGGGCCCAAGGACTTGGGCCATCTTCTACTGCTTTTCCAGGCCTTAGCAGAGAGCTGGATCAGAAGTGGAGCAGCCGGGACTAGAACCGGCACCCATATAGGATGCTGGCACTTCAGGCCAGGGCTTTAACCCACTGCACTGCAGCACCGGCCCCTCCAATTTCTTGATATAGGTACCTATTTCTATAAACTTTCTTCTTAACACTGCTTTTGCTGTATCCTGGAAGTTTTGATATGTTGTGTTATCTTCATTTGCTTCCAGAAAGTTTTTGATTTCTCTTTGGTTTCTTCTATGACCCACTGCTCATTCAGTAGCATGTTGTTCAGTCTCCATGTGTTTGCATATGCTCTAAGGATTCCTGAGTTGCTAATTTCCAGACTGCTGAAAGTAGAGTCCTGAAGCCCCCCAATACTATTGTATTGGAGTCTAAATCTCCCTTTTAAATCGTTAACATATCTTTTAAATAGCCCAGTGCCCTATAATTAGGTACATATACGTTTATAATAGTTATATCGTCCTGTTGAATTGATCCCTTAATCATTATATAGTGCCCCCTCTTTGTCTCTCTTAACAGTTTTTGTGTTAAAGTCTATTTTGTCTGATATAAAGATGGGTACGCCAGCTCTTTTTTGTTTTTGTTTTTTTCTTTTTGGCATGGAATATCTTTTTACAGCCTTTCACTTTCAGTCTGCATGCACCGTTTTTGGAGAGATGTGTTTCTTGTAAGCAGCAAATAGATGGGTTTTGTTTTTTAATCCATTCAGCCAGTCTATGTCTTTTAACTGGAGAGTTGAGGCCATTTACATTCAATGTGACTATTCATAAGTAGTGACTTTGCCCTGCCATTTTTCCAAAGATATTTCTAATACATACTTTGAACTTCCTGTGATCTTTTACTGAGAGATTTTCTTCCTTTACCTTTTTTTGCATTGTTGAGCATGTTTCTGTGTATAACACATCTTTAAGCATCTTTTGTAGGGTTGGATGAGTGGTGACAAATTCTTTCAATTTCTGTTTGCTATGAAAGGTCTTTATTTCACCTTAATTCACAAATGAGAGTTTTGTAGGATACAATATTCTGGGCTGGCAGTTTTTTCTCTTAGAACTTGGGCTTTGTCTCCTCATTCTCTCCTATCCTGTAGGATTACTGATGAGAAATCTGCTGTGAGTCTAATTGGAGATCCTCTGAGAGAAATCTGGCATTTCTCTCGTGAACATTTTAGAATCTTTTCTTTGTGTTTCACTGTGGTGAGTTTGATTACAGGGTGTTGTGGGGAGGATCTTTTCTGGTCATGTCTACTGCGAGTTCTGTGTGCTTCCTGTATTTGGAGGTCTTTCTCCAAACCTAGGAAATTTTCTGCTAGTATCTCACTAAAAAGGCATTCTAATCCTTTCTCTCTCTCATGCTTTCAGGAACTCCCAGAACTCAAATGTTGACTTTTTAATAGTATCCTGTAGATTTCCAGCAATATTTTTTAGATTTCTAATTTGTTCTTCTTGTCTTTGGTTTGACTGCATACTTTCCTGTGCTCTTTTAAGTCTGATATTCTCTCTTCTGCCTCACTGATTCTGTTTTTTAGGCTCTCAACTGTGTTTTATTCTGTTGAATTCTTCCTTTCATTTTGATTCCTCCTTAAGATTTTAATTTCATGGGAGAGATTTTCTTTCATGTCCTGCATGGATTTCAATAGTTCATGCATTTGCTTTTGATTACTTCTAAGTAATCTTATCAATTTTTGAGTTGCATTTCTTGAATTTCTTCTATCTCATTGTCTTCATAATCTTGTAATGAAGTGTCATATTCTTTTGGGAGCATCATGTTGTCTTCCTTATTCTTATTTCTTGGATTGTTGCATTTGATGTTTGGCATTTGTGGAGATACTTATTGGTTTCATCTTTTTTTCCTGCTGTGGTGGCTTTTCTCGTTGTGCTATGACTCTCTAGATAAGTGGACTGCTTTCAGTGAATCTCTAGAAGTTTATAGTGGGTATAGCCAGAGATATCTGTTCAGTTCTTCAGGGTTAAGGGCATGCCTAAGGCGACACACCCAGGTTTGGTGTGGTAAGTTTTCTCTCTCTTTTTTTTTAATCAGTAGGGAAGTAATTCTGCTCAGCTGAGCTCTTCTCCTTGATGGAGACCAGTGCCTGAGCGCTAGTCCCAGTGGGTATAATATTCGTCTGCTCTGTCCCAAGGAACACACAAAGGATATGTGCAGTCCTCAGTGTAAGTTCAGATTCCCCAGCAATGTCTATCACCTGGTAACCAGAGACCCTCAAGCTTGTGGTGTCTCCCGTTGAGACTGCTCAAAGTCCCAGCCAGCCACACCATGAGTCCTCCAAAACACCCTCAGTTTTATTTTGTTTTTTTTTCATAGTCCTGGTTCAGAAGCTTCACACAGTCACAAGTTCCTAGCCCCCTGTTATTTCTCCACACCAGAGTAAGGAGTCTCCGCTTGGCCAATTGCCAGGTGCAGACATGAGCTGGTGCAGCTGTTATGTATGTTCAAAATGGCATCTGCTCTATCTGCATTTATGTCTTTGTAAGGTGATCAAAGAGAGAAATGTGTGTGTGCTATCCTTTTTTTTCCCTCTCCTCTAGTTTGGCAGGTATGCTTTCCCCACCAGGCTTCAAGCCTCATTTCCTCAAGGCTCTTCCTGCTGCTTTTTTGACAGTGGTTCAGGCTACTGCAGTCTCATCTCGCCTCACTTTCCAGTGCTGGTGTGTAGGCTCTTGGCTGCTGGAGTCCCGAGCCATGGGAGCCCACACCCACCACGTAGGTCCACTGTGTCACTCTAATTTCAGTAGAGTTTCCTCTGCTGTTTTTTCCCTAGCTCTTCCCTGAGTACACTATCTCCACTTTTTTTAAACTATCTTTTCCTAGGCTAGAGCAGTAAGCTCCCTCCCTACACTGCCATCTTGGACTGGATAGTCTGTCAATTATTATGTATGTTTTTATTCTTTTTAAAATTTGTCATAATTTAGGAAAATGAGGTATAATTAACATACTGTAGTATTCACCCTTTTAAAGTATATAATTTGTTGGTTTTTAGAATATTTGTAATATTTTATAACCATCTCCCCTTTCTAATTTCAGATCATTTACATTACCTTTAAAAGAAACACTTTATCTATTAACAGTTATTCTCTTTTATCTCAATCCATACCCTGACAGTCACTAATAAACTTTCAGTTTCTGCAGATGTCCTGTTCCAGACAATAAGTGATCCATGGTGACTAGTTTCTTTCAGTTAGTATAACATTTTCAAGGTCTACCCCGTCTAGTCAATCTGTTGTATGGAAGTACTCCTTTTGTTTATGCATTCATTAGTTGATGGATGTTTGGATTGTTTTAACTTTTTGCTTATTGTGAACCATATAAAAGTTTTTAGTATGAACATGTATTTTTAATTCTCCTGGGTATGTACTCCGGAATGGAATATACCTGAATACATACTCAGGAATAGTAACTCTGAAATTAATCTTTGGAGAAACTAAGTTTTCCAAAAAGACTGAACTATTTTATATTCCCAACAGTGATGCATGAGGGTTCCAGCTTCTCCACATACTTACTGCACATGTTACTGCCTTTTGCATTATTGGGATCGGAATTGATGTATTGTGGTATTTCATTGTGATTTGATTTGAATTTCCTGATGATTAATTATGTTGAGCATTTTATATCCTAATTGGCCATTTATTTATCATCTTTGCAGAAATATCTGCTCAGATCCTTTGTTCATTTGTAAATTGGGTTCTATCTTTTTAATGTTGCCTTGTATGTGTTCTTTATGGATTTGAATCCTAAATCTTCATCAGATACACTTCAAATATTCTCTTCCATTCTGTGGATGTCTTTTCATTTTCTTATTGCTGTACTTTGAAGTATAACATCATCAATTTTGGTGATGTCCAGTTTATTTTTTCCTTCAGTTGCTCATGTTTTAGGTAACATATTAGGAAACCATTGACTAATCCAGGGTCCCAAAGATTTACACTAAGTCTTTGATTCATTTTGAGTGAATTTTATATCTGGTATGAGATAGGGATTCGAGTGAACTCTTGTGCATATGTTATTCCAGTTCTTCCCAGAACTATTTATTGAAAAGACTTATTTGATTGTTTTGACACCCTTATTTAAAATCAGTTCACTGAAGTTGCATGGGTTTCTTTATGGACTCTCAAGTCTATTCTTTTGATCTTTATGTCTATCCTAGGGCAGTACCACACAGCCTTTATTACTGTGTCCGGTCATCTGATCTGAGTTACCTGAGCGCTCTCAAAGTTATAATTTATAACTTATTAGAAACTGAAGAGAGCATACTTCTGTAGCACTTAATATGACATACAGTCAATTTTAGCTGTTTTATTATTTCTGTTGTCTTCTTCATTGCAAAAGATGTGGCCACAGGTTTGTATCCAGAAAGAACTTCATGAAATTTGAAATTGGAAAGATTTTCTTAATCCAAATATTTCATTTGACCCATTCATTGATCCTTCCCCACTCCTCCTTTAAAAAGAGGCTTAAATGTTCTTCCTCTGGAGGCACTTTGTAAAGAGTGCTTTCCTAAAACCCAGCTCGAGTTTACACCCATGCTTGGGAACATGTTTTTCTTTGATAAAAAAAACATTAATCTCCTTAAACACACGAACTTTAGGAAAACTATCAAGTTTTGTCTAGGAAGCCTTTGCATTGGTGGATATTTGTCTTGATAGTTAAGCTACCACTTCAGATACCTGCATCCCATATTAGAGCACCTGGTTTGAGCCCCTGCACAGCTTCCAATTCCAGCTTCTTGCTTATGTAATCCCTGGGAGGCAGCAGGTGACAGCTCAAATAGTCCCCTGCTACCCACATAGGAGACCCAGACAGAGTTCATAGTTATTGTCTTTGACTTAGCTGAACTCTGGCTGTTATAGGCATTTGGAAACTAAGCCAGCTGATAGGAGATCTTTCAGTCTGCCTCTTTGTGTCTTTCTACTTCTCAAGGAAATTTCAAAAACAAAAATTTAAGATGCACCTTCTACAATAGCCTGTGACGCAAAGCCTTAGTGATGAAAGTGCCCCTGATTGCTGACAGAGGGTCTTTTTGGTATGGTTGTGTGGAGATGAAGCTGGGAAACATGTTGACGTTTTAGTGGAGGAATATCACAGTCCATTTGTAGCACCATCAGTGTTTTTAAGGGATGCAATGACACTTTGAGATATTTGACTGCTGTGAAGAATGGCAAAGGCATGAAGCTGTAGCCTCCTGTGGATATCTACCTTGGCCATTTTCATCTGGTAATTTGATGGTGCCATATCATAGATTGAGATCTTTGATCCAGTGTGCATTGACTTTTGTATAGGGTATAAAGTTGTGGTCTTGTTTCATACTTTTGCATGTAGAAATCTAATTCTCCCAGCACCAATTGTGGAAGATACTGTCCTATCCCCAGGGATTGATTTTAGCTTGTTTGTCAAAGATTAGTGCATTGTAGCTATGTGGATTAATTTCTGTTCCATTGGTCGACATGTCTGAATTTGTGCACATACCAGGCTGTTTTGATTGTAACAGCCCTGTAGTATGTCTTGAAATCTGGTGGTGTTACACCTCTAGCTTTATTTTCTTGTTTAAGATGGCTTTAACTAATTGGGATTTCTTGTGTTTCCTTATTAATTTAATCATCATTTTTACTAGGTCTGAGAAGAATGTCCTTGGTGTTTTGATTGAAATCATGTTGAATATGTAAACTGCTTTGGATAGTTTGGACATTTTGATTTGGATATTCTTCCAACCTATGAACATGGAAGATTTTTCCAATTTTCCTATCTTCTATTTCTTTCCTTAATGTTTTGTAATTTTCATCGCAAAGATTTTTCACATCTTTGGTTAAATTTATTCCAAGTCATTTACATTTTTTGTAGCAGGGGCCGGTGCTGTGGCTCACTTGTTCAATCCTCCGCCTGTGGCGCTGCCATCCCATATGACGAGTTCTAGTCCCGATTGCTGCTCTTTCAGTCCAGCTCTCTGCTGTGGCCCGTGAGGACAGTGGGGGATGGCCCAAGTGCTTGGGCCCCTGACCCGCATGGGAGACCAGGAAGAATCACCTGGCTCCTGGCTTCAGATCGGCACAGCACCAGCCGTGGCGGCCATTTGGGGAGTGAACCAATGGAAGGAAGACCTTCCTCTCTGTCTCTCTCTCACTGTCTATAACTCAGTCAAATAAACAAAACTTTTTTGTAGCTATTGTGAGTGGGAATGACCTTCCAAGTTCATTCTCAGCCATGGCATTGTTTGTGTATACAAAGGTTATTAATTTGTATGTTTTGATTTTTATAAACTTCAACTGTACTCTCTTATGAGTCCCCATAGTTTCTTAGTGGAGTCTTTTGGTTCCAGTGTATGTAGGATCATATCATTGGCAAACAGGGATAATTCAATTTCCTCCTTTCCTATTTGTATCCCTTTGATTTCTTTTTGTTGCATGCTGGCTCTGAGTCTTCCAGAACTCTGTTGAGTAGCAATAATGAAAGTGGGCATCCTTGTTGGTTCTGGATCTTAGTGGAATTGCTTCCAGCTTTCCCCCATTCAATATGATGCTGCCTGTGAGTTTCATATTTTGCCTTGATTGTGTTGAAACATGATCCTTCCATACTCAATTTGCTTAAGTTTTCTTTTTAATGATGAAAAGATGTTGTATTTGATCATGCTTTCTCTGCATCTATTGAGATAATCATATGCTTTTTATTCATCAGTTCGTTAATGTGATGTCATGATTTTATTAGTGCATTTTAATGTTCCATGCTGAACTTGTCTTTTCTTTGTCATTGAACTTGCATTTTTTTTACAGGCAGAGTGGACAGTGAGAGAGAGAGAAGGAGAGAGAAAGGTCTTCCTTTTCCGTTGGTTCACCCCCCAATGGCCACTGCAGCCTGCACGCTGCTAGCGCACCGCCCTGATCCGAAGCCAGGCACCAGGTGCTTCCCCTGGTTTCTCATGCGGGTGCAGGGCCCAAGGACTTGGGCCATCCTCCACTGCATTCCTGGGCCACAGCAGAGAGATGGACAGGTAGAGGAGTGACCAGGACAGAATCTGGCGCCCCGACAGGGACTAGAACCCGGTGTACTGATGCCACAGGTAGAGGATTAGCCTATTGAGCTGCAGCGCTGGCCGAACTTGCATTATTAACTGAACAGATTTGGGTAACATTTCTAACCTATGTCTGCAGCCCAACACTGGACAATTTACTTTTAAAGAACATGTGTACCTATATTTTCTCATATTCATTTAAAGCTTATTTTTATGTTTTTTTTCCACTCCAAACAGTAGAAACTGTGAAGTATGCATGATATTCAACTTCTCGACTAGACACCCAGGATTCCGTGACATTGTGTAATAGTTCAATGTTGGATTCTTATATTAAACTCAGAAGGAGTCCAGAAGCTCTTTTTGTACCATATTTTTCAGGCCAGGAGCAGAATAAACTTATTTTCTAGTGCTGTTTCCCCTGGTGGACAGCTAGTTGAAGCCTTTGGGAGTACAAGTACTTCCCAGGGCATAAACTCAACCCTTCCTCCCACAGCCATTTAAAACAGTTTAAAAATAACTCCCACTTAAATTTTGTGGCAGGCTATGACAACTTTATAAAAATTGTGTATTTATTTTTCTCCTCTTTTTCACTTATTAAAACACTGCTTATCACAGATTCCCAGAGAAAGAAATTCATTGCCAAGCTTTGAGAGAGAGTTTTATTCCCTAGGGCATGTAGCAAAGCATAAGTTATTTAGAATAGTCAATGTGAAGTTGAACTGTTCAGCCAGTTTGAGTAGTCAGAAAGCAATTCTGCCTTTTCAGCTAAGCAGGTAAATTTAAAGACATTGTTGAGACATTTTTTCTTTCTCTTCGCATTAACCAAATATTCCTTCAGTGCTTCCTGTATGACAGGTATAGCTTTAGTCCCTGGAATCCATTGATAAAAAGTCACCCTTGTCTTATGGGATTTACATTGTTGTAAAGAATTACACAAACAAAAATAATATTGCACTTCTTTAAAATAAAAGACCTTAGAAAATCTTCCATTTTTAGACTTATTTCCCAGATTATTCTTTAACCTTCCTGTTCTTACTCCACACAGAGTGAAAACCAAGGTTCTAACAGTGTCCTGGAAGACTCTCCAGAATTTCCCCAGCTATCTGTGGTACCTCATTTGCTCTTCTTCCTGCTGCACAGGCACCAGTCAGATATCCCTGCCTTCTTGCAGACTTTTGAACATACCAACTGTCCCTTCTGTGAGCCTTTGTTTCTTGTTTCCTCCGTCTGCATTGCTCTCTCCCCAGACAGCTCTGGCTGGCTCACCCATTACTTTGGTTCTTTACTGAAATATCTAATCGTATTAGCAGAAAAGACTTCCCTGTACTCCATGCTGGCCCTCCTCATCAAACTACTCATCCTGGTTTAGTTTCCTCCCTAGCACCTTCATGTGTGCATACATGATGGAACTTCAAAAGTTTGTAAAAAAGTAGAATTAAAAGATAAGTTTCTTTTTTAAAACTTTTATTTAGTAAATATAAATTTCCAAAGTACAGTTTATGGATTACAGTGGCTCCCCCCCCATTACTTCCCTACCACCCGCAACCCTCCCATCTCCCGCTCCCTCTCCCATTCCATTCACCTCAAGATTCATTTTCAATTATCTTTATATACAGAAGATCGATTTAGTAAATATTAAGTAAAGATTTCATCAGTTTGCACCCACACAGAACATAAAGTGTAAAATACTGTTCAGTATTAGTTGTAGCATTAATTCACACTGAACAACACATTAAGGACAGAGATCCTACATGAGGAGTAAGTACACAGTGACTCCTGTTGTAATTAACACACAATTATTCTTAGGTGTTTAAATTTAACTGAAAAGTGATCACTGTGAAATATAAGAGTGGGAATAAGAGAGGGAGGAGATGTACAATTTGGGACATGCTCAATCAGTCGTGCCCCAAATGGTGGAGTTAGAAACATGCCAGGGGATTCCAATACAATCCCATCAAGGTGGCATGTACCAAGGCCATCTCACTAGTCCAAGTGATCAATTTCAGTTCACAATTGATCATACTGATAGGTCTAAGAGTCAAAGGGATCACATAAACAAGACTTGTGTCTGCTAATACTAACTGATAGGATAAAAAATGGAGAGAATGATCCATCATGGGAAGCAGGATACACAGCAGACTCATAGAATGGCAGATGTCCTAAATAGCACTCTGGCCTCAGAATCAGCCCTTAAGGCATTCAGATATGGCTCAAGAGCCCATGAGAGTATCTTAGGCATGGAAAGTCAAGACACTCAGGCAAAAAAAAGGAACAAAAGGAACTAAACCAAAGATCTCTATGAGTGAGATCCCAGTGGAAAGAACAGGCCATCAAAGAAAGAGGTACCTTTCTCTGAAGGGAGGAGAGAACTTCCACTTTGACTATGACCCTGTCAGAATATGATCAGAGTTGGCGAACTCAAAAGGCTTCCATAGCCTCAGCAACTCATGACTAGAGCCTAGGGAGATTACTGACGCCCTAAACAAGAGTGTCAAATTGTTAAGATAAGTTTCTTTAGGCACAAAAGTTTTAAAGTCCATATGTAGGGTTTTTTTTTTTTTTTTGCATAGGCATTTTAAATGAACTTCTTAATGACCCTGCATGTCATTTGCTCATTTGGATTTAATTCTTTTTAAATTTTTTTGAAAGGCAAAGAGAGAATCAGATGCTTGGAGACAGAGAGTGGTCTTCCATCCAAAGGTTCACTCCCCACATGCCTGCAAAAGCCAAGGCTTGGCTGGGGCCAAAGCCAAGAGGAAGAAACAGTGCAAGTCTCCCATGTGATTGGAATGAATCCAATAACTTGAACCATCCATCACCTGCTACCACCTAGGGTGTGCATTAGAAGGAAGCCAGGATTGGGACCAGGATGGGAATTCTAATCTAGGATCTCTGGTGTGGTTTTCAGGCATCTCGAGGGGTGCCCTAATTGTTGTGCAAAATGCTCACCCCCACACTTGCTTATTTGTTTATTGCCCTTTTCCTTACCCATTCAGCCCACATAGAATGCAGGCTTTATGTGATCAATGACTTTATCTTGTCCACTAGACTACTCCCAGTACCCAGAATATTCTGAGTTACAAAGTAGAGGTGCCAATGAATATTTGTTGAATGAGGATTAAAGGAAATGGTTTAATGTGACTTTAAAGGAAATGGTTTAATGTGACTTTGTGTCCAAGCTTCAGCATCTGCTTTTTAAAATATTTTATTTATTTATATGAAAAATAGAGTTAGAGAGAGAGAGAGAGAGAGAGAGAGGTCTTCCATCCACTGGTTCCCTCCCCAGATGGCCACAATGGCCAGAACTGGGCTGATCCAAAGCCAAGAGTCAGGAGCTTCAGGTCTCCCACACAGGTGCAGGGGCCCAAGTACTTGGACCATCTTCCACTGTTTTCCCAGGCCATAACAGAGAGCTGAATCAGAAGCGGAGCAGCCCGGACTCGAATTGGTGTCCATATGGGATTCTAGCACTGCTGGTGGCAGCTTTACCTGCTACACCACAGCACTGACCTCAAGTTTCAATATCTTTCAATGACCTCAAGTTTCAATATCTTTCAATGACAATTTTCTTATTCTTCTTTAGAATTCTCTCCATCTTAGTTGCAGGTCACCAGTTTTTATTTTTGCAAATAAAATTCTGTTCTTTCTTTTCCTTCAGTTTCCTGTACTAATAGCATATTCCACAAGGGAAAATTCCTTACCTTTTTTCCTGAATATTCAAATGCAGTAATAAAGCATACCTGGTTAATCATACCTGTGTACCTCCAAGCCCTCATATGCTTTTCTTGTTTACAGTACTGTTTTCATCCAGTGGAAAAAGATGCTAGCCCATGTGCTAGGCATTAGAATTTAAAAGTGAAGAAACTGTGGCGCCTACTCTTTTCTTTTCTTTTCTTTTTTTTTTTTTTTTGACAGGCAGAGTGGACAGTGAGAGAGAGAGACAGAGAGAAAGGTCTTCCTTTGCCGTTGGTTCACCCTCCAATGGCCGCCGCGGCCAGCACACTGCGGCCGGCGCACTGTGCTCATCCTATGGCAGGAGCCAGGTGCTTTTCCTGGTTTCCCATGGGGTGCAGGGCCCAAGCACCTGGGCCATCCTCCACTGCACTCCTGGGCCACAGCAGAGAGCTGGCCTGGAAGAGGGGCTACCGGGACAGAATCCGGCGCCCCAACCGGGACTAGAACCCGGTGTGCCGGCGCCGCAAGGCGGAGGATTAGCCTGTTGAGCCACGGTGCTGGCCCTGTGGTGCCTACTCTTAAAGCTCCTACAGTTGAGGGAGCTGGGATTCTCAAAGATGATTGTGACAGTCAATTGTTTCAGGATGCAAATAATCCAAGAACTATGTCTCTTTTTTTCTTTCTTCCCACAGTTCTAGTCATTGTTCATTGTGCTCCAGGGGATATTAGAAATAAAATAGGGCTTGCCTTAAGGACATATATTCTTGGAACCATTAGAGCAGTACAATAGCAATAGCATGCAGTCAGGCAGTGTAGAAGTGGCAAATCAGTGATAAGCAGAGATGTCACAAGCATTCACAGGAGAACATGACTACAAAATGTTGTTGAAGAGGTCAGTTCTGAGGAGGTGTGGTATATTATTGAGCAGCATTTTCAGTGGAGGGATCATGCTGTATGGGAAGAGTAGTGTCTTTTTCTTCTTAGTAACCTCAGAGTTATGACAGGACAGTAGAGCAATTTTTTCCTTACCGGGTTTCAGAAAAGGCCTCACATCTTTGTGTCTGTAAGGCATCCATCTCCATGTTCTTTTCCCAGAATGGACATGGGGGACTCTTGAGAACTGCACTTTAAGAAGAGAAAGAGAAAAGTGTGGTTCCGATTATTTAGCATGTCCTTGGAGGCTTCAGAGCCCAGAAGTGAGGCACTGGAATGTGTAGCTGGGCTGGAACCTGACTTGCCCTGGATGGATGGCCTCTAGCACCGATACTTGCCAGGTGTTGGCCAGGTGCTGGGGCAGGGAGTCGGGGATGTGGTTCCCTTTTTGCCTGGACTGTCTCCTCTCTTTGGAAAAGTACTGAGTTCCGTTTGGCACAACCTGCCTTTGGAAAAAGGTTTTCCCATAGTTCCCAAAGACCTGTGTAAGTGGACTCTTGGATTCTTTGCTATTAGTGCTTTTACAAAAAAATGTCATATTCAGATGTGTTTTTAAATTTTAAAAAGATTTTTATTTTTAGAAATTTATTTGAAGGGCTGGTGCTGTGGGGTAGTTGGTTAAACTATCACCTCGTATGCCAGCATCGCATGTGGGCACTGATTCGATTCCTGGCTGCACCACTTCTGATTCAGCTCCCTGATAATGCTCCTGGGAAAGCAGAGGAAAATGACCCAAGTGCTTGGGTCCTTCATCCATTTGGGAGACCAGGAAGAAGCTCCTGGCTCTTGGCTTCTGATTGGCCCACCTGCAGCCATTGTGGCCATTTGGGGAGTGAACCAACAGATGGAAGATCCCTCTTCTCTCTCTCTCTGTCTCTGTCACTTTGCCTTTCAAATAAAGAATAAATAAGTCTTTTTTAAAAAAGGAATTTATTTGAAAGGCAGAGAGAGAGAGAGAGAGAATGAATTTGAGATTTTCTATCCACTTTTTTCATGCCTAAATACTTGCAAAGACAACTGGGTCAGGCTGAAGCCAGGAACTCCATCTAGGTCTGCATGGGTGGCAAGGACCACAGGTACTGAGCTATTATCACTTGCTGCCTCCCAAGGAATGTATTAGCACAGGTGGGTCTCGAATCTGTGCACTCAAATATGGGATGTGGGTGTCCTAAATGGTGACTTAACACCTGTGCCACGTTAGTCCCTAGAAATATCTCTAGAGGAAAAGTATTATCATCATTAAATAAGCCTTTGAGGGGGGCCAGCGTTGTGGCAAAACAGTTAAAGCCACTGCGTGTAATGCCAGCATCTCATATGGTTCACGTCCTGGCAGCTCCCCTCCCTATCCAGCTCCCTGCTAATGCACCTGGAAGAGCATCAGAAGATGGCCCAAGTATTTGGGCCCCTGGACCCATGTGGGAGATACAAGAGGAGCTCCTGACTCCTGGCTTCAGCTTGGCCAGCCCTGGCCTCTGTGGCCATTTGGGGAGTGAACCAGCAGATGGGAGAGTCTCTCTCTCTCTCCCTCTGTGTAATTCTGACTTTCAAATAAATAAATCTTCTTTTTAAAATAAACCTTTGACTTGCTACATTGTTTGAAATCAAGGTCATATTCTCCTAATACTACTTTATGTTTTTAAAATAACTGTTGTTTTTCACCTAACTGCCTTTAATGAGACAACACATATTCTTTGAAATACAGTAGATCCAGCATCTGTTCTTAATTTATTTTGCTTGTAACATCTTTCCTTCTCTTTTTCTCTTATTTGTGCTTGTTGAAAATGGTATTTTTGGTTGAAGTTATATTAAGGTAGTGTTGAAATCCTGGGACTGTCCTTTTGTTCAGATGTATATATTCTTTTAAGCTTACACATCCAAGCTCTTCCCAAAATAAATTCTATGAGCACTGTTCAGAACTCTCAAGTGCCTGGCTTTTTTTATTTATGAGAATTGGCTGCTGGCATCATGTTTGTACTTTCCCTCGAGCCAAAATGGGTCCCTCCGGCTTTTTTCTCTCTGCCTTTTCCAAGACTCTCTAGCACTTTTATATATTAAGTAGCTATGGCGCTGTATCACTGTTTTAGCTTCATTATCCTCCTGATTTCTTTTTGAATTTAGTTACATGTCAGCAAGAATGACTGTCTTTAACAACTGAATAGTAGATAAAGTTGAATCACGTGCCACAGGCACTCAAGGCTGTCCAAAATCCTCAAGATATTTTCTTTACTTTTACCAAAATTAAAAGAATCGTGTTTTCTTAATTTTGTTTATTTTTAAATTTTATTTAGAATATAACTTTCCAAGGTACAACTTATGCATTACAATGGCTTTCCCCCCATACTTTCCCTCTCCCCCCGCAACCCTCCCCCCTTGCCCACTCCCTCCACCCCTTCGTTCACATCCAGATTCATTTTCAATTCTCTTTGTATACAGGAGATCAATTTAGCATGTGTTAGTTTTCTTAATTTTGAAAAGTATATTTCTCAATGCCTGTCTTTTTTTTTTTTTTTTTTTTTTTTTTTTTTTTACAGGCAGAGTGGACAGTGAGAGAGAGAGACAGAGAGAAAGGTCTTCCTTTTGCCGTTGGTTCACCCTCCAATGGCCGCCGCGGTCGGCGCGCTGCGGCCGGCGCACCGCGCTCGTCCGATGGCAGGAGCCAGGAGCCAGGTGCTTTTCCTGGTCTCCCCATGGGGTGCAGGGCCCAAGCACCTGGGCCATCCTCCACTGCACTCCGGGGCCACAGCAGAGGGCTGGCCTGGAAGAGGGGCAACCGGGACAGAATCCGGTGCCCCGACCGGGACTAGAACCCGGTGTGCCGGCGCCGCAAGGCGGAGGATTAGCCTGTTGAGCCACGGCGCCGGCCTCAATGCCTGTCTTTTTCACAGATAGAGTTATAATGTTACATGCAGGAGTTATTTGGAGATTCGGTAACTGGCTCAAAAATCTATAGAAACATTACATATCAAGTACCCTATTTTCCATGTGGCAGAAGGACTTTAATTTTTGCAGCCAATTGGGAAATCTAGATTCTTCACCTTAGAAGCTATTACACTATAAACCCTTGTAACATGAGTACTGTTCCAAGATCTTAATTCATTTTTAATGTGTTTTTGTGCAACCAGCATAACAGAATAGTCTGGATATACCCATCCACTCGTTCTTCTTAGGTTTGAAAACTTTATCAAGATTACTAGAATGGACTATTCTACCAATACCTATTCCTGGGTCGATCTAAATCCCTAGAGTTATGAGTTTATTTCAAAGCGGATCTTAGGCTTTTTGGATCTGAACTCTCTTAGTTCGATTAATCTGGCTGAAACTGGCTCTGTCCAGAGAAAAGTTAGTGCTTGTGTAGGTGAGTTTGAAGGTGTGGACTCTGCAAGCCAAATAGATGATGCAGCTAGGCCACGAGTGAAGTATTAGTTTATATATGTCAAGTCTGCTCTTTGAAGAGTGCACAGTGACATCTCTTGTACAATACTGGTGATTGTTGTGGGAAGGGGAAGAAAAACCCACTGAAAGATAAGGTGGGGTCCCCGCAAGCAGCCGTGGGGAGCCAGGTGGCTCTGGGTAGAGTGTGATCCGATGAGAGTGAGTTGTGGGGCCGCTCTTTGATAACAGCCTGTGCAGTGACTCTGTGATAGTGTTGCCGTCATTCATTCTAAGTGGGTCCCTCCCAGGGGTCATGTCTGCTCCATACACTGTGTATTTTTTGGTGTGGCATATCATGGGAACCAAATCATATCATTCCACACTGAGCATACCAGTTGGTTTAAGGATAAGCATGTGACCCAGTGAAAGCCATTGAGACTTTTCTTGGGCTGCTGGGAGAGCAGCTGGTACTTTACTCCACTGGTCATGAATGTGGTAGGAGAGAAGTCTGGTATTGTGGGAACAGTGGTGAGAAGGGAGCTGAAAGCCAGCAGAGAAGGATCAGTCAAGAGATAGAGGTGAGGACTGTGTGTTTTGAGCCCCTAACAGTCTGAAGCCAGCTCTACTACTGACCTTTGTAGACATACACTCCAATAAAATCCTTTTTCACTTAACACATGTGAGGTTGAGTTGTCAGTCTCTTGTATTTATTAAGTCCTAACAGAGTTGGAATCAGATAATCTGTGGGCAATGTAGTAGTTAGAAGTCTCTTGGTAAATAGCCTGGGGGTCTGGCACAGAGCTGGCATGCAAGAAGTTAACAGCATTAATTAATTAAATTTAAAGGGCTTACACTGAACGGTGGCAGCTGTCTAATTTTAATAGGGTCATTTCACGTAGCTTGTTTTGTATTGTATCTGACTACCTAAACTATGTTCTTAAAAAACTTAGATTCATAGCAGGTTACATTTTTAGAAAGAGTTAGTTTTTTTTTGGCATCTTGAAAATAGTATTCTTTTCATGCACACCCCCATGTGTATCCTATTAGCATTTTTCACTGTGTTATTCTAGAGGTATTTATGAGTGTGATGGAGGATAAAATCTCCGTCTTTTCTGGTCACGTGTCATATGTGTTCTTGGATGATGCTCTGTGCTTCTGCAGTCTCTGACCTCTGAATAAAATGGGCCTGGGAAAAAGATTTTCATTGAGTTTATGGTATTATACAGATTAAATCCTCCTTTTGGGAAAAGAACTGCTGTTGCTGATTTCTTTACTAACAAATTGAATGAGAAAATATATGAGGTCTTCTATGCAAGCAACTTTTTGTATGTAGGGGACAAAGTGCTTTCTTTTTAGGTTGAAAAAATGAATATGACTTTCTGTCGTTGAGGGGATCGCAGCAATTCTAAATGGTTTGAAGAATTTGTTGCTGCTTTAGTTTTTCTTCTGTCAGAGCAGTTTGCCAACTGTGATTGGAAAGTCTGCCTTTCTTGCATATGCTTTCACTGCCGCTGCTCTTATACAGGGAAGATAAATGAAGGCACAGTCATGGATGGGCGATCAGCGGAGCAGAAGTAAAACTCTGAAGTCTCTGCTGTGCATTAGTGTATTGGTAATTTGTTTGTTGGTAACTACAGAGATGCGTACTCTGCGTTTCTCTCACGCAGGCTGTCGCCCATAGGTGGGTCGGTCATTGCCCCTCTTGATGTGAAATGCATGATGCACACCTCAAGACTCTCCCCAACGGATTCTGGGGCCTCCAGCTTCACTAGGCTCTTCAGGCTGGGGGTCTGCGCCTTCAGACAAGACCACGTGAGCTGACAGGTGTTAAAATTTAAGCCAACCAAGCTGCTCGACAGCAGATCATCAGTCCTTTAGCCCAACCAGTGCTTTCTGTTAAACGTTTTACTCTAGAGTGGAAACTTCAGGGAAAGTGGAGGATATACTTTTGAGCCATAATGGCTTTCCTGAAGGCTGAGGAGGTGAAGTGTGGGAGAGGCCTGGGAGAGGGAATACCTCGGATCTGGAAGGCAGCTCTACCACTCTGCTAACTGTGAATCCTGGCGCAACAGATTTACTCTTCATGTGCTTCAGTGTACGACCTGTAAGATGAAGTTCCTATGTCTTCTCTCCAGTAGGATTAGAAGTAGTGCGTATTTCAACACTGTCTACCATGTCTGATGCTCAGTAATTGACCAGTAGATGGTAGAAGTTTTACTGTTGTTGTCACGACTACGCTTCTTCCTCTCCCTCTCTGCTTGAGCAAAGTTCTGGAAGAAATCTGTCACTCTCCTGTGGCTTTCTTTGCCATCAGCTTTTCTGCATCATTAGCCCTGGGTTGCCACAGATTGGCACCAGCAGCTAGTTCAGCACTAAATGAGGGAGTGGTCAATGCTTAAAAGCAAAATAACCTGTACTCAGTATCATCTACACCTGGTGTCGCCCGTTCAGTCAGACCCAGCGTGTCCAAGGCTGATTCCCACCACTCCCCAGCAGTGGACATTCCTTCATGAAGAGCTACCAGGCTCAGGATTCAGAGCAACCTGCAACTGCTCTTTACTTGTCTGTCCTTGCAGCTGCCCTGAGTGGCACTGTGTGAGTTCAGAGCCACAGACAAGGACCCTTCCCACTTTCTCCTAATTACTGTGCTAATTACCACATGATATCAAAGAATGACACTGTCCTGTATTTTAAACTCAAAGTGTGTGAGTGCACACTTTGCTGTTTTATACCTTAACATTTTGCAGCTCTTACGATGTGTTCTGCTACCAACTGAAGGACATTTTAGAAAAAAATGAACTCTGTCTCACTGTGCTAATGGTCTTGAGTTTGGTGTCTGTTACTCAGATTCTTTCTGACCAGGTGGGCACTTGGTAGGTGGGCAGTAAAAAGCCAGATTGATTTATAGGCCATATAGCCTGAATGTCAGTTGTAAAGATGGTAAAAATGCATAAATAAATGTTTATATAGGAATATAAGTAGGTAAATTTTAAGTATTTTTTTTTTTGACAGGCAGAGTGGACAGTGAGAGAGAGACAGAGAGAAAGGTCTTTCTTTGCCGTTGGTTCACCTTCCAATGGCTGCCGCGGTTGGCGCACTGCGGCCTGCGCACCGTGCTGATCCGATGGCAGGAGCCAGGTGCTAGGTGCTTTTTCCTGGTCTCCCATGGGGTGCAGGGTCCAAGCACTTGGGCCATCCTCCACTGCACTCCTGGGCCATAGCAGAGGGCTGGCCTGGAAGAGGGGCAACAGGGACAGAATCCGGCACCCCGACCGGGACTAGAACCCGGTGTGCCAGCGCCGCAAGGCGGAGGATTAGCCTGTTGAGCCACGGCGCCGGCCGTAAATTTTAAGTATTATATTTTCAGAAATCAGGTTGACATTCTAATGTAAATATGAATTTCAAGTACTATCTAATGTCATTTGTTTAAAATAGTTAACCAAAAGGCCTTATTACTTTATTTAAAGTTATCTCTCTTATTTCAGAGAGAGAGCAAGGACTTTCATCTACTGGTTCATTTCACGTATGTCCACAGTGGTCAAGCTTAGGTCAATTCAATCCAGGCTTCCCGCATGGGTGACAGGGAACCAACTACTTGAGCCATCAGCTTCTGTCTCTCTGGATGCACATCAGCAGGAAGCTGGAATTGGGAGTTGAGCTAGGCTTCAAAACCAACATTCTGAGATGGGATACAGGTGTGCCAAGCCATATGTTAACTGATGCACCAAACACCTGCCCCCAAAACGTGCTTTTAAAAAAATATTTGAAAGGCAGTGTAAGAGAGAGAGGAAAAGACAGACACAGAGCGAGTGAGCTTCTATCCGTTGACTCACTCCTCAAGTGGCCACAAAGGCAGGGGCTGGACCAAGCTGAAGCTAGGATCCAGAAGCTTCATCTGGGTCTCCCATGTGCGTGCAAGGGCCCAGGCTGTTGGGTCATCCTCTGATGCTTTCCCAGGCTATTACCAAGGAGCTAGTTTGAAAATGGAGCAGGTGGTACTCAAACTGGCGCCCTTATGGGATTTTGGCATTGCACATGGTGGCTTAACCTGTTACATACAACACCGGACCCAGAGCTTTATTTCTAATACTGTGGTAAGATACTTCAATAATTCAGGCTTAAAACCAAATGGTAATTACAAGAAATTAGAAACTATTCAGGAAATCTTACCAAGTGCTAAAGGATTTCTAGCTAGTCACATCCTGAATTTGTAAATATGCAAAGAGGAGAAGAGCTTAAGACAGGAAAGGGAGCCTGGGAAAAAAGGAGAGCCAGCTCATACAGAAACAAACAACAAACGCTGGCAAGGATGTTGGGGAAGAGGTATCCTGGTCCACTATTGATGGGAATGTAAACTGGGGCAGCCACTGTGGAAGACAGTCTGGAGGTACCTCAGAAATTTGAGTATAGACCTACCATGTGACCTAGCCATCCCCATCCTGGGAATTTACGCAAACCTAAAGAAATCAGCGTATGGAAGAGTGATCTGTACCCCCATCTTCATTGAAGCACAATTCACAATAGCTAAGATATGGAATCAACCCAAAAGTCCATCAACTGTTGATGGATAAATTTATATTGATATATATATATATATATATATTTATATATACACATACACACTATGGAGTACTACCCAAATATTAAAAAAATGAAATCCTGTGTTTTGCAACTAGATGGCACAACTGGATACCATTACACTTAGTAAAATAAGCCGTCCCCAAAAGACAGCTATGTTTTCCCTGATTCAAGATAGCTAATAGAGAACTTGAAATGTAATGTATTGGAGTGAAATAAACATTTTGAGATTCAATGATTGTTTACAGTTCTTGTCCCTCCTGCTGAGGAACAAAGTTTTTTTTTTTCTTCATACTATTTGTTGAACGCTTTTACTTAGAGTAGTGTTAACTATTTTTTATTATTTTTTATTTAGTAAATATAAATTTCCAAAGTACAGTTTATAGATTACAACGGCTTCCCCCTCCATAACTTCCCTCCCACTCCCGCCCCTCCCATCTCCCGCTCCCTCTCCCATTCCATTCACATCAAGATTCATTTTCAATCATCTTTATATACAGAAGATCGATTTAGTAAATATTAAGTAAAGATTTCATCAGTTTGCACCCACACAGAAACACACAGTGTAAAAATACTGTTTCAGTACTAGTTATGGCATTACTTCCCATTGGAAAACACATTAAGGACAGATCCCACATGAGAAGTAAGTACACAGTGACTCCTGTTGTTGACTTAACAATTTGACACTCTTGTTTAGGGCATCAATAATCTCCCTAGGCTCTTATCATGAGTTGCCAAGGCTATGGAAGCCTTTTGAGTTCGCCAACTCTGATCATATTCTGACAGGGTCATAGTCAAAGTGGAAGTTCTCTCCTCCCTTCAGAGAAAGGTACCTCCTTCTTTGATGGTCCTATTCTTTCCACTGGGATCTCACTCACAGAGATCTTTGGTTTAGGTTTTTTTTTTTTTTTTTTTTCCCTGAGTGTCTTGGCTTTCCATGCCTAAAATACTCTCATGGGCTCTTGAGCCATATCTGAATGCCTTAAGGGCTGATTCTGAGGCCAGAGTGCTATTTAGGACATCTGCCATTCTATGAGTCTGCTGTGTATCCTGCTTCCCATGATGGATCATTCTCTCCATTTTTTATCCTATCAGTTAGTATTAGCAGACACAAGTCTTGTTTATGTGATCCGTTTGACTCTTAGACCTATCAGTATGATCAATTGTGAACTGAAATTGATCACTTGGGCTAGTGAGATGGCATTGGTACATGCCACCTTGATGGGATTGTATTGGAATCCCCTGGCACGTTTCTAACTCCACCATTTGGGGCACGACTGATTGAGCATGTCCCAAATTGTACATCTCCTCCCTCTCTTATTCCCACTCTTATATTTCACAGGGATCACTTTTCAGTTAAAATTTAAACACCTAAGCATAATTGTATGTTAATTACAGAGTTCAACCAATAGTACTAGAACAAAAAAAAATACTGAAATGGATGAAGTATTACATTGACATCAACAGTCAGCACAAGAGCTGATCAAATCACTGTCTCATAGTGTCCATTTCACTTCAACAGGTTTCCCCTTTGGCGTTCAGTTGTCGCCAATCAGGGAGAACATATGATATTTGTCCCTTTGGGACTGGCTTAATTCACTCAGCATAATGTTTTCCAGGTTCCACCATCTTGTCGTAAATGACAAGATTTCATTGGTTTTGACTGCTGTATAGTATTCTATAGAGTACCTGTCCCATAATTTCTTTATCCAGTCTACTGTTGATGGGCATTTGGGTTGGTTCCAGGTCTTAGCTATTGTGAATTGAGCTGCAATAAACATTAGTGTGCAGACGTATTTTTTGTTTGCCAATTTAATTTCCTTTGGGTAAATTCCAAGGAGTGGGATGGCTGGGTTGTATGGTAGGGTGTTAACATCATCAAGTATACTGAAAACAGGTATTTGTAAAAGTTAAAAACGGGAATGTGAGAGTGGTTGGGGGAGGCTTGGAGTGTGGGCCTGAGAGGAGAGGAATGCCATATGTTCCTAAATCTGTATATATGAAATATGTGAAACTTGTATAACTGAAATAAAATTTTAATAAGGAAGAGATCCAGGTATGATCTGGACAACATTCCTCCAGCTTGGCTTTCCTGGCGCTGGTGAGCTTGGGCTTGGGGTGGTCACAGTTGTCCTTTGGGTTGAGAGCCCTGGAGAGTTATACGGCATTTGGAAAAAAATTCAGAGACTGCTCAGCATGGTTGTTACTGAGGCTGATGCATCCTTTCCTTGGTAAATCACATTAGCGAGTGAGTCTGCCATTAATGTAGGAGCAGATGCAGAATTCAGGCCCTGGAGTCCAACGCCCATAAAAAGGCTTCTGCTAACCAAGGCTTGAGGATATGCTTGTGTCTTTCCAGAGAATGTGGGACAGCTCATTTGGGTACCAGCCAGAAACATCAAGCCTGAAACTGACAGCAAACCAGAACCAGCTGAACAAGACTGAGAGTCTGCCTTGTTAGCAGATGCACCTGCCCTATCATCCTACCCTGAGGAACTGCCCATAGCCACATCCATTACTGTTTTATATCCATTAGCTCTGGTCAGCCACTCAAACAGCAAACAGCCTGTGTGCAGTCATGCCATTCCTGATTACCATTGTTCTTCATTCCTACCCCCATCTGAGCAAGCACTCCTATGGTTTCCCATTTTGAGCGCTGATTAGTCAATGACAGGTAAGATCCCCTGGGGGACAACCTAAGACCTGTACAGCCACGTACGGAGACCACTTGGAAACAGGGTCAACAATGGTATGGCCAAGAATCATGCCTTCCATTGCTCAAAAATAAACAAAAAGAGGTAAATGTGGTGGAATGAGGAGGCCATGCTAAGGTGGCCGCTGGCAACAGAACCTGCCTGGCAATAGGCTGTGATTGGATGGTTTTGCAAACCACATGATAATGGAGACTGCCTGGCAACAGAGTGTGATTGGTTAGAGCATAGACCGCCCCTTGACCAGATTGGCTGCCTTGGCTATATAAGCTGCTGTAGCAACTGAAATAAACGAGTCTGCAGGCTGCTTGCCTCAGGCCTGCTTTCACCTGATTCCCAGGGTTTGTGTGGTGACTCCGCACCTCTTGCTTCCACCACACTCTTCCTCTCAGAAGGAATCAACTTCCACACTGCAGAATGTAATATTGAGTCATTATTGTGTGAATTTTCACAGTTGCTGTTTTGTGTCCTAGGTGGTTTATAAAGTAACACTGAGTCAAAACTGCAGCCTGCTAGAATGAGGGAGTTGTTTAAAGACCCTTTAGGTCCTCTATATTCACAGATGTCAAAACCCAGGGTAGTGAGCCCATTTCCTGCATTCTGCAGTTCAGTTCCAAAACCAGAATCAGACCCAGGCCTCCTGACTCTCAAATACGTTTTTCATGTTGGTAGAGTTAGTAAATATCATGATACCAAATTTAGCATGACAAACTATTTATCTAGCTGCTTTTCTTAGATTAGAACATAAACTTGTCTTAGCTTTTGGCTGCTGCACACGTTTTGATTTCTTCCTCTTCAACAATCTCTGGATCTCTTCCCCCAAATGATTGACAGTGACCTTACTTATGGGGTAGTGAGGACTTGATCTTTGTCCCAAGGCAAGTTTGCGGCCAGTGCTTCGCTTTCTCTGCTGTCCTTTTCAGTAAATGATGACTCTGCCCTGCACTTCGGATTCTTGTCCTGCAGAGCAGCTCTGCTTGCTTTTCTGCTGTCTCATATGGTCTGAGCTGATACGGGAACTCAGAATCTTCAGCAGTCCGATATTTGACAGCAGGGTGGACAGTAAAGGCCAATGTTCTTTTAAGATTGAACTGAAGAGGTAGCACCTGAGGAATTGCTGCAGAGAGGCCCTGTCTCAGTGATTTGCAGAGTTTGCCTGACCCCCTGGCAGGCAGCAAGGGAAGGACCCAGCAGGACTGTGTTCTGCAGCCTTGGGTGTCCTGTGTCAGACCTGACAGTATCCTGACCCACTGGTGTTCTGACTGAAGCCTTTCAGGGTTGGCCTAGAGAAACTGACAAAATATTCTTTCACCCTTCAGTCTAACCCCAACAGAGAAGGGATGGAAATAATGCCATTAAACGGGGGCACAGTCTTTTCCATTCAGCCTGTAACATTCTTGAGAATAGACAAAGACTTTGTCTTACTTATGCTTTTGATTTTGTTTTCAGAACCTAACGTGCTACACATAGGCGTTTTGTTGGAGTTATGTTTAGCGTTCCCTCTTTTGTTAGGTCTGAGAAACCTGAAAGTCTTCTCATGTTAGCATTTGGGCTCTTGCATCCCATTCCCAAGCTTTCTGTCTTTGGTTTATCTCAAAGAATATTCTTACAGTGGTTGTGAAAATAGTTTTACAGTATAATTTTGTCTTAGAATATTCCATTTTCAAATGTTAATTTCATATATAAAATGGCTTAAAATAATTAGCTGGTTATCCTAAACAAAATAAATTTGAATAATATAATAGAATGATCTCATAGACATACACAGTACCCACAGCCATGGTGAATGATGAACTTGAGTTTGAGTCATACAGACCTTAGCTACAAGCTAAGCCTTGCCACCTGTTTCCTGTATGAGCTGGGCATATTTGTCAAGTCTTAACTGTGAAATGGGACTTCTGTAAGAACCTAACTTGGGGGTTACTCTGAGGACTAATTGAGGTCAGATACGCAAAGTGATAGCACAATGCATGGCATGGAGTAACGATTCAGATATTTTTATTTTTGTATTGGTTATTATTTTGGTAATACAACACCTGAATAGGCCTGATCTATGAAGTATTTGAACACTCCCATTTGCTTCCCCCTGGAAGTCTAAAGCTCTCCCCAACATTCCTGCCAGCTCTCACGGAGTCATGCATTTTCAAGTCACCTCTGGCATTGTCTTCTGAATTAGTTCAGATTGTGTATCCTTCCGCTGTCCTTCTTCTTTTTTTTTTTTTATAACGCTTTTATTTATTTAAAGAATATAAATTTCCAAAATACAGCTTATAGATTACAATGGCTTCCCCCCCCCATAACTTCCCTCCCACCCGCAACCCTCCCCTTGCTTCACATCAAGATTCATTTCCAATTCTCTTTATATACAGAAGATCAGTTTACTATATATTAAGTAAAGATTTCGACACTTTGCCCTCACATAGCAACACAAAGTGAAAAATACTATTGGAGTACTAGTTATAGTATTAATTCACAATGTATAGCACATTAAGGACAGAGATCCTACATGATATATTTTTTTTTATATAAAGCTTTTATTTAAAGAATATAAATTTCCAAAGAACAGCTCATGGACCACAATGGCTCCCCCACCCCCACAACTTCCCTCCCTCCCCCCACCCTCCCCTTACCCGCTCCCTCTCCCCTTCTGTTCACATCAAGATTCATTTTCAATTCTCTTTATACACAGAAGATCAATTTAGTACATATTACGTAAAGATTTCAACAGTTTGCCCTCGCATAGAGACACAAAATGATAATACTGTTGAAGTACTAGTTATAGTATTAATTCACAATGTACAGCACATTAAGGACAGAGATCCTACATGATTTTTTTTTAAAAAAATTGATTAATTGTCTATGCAATTTCCAGTTTAACACCAAGATTTTTTAATCATTTGCAATTATCTTTATATAAAGAAGATCGATTCAATATATACTATGTAAGGATTTCATCAGTTTGCACCCACTCAGAAACACACAGTGTAAAAATACTGTTTCAGTACTAGTAATAGCATCACTTCACATTGGATAACACATTAAGGACAGATCCCTCATGAGATGTAAGTACACAGTGACTCCTGATGTTGATTTAACAATTTGACACTCTTGTTTATGGCGTCAGTAATCTCCCTAGGCTCTGGTCATGAGTTGCCGAGGCTATGGAAGCCTTTAGGGTTAGCCGACTTCGATCTTATTCCCACAGGGCCATAGTCAAAGTGGAAGTTCTCTCCTCCCTTCAGAGAAAGGAACCTCCTTCTTTGATGGCCCCGTTCTTTCCACTGGGATCTCACTCGCAGAGATCTTTCATTTAGGTCTTCTGTTTTTTCCAGAGTGTCTTAGCTTTCCATGCCTAAAATATTCTCATGGGCTCTTGAGCCAGATCCGAATGCCTTAAGGGCTGATTCTGAGGCCAGAGTGCTATTTAGGACATCTGCCATTCTATGAGTCTGCTGTGTATCCTGCTTCCCATGTTGGATCATTCTCTCCCTTTTTCATTCTATCAGTTAGTATTAGCAGACACTAGTCTTGTTTGTGTGATCCCTTTGACTCTTAGACCTATCAGTGTGATCAATTGTGAGCTGAAATTGATCACTTGGACTAATGAGATGGCCTTGGTACATGCCACCTCGATGGGATTGTATTGGAAACCCCTGGCACAATTCTAACTCGATCATTTGGGGCCGTTCCGATTGAGCATGTCCCAAGTTTTACATCTCCTCCCTCTCTTATTCCCACTCTTATCCGCTGTCCTTCTATACCTGTCTGTTCCCTGACATGACTATCGTTGGAATCTGCCTCTTCCTTAATTACACACCCTTGCTCCAAACCAAAGCATTTTGGTTTATAGCTACTATCCTGATGATCTGGGCAAAAGAATTGTTGATACTGTAATAAAGCAAATGACGTCAGGCAGATTTGATTAGATTCATCCCCTTCACTCCTGGTTATCATTTCCTCTGACACTTCAGTACCTAATAAAGATAAAAACACTTAAAATGTATAGCTATTCTCTTGGATATGCTGGAAGTTTAAGAATATTCATGCTTATGTTCACACGTTTCTAAGAGTACTTTTCTTCTTTCTAAATTTCTGAACTTTTAAAATGTTAAAGAAGTATACATTTCAGTTTTTAAGAACATTGATTTTAAAAGTGGAAGAGAGGCCAGCGCTGTGACAAAGCAGGTAAAGCCAGGGCCTACAGTGCTGGCATCCCATATGGGTGCTGGTTCAAGTCCTAGCCGCTCCACTTCTGATTCAGCTCCCTGCTAATGTGCTAGGGAAAGCACTGGAAGATAGCCTAAGTCCTTGGACTCCTGCACCCAAATGGGAGACCTGGATGAAGCTTCTGGCTCCTAGCTTTGATGAGTGAATCAGAAGATCAAAGATTCTCTCTCTCTCTCTCTCTCTCTCTCTCTGCCTCTGCCTCTGCCTCTACCTGTCCTTCTCTGTAACTCTAACTTTCAAATAAATAAATCTTTAAAACTAAAGTGGAGGAGAAAACTTGTGCAGATTGAGGAAATTTTAGCTTCTACAGGATAAACAAATTCTTTCCCAAAGATTCTTATTCATCCCTATTTTCTAATGCTTTAAATATATTTTCACACAAACCTAATGGTGTGATTTTTCTTTTGTTTCCCATATGTATCACAAGTCAGGATTGCCTTGTTGATAACATTAACAGGCTGTTTTCTGTAAAATGTCTCGTCTTCTGTAAATGTCTTGTCTTCTGTAAATGTCTTGCCATTCCAGTAGTCTCTGAAAAGCTCTTAATGTGCTTTGGCCTCTTGCTGCTCTGTGGTGGAGCTCATGTCTCCAGGCTGTTCCTAGTCTGCGCTGGTCACTGCCTCATGTCTACAGAGTGTAATCTTTATGTCCTTAGCACCTGTGAGTTCATGCCTCAAGCCACCCGGTTGTGATTTCAGTGCTCTCAGTCCCATTCTTGTTCAGGGCACCTATATCTTCCATGTTCCTGAATCCAATGGGCAATTCATACTTCTTGCCTTACTTGGTCTCCCAGCAACATTTGACATAGATACTCTATCTTGTAAAACAGTGTCTCTGTTATCCCTGTGATAGCGGAATAGCAGGATTTTCCTGCTTATATGGCTGACCATTCCTTCTAGGATGCTTATCTGATTCCTTTCTTCTATGATAGCACTTACGTGTGTTGCATTTTCCCATATCCCTTGTTTTCTGGTGCTATAAACTCTCACTAGCTAACCTTTTTCAGTCCTATGGCTTCAAATATCACTTACATGCCAAAGACTACATATTTACTGCACTGCAACAAAAAAATCTAAGACATCTGTGGTAGTAAAAAGCACAAAGATTTTGTGTCCCACAAAGAAGGAAAGGCAATTAAATGGCATAATGACTTGTTATCATATTACTCATAAGGTATATCCCATTTTCAGAAATGTTAAGAATAAGAAAAAGGTATATCCAGGAATATGTAAAATATCACAAGATATTTCACATTCATTAAATATTATTTTCAAAGCATGTATACTTACTGTGCCTTAAGTAAAGTATTACCAGGAGCATGCAAATGAATTGCAATAGCTGCCTCAAGAAGAAGGTGGTTCCACATCTTATCTCTACAGATGTTAAAGAGTTCTTATTACTATGTAGTTTATTATAGAAAAGTAGTTCAAGGGGCTGGCGCTGTGGCATAGTGGGTGAAACCATCACCTGTGGTGTTTGTTTCCCATCTGGGCCACCGCCTGCAATGCAGGCATCCCTAATGGGTGCCTATTCGAGACCTGGCTGCTCCACTTCTGATCCAGCTCTCTGGTATAGCCTGGGAAAGCAGTGGAAGATGGCCTAAGTCCCTGGGACCTTGCACCCAAGGGTGACACCTGGAAGAAGCTCCTGGCTCCTGGCTTTGGATTGGCCCAGCACCAGCTATAGCAGCCATTTGGGAGGTAAACCAGCAGATGGAAGACCTTATTCTCTCTGCCTCTGTCTCTTTCTCTTTCAAATAAATAAATCTTTAAAAATACTTCAAAAACTTTATGGAAAATGTTTATTATGAAAAAACTGCACAGATTTCATTTTTTTTTTTTTGCACAAAAACAAACTTTTCGTTGAATTAGATTTTTCCACGAACTTTCCATGAAGTTCTCTCATGTATAGATAAGATGGAATTAAGTTAGCTGAACTGGGGCAGGGTTTTTGAATCAGTGGCTCTTCAAGATAATGCTCAAACCTGAGGTTTACTGTATATTAGATTGTTCTGTTTTAGCATAAACCATGAGTGGGCTCAAGAACAGGGCTCTGTCTTCACAGAATTTGTCAAACAATGGCATCTTCATGTTTTTTGCTCATTTCTTTGTTTGACAAACACTGCTGGGAAATCATGGAGCTGGTGTTTCTCTCACTGCTTTTTCATCCCTCACCCTCTATATTCAAAATTGCTTCTGATAGCTGTGGGACATGCAAGAACTATTGCCAAATTTCGAAATGTAATTTTCCTGAGGCAGCATCCAAAGTTAACAAAAAAGACATGGAAAAATCCCATTAAATATTTCAAGCTATGAATATCTGTTTACCTTATTCTGTTCCACTGAGGTTTTCTAAGAATAATGTAAGTGGGACAGCTTCCTTCACTTCTATAGGGAAAAGAATTGTGTACTAAATGTTTTTGCTCCAAAATGTTATCGTATGTTCAGTATGATTACACCAATAAAGTTTTATTTCATTGGTCCTATGTGCAGAAGGATTACTTGTATTCCATTTTTAGATGTCATTAATTAATATATTGCTGCTACACTTCAGCTATATTTAGCCAGGTATGTTTTAGTATACAAATGAGTTTTCCCCTCAAAAAAGTGTTCTAAAAATAAAATATTCTCTTATTTTTCTCCTCTCACAACTCTCTTCTATAATACCTTTATTGCAATTAATTTTAAAAGAAAAGCTTAAATATCATAATCCAACCATGTGATAATTTTCTATTTTACATAAAGAGAACCAATTTCACATATTCCTATGTTCAGATTTAAGAGAATAATGATATTTCCCACTCTACCCTCCCTCATTTGCACCAAATAAACCCTCATTCCTATCCCCTCTCTTCCTTTTCTTATTTTTCTTTTAACTTTTACAGTGACATACTTTGAATTTATTTTGTAATCAAAAGCTTAACCCTTCACAAAATAAAGAATTCAGCAAGTAATAAGTAGAAAAACCACTGTTCCTCAAGAGTATAGATAAGGCCATAAAAAAAATCTCAAAATGTTAATTCTACTCATATACATTACATTTTTTGTACTCTGTATATTAGTTACCACAAAATCAGGGAAAGCATATGATATTTGGCTTTTTGGACTGGCTTATTTCACTAAGCATAATGTTCTCCATTCGCATCTATTTTGTTGTAAGACAGGATTTCATTCTTTGTTACAGCCTGATAGTATTCCATTATGTGTATGTATGATATATATCTATATAAATATATATATATCACAGTTTCTTTATATATATTCATAATTTCTTTATCCAGTAGCAGATTATAGACAGCTGGGTTGATTCCATAACTTAGCTATTGTGAGTTGAGCTGCTATGAATATGGGAGTACAGATAACTCTTTCATATGTTGACTTCACTTCCTTTGGCTAAGTTCCCAGGAGTGGAGGGGCGGGATAATATGGTAGATCAATTTTTGGGGCCGGCGCCGTGGCTCAACAGGCTAATCCTCCGCCTTGCGGCGCCGGCACACCGGGTTCTAGTCCCGGTTGGGGCGCCGGACTCTGTCCCGGTTGCCCCTCTTCCAGGCCAGCTCTCTGCTGTGGCCCTGGAGTGCAGTGGAGGATGGCCCAAGTGCTTGGGCCCTGCACCCCATGGGAGACCAGGAAAAGCACCTGGCACCTGGCTCCTGCCATCGGATGAGTGCGGTGCGCACCGACTGCAGCGGCCATTGGAGGGAACCAACGGCAAAAGGAAGACCTTTCTCTCTCTCTCTCTCACTGTCCACTCTGCCTGTCAAAAATTAAAAAATATTTTGGATTTCTGAGCAATCTATGTATTGTGTTCCATAATGACTGTACCGCTTTGCATTCCCACCAGTAATGTATAGGGTACCTTTTCCCCCACAAACTTGTGAGCATTTATTTTTTTTGATTTTTGGATGATAGCCATTCTAACTCAGGTGAGGTGAAAGCTCATTGTGGGTTTACTTGCATTTCTCTGATGGCTAGTGATCCTGGGCATCTTTTCATGTGTCTATTGGCCACTTGTATTTCATCCTTTGAAAAATGACTGTTCATATCCTTGGTCTATTTCTTTTTTTTTTTTTTTGACAGGCAGAGTGGACAATGAGAGAGAGAAACAGAGAGAAAGGTCTTTCTTTGCCATTGGTTCACCCTCCAATGGCTGCCACGGATGGCGCGCTGCGGCCGGCGCACCGCGCTCCTCCGATGGCAGGAGCCAGGTGCTAGGTGCTTTTTCCTGGTCTCCCATGGGGTGCAGGGCCCAAGCACTTGGGCCATCCTCCACTGCACTCCTGGGCCACAGCAGAGGGCTGGCCTGGAAGAGGGGCAACCGGGACAGAATCCGGAGCCCCGACCGGGACTAGAACCTGGTGTGCCGGCGCCGCAAGGCGGAGGATTAGCCTGTTGAGCCACGGTGCCGGCTTCCTTGGTCTATTTCTTAAATGCATTATCGCTTTTCTTGCTTTGAGTTTCTTGAGCTCCTTATATATCCTTGATATTAATCCCTTACCAGATATACAGTTTGCAAATATTTTCTCCCATTTTGTTGGTTGCCTCTTTACTTTGTTGAGTGTTTCTTTTGCTGTGTAAAAGCTTCTTAGCTTGATCTACACCCATGTGTCTATTTTTGCCTTTATTGCCTATTCTTGTGGGGTCTCTTCCAGGAAATTTTTGCCTATGCCAATGTCTTACAGTTTCCTCAATGTATTCCTCTAATAACTTGATATTTTCAGGTCTTAGCTTTAGATTTTTGATCAATTGTGAGTTGAGTTTTGTATAAGGTATAAGATAGGGGTCTTCTTTCATAGTTGTGCATGCAAAGATTCAATTTTCCCAATATTTGTTGGAGAGACCCTCCTTTTTCCAGGAAGCAATTTTAGCGTATTTGTCAAAGATTTGTTGGTTGTAGATGCCTGGACTAGTTTCTGGGGTCTCTAATCTGAGAATTTAGAAGCAAGAAAACAGGAAACAAATGATATACCCAATGAATGTAAGTTAATAATTTAATACATTGCCAAGAAATCTGAGAATTTAAGAAAAGAGAAATATTTTAAAGTTGATCAAACCAAAGCCTGTTACTTTGAAAAAAGACTTTTTCCTGTCTATCAAAATGGTAAAAACACAGTTCACAATATGAGGGTACTTATCAAAGTTCATGGAAAGCAGAATTAAAAGGTAAGTTTACTCAGCTGTAAAATTTTTTTGAAATCCATATGTATGAAGGAGTCTTCAAAAAGTTCATGGAAGGCCGGCGCCGTGGCTCAACAGGCTAATCCTCCGCCTTGCGGCGCCGGCACACCGGGTTCTAGTCCCGGTCGGGGCACCGGATTCTGTCCCGGTTGCCCCTCTTCCAGGCCAGCCCTCTGCTGTGGCCCAGGAGTGCAGTGGAGGATGGCCCAGGTGCTTGGGCCCTGCACCCCACGGGGAGACCAGGAAAAGCACCTGGCACCTGGCTCCTGCCATCGGAGGAGCGCGGTGCGCCGGCCGCAGCGCGTCGACCGCGGCGGCCATTGGAGGGTGAACCAACGGCAAAAGGAAGACCTTTGTCTCTGTCTCTCTCTCTCACTGTCCACTCTGCCTGTAAAAAAAAAAAAAAAAAAAAAAAAAAGTTCATGGAAAATACATACTATGAAAAAAGACAGTCATGAACTTCAATAATTTTGCACCAAAGTAAACTTATTTTTTAGTTCGAAACACTTCTGAAGTTCCCTTTTATTAGGAATGAGAGAAGAAATAGAGAGGCAGGTTTACCCATAGGTAGTGATTAGAAGATTGTAAGAATTTGAATATCTGCAATAAGAAAATAAGTAGTAAAGAGACATCCAAGTGAGATATAGTGAAAAAATAAAATATTGAATAGATTTGTAATCATGTAAGAATTTGAAAGCATTATTCCTATATGAGAATTATTCCTATATAAAATGTGCCAATATTTGTTCCAATGATTTTTACTTTGAAAGCTTCCTAATTAATTGATGCAATTATAGCTTGGTTAAGTCACCAGATTAATTCACAGGAATGGGTACTCTACATTGTTAACCATCAGGTAAATGCAAATCAAAACTACTTGACACCACCTCACACTTAACTAGGATAACTATAATGAGAAAGTGTTTAACAAATGTTAGTAGGGATGTGAAGAAACTGG
Organism: Sylvilagus floridanus; assembly: GCA_949820135.1. Classification (NCBI taxonomy): domain Eukaryota; kingdom Metazoa; phylum Chordata; class Mammalia; order Lagomorpha; family Leporidae; genus Sylvilagus; species Sylvilagus floridanus. The sequence continues at coordinate 68,839,229 of OX463242.1, forward strand.
AACCATCATATATTGATGGTGGAATATAAAATGGTATCGCTCTTTGTAAAACAGTCTGGGGATTCCTCAAAATGTTAAACAAAGACTTTCCATTTGACCCAGCAATTCCATTCCTAGGTATCTACTCAAGAGAAATGAAGTCCTATATCTACACAAAAACTTGCCCACAATATTGCCAGTAGCAGTATTCAAAATAACCAAGGGCCAGCGCCGTGGCTCAGTTGGTTAATCCTCCGCCTGCAGTGCCAGCACCCCATATGGGTGCAGGGATCTAGTCCCGGTTGCTCCTCTTCCATTCCATCTCTCTGCTGTGGCGTGGGAGGACAGTGGAAGATGGCCTAAGTGCTTGGGTTCTGCACCTGCATGGGAGACCAGGAAGAAGCTCCTGGCTTTGGTTCGGCACAGTGCCGGCCGTAGCAGGCATTTTGGGGAATGAACAGGTGGAAGGAAGACCTTTCTCTCTGTCTCTCTCACTGTCTATATCTCTGCCTGTCAAATAAAAAAAAAATAACCAAAAAGTGGAAACAACTGTAATGTCCATTAGTTGAAGAAAGAGTACATAACATATGGTATATACATGTAAAGTATTATTACTGGATAATACGAAGAAATGAAGTGCTGATACATTCTACAAATACATTAACTTGGATTGAAACTGATTGAAAATGTAATAGTAAGTGATAGAAACCATTCACAAAGTACAACATATTGTGTGATGTCATTTATACAGAATGTTGAATAGACAAATCCGTTGAAATGGAAAGCAGGTTCATGGTTTTCTAGGGCTGGGTTGGTCATGGGAAAATGAGGGATGGCTGGCAGTTGGTACAGGGTTTATTTTTGGAGTGATAAAAATTTTTTTAAGATTATGGATAAGTGGGCACCGCGGCTCAATAGGCTAATCCTCCACCTGCGGCACCGGCACACCGGGTTCTAGTCCCGGTTGGGGCACCGGATTCTGTACTGGTTGCCCCTCTTCCAGGCCAGCTCTCTGCTGTGGCCCAGGAGTGCAGTGGAGGTTGGCCCAAGTCCTTGGGCCCTGCATCCCATGGAAAACCAGGAGAAGCACCTGACTCCTGCCATTGGATCAGCACGGTGCACCGGCTGCAGCGTGCCGGCCACGGCGGCCATTGGAGGGTGAACCAACGGCAAAAAGGAAGACCTTTCTCTCTGTCTCTCTCTCTCACTGTCCACTCTGCCTGTCAAAAAAAAAAAAAGATTATGGATAAAATAACCTTGGGTATATCAAAACTCATTGAATACTACACTTTAAATGGGTGAATTGTGTGATATACAGCTAAATAAAGCTGTATTAAAAAACAGAAAACATGCAGGGATGACTGCTATCATAGCGTTTTTGTTTTACTATGAAGTTTCTGGTTAATGCCATTAAATAAAGAAAAAAGACACAGTAATACTAGAAAGGAATCAACTGATTATTACATAAAATAATTCCTATCTACTCAGAACATTCCAGAGACTTTACTGAAAAAAAATTAAAGTTTGGTGAAGAGGCATTTATAAAGCAAACATACAAAAATAGGCCGTAGGCTACTATCATTACTGTATTAACAGGTTTTATAAATGCCTAAGAAATGATGATCACCATATAAAGAAAGAAATAAAGGACATGAAGACAAGAGAAGCACCATGATAGACAACCATGTGAAAGAATATAGCATTCCTACTTTAAGAAACTTTAAGCTGTTAAATGAGGGACGTGGTTGTTGAATGAACAGACCTTTAACATACATGGACAGTCCCAAGGTCTCAGGGATTTTGCAACATGCCAGAATAAACTGCTTGACTAAAAAATAGAGATAATCTCTGTTTTTATTTATCTCTGTAGATCTCTGGGAATCAGGAAGAAGTGGGATGGGATCCTCGGGAGCTATTTCTAGAAGGTTGGTTTGGCTCTGAGGAGTTGAGAGAATGCAGTGTCTTGAGTGCTGCTTGTTCTCAGTATCCTGAGAAATGTTACCAGATCTACTACTCCCCAGGGAGTAGATGAGAATTCAAGGCTCCCAAACTACATAGGACCACAGCTTCTGTATTAGACTGAAGAATGGATCAAATACAATGAATGGTCCCTAAGCTGTCTCACAGAAGCAAATAACCATCTTGCCTTGAAGGATAAGAATTGAGCTAGTATTTCCTTTTGGAGGGTTGGTCCCTGGCAAGAGCAGGATTTCTGTGCCTCAGGGTCACTACAGGAATATTCATCTGGTGGTTATGGTGGTTGTGTCCTGTTAGATGCTACAGTTTTCACCTGGCCTGTCAAGATTGTCCTGTCACTTTCATGACAGTTCATATTAGGATGACCCCAGTGCACATACCCTTGAAATTGCTCTGCATAAAGGGGATAAATTCTTAATAAAAATGGTCTCAAGAACCTCTTCTAACAGTTCAAGTTTTAGCTTAGTGGTGAGAATTTCATTCATTAGAAAGGTGTTGTGAATGAATGTGAGCATCATATCGCTTCTCAGCCTTTTGGCTAAGATCAAGTGTAGTATAATGAATGTGAGTATCTTGAATGCAGTGGACTTTCTTTTTACACACTTCTCTTACGTTTTTTTCGTCCCATATATGTACTTGTATTTCCTTCTGGTCTCTATGCAAGCAGTGTTGAGACCATTTCTACAACTTAGAAAATGCATAGGAAAACATTATCTTCTTTTTCATAGTACATAGACTTGGAATTTTAATGCATACATTTTCTGCCTGAATTAGACATTTATGTAATTATAGTAAAACGAAGTTATTGACTTAAGTAAAACACAGAGAAGCTATTCTTAAAAAGTTCCACAAATCTGTTGTGATACATTCAAAGTCATATTTTAATAACTGATACAATTTTTATCTTGATAAAGAGAATCATTCTGAGATCCAACTAAGGGGCATGCTTTGTTTTATGTTATTGGAGGAATTCTCAAAATTCTGTTTTAGAGTAAGAGATTACGTGCATAGCATTTGTTTTTGTGAATAGTTCATTTGCTTTACGATTAACTCTCTCCATCAAACTGATTTCCCTAGGTTGAAAATGTCCGCTTGGCAGATCGAGTGACTTCTAAAAAAGCAGTCGTGGGTACTTTGTATTTGACGGCTACTCATGTCATATTTGTAGAAAATGCACCTGACACAAGAAAAGAAACATGGGTATGCATTTCTGGTGTTTTGCTTTACATGTTTTCCACTGTTTGAAGTGAAAAGTTTTGACCCCCCATTTTTGTGTTTGTCCACAGGATGAGGTATGTGGGCTGCAGGTATTTGTTTATTAAGAGGACTATTTCTGGAATGTGTGCCTTGCCTTATTCTGTAGTCTTAGCTGCTTATCTATTCATTCCTTGTAAGCATTGATTATTTGAACATCATGAAAGACCTCAAAATAAGAGAATACAAGTGCCTCATGTCACAGCTATGAAGGAGAGATTTAATAATTTGCGTATGCTGTATATGTATTTGCAATATTTGTCTGATGCTATAATTTATTCATTTTATTATGACATCTCCACTTGTATGATTATTATAAAAAAGAAAAGCTAGAGAAGAGTGTGTCATCAGTTATTTATGCTACTTAATAATGAAATGAGATATTTCTTTATAAAGGAATCCAACCATGGTGTTATGATCAGAACCAGAACCCCTGAACTGTAGATTTCCCCCCTCTCTTTATTTGATGGCCAGAATTACCTTTTTGGCAGAAGGTGGCTGATGCTACTTCACAACCAGGAGCTTAAAGAATGAATTGCTGCCCTTGGGAGCTGAGCAGAGAACCCTCTGAAACCCAGATAGACTACGATCGCCTCTCAGGGACATCTGTTCCTTAGAGAGGAGCATGGTTGGGGGTGGAGAGTTGTTGATCAAAGGATATTGAGTTCTAGATATGAATATCTAATGCACAGCAGGCAGCTATAAACTGTAGTCAATAACAATGTATATTTCAAAATAATTTAGAGGGGACCTTTGAATGTCTCATTATAAAAAATGGTAGGAAAGCAAGGTGACTTATTAATTAGTTTGATGCAATCAATAGTGTACATACAGCAAAACATCATGTTGTAGCCTCTAAAGTCAGCTAAAAATGACATTAGTAAAAAATTAAATAAGCTTCTTCTGTGACTGCTTGACCACCAACAGCTTAGAAAACAAAAATCCCAAGTTTCTATTGACCTTGAACATTCCATGTGGAATTAAGGAGCATGGTGGTCCCTCCCAGTGACGGCAGCTCTAATTTTTGTTAATTACAGATGTATATTTTACTAACTTTGGATGACATTATTTAATTTGAGCTATTAAATTTAGCATTCAACATTTGACTACTAAAATATTCTCCTACCAGTGAAAATTTTTGTGACAAACAATTTGCTTCAAAGTAATTATCCTGGATATCAAACATTGGTACTGAAAAATAAAATAAATTTAGGCAGTTATTCCTTACTGGAAATATCTCAGTTCTTGTCATTTGAGTACAGATGTTGAACCAGCTGGAGGCTGGGGAGTTTTCCTGCCTGTGTGTGGCCCAGACACCTGTGTCAATCTTTGTCATGTCTGTGAGTTATTCATACTTAGCTTATTTAAATTAACTTTTGATTCTAGATTCTTCACAGTCAGATTTCCACCATTGAAAAACAGGCAACGACTGCTACTGGATGTCCCCTGCTTATCCGCTGTAAGAACTTTCAGATCCTACAGCTCATCATACCACAGGAGAGAGATTGCCATGATGTATATATCTCTCTGATACGGCTCGCAAGGCCAGGTACGGCAGAGACACTTGACACTTAACATGGCCCACAAATCATATTCTAGAATGTGTATAGTACTTGCAAATGATAGTGGTTTAGGAATCGTGTCATCTAGGCTTCAGCTGAAGCCAAGAAGTCTGAATGATCCCCTGATCTAGTCTCCTGTCTTTTAGGGTCTCCACTCTGTTGCTTGCTAGGTGGTCCTCTTTCATGAATCTTAATGTCACCTTTATGTCAGTGGAGGTGATGGTATAGTTTGCTTTCAGGAAATCACCTTAAAATCTGTGGTAACTGAGTGACCTTGATGGAAGCCTCAGACAGAACTGAAAAATTGTTTTGTGTGAGGAATATTGTTATCAAACAGTTCTAGTGTGGTTCTCCCCTCTTTGTCCTTACGAGGTTTGGTCTTCATTGCTTTGTAGATTTTCCAAGGATAGTATAGTTAGGCTGTTGTTCATGTCAGTGATTCTTGGGGTATAGATAGATAGATTCTCCTAAACCTAGCCACCTTAACATTTGTGGGAAGAATTTCTGGATTTGAAAAATAAGCCCTCTCGGTTACTGTCTTGTTCTAGCCCTCATACTGAGGGTCTTCAATTTATAGCCTACCATTTGCTTCCCCAGAAGTATTTTTTTATCTCTTTGTGTGGCTTGTGTGCGTTTTGGTATAGTTGCTTAAAGAAAATATACTTCCAAGTTCCTTAGTAGAATGCAGTAGTAAGAGATCATTTATAGAAAAGTTAAGTGCTTGCTTATATTTATTTTGCCAAATGCTTTTAGACTTAAGAAGATAAAGATTTTTTAAATTTTTATTTATTTACTTTTTCTTTTTAATTGGGAGTCAGAAACAGAGACAGACAGATAGAAAGACACACACACACACACACACACACACACACACACACAGAGGGAGGGAGGAAGGGAGGGAAGGAGGATGGAAGAGAATCAGTCTTCTGTCTGCTGGTTCACTCTCCAAGTGCAGCAACAGCTGGGGCTGTGCAGGCCAAAGACAGGAGCTGGGAACTCAGTACAGGTGTCCCATATGAGTGGTATTGACACAAGTACTTGGACCATTACTTTCTGCCTCCCGAGGTCTGCATTAGCAGGAAGCTGGAATTGGGAGCAGAGCCAAGACTCAAAACCTGTTACTCTGATGTGCAATGCAGTCACTGCAAGCAACATCTTAACTTCTGCCCCAGATACTGCCCCAGGCATAAGAAGTTTGATGACACACTTCCCCAAGCATTCAGTTGAGGTCTGAGTTTTTTATGGTATGACCATGTCATTTGTACATGGCCAAGAGCCATAGTTATTTCATGGAAATGAAGCCAGGTAGCTGTCAAAATCTGATAATTTGGGCTTGCCTTTGTTCCCCTTTAAAGGCAGCTGGTTGAGGTTTTTTCATGCAAGATTGTTGAAAAGGACTGCAGAGTAAGCCAGAAAGCTGTTGAACTCTTTGGAGGGTGTACTATAATTGGAATAGAAGTTCTGGGAAGATGTACGTTGGGTTGCACACAGCGGAGATTGTGAGAACTGTGTGCCAGCGGTTTCTGTGTCACTGATTAATGGATATGCTGGGTAATAAATGTGCTCTGACCGGATTAATGGGATTTAGGAATAGCCCAGAGAACTGGGAAAGGCCAGAGCAGCTTGAAGAAACGGTCACAGAGGCATTGAGGGCCCTGGCCTGAAACAGCAAGCTCCAAGACTCCCATACGAGGAACCTCACGGAGAAAAACTGCTGGATTCCCCTGATTTTAAATATATAGACATTCTCTTAAAAGATGACGTTTGGGGAGTTATGAGATGTAGTCAGAGACCTGACTGTCTATTTTTCAAAAAAAGGAAATCATAGTAATTGATTAAATTAAAGCCAGCATCGGAGAGGATTTAAAAGGAGTAACCCATATTTTTGAAATATTGGCATTAGAAATGCCAGCTGTGGGGCTGGAGCTGTGGCGTAGTAGGTTAAGCCTTAGCCTACAGTGCCGGCATACCATATGGGTGCAGGATCATGTCCTGGCTGCTCCTCTCCCAATACAACTTATGGCCTCGGATAGCAGTAGAAGATGGCCCAAATGCTTGGGCCCTTGCACCCACGTGGGAGACTTGGAGGAAGCGCCTGGTTCCTGGCTGCGGTCTGACCCAGCCCTGGCCGTTGTGGCCACTTGAGGAGTGAACCAGCAGATGGAAGACCTCTCTCTCCCTCTCGATAACTCTGCCTCTCGAATAAATAAATCCTAAAAAAAAGAAAGAAAGAAATGCCAGCAACATGAGAAATCGTGCTTTAATAAGTGTGGGAAGATGAAATTACAACTTACACAGTTTCACACCTTAATGTTGAAGGGATTTGAATCTGGATGGAGACTGAGAATGATGGAATCTGACATGAGACAGTGGCTCTCCACTGGGGTTAGGGGTGGCTTATTAGGATTATCTATGGATGGTGTGCATAATACAAATTCGCCCTTTTCCAGATGTATCAGGATAGGGTGTGTGTGTGTGTGTGTGTATGTGAGAGAGAGAGAGAATGAATGAATATGAATGGCCAGTGGGAAAGCATACTTTGAATTCTAGAATTATTTGAAATTCTAGGGGCATGGTATAGCTCTCTAGTTACTCAAGAACCATACATTTTCAGCTCCCCTTATGGACACAGCTTACTGCAAGGTCCTATGGAGGACAAATATTTATTTTAAAAAATAGAAATACTTGGGAGTTCATTTAATTCAAGGCCTATGTGGCAGATGTTTTCAGAATCCTCAGTATGCTCTCTACTGAATGTACAATGTAGGTGAATATCTGGAGAGATTTTATTGGCTTGCCTTTTGTATGAACAAAAGTTGGGAAGAATTTGATTGTGGACACCAATAGGTCCTAGTAAAAAATATAGTAATGTGGACAAAGTCAGCAAGCACTTTAATTCCTTATGAAGAAATAACTTTAGTTGAAAGATTAAGGCCCAAATGAGAAAATAAGTTAAATCCACAGATCCAGTGTACAAATAAGGGCATAACATTTTTTGATTAAAGGACCCCTGCAAGTTTCTACTTTTCCCCTGTTCTCTCTTTTCTCCTCCCTCTACTTTATCTCTTGCTGTTTATTTTGCTATCAGTTTTCTTTCCTTCTTTAGTATTTGTGGGTCTTTTAAAATCTAAATAATTTATTTTGTTTATTTTCACTTTTTTACTAAACTACAATTTTTTCAGTTAATTCTAGAGTCTGGTTTTTCTGCACACTTAAATTTTTAACTGGTACATAAAAATTGCCCATATTTATGGGGGACCAGGTGATATTTCAATACATGTATACATTATGAGAGCATTACTTCACATTGGACAACACATTAAGGACAGATCCCACATGAGAAGAAAGTACACAATGACTCCTGATGTTGACTTAACAATTTGACACTCTTGTTTATGGCATCAGTAATCTCCCTAGCCTCTAGTCATGAGTTGCTGAGGCTATGGAAGCCTTTAGGGTTCACCAACTGCAATCTTACTCCGACAGGGTCATAGTCAAACGTACCTCCAGAGAAAGGTACCTCCTTCTTTGATGGTCCTATTCTTTCCACTGGGATCTCACTCACAGAGATCTTTCATATAGGTCTTCTTTTTTTTTTTTTTTCCAGAGTGTCTTGGCTTTCCATGCCTAAAATATTCTCATGGGCTCTTGAGCCAGATCCAAATGCCTTAAGGGCTGATTCTGAGGCCAGAGTGCTATTTAGGACATCTGCCATTCTATGAGTCTGCTGTGTATCTCGCTTCCCATGTTGGATCATTCTCTCCCTTTTTGATTCTATCAGTTAGTATTAGCAGACACTAGTCTTGTTTGTGTGATCCCTTTGACTCTTAGACCTATCAGTGTGATCAACTGTGAACTGAAATTGATCACTTGGACTAGTGAGATGGCCTTGGTACATGCCACCTTGATGGGATTGTATTGGAATCCCATGGCACGATTCTAACTCCATCATTTGGGGCACGTCTCATTGAGCATGTCCCAAATTGTACATCTCCTCCCTCTCTTATTCCCACTGTTACATTTAACAGGGATTACTTTTCAGTTACAATTTAAAGACCTAAGAATAATTGTGTGTTAATTACAGAGTTCAACCACTAGTACTAGAATAAAAAAATACTACAATGGATAAAGTATTACATTGTACACAACAGTCAGCACAAGAGCTGATCAAGTCACTGTTTCTCATAGTGTCCATTTCACTTCAACAGGTTTCCCCTTTGGTGCTCAGTTAGTTGTTGCCGATCAGGGAGAACATACGATATTTGTCCCTTTGGGACTGGCTTAATTCACTCAGCATGATATTTTCCAGATTCCTCCATCTTGTTGCAAAGGACCGTATTTCATTGTTTTTGACTGCTGTATAGTATTCTATAGAGTACATGTCCCATAATTCCTTATCCAGTCTACTGTTGATGGGCATTTGGGTTGGTTCCAGGACCTAGCTATTGTGAATTGAGCTGCAATAAGCATTAATGTGCAGACGGATTTTTTGTTTGCCAATTTAATTTCCTTTGGGTAAATTCCAAGGAGTGGGATGGCTGGGTTGTATGGAGGGTTATATTCAGGTTTCTGAGGAATCTCCAGACTGACTTCCATGATGGCTTTACCAGTTTGCATTCCCACCAACAGTGGGTTAGTGTCCCTTTTTCCCCACATCTTCTCCATCATCTGTTGTTGGTAGATTTCTGAATGTGAGCCATTCTAATGGGGGTGAGATGAAACCTCATTGTGGTTTTGATTTGCATTTCCCTGATTGCTAGTGATCTTGAACGTTTTTTCATGTGTCTGTTGGCCATTTGGATTTCCTCTTTGGAAAAATGTCTGTTGAGGTCCTTGGCCCATCTCTTAAGTGGGTTGTTTGTTTTAATGTTGTGGAGTTTCTGGATCTCTTTGTAGATTCTGGTTTTCAACCTTTTATCTGTTGCATAGTTTGCAAATATTTTTTCCTATTCTGTCGGTTGCCTCTTCACTCTCCTGACTGTTTCTTTTGCAGTACAAAAACTTCTCAGTTTAATGCAGTCCCAATAGTTCATTTTGGCTTTGACTGCCTGTGCCTCCAGGGTCTTTTCTAGGAAGTCTTTGCCAGTGCCTATATCTTGCAGGGTTTCTCCAGTGCTCTCTAATAATTTGATGGTGTCAGTTCGTAGATTTAAGTCTTTAATCCATGTTGAGTGTATTTTTGTGTAACATGAAAGGTAAGGGTCTTGCTTCATGATTCTGCACGTGGAAATCCAATTTTCCCAGCACCATTCATTGAATAGACTTTCCTTACTCCAGGAATTGGTTTTATATCCTGATCAAATACAAGTTGACTGTAGATGTTTGGATTGATTTCTGGTGTTTCTATTCTGTTCCATTGGTCTATCCATCTGTTTCTGTACCAGTTTGTGTAAATGCTTTATGTGTAGGATGAAAAGTTCTGTAGATATCTGTTAGATCCATTTGGGCTATAGTGTCGTTTAAATCTACTGTCTCCTTGTTGATCTTCTGTCCCTTTTGATCTGTCTATTTCTGAGAGTGGAGTATTGAAGTCCCCCACTAATATTGTATTGGAGTCTAAGTCTCCCTTTAAGTCCCTTAACAAATCTCTTAAATAAACTGGGGACCTGTAATTAGGTGCATATACATTGAAAATCGATATATCTTCCTGTTGAATTGATCCCTTAATCATTATATAGTGCCCCTCTTTGTCTCTCTTAACAGTTTTTATATAATACTATACAGCATTAAAAAAAAAAGAAATCTGGTAATTTACAGCAAAATGGAGGAATCTGGAAAACATCATGCTGAGTGAATTAAGCCAGTCCCAAAGGGACAAATATTATATGTTCTCTCTGATCTGTGACAACTAACTGAGCACCTAAAAGAAAACCTGTTGAAGTGAAATGGACACTATGAGAAACAATGACTTGATCATCCCTTGTCTTGACTTTCAAGGAACAACTTAGTACTTTATCCCTTTTAGTATTTTTTTTTGTTCCACTTAATACTACTGGTTGAACTCTTTAATTAACACACAATTATTCTTACGTGATTATTTTAACTGAAAAGTGATCCCTGTTAAATATAAGAGTGGGAATAAGAGAGGGAGGAGATGTACAGTTCGGCACATGCTCAATCATACTTGCCCCAAATGGTAGAGTAAGAAACGTTCCAGGGGATTCCAATACAATCCCATCAAGGTGGCATGTACCAATGCCATCTCACTAGTCAAAGTGATAAGTTTCAGTTCATCATTGGTCATAATGATAGGATTAAGAGTCAAAGGGATCACATAAACAAGACTTGTGTCTGCTAATACTAACTGATAGAATTGAAAAGGAGAGAATGATCAGTATGGGAAGTGGGGTACACAGCAGACTCATAGAATGGCAGATGTCCTAAACAGAAGTTTCTCATTATTTAGCCTATTTGGATCTCTTTAAGTAGTAGCTTTATTTTATTTATTTATTTATTTAACTTTTATTTAGTAAATATAAATTTCCAAAGTACAGCTTTTGGATTATAGTGGCTTTCCCCCCCATAACCTCCCTCCTGCCCACAACCATCCCATCTCCCACTATCTCTCCCATCCCATTCTTCATCAAGATTCATTTTTAATTATCTTAGTATATACTAAGTTAAGATTTCAACAGACGGCACCCACACAGACACAAAAAGTATAGAGTACTGTTTGAGTGGTAGTTTCACTATTAATTCTCATCCTACATGGGGAGTAGGTGCACAGTGACTCCCATTGTTGATTTAACAATTGATACACTTATTTATGATGTCAGTAATCACCTAAGGCTCTTGTCATGAGCTGCCAAGGCAATCAATTGATCAGCCCTTGTCTTGACTGTCGAGGAACAACTTACTATTTTATTCCTTTTAGTATTTTTTTGTTCTAATTAATACCATTGGTTGAACTCTTTAATTAACACACAATTATTCTTAGGCATTTAGAATTAACTGAAAAGTGATTCCTGTTAAATATGAGTGGGAATAAGAGAGGGAGGAGATGCACAGTTTGGCACAATTTCACTCTGTCTTACCCCTAATGGTAGAGCTAGAAATGTGCTATGGGATTCCAATAAAAAGGCCTTCTAATCCATTCTCTCTTTCCATTCCTCCAGGAACCCCAAGAACCATGTGTTAGATCACTTGATACGATCCAATACATCTCCAGCACTTTTTTTTAGTTTTCCAATTTCTTCCCCTTTTTTTCTTTTCTTTTTTTTTTTTTAACTTTTATTAGAATATAAATTTCCAAGGTACAACTTGTGGATTACAATGGCTTCCCCACCTCTACCTTCCCTCCCCACCGCTACCCTCCCCCCTTACCCACTCCCTCTCCCTTTTCATTCACATCCAGGTTCATTTTCAATTCTCTTTGTATACAGGAGCTCAGTTTAGTATGTGTTAAGTAAAGATTTTAAACCATTTGCCCTCACATAGCAACACAAAGTGAAATATACTCTTTGAGTACTAGTTATAGCATTAAATCACATTGTACAGCACATTAAGGACAGAGATCCTACACGATATATATTTTTTAAATTGATTGATTTTTTTATGTATCTTCCAAATTAACACCGATTTTTTTGATCATTTCCAATTATCTTTATATACAGAAGATCGATTCAGTGTATACTAAGTAAAGATTTTGTCAGTTTGCACCTGCACAGAGACACAAGGTGTAAAAATACTGTTTCAGTACTAGTTATTGTATTACTTCATATTGGACAACACATTAAGGACAGATCCCACATGGGCCGTAAGTACACAGTGACTACTGTTGTTGATTTAACAATTTGACACTCTTGTTTATGGCGTCAGTAATCTCCCTAGGTTCTAATCATGAGTTGCTGAGGCTATGGAAGCCTTTAGGGTTTGCTGACTTCGTACTGTGCCTTCCCCGTGCTGCTGCTGGACACTGTGCACTGGTCTACGTGCACACGCTCACCATCACGTCCAAGGGCAAGGAGACCAGCCTGCACAGGACTGCCTGAAGCCCCACCTCCTGGAGATGCTCATTCAGCTGCCTGCCAGCCTGGTCACCAAGGTCTCCATCCAGTTTGAGTGGACCCTGCTCAAGTGGACTGAGTACACTCCAGACCCCAATCATGGCTTCTATGTCAGCCTGTCCATCCTGAGTCCAGCTACTTCGTGAGACTGTACTTGGAACTGCTGCTGGTGAGCCTGCCTACGCAGGACTTCAGCATGCCCTACAATGTGATCGGCGTGTGCTACAGCTCTTTCTCCACATCGAGGAGCCTAGCACCAGTGGCCTGGCCAAGAGGCTGGCCTAAAGGAACAATCTTTAAAACAAAAAGGGGGGACCAACCCCCATCTCAATGGGTGTGTGAGACTACAGAGATGGGTCATTGGGTTAGTCAAAAGGTTCGCAGGAAAAAATCTGGAATGGATGTCAAATTATTAATGAGACTTTGGGCCAATGGTTGGCACCCCAGAAGGGAGGGATGTTTTGGTTATGCAGAGCTACAGGACTCACACCTTGTATTTCGATAGGGGTACTGGTACAAAACAATGATTCCTGTGCGCTAGTGACCCTCATCCCCCACGTACTGTAACCACACTATAGGTTTGGGTGCCACAGGGGTTTAGTTTTAGGAGCTTCATTTTTAACAAAACAAAAAAGGGGGGGACCATTCTGGGAAATAAGGATATTATGACAAAATTAAAAAAAAAAAAAATCCTTCCATGTAGACGGGATGTACTTCCTAATGGAGGTGTCTGTATGCCTGAACCTCAAACGAGGTGGGCGATCGGCTAATAAAACAAAAAAGGGGGAATATGTGGGGAAATTAGTTACACGAAGCAATTCAAAGATGGTGCTGAAAGGAAGTAAGATGGTGGGCGGAATCCAAAGTTGTTTACCACTAAAACTAATTGGCTACGCAACATGAGGGGAGGTAACAAAACTAGTAACAAGTGTATAGACATATGGCTAGTCCTATAGAAATCCCCCTGTAAGGTGACCGTTTAAGTGATTGGTTGGTCCTTAGCCGTGCCCCAATGACTCTGCAGTTTTGTGCTATAAAAGGTTCTGTTACACACGGAATAAACGAGTCCTTGCTAGACTTGGCTCCCCGCTGCGTCTGATTGTCTCCGGGATCGGGAGGCTGGGGAACGGGCGAGCGGCGCACTCACCTTTCCTCGGACCCAGTCCATCCTGTACGGGTGGACTCAGACCCTGCAGTGATGCTGGCTTCATAGAAAGAATTTGGGAGGATTCCCTCTTTTTCGATTGTTCTGAATAATTTGAGAAGAATTGGAGTTAGTTCTTGTTTAAATGTCTGGTAGAATTCAGCAGTGAATCCATCTGGTCCTGAGCTTTTCTTTGTTGGGAGGTCCTTTATTACTGTTTCAATTTCTGTCTCAGTTATGGGTCTGTTTAGGTTTTCTATGTCTTCCTGGTTCAATTTAGGTAGGTTGCATGTGTCCAGGAATCTATCCATTTCTGATAGGTTTCCCTGTTTGCTGGCATACAAGTACTTGTAGTAATTTCTGATGATTCATTTGATTTCTATGGTGTCTGTTGTTATGTTTCCTTTTTCCATCAAATTATTAGAGAGCATTGGTGAAACCCTGCAAGATATAGGTACTAGCGAAGACTTCTTGGAAAATACCCCAGAAGCACAGGAAATCAAAGCCAAAATTAACATTTGAGATTACATCAAATTGAGAAGTTTCTGTACTGCAAAAGAAACCATCAGGAAAGTGAAGAGGCAACCGACAGAATAGGAAAAAATATTCGCAAACTATGCAACAGATAAGGGTTGATAACCAGAATCTACAAAGAGATCCAGAAACTGCACAACATTAAAACAACCCACTTAAGAGATGGGCCAAGGACCTCAATAGACATTTTTCCAAAGAGGAAATCCAAATGGCCAACAGACACATGAAAAATGTTCAAGATCACTAGCAATCAGGGAAATGCAAATCAAAACCACAATGAGGTTTCACCTCACCCCCGTTAGAATGGCTCACATTCAGAAATCTACCAACAACAGATGATGGAGAGGATGTGGGGAAAAAGGGACGCTAACCCACTGTTGGTGGGAATGCAAACTGATGAAGCTACATGGAAGTCAGTCTGGAGATTCCTCAGAAACCTGAATATAACCCTCCATACAACCCAGCCATCCCACTCCTTGGAATTTACCCAAAGGAAATTAAATTGGCAAACAAAAAATCCGTCTGCACATTAATGTTTATTGCAGCTCAATTCACAATAGCTAGGACCAAATGCCCATCAACAGTAGACTGGATAAAGAAATTATGGGACATGTACTCTATAGAATACTATACAGCAGTCAAAAACAATGAAATATGGTCCTTTGCAACAAGATGGAGGAATCTGGAAAATATCATGCTGAGTGAATTAAGCCAGTCCCAAAGGGACAAATATCGTATGTTCTCCCTGATCGGCAACAACTAACTGAGCACCAAAGGGGAAACCTGTTGAAGTGAAATGGACACTATGAGAAACAGTGACTTGATCAGCTCTTGTGCTGACTGTTGTGTACAATGTAATACTTTATCCATTGTAGTATTTTTTTATTCTAGTACTAGTGGTTGAACTCTGTAATTAACACACAATTATTCTTAGGTCTTTAAATTGTAACTGAAAAGTAATCCCTGTTAAATGTAACAGTGGGAATAAGAGAGGGAGGAGATGTACAATTTGGGACATGCTCAATGAGACGTGCCCCAAATGATGGAGTTAGAATCGTGCCATGGGATTCCAATACAATCCCATCAAGGTGGCATGTACCAAGGCCATCTCACTAGTCCAAGTGATCAATTTCAGTTCACAGTTGATCACACTGATAGGTCTAAGAGTCAAAGGGATCACACAAACAAGACTAGTGTCTGCTAATACTAACTGATAGAATCAAAAAGGGAGAGAATGATCCAACATGGGAAGCGAGATACACAGCAGACTCATAGAATGGCAGATGTCCTAAATAGCACTCTGGCCTCAGAATCAGCCCTTAAGGCATTTGGATCTGGCTCAAGAGCCCATGAGAGTATTTTAGGCATGGAAAGCCAAGACACTCTGGAAAAAAAAAAAAAAAAGAAGACCTATATGAAAGATCTCTGTGAGTGAGATCCCAGTGGAAAGAATGGGGCCACCAAAGAAGGAGGTACCTTTCTCTGAAGAGAGGAGAGAACTTCCACTCTGACTATGACCCTGTCGGAGTAAGATTGCAGTTGGCGAACCCTAAAGGCTTCCATAGCCTCAGCAACTCATGACTAGAGGCTAGGGAGATTACTGATGCCATAAACCAGAGTGTCAAATTGTTAAATCAACATCAGGAGTCACTGTGTACTTACGTCTCATGAGGGATCTGTCCTTAATGTGCTGTCCAATGTGAAGTAATGCTATAAATAGTACTGAAACAGTATTTTTACACTTTGTGTTTCTGTGTGGGTGCAAACTGATGAAATCTTTACTTAGTATATACTGAATCGATCTTCTGTATATAAAGATAATTGAAAATGAAAAAAAAAAAACCTTGGTGTTAAATTGGAAATTGCATAGATAATTAATTTTCTAAAAAAAAATCATGTAGGATCTCCGTCCTTAATGTGATGTACATTGTGAATTCATACATAACTAGTACTCCAACAGTATTTTTCACTTTGTGTTGCTATGTGAGTGCAAACTGTTGAAATCTTTACGTAATATGTACTGAACTGATCTTCTGTATATAAAGAGAATTGAAAATGAATCTTGATGTGAATGCAAGGGAAGATGGAGCAGGAAAGGAGAGGTTTGCGGGTGGGAGGGAAGTTTTGGGGGTGTGGGGATCCATTGTAATCCATAAGCTGTATTTTGGAAATTTATATTCTTTAAATAAAAGTTTTATAAAAAAGTACTATAAAAAAGCATTTCTTTGTGTACATGAAAGTCAGAGCAACATAGAGAGAGGGATAGAGTGACACAGAGAGTGGGACATACACACACACACACACACACACACACACAACAACAACAACAACAGATCTTTCATCTGATGGTTTATTCTTAAAATGTTCTCAACAGCCAGGCTTGGGCCATGCCATTTCCAGGACCCTGGAACTGTGTCTCGTCTCCTCTGTGAGTGACAGGATCTGAGGCCATTGCACCATCACTACTGCCTCCCCCATATATTAGCAGGAAGCTGGAATGTAAGAGGAGGCAATACTCAATCGCTGGGTGTCTGTTTTGGGATATAGGCATCGCCATTGCTACCCTAACCCACCACACCATGATGCATGCCCCACTGTTGAAGTTATGTTGAGATGGCATTGAGTATATAGATTACTTTGCGTGAGATGGATATTTGAATGCTTTTAATTCTTCCAACTCATGAACAGGGGCTGTCATTCAATTTTTATGGTGTCTTCAATTTCTTTTTTTAAAGTTTACAAATTTTCACTGTAGAAATTATTCACTTCCTTGATACATTTATTCCCAGATCATTTGTTGGTGGCTATTATAAATGGGATTGATTTCTTTTTCTCTAACTTTTTGTTGTTGTTGTTGTAAAATGATTGTGGGTTTTATACATTGATTTTGTGTCTTGGAACACTAATGAATTCATTTATCAGTTCTAACAGGTTTTGGGTGGAGTGCTAGGGGTTATCACTTCATCTGCAAACAGGGATATTTGAACTTATCTTTTCTTATTTGGATACCCTTTGCTTCTCTTTCTTAATATCCCTGGATGAGACTTCTAGAGCTTAATTGGTAAACATGGTAAGAGTGGATATTCCTGTTTACTTCTTAAAGTAAATTCTTTCAATTCTCCCATTTAGTATAATGCTGGCAATGAATTAAACAACTATAGGCTTTATTGATGTATGTGTTTATTGATGTATATGTTTATTGGTATATGTGTTGCTCCTATACATGCCCATTTAGGCTTTTATCATAAAGGAATGTTGAATGTCATTAAATGCTTTTTCTGAATCTATTGAGATGAGTATATGGATTTTTTAAAACCTTATTCTGTTTATATGATAGATTATGTGTTTTGGTTTCCTTAGATTGAACTGCACTTGCATCCCTGGCATACATGCCAGTTATAGGTAGAGATTTCTTCCCCTTATTACTTGAAAAGAGAAGCACAAAAAATTGAGGTAGGCCATCACACAAATTGGGCACAATGACTTTTACAGAAAAATCTGTGACAAAATAACGAATTGTACAAACTTTTCTAAGTTACACAGATAGTCCCAAAGACATAAGATAGTGAGACCATGCAGTGCTGGTATAAAAGGATACCATAGACTGAGTCATTTAATAAGAAAATAAAATTATTTTTCATGGTACTGGAATCTGGACAGTGCAAGGTTGACAGGTCACATCATGTGAGTGCGTTTGTGGTGTGTTAATCCCATGACAATGGGAAGGGCAAGAATGGACACGAAGAGACAGAGCCTGCTTTTCTTACCAAGTCACTCTCATGATAACTCATGCATTCCCATGGAAATGGCCTGAATCCATGGAATCAGTGGCTTTTGCAGTAAAAGACTCTGTCAGCAATGTGTCCTAGGACATTGGTTGGTATGCTGTAATGTCTTTGGTTTAAAGTGGGTGTTTTTGTGTTGTTTCATGTATCTTCTCCAGGTGTAATCAACATTGGCAACAACTGCAAATTTCACTGTGGCCAAAGCTACAGAGTTTTTGATATTGTACTGCCATTGTGATTCAGCTCCCTAGGGCAGGGTGGGTTCTCTAGGAGCTCTGGAGATTGTGCACCCAACTATGGCATGAGGTTCCTTTCAGATTCTGCTTGTTATGTGAGGCCAGAGGCAACCCTGTGGGCCCAGGTAGGTGCTGTATAGTGCAATTAATAGTAGGCAAGGGCACCTGCCCACCTCTGAGAGCTGCCTAGCGGATGGGCAATACCAGTGAACCAAATTTCACAGGAGGCTGCACCACAGGTTACTGTGGTTTGCTAGCTAAGGGAAGTCTGTCCATATGTTTCCATAGCTGAGGATGGGTAGGCAGGCAGAACACCTGTTTGTCAGAACCTCAGTGGTCTGTGCCTCTAAGCATGGCTTGTTGCACTATTTCTTGAGGCCACAGGAGGGTCGATGGAGCAACTGAATTGTTTCATATGGATCTTGGTGTGCCTAGTCATTCAGTAAATCACTGGAGAAACCACTGGTTTCCTCAGCTTCCATGAATAAATACGTTTAGGACTTGTGGCCTCGTTGATGTTAGGGCTGAGTGTGGCTACGTACAAGGCAGGCAGGATATGCGATAGTTTACTGAATGCTTACTGGAACCAAAGGCTGACCCCCAGCACCTTTACATTCCAATGAAATTCAATATAAGTTTTTAAAGAGACATTCAAACTATTGTGTTGTGGAGTCTTCAGAAGCCACCTGGGTTGGGAAGAACCCCCAGCTAGATTTAATTCAAGCTCTTATCTTCCTGTATGTCGGAGTACAACCAGGAGAACTTGAGAGATCTAAAGTAAATTTTATTTAATGCAAAGAGAAATTACACACACAGCTGGGAGTACATGCAGCCTCCATCCATGAGGACAGAAGGGCTTCTTCCCCCACCTAAGTTGAGGTTGTCATTTATGGGATGGGGCAGGTGCCTGGAGATCACCTAATTGAAAATTCATAGTAGGTGATATTTAGGTAGGACGTGAGTACCACTCATTTCTCTAACTCCTTTTTGGAAATCTGAAAAGTGTCATGCATGGCCCCTTAGGGATGGAGCACACACACATGCTTATCTCTAGGAAAGTGTCATAGTGTCTCACACATGATGGAAGTAAGCCTCTGGTGCATGAAGGGAATATATGCCAGGCCTTCAGTCATACTGGACATGTGCAGAAGCATGTCTAAAAAGAGGTGAGTTTGGGTACTGCATCTGTGTGCTGGCTCAGGTGCTGACAGTCCCTCAGCAAGGACTTCCCTTTTAGCTGCCTACCTGTCCACAATACAACCTTCTGCCCCTGATCTCCCAAAGCTCACATCTTCCTCACATACAGGCAAAACTCATTCCATCCCAATAGCTGCACAAACCTTAACTGATTCACTATCAACTCAAAAGTACAATGTCCGGAGTTCCATCCGATTGAGATATGTTTGAGATTTAAGGGATGACCCTTCTGGAGCAAATGCACTGTGAGCCTGTGTAAATAGGCTACCCAAATACAATACCTACCCAAATACAATAGTGAGGCAGGCTTAGGATAAACGTTTCTGTACCAAAAGGGATACTATGACAAGAAGAAATGGGTAACTGACCCCAACCAAGTCTGAAAACCAACAGGGAAAACACCAAATCTTAAAGGTGGAGGAGTGTAAACATTTTTAACTCCATGCATGTTTTCTGCACACACTGGGGCACTGGGGCCTATTTGTTCCTTGGAGGCTGGGCCTCCAAGTCCTTAGGAATCTCCTGTCCTCCACCGCTTATCTGGGCTCAGCCTGCAATTCAGCTCCCTTTGGGTTGGACTCTGGTGTTTGAATCCTTCCTATGCTTGTCTGTACACTGGAAGCACTACAGTTCTAGCATCTCAAGAGTGGCTCTACACCTTGTCACACTTCAGTGGTTATGCCCCTGGGACAGTGCCTATGGAGGCTCTAAGACCATAGGTGGAATCCTTTAAATCTAGGCAGAAGGAAGCTGTAACCTCCCAGCTCCTCTGGTCTGTGTCTCTGCATAATTAACACCACATGCTTTACACCAAGATTTGCTGCTTGTGCTTCTGGACACGTGGGCCAAGTATTGCTTGGGACCAGTTGAGCACTTTTGGAGTGATCAAGTACTACAGTGGAAATCAGGGAGCAGACACTTGATGCACCCCGGGAGAGTGAGCCCAAGATCCAGTAGTCTGAGCAGGGACAGGATGACACTATGGCAGCTTTTAAGATCTCTGAGATGTTTTGAGTTCTTCCTCTTATTGTTTTGATGAAAATCCCCTGGCTTTTTTCCATTCACACTAATCATTTCCTCAGCAACTTGGCCACCCACCTCTTTTGAGTTCTCTCTAGAATAAGACTTTCACTGTTTATACTGGCATCATTGAGCATCCCAAATCTTTCCACCTTGAGTCCATCCATTTTCATGGTGAATTCTGTCTTTAAGAAATCTCTTTCCCCTAAATAGCACTGTAGATGGCTAAAAGCAGCCCTGCAGCAATTAAACACTTTGCTGCTTGCGTATTTTTTTGTACTAGGTATTCTAGTGTGTCACTCTTAATTTGTGCCAAAGTCCTGGGCATGGACACAGTTCACTCAAGTTCTTTGCAATAGCACAAGCATACCTTAAAATTCATAGTACATGGAATTAAAAGAAACAGTTATTTTGGTGCAAAAGTAAACCTATGCATAGCTATTTTGTAATATCTGTTTTCTATGAACTCTTCCTATGAAACATGGGTTGCTCTAAAACACACTTACCATTTAATTCCATTTCTCATGAATGCTTTGAAGATGGTTTATATAATCACCGTTGTCTTTCCTCCAGTTCCAGTACCTTGTTCCAAATTTTTATCTGACACGTCATCAGAATAGTCTTACTGTCCACATTTCTTCCAGTATTCTGATCATGACCACTAAAATAATCTCTAGAAATTTCTAGACTTTCTCCAGTCTTCTCTTATCCTGACTCCTTTGCAGAATTTCCCATAAAACTGTATTTACAACACTTCTTGTAGCCTGGTCCCTCGAATTTTTGTAGCACCTACCCATTGCCAAGCTCCAATAAAGTATTTGTTACAGCAAGAATTTTATTCCTGGCATTAGTTTTTTGGCTTTCATCATTTTATGTTGCTACAACAGAATTTCACAGTCTGGATCAATTATAGGGAGAAGAAATTTATTTCTCACAGTTAGAGATGCTTGGAAACTCCAGTGAAGAGCTGTATCTGGCGAGGGCCTTCGTGGTGCCTCCTCCGTTGGTGACCTGCAGAAGAACAAGGAGAGTGCTTGAGACAGAGTTCCCTTTTTAACAAAGCCACTTTTCCAGTAACTAACTCACTCCCATGATAATGGCCTCAATCCATCTTGAGGGCCCTGATAAACCCCTCTCAAGGGATCCATTTGCCAATGCCATTACTTGGCAACCAGATTTCAGCTTGAGTTTTGGAAGGGGAATTCAAACCATAACAGCATGTATGGAAATATCTTATTGTGTACTCATAATTGTGTAGAAAACAACCACTGACTCGCCAGGTGACTACACTAAAGATTCTTCTCCATTTCCCATTAGAAAGGTAAACTTGAAAGCCAATTACATAAATCATTTAGGAATTGAGTGAGATAAAAAGTGAATATTTAGTAAATCGTGGACTAATTCTCCTTGCAAATACCATGTTGTTCTGGTATGAGACTGCCAGACTCTCCATTTGGGGTGTATGTTAACTATTTCCTCAGCTCTGAGGGTCATAGGCGGGCTTAATCTCTGTCATACCCTAGTTTTTACAAAGTAGCTTGCAAAGTCTTGCTACATACCCATTCAAAATCAGTATAGCCTCTTTTTTTTTTTTTTAAACTGGATACCTAACTTGTGGCTAAGTGTCCATCCAAGGATCTTTGCTATTTTCTATTTTTATTTATTTGAGAAGAAGATTTACTGACAGAAGGAGAGACAGATAGAAAAGTCATCCAATCTCCAAATGGCCACAACAACCAGAGCTAGGACCACCGTGAAACCAGGTGCCAGGAGATTCCTCCAGGTCCCCCACGTGAGTAGAGGGGCCTACGAGGTTGTGCCATTTTCCACTGCTTTCCCAGCCATCAGCTGAGAGCTTCACTGGAAGAGGAGCAGGCAGCTCACAAATTGGTACCCATGTGGGATGCCGGCACCCCAGGTGGAGGCCTAGTCTACAAAGCCACAGTGCTGACCCCGAGGAAAGCCTCTTAATGGAACAAACCCTCTTTTACTATGTCTTGTGTCTCAGATATGACATGATGTTAGAAAACTATGCCTCTTAGAAATTACAGGTTGGGCCGGCACTGTGGCGTAATGGGTAAAGCCATCACCTTCAGTGCCCGCATCCCATACGGGTGTCGGTTTGAGTCCCGGTTGCTCCACTTCCAATCTCCAGCTCTCTGCTATGGCCTGGGAAAGTAGTAGAAGATGGCCCAAGTCCTTGATCCCCTGTACCCACGTGGGAGACCTGAAAGAAGCTCCTGGCTCCTGGCTTCAGATTGGTGCAGCTATAGCCATTGCAGCCAATTGAGGAGTGAACCAGCATATGGAAGACTCTCTCTCTCTTCTTCTCCTTCTCTCTGTGTGTAACTATAACTTTCATGTAAAATAAATAAATCTTTTTTAAAACATTGCAGGTTATCATTTGGGGCTCTCGCAAAGCCCACAAGTTCAGCTAATTATAAATTTATTTATTTATTTGAAAGTCAGAGTTACACAGAGAAAGGAGGAGAAGGAAAAAGAGAGAGAGAGAGAGAGAGAGAGAGAGAGAGAGAGAGGTCGGTCATCCATCTGCTGGTTCACTCCCAAATTGGCCACAATGGCTGGAGCTGCCCCGATCTGAAGCCAGGAACCAGGAACTTTTCCAGGTCTCCCACACTTGTGCAGGGGCCCAAGCACTGTGGCCATCTTCCACTGCTTTCCCAGGCCAGAGCAGAGGGCTGTATTGGAAGTGGAATAGCCAGGATTGAACCAGTGCCCATTTGGGATGCTGGAACTGCAGGCAGTCGCTTTTCCCGCTACACCACAGCTCTGGCCCTAGCTAATGTGTTTTGAGGAAACACGATCCTATATCGAAGCCCTCCAAAGGTCTACTTCATGAACCTTTTCCTGTGCAGCAAGTAAGAAGATTTGTGCTTTCCCTTTCTCTCAGCAGAGATCCTTTTTCAGGCCAGGCCTCAGCCTCAGGTATATCCAGCATCAGCACATGTCCCAAGGAAAAAGGGCTGTCCATACTCAGCTTTTTATAAAGTTGTTTTCCATGAAAAGTTTTAGTTCATCTAGTCCTCCTTGCTTCCAGAGCTCTCTGAAACTTTTAAAATATGTCTACTAAAGTTTAATTGGGATTTCTAGTTTCCCCCACCTGAGGGGTAATATTGTTATCTAAGGCTTATTAGTATCCTACACAAAATGCTAAACATCTTCTTATCCTGCTTTATAAACCGTATTGTAAAGGGGTTGGCTGGTAAGTGCCCTTATCCTTTGTTTATCGGTACTTTTTTTTTAAGTTATTTTTTTGACAGGCAGAGTGACAGAGAGAGAGACAGAGAGAAAGGTCTTCCTTTTTGCTGTTGGTTCACCCTCCAATGGCCGCCACGGCTGGCGCCCTGCACTGATCTGATGGCAGGAGCCAGGTGCTTCTCCTGGTCTCCCATGGGGTGCAGGGCCCAAGCACTTGGGCCATCCTCCACTGCCCTCCCGGGCCATAGCAGAGAGCTGGCCTGGAAGAGGGGCAACGGGGACAGAATCTGGCGCCCCGACCAGGACTAGACCCCGGTGTGCCGGCACCGCAAGGTGGAGGATTAGCCTATTGAGCCGCGGCGCCGGCCATATTTATAGGTTTGGAAGATGTTTTATGTCTGTTTACATCATTCCCGATGATGGTAAAGTCCAGTTGTGAGAAAAATTAAATCTTCCTATTGTCTGGTTCCTCCCTGTCCTCTTCACTATACCTTGGTGAGTTTTATATCCATCAGAGATCAACCACAAAATGAGAACCTTCATTACTATGATAAGCACTGGCAATCTAACTAGCAGATGTAGTGATCACTGGAGTTCAATGGGAGGTGGTTGGGGTTGTTTGAACCTACTGCTTGGGAACTGAGTACAGCCAGCTTGATGCTGGGACCTTGGAATTTGGCAGGGGCTCAGAGACCTGCGACTCAATCCTTAGGACGTGCTCTTTGGTGACTCCTAGGATACCTGGGGCTTACACTGATGCAGGTTCTGGAAGTTACTAAGTATGTCTATACGTAGTGTTAATTTCCTGAGTGAAGGCTACGGCTGCTACCATGGAGAAAGCTGGTACTGAGACAACACTGAAACAGGTTTATAGTACCTGCCTAGCTTGTACTTTATAGGGGTCTGGCCAAGAAGAAATGCCAGTCATCATTTCCCATCCCTCGTGTGGCAAAACACACAGGAGGCCAAACAGGAAAGAGGTTTGGAATACCAAGACAGCAAATGGACCCCGAGCCACCCCATCTTTGTCACTGCCTTTGGCCAGGAGAAACAAAGAGACTAATTCCATGGAAAATAAGCCTTCAAAATTTCTTAAGTCAATGAGAAGTATCAGTATACTAGGACTTCAGCTTCATTTATTAGGTTTCATTTATGATTGAGATGACATAATGGACTTTAGAGGTTTTTCAAGTCTTCCTGCCGCATGCAATGACATTTCTACTGCCAGGACAACAAAAAAACAAATGTAAGGGAAATTCCAAAGGTTGGGGTTATTTTCAGTAATTGTGAATCTTCCCCCTTTCATTTTGGGAGAATTAAGAGATTCTACTCTCCTTAAGGTGGAGCTGAAACACTACCTTTCCTTGGGTGGAGACCCTCAATTGGGGGGAGCTGCAGCACTCTGAGAAGGTCCAGCACTCTCCCCTGCTGTGGATGGTGATCCAGCACCTGGCCCTCCTGGGGGTGGAGGAGCAGCTCCAGGCGTTTCCGCGGGTGGAGGAGCAGCTCCAGGCGTTTCCGCGGGTGGAGGAGCAGCTCCAGGCGTTTCCGCGGGTGGAGGAGCAGCTCCAGGCGTTTCCGCGGGTGGAGGAGCAGCTCCAGGCGTTTCCGCGGGTGGAGGAGCAGCTCCAGGCGTTTCCGCGGGTGGAGGAGCAGCTCCAGGCGTTTCTGGGGGTGGAGCAGCAGCTCCAGGCGTTTCCGCGGGTGGAGGAGCAGTTTTCTCTTTTTCCTCAGAGGATTTCTTCCTCTTGCAAAGGAAACAGAACAAACATAAAAGCAAAAGCAATAATAAAAGCAACAAAATAAGTAGCCAGATATAAAGGATGCTTCTTTGGTTTTTTTGTCTTTTTGTTCTTTTAGCAGGGGGTCCACTGTCAATACTACCTCCTACACCTTCGTCTTCACAGGTGGGTGGGTCCCACTTAGGGTCACAGTGGCAGTGGTCTTTGCTGTTACAGACTCCATGCCCATGGCAGAATTTACTTGAACAATTATATACTGGAGGTACCACAATGGTGCACTTCCTGTTGACACATACAGAGTTTATATCACACTCTGTACCATCTTTCACATCACCAATGTCAGCTCTGGTCATCCCGAAGTGGTAGTCAGTGCCCCAACAAGAAGTGTTGTTGATGTAAATCCAATGCACAGAAGTATGGTCTTCTGTAATGATGAGTCTTCTCACAGAGTCACACTGGATTCTTCCACACATAACATCCGTTGTATTACATGCTGTATATGATCCACTATGATTACCACAATTACCAAAACGATCACCACGGCTATTTATTTCACTGTAGCACAGCTCCTTTGCATTTGTGGCTTCCTCGCCAAAAATTTGTTTGCACTGCCTGTCCCGGGAAGGGCATCTTTTGTTGTAGCATTGGCTAGTTCCCATGCAAGTCTGTCCATTTCGCACATAGACATCTTCTGGACACTCCTCTGATGTTCCGTTGCACCACTCTGGAAGATCACATTCATTTTCCTGTTCTCTACACATTTCCCCTATTTCCCTGAACTGGCAGTCCTTGCAACAAGGCCCAGAAGCACAGACAGCCCCAGGTTTCAGAGTACAGTTTGTAAAACAACAGGCATCTTGTTCACACTGCTTATAGGTTCCACAGTCACACTGCTCGTTTACATCAACCAGACTGTCTCCACATATGTGTCTTGTGCGATGTGGTATGTTGCGCATACAGGTTGTCGATTGCGCAGTTCTATATAAAACTTGTATACTGCAGTTGCTAAATGTTCCTGTCAGATTTCTACCTAGAGACATTACACATTTGGACTTCCCACATGTACATTTCCCGAGATCATGATTCATATACAAAGTATGACCAATCTCATGTGACATATCAAGTACAAATTCAAGAAAGTCCTCATCTGATATAAATTCAAGAGCTGTACAGCTATTCTGTTTGCATACACTTCCATATATTGAATCACCTGGATATGAACTCTTAAAATACAGCCAAATATGTGCAATATCATGCGGCATTCGGGCATCCAAATACATCATCTTCCATTTGCAAAATTCATTTAGTGTTTTGGTAATATCTGTGTACTTTGGCAGATAGTTTTCTTCATTCCAAATCTCCAATCCAACTAAAGCAATAAACACATCAATGTTATTATAAACGGAATTTAATATATTCATCACATCTAATGTATCCTGTATCATCTGTGTGATATTGCCATTCCGGAAAAGGAATCGTAGATGGTCTTGAACCACTGCTAATTCTACATTCCATCTGTGGGTCCACATCCCCTCATAGTTTTCTTGCATAAGAGGGCGATTCTTACTGTCTTGAAACCCTAGTTGCTCTGCTATCTCTTCTGCTGATTGCCATTCTGTAGACTGGAATTCTGTCTCATTGTAATGTTGTCTATGAATCAGATGTTCATGTGTGGTAGAAAACTTTTTGGGCTTGATTTCATACACAATGCCATTTATCTGTAGCATTCCTTGCAAGCCCCCGGAACAGGAGCTGAGAGCAACAGTGGATTCTGGCTGTCCTTCCACATAACCCTGATAGTAGCAGTCATCCTGGATAAAAGGCTGATCTTCATGGAGAGCTCCCTCGTCTGTGTAGGTGAACACAGGGAAGTGTCTGAATGCCAAAAGCTTTCTGACCTTCATATGGATAATGTGTCTCTGTCCCTCAATGTGCAGGCTATAGGAGAGCCAGCCTGGAGTCTTCATACCTTTCCCAGTGCCAGTTAACCTCAAGGGTATTACCACTTCCGAGTGCTTGTGTTGTTGACAGTGCCCAATGTGGAGCCATCCAGAAAGGAAGAGACTCACTCCCAGCCAGAGTTTCAGGATAGTGAACCTCCCATGCAGCAGGACCTCAGCCACAGCCATGAGAGCAAAGCCAGGTAGGCAGGAGACACCGCAGGTCTTTGCCTCCCTTTAAGTTGCTTGCATTCAGCCTGAATTTAGTGGCATTTCTTCTGACAGAGCCAATCCATCAGAGTAGAGAGCTGAAAGAACAAAGAAAATCAGGAGAGTCAGGGGCAGCATTAAGAGTTGGTGAACATGGAGGAACAATGGGCGTGTGTGTGTGTGTGTGTGTGTGTGAGTGAGTTAAAATTGATTTGTGTGTGGCTCAACACATGAGTCAATATGTGCATTGGAGATGCTGTTAAAGATTGGTGACCCACACTCAGAATGTGGATGTTCAAGATGATGACAGTTGGCTAAGGGTTGAGAAATATTGAACCTAGCTGAAGGACACATGAATTCATTACACTGATGCCCAAATATACAAATATGAGGGAACTTCACAATGATTATGGAAAGATAGAACTAAGAGATGTTTATTTTGGTGCAAAGATTTTGAAACACATGCTTAGTTGTTTTCATAACACACATTTGCCATCAGCCATTTGAGACCCCTCATAGGTGTGGATATTTCTGCAATGAAAATTGTTAAATGGTCTTAAAGTAAAGACAAAAATATCTTATTCTAGTGGGGGAATCTTTTATACATATTGACTTAGAATAAACATACATAGTTCTTCCTTTGAATTTCAACTGATAAATAAGTTAGTCACATCACTGAGGAGATCCATGTATAAAATATGCACTGTATATGTGTAATTTTTTCTACTATGTACTTCTGTGCAACAAATAATTTCCTGTCCTGTATTCATCTAATTTTGTTAAGATGCAAAATATCCATCAGTTGTCATTCCAAAGTCATATGCTTTGGAATGGAGACTTTAATTCAATAAAATTATAGAGTAGTGTGAAAGGAGGGAGGAGTCCCTTGGGGTGATAGATGTTACCCAAATATGCTTATATTTGATTATCTTCATAGGAATCCTACCATTTTCCCAAACCACTGGCCATATAAAATGAAAATGGTATCCAGCTAGCTGGAGAAGTAACAATGGAAGATGGCAGAATGATGAAAATGAAACAAAGTACCTTTGTAAATGTTAAGGAAATCAGTGAACCCACAAAGAAAGGATGAATGGGGTGAGGTAATATTAGCGGGGCAAAGACATCAAGACAGCTAGCATTGTAGGGTTAGAAAGTACCCACCTCCCGAGATTGATCTAGCAATGTATTTATTGAAAAATAAAATGAGATACACATATATAATTTGTATAGAAACATATCAACAACAGTATGATCTCAGTAATACAAAGACAAATTTCATCACATTTTCTGAAAATAAAAATCTGGTTCCAGCTCAGCACCTCTTTTATCTATGCTGGTTTGTTGCTTTTCTCTTGAATCAAACATTCATAAAGTCACATAATCTGTAAACACTTTGTTGCAGACTTCATGAGCACAGATGGCTCATATAGGCCTAGATTAATTAATGGTGTGGAGTATGAATTTAGGAAAAGTGTTGGAAGAGAGATATACATTATAATACCTTAAAATTACATTCAGTATTTATTATTATTATTATTATAAAGCTTTTATTTAAAGAATATAAATTTCCAAAGTACAGCTTATGGATTACAATGGCTCCCCCCCATAACTTCCCTCCCACCCGCAACCCTCCCCTTTCCCGCTCCCTCTCCCCTTACATTCACATCGATTCATTTTCAATTCTCTTTATATACAGAAGATCAGTTTAGTACATATTACGTAAAGATTTCAACAGTTTGCCCTCACATGGCAACACAAAGTGAAAAATACTGTTGGAGTACTCGTTATAGTATTAATTCACAATGTATAGCACATTAAGGACAGAGATTCTCATGATATATATATTTTTAAATTGATTAATTTTCTATGCAATTTCCAATTTAACACCAAGGTTTTTTTTTTTTCATTTACAATTATCTTTATATACAGGAGATCGATTCAGTATATACTAAGTAAAGATTTCATCAGTTTGCACCCACACAGAAACACAAAGAGTAAAATACTGTTTCAGTACTAGTTATAGCATTACTTCACATTGGAAAACACATTAAGGACAGATCCCTCATGAGACGTAAGTACACAGTGACTCCTGATGTTGATTTAACAATTTGACACTCTGGTTTATGGCATCAGTAATCTCCCTAGCCTCTAGTCATGAGTTGCTGAGGCTATGGAAGCCTTTAGGGTTCACCAACTGCAATCTTACTCCGACAGGGTCATAGTCAAAGTGGAGGTTCCTCCCTTCAGAGAAAGGTACCTCCTTCTTTGATGGCCCCATTCTTTCCACTGGGATCTCACTCACAGAGATCTTTCATTTAGGTCTTCTTTTTTTTCCAGAGTGTCTTGGCTTTACATGCCTAAAATACTCTCATGGGCTCTTGAGCCAGATCCAAATGCCTTAAGGGCTGATTCTGAGGCCAGAGTGCTATTTAGGACATCTGCCATTCTATGAGTCTGCTGTGTGTCTTGCTTCCCATGTTGGATCATTCTCTCCCTTTTTGATTCTATCAGTTAGTATTAGCAGACACTAGTCTTGTTTGTGTGATCCCTTTGACTCTTAGACCTATCAGTGTGATCAACTGTGAACTGAAATTAATCACTTGGACTAGTGAGATGGCCTTGGTACATGCCACCCTGATGGGATTGTATTGGAATTCCCTGGCGTGTTTCTAACTCCATCATTTGGGGCACGTCTCATTGAGCATGTCCCAAATTGTGCATCTCCTCCCTCTCTTTTTCCCACTCTTATATTTCACAGGGATCCCTTTTCAGTGAAAAACACCTAAGAATAATTGTGTGTTAATTACAGAGTTCAACCACTAGTACTAGAATAAAAAAATACTACAATGGATAAAGTATTACATTGTACAACAGTCAGCCCAAGAGCTGATCAAGTTACTGTTTCTCATAATGTCCATTTCACTTCAATAGGTTTCCCCTTTGGTGATCAGTTAGTTGTTGGCAATCAGGGAGAACATATATTTGTCCCTTTGGGACTGGCTTAATTCACTCAGAATGATGTTTTCCAGATTCCTCCATCTTGTTGCAAATGACTGGATTTCATTGTTTTTGACTGCTGTATAGTATTCTATAGAGTACATGTCCCATAATTTCTTTATCCAAATGTATGCTTTGAATTCCCTGTGATCTTTTGCTATGAGGTTCCCTTCGTTTACTTTCTTTCATGTTGATGGCCGTGTTTCTGTGTTTCTGTGTGTAACACATCTTTAAGCATCTTTTGCAGGGCTGGACGAGTGGCAACAAATTCTTTCAGTTTCTGTTTACAATGAAAGGTCTTTATTTCACCTTCATTCACAAAGGAGAGCTTTGCAGGATATAATATTCTGGGCTGCAGTTTTTCTCTCTTAGTACCTGGGCTATGTCTTGCCATTCAATTCTAGCTTGTAGGGTTTCTGATGAGAAGTCTGCTGTGAGTCTAATTGGAGACCCTCTGAGAGTAATATGACATTTCTCTCTTGCACATTTTAGGATCTTTTCTTTCTGTTTCACTGTGGTGAGTTTAATTACAACGTGTCGTGGTGAGGATCTCTTTTGGTCATGTTTACCAGGGGTTCTATGAGCTTCCTGTACTAGGATGTCTCTGTCCTTCTCCAAACCTGGGAAATATTCTGCTATTATCTCACTAAAAAGGCATTCTAATCCTCTCTCCCTCTCCATGCCTTCAGGAACTCCTAGAACTCGAATGTTGGGTTTTTTAATAGTATCCTGTTAATTCCCAACAAATTTTTTAGATTTCTAATTTCCTCTTCTTGTCTTTGGTTTGACTGTATATTTTCCTGTGCTCTGTCTTCTAAGTCCGACATTCTCTCTTCTGCCTCACCCATTCTGGTTGTAAGGCTCTCTAATGTGTTTTTCATTTGATCTATTGAATTCTTCACTTCATTATGATTTCTCGTCACTATCACAGTTTCATGTTCTACTAGTTGTTTCATTTCAGCTTGATTCCTCCTTAATATTTCATTTTCACGAGAGAGATTTTCTACCTTGTCCATTAAGGATTTCTGTAGTTCAAGAATTTGTTTTTGAGTACTTCTTAGTGTTCTTATCAATTTTTTGAGATCCGCTTCTTGCATTTCTTCTATCTCATCATCTTCGTAGTCTTGAATTGGGGTGTCTTTTTCATTTGGGGGTGTCATAGTGTCTTCCTTGTTCTTGTTACCTCGGTTTTTGCGTTTGTTGTTTGGCATATTGGTTTCTTCACTGTGGTGTTTTTTCTTGTTATACTATGACTCTAGATAAGTGGACTGTCTGCTTTCAATGGAGCCTTAGAGGCTTGAGATGGGTATGGCCTGAGAGCTCTGTTTGGTTCCTCAGGGTTGAGGGTGTGCCAAAGGTGACACTCCCAGGTTAGGTGTGGTAAATCTCTCTCTGTTTCTTTCTTTATTTTTGATTCAAAAGGGAAGTAATTCCGCACAGCTGAATGGAATTGGGGGTGGTTAGCAGGCAAATGATATACCCACAGGAGCCAGAGATCGGAAGCTCTTTCCCAAGGACCACAGAGGGAATCTCTGCGGCCTTCAGTGTGGGTTCAAATTCTCCTGCAGTCTCACCACTGGGCCACCAAGGCTACCAAACTGTAGCGTCTCTGGAGAGTACTCACGTGGTGAATTCCGTGAGTTCTCTCCCCCACAGTCTCTTTTTTCACAGTCTCAGTTCATTAGCACCACACATTCATTAGGTTCTAATTTCCTGTTATTTCACCCCCACGCCCAGAGTCAGGTTTTTCTGCTATGCTCAGGGCTGGTGCAGACCTGAGGTCGCCCTGCTTATGACGTATGTCCAAAATGGTGCCTGCTCTTTGTCTTGCTCACCTTTGAGAGGTGGGCGGAGATAGAGAAACTTGTGTCCGTATCGGTCACTTTTTTCTTTCTCTCTCTCTTCTAGTTAGCCTGGTGAACTTTTCCCCACAGGGTTTCAAGCCTTTTTCGCTCTAGTCTCCTCTTTCCACTTCCCTGCCGGTGTCTCGGGCTATTGAGGTTCGGCTCACCTCGTATTCCAGCGCTGGTGCGTTGAGTCTGCCGCTGGTGTCCCGAACTGCGGGCTCCCACGCTCTCCACGCAGGTCTACTGTGAATTACTAGTTCCGGAAGAGTTTCCTCTGCTGTTTCTTCCCCTACTCTTCCTTGAACCTGCAGTATCCCCACTTTTATTAAACTGTCTCTCCCCGAACTATCGGTGTGTGCCCTTCCTATTCCACCATCTTGCCCAGCTCACATTCAGTATTTTACAGATAAAGTGCTTTTTTCATTATTTACTGAGAGTACCCAGGTATTCATCAGGTTGCTAAAATAAAGACATTATTAAAATAATGAGGCCAAGAACTACCAAGTTGTTTGGAAACAGAGAGAAAAGACACAGGAAAATGAGATCTACAATGAGGAATCTAAAATGCTCTGATCAATTCAGTTTCCCACAGTGGAAGGCACAGAAAAGAACTATGGGGGGCAGAGCCAACAGGGCAGAATAGTGAGGGCGCGCACTGATAGTCCGGGAAAAGATAATTTAACAAAAGTGGAGTTATGGTAGTCTCAGGGAAAGGCTCGGGAAAAAAAAATTGCAGAGGCAACCTTTCCAGATCTAGTGGATGCGACAGGGAGGACCTATGGGGAGAGCAAGCTGCCCACGGCTCGGAAGCCTGTCTGTGGAGTCTGTGCACTAGCGCTGGAAGGGGAGGTGAGACAAAAACCTCAGTAGCCTGATTCGTTGGTGAGGAAATGGCAGAAAGAGCCTAGAGAGAACAAGGCTTGAAGCCCCGCTAGGGAAAGTTCACCAGGCTGACTGGATGAGAGAAAAAAATGAATAAATAAGGAGAAACGGCACGGACACGAGCCTCTCTCTCCACTCACCTTACCTAGCCGAGCAAGACAAAGAGCAGGCACCATTTTGGACATGCGTAAAGCAGTGCCTGCCATCAGCCAAGCAGAAAAACCTGACTCTGGTGGGGAGAAATAACAGGAGGTTAGGACCTAGTGAAGGTGTGGAGCTAATGAACTGAGACTGTGAAAACCTGAGGGTGGGAGAGAGAACTCACGGAGTACACAAACTCAGTAACCTTGGCAACCTGGTGGGAGACTGCAGAGAAATTTGACCACACTGAGGGCTGCATAGACCCTTTGTGTGGTCCTTGGGGTAGAGCAGATGAATACCCACAGGGGCCAGATTTCATTCATCGACTACCCTCAATTCCTCTCAGCTGTGCGGAATTACTTCACTTCTAAGTCAAAAAAAAAAAAAAAAGGAGCGAGAGAGAGCGAGAGAGAGAAAACAACCTGGGTGAGTCACCTTGGGCTCACCCTTAACCCTGAAGAACCAAACAGAGCTCTCTGGCCACACCCCTCACAGCCTCTAAGGATCCATCAAAAGCAGGCAGTCCACTTAATCTAGAGTCGTAGTATAACGAGAAAAACCACTACAGCGAAGAAACCAAAGAATATCTCCACAATGCCAAACAACAAACGCATGAACTGAGGAAGTAAGAACAAGGAAGACACTATGACGCCCCCAAATGAACAAGACACCCCAATTCAGGATTACGAAGATGATGAGATAGAAGAAATGCAAGAAACGGATCTTAAAAATTGATAAGAACATTAAGAAGTTCTCGAAAACAAATTCTTGAACTACAGAAATCCTTACTGGACAGGATAGAAAATCTCTCTCGCGACAGTGAAATATTAAGGAGGAATCAAAATGAAATGAAGCAACTATTAGAATGTGAAACGGTGATAGTGCAGAGAAATCATAATGAAAGAAGAATTCAATAGATCAAATGACAAACACATTAGTGAGTCTTAAAAACAGAATGAGTGAAGCAGAAGAGAGAATATCAGACTTAGAAGACAGAGAACAGGAAAGTATACAGTCGGATCAAAGAAAGGAAGAGGAAGTTAGAAATCTAAAAAATACTATTAAAAAACCCAACATCTGGGTTCTAGGAGTTCCTGAAGGCATGGAGAGGGAGAAAGGATTAGAAGGCCTTTTTAGTGAGATACCAGCAGAAAATGCCCTGGGTTTGAAGAAGGACAGAGACATCCTAGTACAGGAAGCTCAAAGTCAAAAGGATCACATAAAGAAGACTAGTGTCTGAAAATACTAACCGATAGAGTAAAAAAAGGGAGAGAACGATCCAACATGGGAAGCGAGATACACAGCAGACTCATAGAATGGCAGATGTCCTAAACAGCACTCTGGCCTCAGAATCAGCCCTTAAGGCATTTGGATCTGGCTGAAGAGCCCATGAGAGTATTTCATGCATGGAAAGCCAAGACACTCAGGCAAAAAAAAAAAAAAAAAGACCTAAATGAAAGATCTCTGTGAGTGAGATCCCAGTGGAAAGAACAGGTCATCAAAGAAGGAGGTACCTTTCTCTGAAGGGAGGAGAGAACTTCCATTTTGACTATGACCTTGTCTAAATATGATCAGAGTTGGTGAACTCAAAAGGCTTCCATAGCCTTGGCAACTCATGACAAGAGCCTAGGGTGATTACTGACACCATAAACAAGAGTGTCACTTTGTTAAGTCAACAACAAGAGTCACTGTGCACTTGCTCCTCATGTAGGATCTCTGTCCTTAATGTGTTGTAGAATGTAAATTAATGCTATAACTAGTACTCAAACAGTACTTAACACTTTGTGTTTCTGTGTGGGTGCAAACTGTTGAAATCTTTAATTAGTATATACTAAATTGATCTGTATATAAAGATAATTGAAAATGAATGTTGGTTGATGTGAATGGAAGGGGAGAGGGAGCGGGAGATGGGAGGGTTGTGGGTGGGAGGGAAGTTATGGGGGCAGGGAAAGCCATCGTAATCTATAAGCTGTACTTTGGAAGTGTATATTCATTAAATAAAAGTTAAAAAAAAAAGAACTGTGTCAAATTTGGCAGCTTGACTCGTTTATCCTTGGCTTATCTTGTACTTGAATGAAAAATTGACCCCTTCTCTGCAAAATCCCTTTCTTGACTCTTAGGGAATCTTGTATTTGTGAAATGCAGCATCAAGTTCATGTCTACCCATACTTCATTATGTTGAGCTCTGTGGTTCTATGTAATTCTGCAAAAATTTCTCTGTGAACAATGTGAAGGCAGCAGAGAGTCAGATCTCCATTCTCAGAATTCCTGTTTACCATACAGACCAGGTGTGTTTTTTGACTTTTGCTTTGATTACCAAAGCTACTTTCAAACCTTTATACTGATGGACAACTTGATTATACTATTATTTACCTTTCCTCCTGATTCTTAACACCAACTCCTGAAATCAATTCTGTACCAGCTAACAAAGCTGGGTATGCTTTAGTGCTTTCTTCTCTGCTAAATTTATCCATATATTAATTGTCTTTAGCAAGCTTGAGGACTCCTAGTGCCTAGTTTTCCTTTTTTCCCTTACAATTAATCTTCAGTGATCTTTAGCTATCTAACCATATCTGTGACCTGTTTTGTGTCACCCTTGATAACCCTAACTCTGCTGTGTTAGTACTTAATTATCAAACATTCTTAATTGAAGCTCAATTGTCAAACCAAAACTAGAAGACTGAAATAATCCTTCCCTTTCCCCCAGTTTTCAAGTTCACAACCTGCACCTTTCATTTCTTTAGCTGAGCTCTAGACTTGATGGTTTCAATCATGTTGACCAACGTCCTCATCTAACATTGGATTATTCCTTGTGACTGCTTTTGTCTGCCCTCCAACACATTGCAAAGTTTCTGGGAAAATAATTCACAGGGTCTATTCAGGGAGGGAGCATAAAATGAGGTAACACAAACAGGGAAAGTTAGCTTGACACCTCAGTCCGCTGTAGGAAGTCATAAAGATACTTGGTTCACACACACCCCTGTTTTTAATAACGTATGCTTTCCTGTCCATGTTGCTTTTTAACTACGTGGGTTTTCTAGATTTCCTGGTGAATACATAGAACCCTCAGTTGAAAATTGATTTTGTGTTTAGCAAGTTGTGATTGCTGAGTTCCAACAATGGTCATATATGTTGTATAGCCACAAATTCACACATCAGGTATTTTCTCCACTCTTTATTGTTGCAGATAAGTGATAGGAGATGTGTTTCTAGCCATCCATGCTCCCAGTCATTAATGTGGCAAGAGTGCCTTGATTGCTTGGGTCATTAAGTAAAATAAAGAGAAGTCTTTATAAAATACCAAGAGTCCCTGAGAGGAAAATTCATCAGAAGAAATTTCTGTGCACAACCACTCTGAATTGTGAGTAAAATTATGATGTGCTGCCTTTGTTTCCGTTGCTCTCTTCATAAATGTTGGGTAATTTTTATTGAATATGAAGTTTTTCTGTGATAGAAAAGGTTATTTCCTAATATTGTGGGACTGTTGAGAGTGAATTTTACCAATATCACCAATATCTATCTGTGAGAATTTATTCCCAGGTCCTCAACTTGCACATAGGTAATAAGGCAACAAACTTGTTGCAGTTAACATAGAACACCACAAATGTGGAGGAATGAAACAGAAATCTTGTGATCTGATTGTTGCTTTTACCCTTGAAATACTCCTGCGGAACTGTGGTCTGTTTTTCTCTTGTTGAATATCATGGCTAGTGTTGCATTAAGCCTGTGATTATAAATTAGATTGAAATTAAGTTTTTGCTAAAATTAAAGAAATAAAAAGAAAGTTCAGAAGGAGAGAGAGAGAGAGAGAGAGATGGGAAAATATGGTTATCCTCTTAGAATTCTACCTATGAAATACAGGAAATCTGAAATACTTATATTAATAGATTTTTTAAAAATTGAGCCAGAATGTCTTTGCACTCACAATACTATTTTGTGCAGTGACTCCAAAGACCATAGACTAAGAGAATACAACATTTTGATGAAAAATTTGGTGTAATTCTGTGTTAGCAAAGACTTCAAAGGAGGCTGTCATACATCATTTTCTATAAACACTGCTTTATTTTTCCCACAGTTTATTCAGATAAATCAAACTCTTCAGCCTCCTTGCCACCTACCTTCTCCTATATACATTCCAATGTGTTCGTTTTAAAACTATTGGTATCACCATAGCTAAAAAACTTTTTGGGTCCTGAACCAAGTAAGTAGAGTGGAACAGGAAGTAATAAAGTGCATGACTACTTTACAAAGAATACTTTACAAAGAGTGTGTGTGAATATGTGTGAATTCATGCAAGCACTAGGACTGATGCTTCTACCTTTTTTTAAATTGATTTTTACTTCAGAGATAGAAAGAGAAAGAGGGATACGAGAGATGTTTTCCAACTGCTGATTTAGTCCCCAAATATCCAGAAAACACCTGGATCAGCAGGCTGCATGACTTTGATTTACATGGTGGAGAAAACTGCTGTCTGTCAGAAAAAACAAAATCACAGTTGTGAAGAGAGGTGAGTCTTTGGTGTAGCAATTCAGATGCCACTTGGGACTCCTGCATCCCATACAAGATTGCCTGGGCTTGAATTCTGCCTCTGTATCCTGATTCCAGGTTTCTGCCAGTTCAAACACCTGAGACACCACTGGTGATGACTCAAGTACTTGAGTACTTTCCATCCCCTTTGAGACGTGCATGGAGTTCATGCCTCTTGACGCTGGCCTGCCCCAGCCCCGGCTGTTGCAAGCATTTGGGGAGTGAACCAATGGATATAGCTCTTTCAAAATTTTAGACTGATAATAAAAAATTAGTGGAAGAATGTTAGGTCACAAGTAAATTGACTAACTCTGATGTTCAGTAATGCCAGTGTGGGAAGACTGCATTTGGTAGGTTAGCAGTGGTAAAACCATGGAAATAAGTTCAGTTCCTTATGATCCTTGAGAGTTTACTGTGGGACCGATGCGGTCAGTTGTGTCTGCATTTTGTATCTGTCAGTGCCTTTCCATTGCCCCCCGCCCCGCCTCAGGAAGCCCAGTTCTGCACCTTTTCCCTCTTTGGACTTTCTCTCTAGCTTTCACCACAGCTAGTGCTTAAGGAAACAGTGGGGGCCACGGTGGCTTTAATCTCTGCCGTTCGTTGAATAGAGCTGCCGTAACAAATAATGCACAATGGATAGACATTTATTCTTTCATGATTCTGGAGGGGAGAGGTCCAATATCACAGGGACATCCTGCATTTGGAGCTGCTCAGGAAGGATCTGTTTCAGACTTCGCCCCAAGAATCTGGCTAGTCTGTTGGTTTGTGGTTCCAGAAATGCTAGTCTTCACCTGTGATTCTGCCTTTATCTAAATTTCCCCTTTTACAAGGGCACATACTTATGCAAGAGTGACAGACAGGGAGGGAGAGACAGAAAGAGATCTACCATCCACTGAGTCACCCTCGAAATGGCTGCAATGGCGGGAGCTGGGCCCATCTGAAGCCAGGAGTAAGGAGCTTCTTCCGGGCATCACAGATAGGTGCAGGGGCCCAAGCACTTGGGCCATCTTCCACTGCTTTCCCCGTCACGTTAGCAGTGAGCTGGATCAGAAATGAAGCAGACTAGAAACAGTGCCCATGTGGGATATCCATGATGCAAGCAGCAGCTTAAGCAGACATGCCAGTGCACCAGCCCCCAAATTAGTAAATGTTAATACAGGAGTCTTTAAGTGTCAGGCATTCAATAGGAAATCATAAGCAATGAACTAGTCATCCATAGAGCTTGGGTCTTAAAATACGGGGTAATCTGAAATGAAAAATTCAAAAGGAGAAAAGGCAAAACTCACCACAGTGCCACGTATTGAATAGGATCCATCATGGATTCAAATTAAAGTCATTTCACTGACTTTGATGGAGAGGTACACTGGACCAAGCTTCTCCTAGAATATGTTTGGCAATTACTGCTCCATTTGCTTTTGGGTTCACATGTGTTGAAAAGAAGATGAAATCTGTTTCTGATTCACCTGTACTCAGCTCATCCAAATGTAGTGCTGTAGGAGCCACTTGATTTTGGAGCAGTTTGCGTGACATCTTTTAGCCTTTTGGAATTAAACTCAGAGGCAGAATTGGGTAATGTTAAACAGTGTAATTATTGTAAGTTGTGTGAAGGGTTGCCCTGAGCTCATGTGACCTCAAAGATTTCACTGTGCTATCACGGGGATGTTGGAAGCAGTACAAAATATTCAGCCAAATGCATTGTCATTCCTTCTGCTCATTCCCTTTTTTGCTTCCATTGTTTTTCCAGAGAAACTGAAGGAATTTGATGTGCAAGGGGAGATCTGTTATCTCCTGAAGGAACGGGATGCATGTGATGGTGTTTCTCTCTAGTTCTTAACGTAAATCACCATGCCAGTTAGTTAGGGAGTCAAGTATCTCTCGTTGCTTGTTCTGGGTCAGAATTTATTCAGGGGATTTTGTCAGAGTTGGATGGCTGTCTGTAGTTTCTTGGCTGGAGCCCTGGCTCCATGAAGGCAGTGACTGTGCTCCTCAGTCTGGGATTCCTACATCTGGCACAGCACCTGGCTGGTCTCATCAAGGTGGCAGGCACCCTGTCATTGTTCCTTGTGTCTTCTTCAAGTGAAAGATACCAGTTTATTTGAAGAAGGCATGCTTGGGGATTCAGAGAGGTGTAACAGTGAATCTCACATGAGATTTTGCAGAGTTTTTAAAAATTTTAACTGCCCAGGTCATTTCATCCTGAAAAAAATTTCAGTCTTTCTTTTTTATAAAATATGCATTTATTTATTTGAAAATCAGAGCCACAGGGACACATGCACAGAGTGAGAGATTGAGAGACACAGAGAAAGAGAGGCAGAGCGAGAGAGAGAGAGTGAGAGAGAGAGCGAGAGCGAGAGCGAGAGAGAGAGAGAGAGAGAGAGAGAGAGATCTTCCTTAAAGTTCCTCACTCCCCAAGTGGCTGCAACAACCAGTGCTGGTTCAGTCCAGAGCCAGGAGCCAGGAGCTTCATTTCTCTTTTCCTTACAG
The DNA here is from genome assembly GCA_949820135.1 of Sylvilagus floridanus. Lineage (NCBI taxonomy): Eukaryota > Metazoa > Chordata > Mammalia > Lagomorpha > Leporidae > Sylvilagus > Sylvilagus floridanus. Next base: position 68,879,915 of record OX463242.1, read on the forward strand.
GTGCCAGGGACAGGGACCCACGCACTTTAGCCATCTTCCACTGCATTTGCCAAGGAGCCAACACTGTAGTGTAGTGGGTAAAGACATCGCCTGCCGTGCCAGCATCCCATATGAATGCTAGCTAGTTCAAGATCTGGTTGCTCCACTTTCAATCCAGCTCATTGTGATAGCCCAGGAAAGCAGTGGAAGATGGCCCAAGTATTTGGGTACCTGCACCTGTGTGGGAGATCTGGGAGAAGCTCCTGACTCATGTGGCCACTTGGGGAGTGAACCAGCAGATGGAAGACCTCTCTCTCGTTCTCTCTCTCGTTTTCTCTCTCTCTCTCTCTCTCTCTCTCGCTCTCGCTCTCGCTCTCTTCTGCCTCTGTCTCTCTGTACCTCTGCCTTTTAAATAAATACATCTGGGAGGAAGAGAGACAGAGAGAGGGAGAGGCAGAGAGACAGGGAGAGGGAGAGGGAGAATGTACTTTTGATCAGAAGTGGAGCATCCAGGACATGAATTGGGATGGTAGCATCACAGGCTGTGGCTCTATCCATTATGCCACAGCACCAGCCCCTCAGTCTTTCAGGCCACTCTGTTGCAGTCAAAATGAGACTCAGAAGTTACCAAATAAAAACTGCATTGGACATCTTACAGTGACATCCTGCACTGCAACCTGGAGGTTCTCCCTCAAAGACAACGTGTGAGGGCCAGGGTTTTCTCAGTCATTTCTTCAACCTTGCATGCTGGCTGGAGTTCAAACCCAGAACCAACAGTTGTCCCTGTATATGGAACTTTTAGGTAAAACCTGTCTAAAATATGTAATTACCAATTTGTCCGCTTTTCTCCATCAGGCTTATTCCATAGTTGATTCCGCCATTAAAAAACCGATTTATTTATTTTATTTGAAAGGCAATTATATATATAATTATATTATAAATAATATAAATATAATTTATATATAATTATATAATTATACATATATATAAATATATTGCGTGTGTGAGAGAGAGAGAGTGAGAGCGAGCGAGCACTGGTTCAGACCAATGCCAGGAACCTCTTCCAGTTCTCCCACGTTGGTACAGGGCACAAGCACTTGGGCCATCCTTCACTGCTTTCCAACATGCATTAGCAGGGAGCTGGATCAGAAGTGAAACAGCCAGGAATCAACCAGGATCCATATAGGATGTGTGTGTTGCAGGCAGTGACTTAACCCACTACATCATGCACTGAACCTGATGCCACCATTATTTTACAATGTCTTCTAATGATGATTTTGTCATTAATTCCCACTATTTTTGAAAATGAACTTACATTTGACAAGACACAGAAAAGTATTAAGTCCCAGATTCCCACATATGTATTTTCATATATTTAAATACACACATATATGCATTCTCATATATTTCGTTTCCCTCTACTCCCCACTGTTTTGAATAAAAGCAATGCATACTCTCTGGTATCTTAATTTTTCACCTTTCCTAACATGCACTTTTATTTATGTATTTGTTTTGAAAACCAGAGAGAGAGTGCTGTCCCATCTGTTGGTTCTCTCCTCAAGGGGCAACAATGCCTGACACAGGTCCAGGCTGAAGGCAGGAGCTAGGGACTCCATCCATGTCACCCATACAGATGGCAGAAACCCAACTACTTGAGCCAAATTCTGCTGCCTCCCAGGAAATGCATTAGTAAGAAGCTAGAATTGGGAGTGGAGCCAGAATGCAAACACAGATCCTTGGGTATGGGTTGTGGGCATCTTATCTGTTAGGCTAAACACACTCCCCCCAACTGGGAAGTATTTACATTCTGTTACTTTATTTTTATCATCACATTTAATGACAGCTGGCATGTCACTGAGTACACGTGTTTTTGATGTTATTCATTCTTTCATGAGTTCTGGAAAATTAGATTATCTCCTTTTTTTTTTTTTAACTAAGCAATAATAGCATGAACAACTTCAGGCCTATAGCTTGTTCCTTGTTTATAGTTAGAAGTCCCCAAAGAAAGATTTCTCTATAAAATGTTTGAGTAAAACATAAATGGTTTGAATAAAGCTTATTCCAAGCTGTCCTCCAGTAGAATGTATCTCTTCATCTCTGCTTCTTCCGGTCCAGTTTTGCTTATTACCCTGTTGGCTTTCTTTTTTACCATTCTATTTTGAAACAGTTATAGATTCACAGAACGTCTGAAGAAATGAACAACCTTCACTCAGACTCTCCCAATGTAAACATCTTGCACAAAAGTTGCAAATTTTGGTATGACTGACAACAAACCCAGGATTTTACGTTAGTACAATCCACAACACTTGTTCATATTTCATTAAACAGACAGTTGTATGTGAGCGTATGTATGTATGCATGTGTGTTCCCGCATAACTTCATGTAATTTCATCAGGTGTAGCTTCACGTGACCACCACCACAATCAAGATCCTTTCCTTTCCCCTACAAGATTCCTCCTGTTACCCATTGACAACCACAGCCACAGCTCCTCCTGCATCCTTAATGCCTGTCAGCTGCTAATCTTGTTTTCTGTTTCTATAAATTATTCCATGATTATTCAATAAGTGAAATACTGTAATACTTGTCCCATTGAGATTTTTTTCTTCACCATGTATAATTCATTGATGTTCATCCATGTTGTTTCTTGTATCAGCAGTTTGTACCCCTAATCAAATGGTAGTCCATGGCATACATATTGCAGTTTGTTTAGCTGTTTACTTGCTAAAGAACAGTAGGATTTCTAGTTTGAGGCTATAGTGAATAAAACTACTGTAAATCACATTCATGATTCTAAACTCAAGAAAAAGGTTTCGTATCTCAGGGCTACATGCTGAAGAGTGCAATTGCTGAGTTGTAGGGCAATTGTGCAGTTAGTTCTTGTGTGTTTAGCTAGTTTCTTAAGACCTCGCCCAACTGTTAAGTGGCTCTAGCATTTAACACTTCTTCCGATAGCATATGAGTGCTCCAGGTTTTCTGCGTCCTCTCCAGCCTTTTCTCTATCACTGTTTTTTGTTTCAGTTTCAGCCATTCTGATGTTTTACAGATTGATATTGTGTTATGATATAAATGTTCTTTTCTTAAAAATGGGTAATATTGAACATGTTGTTGTGTGCTGCTTTGCTGTCTGTGTAGCCTCATTTTGAAATATCTATTTGTATCCTTATTTCCCAATCAGGCTTTTAAAATTTTTGGTTTTGAGAGTCCTTTATGTATCTTAAATACAAGTTCTTGCTTAGACATGTGATTTGCAGCTATTTTCTCCATATCATTAATTATAATTTTCATCTTTTTAAGCAAGAGCTTTCACAGAAGATTTTAATTGTGGCAAACACACCACTTTGTCCTTTTATGAATCATGCTAAGTCTAAGAAGTCTTTGTGTACCTGTAGTTCTCCAAGACTGTAATCTGATTAGTCTTAGAAGGTTTTTTGAGCATTTAATTTTTTAATTTACAATTTTAAAGATACAGAGAAAACATATTTTATGTGCTTTACGATAGAATTCAGAGAATATAATGATACTTTCTTTCCTCCCATTTCCTCCCCCTTCCCCTTGGTATCTGTTTAATTTTTGTGATAATCTATTTTTAAATTTATAGTCAAAAGGCTCAAGGTGCCACTAAATAAAGAGTTCAACGAGTAAAACTAGATGGGCCACTGTTCAGCAGGAATATAGAGTAGGGCTATAAACAATTACAAAATCCAAAGACATGACTTTTGCTCATCTATAATAAATTTTAACTGTATATTAAGTAATAGATACCATAGAAAATGTGACTTTTTTCTTTTTGAGTCAACTTATTTCACTCAGCATGATGATCTCCTAGTAAAAGCACAAAAGAAATTAAAAAACAAATGGTAAGAATATTTACAGAAAAATGTCAGGACCAAGTCATTACTGATCAACAATAAACTTCAGTGTAAATGACCTAACTATTCCAATTAAAAGATACAGACTGATTGAATGGATTAAGAAACATGATCCATCCATATGCTGCCTACAAGAAACACACCTCATCAACAAAGGTACACACAGACTGATAGTGAAAGAGTGTGAGAAGATACTGCATGCAAATGGAAATTTTAAAAAATGAGCAGAAGTAGCCTAACATCAGACAAAATAGACCTAAAGACAAAGACTGTGAAAAGAGACAAACAAGGTTATTATGCAGTGATGAAGGGATCAGCTTAACAGGAAGATGTGACTATAGTAAGTGTATTTGACCCAGTGCTGCAGCACGTGGCTATTTAAAGCGAATGTTAGTGACACTAAAGGGAGACATAGGCTCCAATACAATAATACTGGGTAACTTCAACGCCCGCTTTCATCAGTGGCAGATCAACTGCACCAAAAATTCAACAAAGAAACAACGGAGCTAATCTGCAGTATTGACCAAATGTATCTAATTGTTATCTACAGAACATGTCGTCCCACAGCTACAGAATACATATTCTAGAGCTTTCTCTGGGATGGATCACATGCTAGGACATAAAACAAGTCTGAACAAATTTTTAAAAAATTTAAATATTACCATGTATCTTCTCTGACAACAATGCAATGAAGCTAGAAATTAACAATTTAAGAAATCCCTGTGTAGTCTGTGAACACATGGAAACGGAACAGCATGCTCTTGAAATGAACACTGGGTCTTAGAAGAAATGAAAAGAGCAATAAAAAAATTATTAGACATAAATGAATATGAAAACACAACATATCAAAGCTTATGGGATGGAGCAGTATTAAGAGGAAAGGTTATAGCAACTTTTGTCTCCATCAAGAAATTGGAAAGGCATCCAGTAAATGATCTAACAATGGATTTAAAGATCTAGAAAAGCAAGAACATACCAAACCCAAAATTAGTGTGAAGAAACACAAAATTAAAATTAGTGTGAAGAAATAAACAAATTGAAACAGTAAATGATACAAGAGGTCAGTGAAATGAAGAGCTGGAGTTTTCCTAAAAAGGAAAAAGAAAATTGATGCCGTATAGGCCAAACGAATAAAGAGGTGGTTTGTGGATACCAAAATTAATAAAATCGGAATTTAAGAAAGGAGGTGTTACAACAGATACCAGAGAAGTTAAAAGAATCATCAGGAAATACTACAAGCAGCTATGTGCTAACAAGGCAGAAAATCTAGAAGAATGTATAGATTTCAGGACATACACAATTTACCAAAATTGAGACATGAAAATACAGAAATCCTAAATAGACCAATTACCAAGATGGAGATGAATCAACTTATTAGAGCATCAAGTGACAATATTGACATAATTTTACTGTTCCTTTTAGATGAGTTTTTCCTTGAAGATATAGGAGGGGCAGCTTGAGTTCTTTTATTCACCCAGATGTTAAGTAAGATCATGTGTTTGTCTGCATTCTGTTAGTACAACAAAATATCCAAGACTGAGTACTTAGGAAACTGACAGATTTGTTAACTCACAGTTCTGGAGGTCCTCAGGCTGGGTATCTGCTTCTGCTTAAGTCTGTTGAGGACTTCATGCAGATGGCTTCATAGTGGTGGGATTCTGTGTGAATGATGTCACAAGAGATCTGAAATGCAGGTGGGGCTGGGGAGGCAGGCTCATGCTCTTCGTATGTAACACCTTACTCTGGAGAGAACAAAGTCCACGAGACCAGCAGTATCCCCTTCCAAAGGTGTTGTCCCCAGTGACCTAACCTCCTTCCATGAGGCCCCACTTGTAAAGATCCCATGACACTGAGCCCCAGGCCTCTAGCACATGAACCTGTATCAGAAAAGACACATGCAAACCATAGCAAGTTACAAGGACTTAGTCTCCTTATAATTGATGTCAAATACCAACATAAAATACTTTGAAAAAGTGCTAACGGAGAAAATGATTATAAGTTAAATATATAATTTAATTTTTAAAGATTTATTTTTTTTATTTGAAAGTCAGAGTTACACACAGAGAGAAGGAGAGGCAGAGAGAGAGAGAGAGAGAGAGAGAGAGAGAGAGAGTCTTCCATCCAGTGGTTCCCTCCCTAATTCGGAACAATGGCATGAGTTGCGCCAATCTGAAGCCAGGAGCCAGGAGCCAGGAGCTTCTTCGGGGTCTCCCACACAGGTGCATGGGCCCAAGGACTCGGACCGTCTTCTACTGCTTTCTCAGGCCATAGCAGAGAGCTGGATGGGAAGCGGAGTGGCTGGGACTCAAACTGGCACCCAGATGGGATGCCGGCCCTGCAGGTGGTGGCTTTACCCTCTATGCCACAGTGCTGGCCCCAAAAATATAATTTGTAATACATAAATATATACTTAAGTTTTCTAAGCTATGTTTAGAGGCCTTGAGGTAAGGTATTAACATACCAGATATCCCAGTTCAAACCTGCACAACCATAATCAGAGATCTATTTGGTAATAAAAGGCTAGAAACAAAAAGAACCCATGTTAGTAAACCTGTTTCTCATGGTGTAGAAATTAGTATTCTGAAACTAATTTACATGAATAGTGGTTTGAACAAATAAGTCAGTTGTAGAAATTGGGAACCTAATTTCTTAGTCTCAGACAACAAATTAAAAATAAGAGATTAGATTGAACCTTGTGGTTCTGGATTTGAGTCTGAAATATCAGCAGGAACTCTTGGCTACTTGAATATTCATGCAAATAGATACAGAAATATTTCTGAACTAGGGGTCAGTGCATGAGTGGGCACAGATGGCATAGACTGGGCCAGTTACAGTAACACCCCAATAGCAACAAAGGCACTCAGTGCTCAGGTATTAGTTCTCAAATATTATCCTCCAATCAAAGGAAGCAGTGGTCCTTGGAGAAAAAACTGAGTCTAGGACTGGGACAGGGAAAATAGATGATGAGTCTGGAGCACACTTAATTACAGAAAGGAATCTAGTGTTAATGAGAAGGAAGAATCAGAAGAGAAGGAGTCATAGCAAAAGGATATGTGAGGGACTAGTGCTGTGGCCTAGCATACAATGCTGCCACCTGTGGTACCGACATCCCATTTGGGCACCAGGTGGAGTCTTGGACGCTCAACTTCTGATGCAGCTCCCTGCTGATGCATCTGGGAAAGCAGTGGAGGATGGCCCAAGTGCTTGAGCTCCTGCACGCACATGGGTGACCCAGAGGAAGTTCCTGGCTCCTGGCTTCAAACCAGCCCAGCTCCAACCCTTTTGGACATTTAGGGAGTGACCCAGCCGATGGAAGGTTTCTCTCTATGAGATAGCGTGGTCATCTGGTAGATTTAGCTTTAGTTTTCTGAGGAATCGCCGTAGTGTTTTCCATAATAGTTGCACCAATTGGCATTCCCTCCACATTCCCTCAATGTATTTGAGAACCCTTTTCTCCACATCCTTGCCACCATTTTCTGTTTTTTGATTCCTGGATAATAGCCACTCCATCTAGAGGTGAGGTGGGACCACATGATGGTTTTTATGTGCATTTCCCTGGTTTCTAGTGACATTGAACATCTTTCTTCCATTTCTCTGTAGGCCACTTCCTATCCTTTGCCTGTTCTCCCATTCTATCAGTTACCTCTTAACTTTGTTGACTGTTTCCTGTGTGATCTCACTTGTTTATTTTTTTTTCCTCTGATTGCCTGTGTTTCTGGAGTCTTATCCAAGAAGTCGTTGCCTAGTCCAGTATATTACAGTGTTACCCTGTGTTTCCCACTAGGAATGTGATGATTCTGGATGTTAAATTTCGATTCTTGATCTTGTCTCAGTTGATTTTTGTGTAGGCTGTAAAATAGTGTAGTTTCCAACTTCTGCATATGAAGATCCTATTTTCCGACATCATTTGTAGGGGACACTTTCTTTCCCTCAAGAAATTATTTTAGCTCGTTTGTCAGTGATTTGTTGGTTGTGGATACATGGGTTAATTTCTGGGGTTTTTATTCTGTTCCATTGCTCCATTTTTGTGCAGGGACTAGGCTGTTTTGTTTATGACAGGCCTGTAGTTGGTCTTGAAACCTGGTCTTGTGGTGCACCAGCTTGGGTTTTCATTGTTGAAGATTTCGTTGACGACTTGGGGTCTTTTGTGTTTCCGTATGAAATTTAGCATGTTGTTTCTAATTCTGTAAAAAAATGTCCTTGGTATTTTGATAAGGATCACATTGCATCTCTAAATTTCTTTGGTAGTGCCTCTATATTGTCCCCCTCCAAAGTATTCTTATAAAACTTAAGTTACTCTGGGATAATCATGAAGATACATCATGTGACCAGTCCAAATTGAAAGAAATTTTATAAAATATCTCAAAGTTTGAGGTCATAGAAAACAGGGGGAAACAATTAGGAAAGATTTTATCGCAGAGGAGATTGAAAAGAGGACAAAACAGCTAAATGCAATGTGAGATCCTGGATTATATCCTGAAAAAGAACAAATAGTTATTTCCTGAAATGAAATCCAAATAATCTCTGGTTTAGTTAATGGCGTTTCCAGTTTTTGTCATGTGTCATGGCTGATTAGCATGTTAACATTAGGGAAAACTGAAGAGGACAGATATAATCTTTGCAAATTTTTTGTGAATGTAAAAGTATTCCAAAAATTTTAAAAATATTTTTGGCAATAAATAGGAATAAGATTGCAAGATGTCCAGTTCATTATTATACTTTTTTTGTACACTACACTAACTCTCACATATCAGAGATTATATATGATATTTGTCAATTCTTGGGACAGGCTTATTTCACTAAGCTTTTTTGATTGTTGTTTATGCTCCTGTGGAACGGTAGTCTTTCTACTTTTTAATTGTTGAATATTGCGGTTAGTGATGTATTAAACATGTGATTATAGAGTGGATTAAAATTATGTTTTTGTAAAAATTAAAGGAAAAAAGCAGAGAAGGAGGGTAGTTGAGGGAGGGAAGGAGAGAGGGGAGGAGGAAAGTATAGTTATCTTCTTGGAATTATACCTGTGAAATGCATAAAATTTGTTCTCTTTATATGAATGAAAAGTTTTTAAAGTACAAATTTATCTGTCAAGTGAAAAATAAAATAAGTTTTAAAAAGTGAAAAAAGCAATAATACTGATACACACTGTAAGTTGGTTGAAAGCCTTGAATATATTAAATAAAAACTATCCATAAAAGGCCTTGTATTATTTTATGATTCCATTGATAGGAAATGTCCAGAATAGGCAATGTATAGAGACAGATGTAGTGATGGCCTAGAGAACAGTCAAAGGAGGAAGAGACATCATTGCTAATGGGTACTGATTTTTCAGAGATGATAGAATGTTCTTTTTTTTTTGGACAGGCAGAGTTAGACAGTGAGAGAGAGAGACAGAGAGAAAGGTCTTCCTTCTGTTGGTTCACCCCCCAAAAATGGGGTGCCGGCGCCACAGGTGGAGGATTAGCCTATTGAGCTGTGGCGCCGGCCTCTCATTATTATTTTTTAAGAAGATCTCTTTTCAGTTAAGTTTATACACATAAGATTAACACTATATTAAGTAAAGAGTTCAACAAGTCATTAAAAAACTTTTAACAGTTGAGGCAAGGGATGTTCAAAATCATTGCATCTCAAAATGTCAAAATCTCTTCTATAGACTACCTTTTAGGTACTCTATTAATTACGACAGATCAAAGAGAACATACTGTATTTGTCCTTTGGGACTGGCTTATTTCACTAAGTATAATTTTTTCCAGTTGCATCCATTTTGTTGTAACGGGATTTCTTTTTTTTCCACTGCTGTCTATTATTCCATGGTGTACATATCCTAGCCATCAGGGAAATCCAAATCAAAACTGCAATGAGGTTTCACCTCATCCCCACTAAAATGGCTTTCATACAGAAATCAACAAACAAGAAATATTGGCAAGGATGTGGGGGAAAACGTACCCTAATCCACATGTAATGAAATGTAAGGAATGTAAACTGGTACAACCACTATGGTTTCTTTGTACAGTCTTCAGTTGGCAGGCATTTGGATTGATTCCAGATCTTAGCTATTGTGAATTGTGCTTCAATAAACAAATGGGTACAGATTTACTCTTAAATTCCCAAGAATGGGATGACTGTGTCATATGGTAGGACAACATTCAGATTTCTGAGGTATCTCCATACTGTCTTCCACAGTGGTTGTACCAGTTTACATTCCTTACATTTCATTACATGTGGATTAGGGTACGTTTTCCCCCACATCCTTGCCAATATTTCTTGTTTGTTGATTTCTGTATGAAAGCCATTTTAGTGGGGATGAGGTGAAACCTCATTGCAGTTTTGATTTGGATTTCCCTGATGGCTAGTGATCCTGAGCCATGGTTCAAGTGTCTATTGGCCATTTGGATTTCCTCTTTTGAAAAATGCCTGTTTAAGTCCTTTCCCCATTTGTTAGCTGGGTTGTTCATTTTGTGGTTGTGTTTCTTGAGCTTTTTATGTATTCTGGTTATTAATCCTTTATTGGTTGTATAGTTTGCAAATAATTTCTCCCATTCTGTCAGTCGCCTCTTCACTTTGCTGAGTGTTTCTTTTGTAGTGCAGAAGCATCTCAACTTGGTGTAATCCCATTTGTCAGTTTTTACTTTTGATTGACTGTAAGGTCTTTTCCAAGAACTCTGCATATGCCAAAGTCTTGCAGGGTTTACCCAATGTTCTCAGATAATTTGATGGTATAAGTTCAAAGATTTAGGTCTTTGATCCATTTTGAGTGTATTTTTGAGTAAGGTGTAAGGTAGGGGTCTTGCTTCATACTCCTGCATGCAGACATCCAATTTTCCCAGCACCATTTCTTGAAGACATTGTTCTTGCTGGTTGTAGATGCATGGGTTGATTTCAAGAGTTTCTGTTCTGTTCCACTGATCTATCCATCTATTTTGGTGCCAGCTCCAGGCTGTCTTGAAATCTGGTATTGTGATGCCTCCAACTTTGTTTTTGTTGTATAAGATTGCTATACTTATTCAGAATTTTCATGAATCGATAGGAATTTCAGCATCATTTTTACTATATGTGAGAAGAATGTTTCTGGTATTGTGATTGGTATCACATTGAATCTGTAAATTGGTTTTTGATAGTATGGACATTTGGATGATATTGATTCTTACAATCCATGAACATGGAATATTTTTCTGTTTCTTTGTGTCTTCTTGTAGTGCTTTCTTTAATGTTTTGTAATTTTCATAGTTGAGATCTTTGACATCCTTAGTTACATTTATTCTAAGACATTTGTTTTCATAAATATTGTGAATGGGATTGATCTTTGAAGTTCACTCTGAATCGTGGCATTGTCTGTGTATACACAGATGTTATATCCTGCCACTTTGCTAAACTCTTATGAATTTCAGTAACCCCTTAGTTGAGTCTTTTGTATTACGAGAGTGGGTATTCTTGTCTGGCGCTGGATCTTAGTGGGAGTGCCTTCCAGTTTTTCCCCATTCAGTAAGATGCTGGATGTGAGCTTGTCATAAATTGCCTTGTATTGAGGAATGTTCCCTATTTACCCAATTTGCTTAAAGTTTTCATCATGAAAAGGTATTGTATTTTATCAAACACTTTCTCTGCATCTATTAAGATAATCATAGGATTTCTGATCTTCAATTTGTTAATATGACGTGTGTAGCACATATTTAAACATCATTTGTAAGGCTGGATAGATAGTGACAAATTCTTTCAATTTCTGTTTGTTATGGAAGGTCTTTATTTCATCTTCATCCATAAGTGGGAGCTTTGTAAGGTACAGTACTCTGGGTTGACAGTATTTTTCCTTTAAGACTTGCACTATGTCTCTTCACTCTTCCCTAGCCTGTAGAACGTCTGATGAGAAGTCAGCTTGAGTCTAATTTCAGAACATACAGAAATAATCTGGCGTTTCTCCAGCGTACATTCTAGAATCTTTTGTTTATATTTGGTGAATATCTTTTTGTTTATGTATGGTGAATATCTTTTCTGGTCATGTCTGTTAGGAGTTCTATGAGCCTCATGTACTTTGATGCCCCATTCTTCCTCCAAATTAAGGAAGGTTTCTGTGATTATTTCACTGAATAGCTTTATAATCTATTCTCTCTTTCCTCACTTCCAGGAACTCCCATACATTGGGTTGTTTGATAGTATCCCATAAATCTCGAATCTCGAACATCGTTTTTACTTTTTCTAATATTTTCTTTTTTGTTTTTGGTCTGATACATTTCCAAAGATTTGTCTCTAGCTTAGATAATCTTTCTTCTGCCTCACCAAGTCTGTTGTTGAGACTTTCCACTGTAATTTTTATATGACATTGAATTCCTCAGTTTTAATATTTCAGTTTAATTTTCTTCAAAATCTCAATCTCATTGGAAAAGTTTTCCTCCAGGTCATGTATGGATTTTTTTAACTTGTGCAATTGCTTCACATTGCTTCTGAGTAATCGTATGATCAGTCTTTTGAATTCCCTTTCAGGTATGTCCTCTTCACATTCTAATATGAAGTGTTTTTGTGTCCCTTTGGAGAAATCACTTTATCTTCCTTATTCATATTTTCTGAATTTCTGCATTTATTTTTAGGCATTTCTGGAAATACTCGTAGGTTTTCTCCTCTGATGAATTTTTTATCTTTCCGCTATACCCTATGTGGCTTAGTGAAGTGTCTGTTGTTTCAGTGAATACTGAGAGGTATGCACTAGGTGTTGCCAGGGAGCTCTGGTCTGTGCTGCAGGGTGGAGCAAGTATCCAGGTGACACATTGGGCATGGTAGATATCCTCTCCTCTATCATCAGCATGGCAGAGTGTATGAACACTTCCACTGACATAATCACACCTTCCCCTCCCAAGGTGATCACTGCCCTGGCTTAGTCCACAGTGGGTACAGCACTCATTCCTGCTGTCACATGAACTGCACAAATGGTCTGTACAGTTCTCAGTGTAAGCACAGATTTCTCTGCAATGTCCCACCCCAGGCAGTCAGGGAGCTCTGAGCCTTTGCATTGGTACAGTGATTGCCCAGAGATTCAGCTGCGCCCTGTACCCTATCATACAGTCTTAGAGTTCCTACAGTCACAACACACAGTTCTCCCACAATCACAGGGATTAGAGGATCCACTCCACCCTGCTAGATGTCACATCCATGGAGAGAGCAGAGAGGTTCCCACAGCCAACTGCCTGTGGGTACTCTGCTTTGGCAGTTTGAGACCCTGAGCGTGTGATATATTGAGAGGCTGAGAATACCTCACAGTCCTACATAGGTTCCCAGCACCCTGTCGTCTATCCCATATAGACTCAAAAGTCAGTGGGGAATGCGGACTTTTTGCTTTGGTAAAATCCCACAATGAATTGTGTGCACAAGAGCTGCTGCAGCAGCAACTGGTGTCAAAATGGTGCCTTCTCCCCACCAATTGCTAGATACTTTTGTGGAGGGATGGAGAAAAAAGTGTGTTTTTTTTTTCTTACTGGGATATGCAGGTGCCCTGCCCGCCATCAAGGCTCCAGGTCAGACTCAAAGACAGTGTAGTCTGCAAGGTTCTCCCTCCAGCAATATCACCAGTAGCATGGGCTGCTTCAGTCTCCTTTCACCTCACTCTCCAAACCTGCGTATCCTCCAGCTCTTAGCTGTGGGGATCATGTGTCGTATCCGCCCTCTTTGCTGCACATCCGCACCTTCCACACTGTTCCACAGCATCCCTCTTCCTCCTTAAAATTTCATAGTATCCCTCTTCCTCTATAGAATTTCCACTGAAGATTTCTTTCCAGCTCTTCCCTGGGAATGCACATCCTCTACTTTTTTTCTGCTAGTTTCCCCTCATCTAAAGCAGTACATCATTTTCCTATTCAGCTGTAGTGGAATCTCCTGAATGAATCCAACAAACATTCACAGAACATTTCACCCAACAGCTATAGGACAGACATTTTTCTCGTCAGCATATGGAGCATTCTCTCGGAAAGACCATATATTAGGCCACAAATCAAATCGTAATAAATTTTAAAAGATTAAAATCATACCATGTATATTCTCAGACCATAATGGAATAAAAGTAGAAATCAACAAAAAATACAACCGAGCATTTACAGATATATCAAAATTAAACAGCATGCTACTGAAAAATGAATGTCATTGATGACATTAAAAAGAGATTTTCAGGCCGGTGCCGTGGCTCAATAGGCTAATCCTCCACCTGCGGTGCCGGCACACCAGGTTCTAGTCCCGGTCGGGGCGCCGGTTCTGTCCTGGTTGCTCCTCTTCCAGACCAGCTCTCTGCTGTGGCCAGGGAGGGCAGTGGAGGATGGCCCAAGTCCTTGGGCCCTGCACCTGTGTGGGAGACCAGGAGTAAGCACCTGGCTCCTGCCTTCGGGTCAGCGCGGTGCACTGGCCGCAGTGTGCCGGCCACAGCGGCCATTGGAGAGTGAACCAGCAGCAAAAAGGAAGACCTTTCTCTCTGTCTCTCTCTCTCTCACTGTCCACTCTGCCTGTCAAAAAAAAGAGAGATTTAAAAAAAATCTTAGAATGTATCATGTCAAAACCTAATGGGATACAGCAAAAACTGTATTAAAGAGAAATATATAGCATTACATGCATTTAAAAAAGAGATAGAAAGGCCTCAAGTTAATCATGCTTAATGATGCATCTCTAGAACCCATAAAACCAAGAACTATCCAAACCCTAGATTAGCTAGTGGTAAGAAATTTTAAGGACTAGAAGAGGAATAAATAAAAGAATAATATAGAAAATATCAACAAAAGAGCTGTTTTTGAACAGAAAAGCAAAATAGACAAACCCTTACCCAGACTAACAAAGAAAAAAGTAAAAACTCAAATAAAACTAGAGATGAAAAAGGAGACATTACAGTTGACAACACTGAAATAAAAAAGGATCATAAGCTACCATGAACAACTATATGATAACAAATTGGAACTCCTTGAAGAAATAGATGAATTCCTGGATACGTATAACCTACCAAGATTCAATTGAGAAGATATAGAAAATCTATACAGACCTATAACAACCAAAGAGCTTAAAGCAGTAATTAAGTCTTACATCAAGTAAAATTATAGGACCTGATAGCTTTACTACTAAATTCCACAAATCATTTAAAGAGAAACTAACTCCTATAACTTTTGAACAGAACAGAACTCTGCCAAACTCTTTTCATGAAGCCAGCATCACTCTGGTACCCAAAATGAACAAAAACATGAAAAGGAAACTGCAGACCTATATCCTTGATCAACATCCGTGCAAAAGTTTTCAACAAAACACTAGAAAATGAAATCCAACACCAAATGAAAAAGTAATATTTGACTTGGCATAGTGGGTTCAGCTGCTGCCTGTGACCCCTGTATCCCATATGGGCACCAGTTTGAATCCCAACTGTTCCACTTCCAATACAGCTTCCAAGTCATTTACCTGGGAGGGCAGTGGATAATGGCTCAAGTGCTTGGGCCCCTACCATCCATGTGATAGATCCAGATGGAGTTCCTGGCTCCTGGCTTGGGCCTGCCATCATTATAGCCATTTGGGGTGTCAACCAGTGATTGAAAGATCTCTGCCCTTTGGATAATCTCTTCAATAAATTGTGCCGACAAAACTGGATGTATATATGTAGAAGAATGAAATTAGATCCCTGCTTCTCAACAGAAACAAAAATCAACCCAAAATGAGTCAAAGACCTAAATTTAAAACCTGAGACTGTGAAGTTGCTTTAAGAAAATGTAGGGGAAACACTTCAAGACATTTGTGCAAATGATGACTTCTAGAATGAGACACCGAGAGTACAGGCAACAAAACCAAAACCAGACAGATGGGACGATATCAAACTCAGAAGCTTCTGTACAGCAAAGGAAATTATCAATAGAGTGAAGAGACAGCTAACAGAATAAGACAATGTATTTGTGAGCTACTATTTGGCAAAAGATGAATATCAGAATATTTCAGGAACTCAAAAAGCTCAACAAGAATAACAACCAATCCAGTTAGTAAATAGGCAAAGGACATATTTATGGAAAGAAGAGCTATAAATGGTCACTAAATATATGAAAAAATGCTCAGCATCGCTAGCCATCAGGGAAATGCAAATCAAAACCACCATGAGATATTACCTTCTGCCTGTCAAAATGGCTATTATTCAAAAGGCAAAGAATAACAAATGCTGGCAAAGATGTGGAGAAAGGGAAACAATTTTTATAGAAGGCTTTTATTTAATGATTACATATTTCATATGTATAGCTTTTAGGAATATAGTGGTGGCTGGCGCCATGGCTCAATATGCTGATCCTCCGCCTGCGACGACAGCACACCAGGTTCTAGTCCCGGTCTGGGAGCCGGATTCTGTCCCGGTTGCTCCTCTTCCAGACCAGCTCTCTGCTGTGGCCTGGGAATGCAATGGAGGATGGCCCAAGTCCTTGGGTCCTGCACCCGCATGGAAGACCAGGAGTAAGCACCTGGCTCCTGCCTTCGGATCAGCGCGGTGCTCCGGCCACAGTGACCATCGGGGGGTGAACCCATGGAAAAAGGAAGACCTTTCTCTCTGTCTCTCTCTCCCACTGTCCACTCTGCACGTCAAAAAAAAGGGAATATAGTGGTTCTTCGCCCCATTCCTGCCCTCCCACCCCCACGCCCTCTCTCATTCTATTATTTATTAAGATTTGTTTTTAATTGACTTTATATACAGAAATCCAACTCTTTACCTAAGTAGAGATTCCAACAGTTTGCATCCACACATACACACAAAGTTTATAGTTTGAAGACAAGTTGTACCATTAATTCTCATAGTATGCGTCATTAAGGACAGAGGTCCAACATGGGGAGTATGGGCACAGTGACTTCTGTGATTGATTTAACAATTAATACTCTTATTTGTTACATCGGTGACCGCCTGAGTCTCCTGACATGAGCTGCTAAGGCTATGGGAGTCTATTGAGTCCACAAATTCCATAGGTGTTTAGACAGAGCCATATGCAAAGTGGAAGTTCTCTTCTCCCTTCAGAAAAAAAGTATATCCTTTATGTTGGCCCCTTCTTTCTGCTGGGGTCAGTCTCACAGAGATCCTCCGTGCAGAACAGTTTTTGCCACTATGTCTTGGCTTTCCATGCCTGAAATGCTCTCATGGGCTTTTTGGCCAGATCCAAATGCCGTAGGGGCTGATTTTGAGGTCACAGTACTGTTTAGGGCATTTGTCATTCCATGAGTCTGCTGTGTGGACTGCTTCCCAGGTTGGAACATTCTCTCCTTTTTAATTCTATTGTTATTACCAGACACTTGGATTTCTGGATTTCTTTATGGGATCCCTTTGACATTTAATCCTCTCTACATGATCTATTCCACACTTAATATGATCACTTTATTATGTAAAATGTGATTAGTATCACTCAACATAATGGGAATTGGAATCTCATGGCAAGTATTTGTCTTCACCGTTAGGGGTAAGTCTGTGGGAATGTGTGTCAAACTGCACCACTCCTCCCCCTCTGATTCCCACTCTTATTTTTAACTGGGATTTATTTTCAATTGACTTACTATACCTATGATTAATTCTATGGTAAGTAAAGTGTTCAATCATGGCACTAAGTAGAAAAAAAGAATAAATAAAAAATAAAATAATAAACTGTTCCTCAACAGTCAAGACAAAGGCTATTCAAGTCATTGCTTCTCCTAGTGTCAGTTTCACTTCTATATTTTAACTTTTAGGCGCTTTGTTAGTTATCACAGATCAGGGAGAACATATGGTATTGTCCTTTTGGGACTGGCTTACTTCACTAAGTATGATATTTTCCAGATTAATCTATTTTGTCGCAAATGACCGGAACTTGTTTCTTTTTTAACCACAGTGTAGTATTCCATAGAGTACATATCCCATAGTTTCTTTATCCAGTCTTCTATTGACAGGCATTTAGGTTGATTGCATGTCTTAGCTATTGTGAATTGAGCTGCAATAAACATGTAGGTGTAGGTGACTTTTTTATTTGTTGCTTTCATTTCCTTTGGGTAATTCTGAGGAGTGGGATGGCTGGATCGTATGGTAGAACTAGATTGAAATTTCTGAGGTATCTCCAAACTGTCTTCCATAGTGGCTTCACCAGTTTGCATTTCCAGCAACAGTGAATTAGGGTACCTTTCCCCCCACATCCTTGCCAGCATTTGTTATTTGTTGATTTCTGTATGAAACCCATTCTAACTGGGATGAAGTGAAACCTCATTGTAGTTTTGATTTGCATCTCCCTGATGACTAGTGATCCTGAACATTTTTGTTCATGTGTCTGTAAGCCTTTTGGATTTCCTCTTTTGAGAAATGTCTGTTTAAATCCTTTGCCCACTTCTTGATTTTTTTTTTTGTTTTACTGTTGTTGAGTTTTTTGATCACTTTATATATTCTGGTTATTAATCTTTATCAGTTGCATGGTTTGCAAATAATTTCTCTCATTGTGTTAGTTGCCTCTTTATTTTCCTAACTTTTTTTTGCTGTACAGAAGCTTCTCAATTTGATGCAATCCCACTTGTTAATCTTGGTTTTTATTTCCTGTGCCTCTGTGGTATTTTCCAGGAAATCTTTTCCTATGCTGATATCTTGAAGGATTTCCCCAATGTTCTCTATTAATTGGATGGTATTGGGTCATAGATTTAGGTTCTTAATCATTTTGAATGGATTTTTGTGGATGATGTAAGTAAAAGGTAGGGGTCCTGCTTCATAGTTCTGCATGTGGAATTCCAGCTTTCCCAGCACCATTTGTTAAAGAGACTGTTCTTGCTCCAGGTTTTATCTTCTTGGTTGAATATAAGTTGGTTGTAGATGCTTGGATTGCTTTCTGGCATTTCTACTCTATTCCGTTGGTCTATTCATCTGTTTTTGTACCAGTACCAGGCTCTTTTGATTACAACTGCCTTGTAGTATGTCTTGATTTCTGGTATTGTGATGCCTCCTGTATCATTTTTATTGTATAACATTGCTTTAGCTATCCAAGGTCTCTTGTGTTTCCAAATGAATTTCAGCATCAATTTTTCTAGATCTGAGAAGAATGTCTTTGGTTTTTTGATTGGTTTTGCACTGCATTTGTAAATTATTTTTGGAAACATGGACCTTTTGATGATATTTATTCTTCTGATCCATGAACATGGAATTCTTTGTGTGTGTGTGTCTTCTATTTCTTTCTTTAAAATTTTGTAATTCTCATCATAGAGATCCTTGACCACCGTGGTTAAATTTATTCCAAATATTTAATTTTTTGTAGCTATTGTGAATGAGATTGATCTTAAAAGTTTTTTCTCAGCCATGGCATTGTCTGTGTTGTTTTTTGTATGTTGATTTTATATTCTACTATTTTACCAAACTCTTCTCTGGGTTCCAGTAGTCTCCTAGTGGAATGTTTTGGGTCCCCTATATATATAATCATATCATCTACAAATAAGAATAGTTTGATTTCATCCTTGCTGATCTGAATCCCTTTGATTTCTTTTTCTTGCCTGATGGCTCTGGTTAAAACTTCCAGGATTATATTGAATAGCAGTGGTGAGAGTGGGCATCCTTGTCTGGTTCCGGATCTCATTGGGAATGCTTTCAACTTTTCCCCATTCAATAGGACACTGGTCGTTGGTTTGTCGTAATTTTCCTTGATTATGTTGAGGAGTGTTTTTTCCGTACCCAATTAACTTAGAGTTTTCATCATGAAAAAGTGTTATGTTTTATCAAATGGCTTCTCTGCATCTATTGAAATAATCATATGGTTTTTGTTCTTCAATTTGTTAATGTGATATATCACATTGATAGATTTGTGACTGTTGAACCGTCCTTGCATACCAGAGGTAAATCCTACTTGGTCTGGGTGAATGATCTTCCTGATGTGTTGTTGAATTCGATTGGCCAGAATTTTGTTGAGGATTTTTGCATCTATGTTCATCAAGGAAATTGGTCTGTAGTTTCCTTTCTCTGTTGCATCTTTTCCAGATGCAAGGAATAAGGTGATGCTTGCTGCATAGAAGGAATTTGGGAGGATTCCCTCCCTTTCAGTTGTTTTGAAAAGCTTGAGAAGAATTGGAGTTAATTCTTCTACAAATGATTCAGCAGTGAATCCATTCAGTCCTAGGCTGCTATTTTGTTGGGAGGGCCTTTATTATTGACTCACTTCTGTCCTCATTATGGGTAAGTTTAGGTTTTGTATGTCTTCATGGCCCAATTTTAGGTTTTGTATGTTTCCAGGAGTCTGTCCATTTCTTCTAAATTTCCTAGTTTGTTGGCATACAGTTCTTTATAGTAATTTCTGATGATTCTCTTTATTTCTGTGGTATCTGTTGTTATATTTCCTTTTTCCCCTCTAATTTTATTGATTTTTATCTTCTCTCTTTTTTGGTTAGTTGGGCCAATGCTGTGCAATTTTGTTTATTTTTTCAGAAAACCAGCTCTTTGTTTTGCTGATCTTTTGTATTGTTTTTTATTTCAATTTTGTTGATTTCTTCTCTAATTTTAATTATTTCTTTCCTTCTACTGGTTTTGGGATTGTTTGCTGTTTTTTCTAGATCCTTGAGGTGCATAGATATTTTATTTATTTGGTGCATTTCCAGTTTCTTGATGTAGGCACCAATTACTGTGAATTTTCCTCTTAACTTTTTTTTACTGTTTCCCACAAATTTTGGTATGTTGTATTGTCATTGTTTTCATGGAAATTTTTTATTTCTCTTTTGATTTCTTTTATGACCCACTGTTCATTCCGGAACATATTGTTCATTCTCCATGTTTTTGCATATTATGTAAAGATTCTTGAGTTGTTGATTTCCAGCTTCATTGCATTGTGTTTTGAGAAGATGCATAGTATGACTTCATTTTTTTAAATTTCCTGAGACTTGCTTTATGGCCTAGCATGTGGTCAATCCTAGAGAAAGTTCTATGTACCAGAGAGAACTATGTGTGCTCTTTGGCTGTAGGGTGGAAGGTTCTGCACATATCTGTTAGGTCTGTTTGGCCTATGGTATTGATTAATTCTGTTCTTTCCTTGTTGATTTTCTGTTTCGTTGATTTGTCCATCGCTGAAAGTAGGGTATTGAAGTCCTTCATTACTATTTTATTTGAATCTTTATCTCCCTTTAAATTTCTTAACATTTCTTTAAATATCCAGGTGCCCTGTAGTTGGGTGCATATACATTTATAGTAGTCAAATCTTCCTGTTGAATTGATCCTTTGATCTTTATATAGTGTCCATTTTGTCTCTTGATAGTTTTTGTGTTAAAGTCTATTTAGTCTGATATTAGTATGGCAACACCAGCTCTTTTTTGGTTTCTGTTAGCATGGAGTATCTTTTTCCATCCTTTCACTTTAAGTCAGTGAGCATCTCTGTTGGTAAGATGTGTTTCTTGTAGGCAGCAAATAGATGGGTGTTCTTTTTTAATCCATTCAGATTTTCTATGTCTTTTAACTAGGGAGTTGAGACCACTTATATTCAGTGTTACTATTGTAAGTACTGACCTTGTCCTGTGGTGTTACTGTAAATGGTTCTGTTTATCTCTTTTGGATTTAATTTGATTTTTTGCTAGGTAATGATCTACTTTTATAGTGATGTTCCTATTTCTGTGTTTATGTGTATAGCACATCTTTGAGCATGTTTCATAGGGCTGGGCGAGTACTTACAAATTCTTTCCATTATTGTTTGTTGTGGAAGATCCTGATTTCTCCTTCACTCATAAATGAAGATTCTGCAGGGTACAGTATTCTGGGTTGACAGTTTTTTTCTCTTAAGACTTGGAGTATGTCTCACCATTCTCTCCTTGCCTGTAGGGTTTGTGATGAGAAATCTGGGATGAGTTTAATTAGGTTTCCTTTGAATGTGGTTTGTCTTTTCTCTCAAGAACGTTTGAGAATCTTTTATTTATGTGTTACTGAGGAGAGTGTTGCCACTATGTGTTGCAGTGAGGATATTTTTTGGTCATGTCTATTGGGAGATCTGTGTACTTCCTGAACTTGTATGTCTCTTTCTTTCTCCAGAAGGGGAAATTCTTGCTATTATTTCATTAAGAAGGCCTTCTAGTCCTTTCTCTGTTTCTATGTCTTCTGGAATTCCTATGATTTGTATGTTGGTTCACTTGTTAGAATCCTGTAGATCTCCAACTGTGTTTCTCAATTTCCTGATTTCTTCTTCTTCTGTTTGATATGACTCGGTTATTTCCAGAAATTTCTCTTCTAGTTCTGATATTCTTTCTTCTGTTTAACTTATTCTACTATTGAGACTTTCCACTGTATTTTTATTTGCTCTATTGTATTCTTCATATCTAGTATTTCATTCTGACTACTCTTCAATATCTCAATTTCTAGGGAACATTTTTCATTTAGATTGTGAATATATTTCTGATTAATTCCAAGTAATCTGACAACTAATGTTCTTTATTCTGTTTCTGATGTATCCTCAATTTTTTTTCTGCTGCTGCTTTTATTATTGAAGAGGAGATGTAGTGTTTTTTTCTGAGGCTCAGACCATCATCCTTACTCTTATTGAAAATTTTCCCCTTGTTTTTCAGCATTTTCATTTCCTTCTATCTTTTTTTTTGACAGGCAGAGTGGACAGTGAGAGAGAGAGAGACAGGGAGAATGATCTTCCTTTTCCTTTGGTTCACCCCTCAATGGCTGCTGTGGCTGGTGCACCATGCTGATCCGAAGCCAGGAGCCGGGTGCTTCCTCCTGGTCTTCTATGCGGGTACAGGGCCCAAGCACTTGGGCCATCCTCCACTGCACTCCTGGGCCACAGCAGAGAGCTGGCCTGGAAGAGGGGCAACTGGGAGAGAATCCGGCGGCCCATCTGGGACTAGAAATTGGTGTGCTGGCGCCACAGGCGGAGGATTAGCCTAGTGAGCCACGGCACTGGCCTCCTTCTATCTTTAATATGTGTCTTGGTGCTTGTGGCGAGATTTCCCTCTGCTGTGAGCAGCAGTGTGTCCATGCATTGCCAGTGCAAACACACAGCCCTGACTCTCGCAGTCCTGTTCACTTCTGGATGGTGATGGGGGCAGATACGAGCACTCTAGTGCACTAAGCCCCACCTTCTTGGGCTAGGCTCTCATGTGTGAAATTTGCTAAGGATTTAAATGTTTAGTACTTCCTGTTGTACAGCTTGTGTAGTGGTGGGGGGAAATAAATGAAATGTTGCAATCCTCATTCCTGGGTGGGAGGTATGTGGTGAAGTAGCCCCCACAATTGATGGGTGTGTGCATGGGAGGCAAATATGGGAGCACCCTCTTTACATTTGCTTCTCCCAGCTGGCTGCAGGTCCAGTTGAGGGGAGGAGAAGATGTGAGTGGACAGCAGTGTGCCCAAGTTCTCTGTCTATTCCTGTGATGGAATGAGAAGGCCATGCCAAGATGGCCACTAGCAAGTGAGAGTCGGTTACTCAGGAATGGCTTTGGAAACCACCTGGGAAACCATCTGGCAACTGAGCCTGCATGGTAACAGGCTGTGATTGGTCAGGGCATAAACTGCCCCTTGACTGGATTGGCTGCCTCGGCTATATAGTTGATGTACCAACTGAAATAAATGAGTCTATGGACTGCTCGCCTCTGGCCCACTTTCACCTGACTCCCGGTGTCTATGTGGTGACTCCACGTCTCTTGCCCCCACCATGCTCCGCCTCTCAGAATGAATCCACAGCAACATATTCCCCTATTCTTCCCACATGGAACTTCAAACATAGTTTGCCCAGCTCTGAAAGGGAAACTCTTACACAGTGTTGGTGGGAATTTAAATTATGGCAGCTACTGTGGAAAACAGTATGGAGATTTCTTAAAAATAACTAAAAATAGCCTTGCCATATGATCTAGCAATACCAATATTGAATATCTACCCAAAAGACATAAACACATCTATCAAGGAAATACCTGCACCATCACGTTGATAGCAGCACTGTTCACAGTAGCCAAAATAGTAATCAACCAACGTGTCCATAAGCAGATGAAGAGATAAAGAAAATGTGTGCATGTACAAAGGAATATTATTCAGCTATAAAGAAGAATTAAATTCTACCATTTGTACAAAACATTTATGCAACTGGAGAGCATCATTCTAATAGAAATAAGCTAGACACAGAAAGACTGATACCTCATTTATTTGTCTCCATTAATTTTGGGAGCTAAAACTTGAAAAAAAAATTAAAAAACAGAAGAAATGCTTCTGCTTATCAGTATTGCTGCAAATATATTTTTGCCAAACCTTGTTGTATATCTTTGTCATAACAGTAATTAAGGATGATATTCTAGGGGACAGCATTCAATAAGTTGGTTCAAAAAGACTATACTTACACGACTGAATTGCTTTTGTACTTTTGTTGAAAATCAATTGATCATAAGAAGGAGGCTCTGCTTATGGACTCTCTATTTCATGAGTGATTGTTGTTTGTTCTTTTTTTAAAAAGATTTATTTATTTGAAAGGCAGTTAGAGGCAGAGGCAGAGGGAGAGATCTTCATCTGCTGTTTCACTCCCCAGATGGCTGCAATAGCCAGAGTTACTCCAACTGGAAGCCAGGAGCCAGGAGCTTCTTCTTCATCTCCCATGTGGTTGCAGGTACCTGAGGACTTGGGCCATCTTCTATTGCTTTCCTAGGCCAATAGCAGAGGACTCGATCGGAGGTGCAGCAGCTAAGACTCTAACTAGCACCCATAAGGGATGCTTCCATGCAGGCAGCGGCTTTTCCCACTATACCAAATCACTGGCCCCATTTTTGTTGTTAACTCAATACCAAATTGTCTTGATTTCTGCAACTTTGTGAGGCTTGAAGTGAGATAGTGCAAACTAATTCTTACTTTTTAATTTTGTTTTAGCTTTTGTAGGTCTTTTGCATTTCCATGTGAATTGTAAATTAATCATGTCAAGTCTACAAAATTATCTGCTGGAATTTTGACTTTGATCACATTGAATCTATAAATCAACTTGAGGAACAACATAATAATAATATTCAGTACTTCAACCCACAAAAACAGTGTCACTCTGCATTTATTTTGACCTTTAATTTCTTTCATCATTGTTCACAGTTGGCAGTACACAAGTGTTGCATACATTTTTGTTAGATTTATCTATATTTAATATGTTTGATGCTATTATAAATGACAGTCTCAATTTCTAGTACTTAGTTGCTTACATATTTAGATATAATTGATTTTGTGTTGATTCTACATTATTGCTAAGTTTATTTGTTAGTTCTAATGTCTATCCATGTAAAGAAAGGTTTACTTTTTCCTTTCCAATGGCTTCTTTCTAATCTTAGGGGAAAACTTTCAGTCTTTCTTCACTGAATGTGATAAGTTGTAGAAGTTTCTGTTGATGCTGATTATCAGAGAAAGATCCTTTCTCTTTTCATTTATTGAGTTTTTTTAAAATCAAGAATGGATGTTCATTTTTTATTTTTATTTTATTTTATTTTTTTTACAGGCAGAGTGGACAGTGAGAGAGAGAGACAGAGAGAAAGGTCTTCCTTTGCCGTTGGTTCACCCTCCAATGGCCGCCGCGGCCGGCGCGCTGCGGCCGGCGCACCGCGCTCCTCCGATGGCAGGAGCCAGGAGCCAGGTGCTTTTCCTGGTCTCCCCATGGGGTGCAGGGCCCAAGCACCTGGGCCATCCTCCACTGCACTCCTGGGCCACAGCAGAGGGCTGGCCTGGAAGAGGGGCAACCGGGACAGAATCTGGTGCCCCGACCGGGACTAGAACCCGGTGTGCCGGCGCCGCAAGGCGGAGGATTAGCCTGTTGAGCCACGGCGCCGGCCCATTTTTTATTTTTTGTTAAATGGTGTGCATCTATTCAGATAATTATATGTTTTTTCTTGGTCTGATAATATGGTGAATTTTTTTATTGTTAAGCCAATCTTCACTCCTGGGATAAACAAAAAAAGTTCCAAAAGCACAGAAATTTATGAAGATGTATATAAATGTAATCAACCTGACTGCTTAGTTATTGCAGAGCAGTTTAGTAACTCATGAAATATTAGTTATTTTCTGCCCATGACTCTTCAATAAATTTCAAATGCTACTTAATTGTTAAGTGAAACAATCTTAAAATATATAAAACCTGTAAGGATAACGAACTTGCTGAGGCTAGATGCTGCCTTCCTTTGCTGATTGTTAGTAATGAGAAAATATCAGAATAACCTACTTTCCATGAGATGGTAGGCATTTCTAAATACATAATATTTTTAGTCAGAGCGAAATGTTTTTGTGGTTCCACATATTTACACAATGTTCATTTCTTTCCTTATGCTGGAGACCAGCTCCAGCCAGTCCAGGGGTCCCCAGGTGTGAGAGGTGTCAGCGCTCAAAGAAATGAGAGACAGCCACAGCAACGCTGATGGCATGGCTCTAGCTCTCGAGCACCAGACTTTATTCTTATATCATAAGTTGCATGATTCTTTCTTCTTACAAATACAAGTCTGTTGTCTGCTTTCATCTAGTTACAATTTCTTTGATTTTCAAGGACATATTCAGGGCATGGGTTACAATCACAGGTGTGATACAATGCTTTTCAAAGGCATGTTCAGAGCATGAGTTACTATCACAGACAGTAACGGGCTGCCAACACAAGCCAAGGCCTGAAGTGCTGTCAAGCTATGCATAATTGGCGACACAAGCTAGAATAGTACCTTCCTAATCTAATCTTTACTAGAAGCCCCAAGTTCAAAGCAGGCCCTTTTTAAAATGTAGCCCCTCTTTGCAGTTCTTTCTGTAACTCTAATTTCTTTATTGCACTTATTTAAAGGTTCACTTAGATGTATTCTACAGTTTTGCTGTCCTAACCATCGTTAATTTTGTAGCATATATTGAATCAAAGCTTTAATAACATTTGTCTTTATTCTAGTGGGAAGTGTATACCAGGGAGCCTGTTGCCTTTTAATTCTTATCCACAAACAGTCCAACCTTGCATAAAGCATTAACCCCTTCTCCTTTGCTAGCATTTGGCTTGATTAAAATTTTACAAAGCAATGGGCATTTTGGGGATTATGAGACTAAGTGTTCTTCCCTAAAATTAGGAATACAGCAATCATTAGCTGGACCATCAAGAAGCTCCGACTTTCTTATGCAGAGTGTAGTTCCCAACAAACCTAAAACCACCAAGGGGACCACAGCTGTCCTTCTCCCGCCTTGCTAGGACAGACCTTCTGCTGTGACCTTTTCAGCCAGCCAGGGTTGCCTTGGCCTCACCACCCTCAGTTTTATCATAATGTTGTTTCAGAACTTATCTAAAGTAACCCCGTTTTGTAGCATTTCCTCAAAGGAGGTTATAGGGTTACTACTAATACCACCGATTAGCTGCAAGTTTCAGAGAGATGTGCAGGAAATGTCCATGATCAAATTTAAGTTTAAATTCAGGACGGGAACTGATTGTTCTCACCAAAAAGGGATTAGAAGATTCCCTCAGGTCTTAGCAGCATCCAAACTGATTGTACAACCAAAAAAGTTGCCAGACTGGCCGGCACCGTGGCTCAACAGGCTAATCCTCCGCTTTGCGGCGCCGGCACACCGGGTTCTAGTCCCGGTTGGGGCGCCGGATTCTGTCCAGGTTGCCCCTCTTCCAGGCCAGCTCTCTGCTGTGGCCCGGGAGTGCAGTGGAGGATGGCCCAGGTGCTTGGGCCCTGCACCCCATGGGAGACCAGGAGGAAGCACCTGGCTCCTGGCTTTGGATTAGCGTGGTGCGCCGGCCTCAGCGGCCATTGAGGGGTGAACCAATGGCAAAGGAAGACCTTTCTCCCTGTCTCTCTCTCTCTCACTGTCCACTCTGCCTGTCATAAATAAATAAATAAATAAATAATTTAAAAAATAAAAGACTTGATCCTCAAGGTTGCTAAACAAGTACACAAGCAAAGGCTGGGGTTTTCTTGATTTGTTTTGTTATTTTTGTGATCCTTGGTTTGTTTTCTCTTGCAAC
The DNA here is from genome assembly GCA_949820135.1 of Sylvilagus floridanus. Taxonomy (NCBI): domain Eukaryota; kingdom Metazoa; phylum Chordata; class Mammalia; order Lagomorpha; family Leporidae; genus Sylvilagus; species Sylvilagus floridanus. The sequence continues at coordinate 68,907,646 of OX463242.1, forward strand.
ACAGTTCTGAACAGTGCAGGATTTGGAAATTGGGAGCCCAGGATTTGGTTCACAACTGCCTGAACAACTTCTTACCAATGTCTTCTTCAGTTTTCTTTCTGAGTCTCTGTTAGTTTTCTTATCTGTATAATTGTGAGGTGAGGTTAATAATGCAACTACCAAATTACTGATATCCAATGTAAAAGGGGATTGATGCCATTCACAACTAACTGGAGGATGCTTCATGCTACTGAATACTTAACATCTGTGTATGTGGCCAAGAGTAGGAACTGGGGGTGTTGACTTTCTCCACATGTTACAGAGGCAGAATTTGGAGTTCCCAAAGCAGTGTCTTGGAAAAGAGGCAGAGAAATTAATGTGAGTAGTAAAGCCAGTAAGATTTAGTAAGGATGCGTGAAGGCCAGTGAGTGACTCACCTTAGGGTGAGTGTAAGTGCACTTTGAACATCAGGAATAACAGGTGTTATGAGAGAGAATTGTATGGGCCTTCCCCATAGATTGCACAGGCAGGCAATATTGAAACTGTCTTCATTTTTCTACAATTGATTGAGATGCTGAATCTTCCTTTTTGCTTGGTAGTAAGAAAAATAATTTTCTGATTCAATGTTATCTCACACATGTATGGTGTAAAACAGAGTGGAGGATATCTATCTTCTCCATTAATTCCATATTCTTCCTCAACACTTTCAACACTTTCCTTCTTTCTACCAGGAGGTGCTACACTTGAACTGTACTTTGCAACACTGAAAAATGAGCTCACAGTGAATCAGAGACCCAAATATAGAACCTAAAACTAAAAATCCTTCCAGAAGAAAGCATAGGAGAAAATTTTTGTGACTTTGTGCTAAGAAAAGTTTTCTTCCACACAAGAACACCAAAAGTACAATCAGTAAAACAATGTAAATTCAGCTCCATCAAAATGGAGAACTTCTGCTCTTTCAAAAGTATGTAAGAGGGGCTGGCACTGTGGCACAACGGGTTAAAGCCCTGGCCTGAAGTGCTGGCATCCCATATGAGCGCTGGTTTTAGTCCCGGTGCTCCTCTTCCAATCCAGCTCTCTGCTATGGCCTGGGAAAGCAGTGGAAGATGGCTGAAGTCCTTGGCCCCCTGCACCCGCATGGGAGACTGGGAGGAAGCTCCTCGCTGCTAGCTTTGGATTGGCACAGCTCTGACCATTGCAGCCATCTGCGGAGTGAACCAGCGGATGGAAGACCTCTCTCTCTGTCTCTGCCTCTCTCTATTTCTTTCAAATAAAATAAAAATAAATCTTTAAAAAAAAAAAGAAAGAGAGTTAACAGAAAAGTCACTAACAAGGATAAAATATTTATAAAACACACATCTGATAAAGGACACACATTCAGAACTTATATGAAATGTTTACCCTAAACTCAATATTATGAAGCCAAATATCCAATTTAAAAAAAATGGTTAGGGGTGGCCATTTATCCTAGAGGATAAAATACCTGTTAAGACACCAGTATTCTGCATGGGTTAAAGTTCAGGATCCCAATTCTGATCCCAACTTTATTCTAATATACAGTGTGGGAGGCAGCAGGTGATGGCTCAAGTAGTTAGATCTCTTCCACGCATGTGGGGACCTGAAATTAGTTCCTGGTTCCTGGCTTTGGCCCTGGCCCAGCTGCAGCCATCATAGGCTTTGTAGAGTGAAACAGGGGATGGAATCTCAACCTCAATTCTCTCTCTCTTTCTCTCTCTCTCTCTCCCTCCCACCCTTTCTGATAAATAAAGTAAATGTTTTTTTTTTTTTTTTTAATGCATATGCTCGGGGCCTGTGTCATGGCTCACTTGGTTAATCCTCTGCCTGTGGCCGCCGGCATCCCATATGGGCACTGTATTCTAGTCCCCGTTGCTCCTCTTCCAGTCCAGCTCTCTGCCGTGGCCCAGGAGGGCAGTGGAGGATGGCCCAGGTACTTGGGCCCCTGCACACACATGGGAGACCAGGAGGAAGCACCTGGTTTCTGGCTTCAGATTGGCACAGTGCACTGGCCATAGTGGCCATTTGGGGAGTGAACCAACGGAAGGAAGACCTTTCTCTCTGTCTCTCTCTCTCTCACTGTCTGTAACTCTACCTATCAAATAAAAAAATGCATATGCTCAATGAAAGCAGTCAGACTCCTTCCCACCCCACTCAAAAGAGTAACTGCTATACAATTCTATTTATACAAAATGCTACAAAACACAAACTAGTTTATAATGACAGAAAGCAGAACAGCGGCTGCCTGGGGACTGTGGAGACAGTTACTTGGAGAGGGATAGAGGAAGAGAAGGAGGATAACCAAGGGGCTAAAGAAAATTTCTGGCAATGATGCATTATCCTAAATTTGGAAAGCTTTCCTATATGTTAGGACTATATCAATTGATATAGTTGCAGTAGTGCAGTGTTGTATGTCAAGTACACCCTAGCAAAGCCATCATACAAAATCTTTTTAACAGTTTTTTTTTTTTGACAGGCAGAGTGGACAGTGAGAGAGAGAGACAGAGAGAAAGGTCTTCCTTTGCCGTTGGTTTACCCTCAATGGCTGCTGCGGCTGGTGTGCTGCGGCCGGCGCACCGCGCTGATCCGAAGCCAGAAGCCAGGTGCTTCTCCTGGTCTTCCATGGGGTGCAGGGCCCAAGGACTTGGGCCATCCTCCACTGCACTCCCGGGTCACAGCAGAGAGCTGGTCTGGAAGAGGAGCAACCGGGACAGAATCCAGTGCCCCGACCGGGACTAGAACCCGGTGTGCCGGCGCCACAGGTGGAGGATTATCTTGTTGAGCCGTGGCGCCAACCCTTTTTAACAGTTTTAATACAGTCAGATAAAAAATATGATTACATTCTATATCCTGTATTTTAAAATCAGTAAGTTATTTTCTGGAAATGCTTCAAGTAGTAATTTTATATAAGGACATTCACACATATTAATGGTAGAGATGAGAAAGTGACACTGTATAGCAAGATAGTGAAAAGGAACATTTGTGACAGCCAAGATCAGATGTCATTTAGTCCTATTGCTGTGTAGATTTCTGAACTCAAGTGTGATAATATCTCGTCAAGCGATTTGTACATTCTAGGAAAGTTGAAATCTTAAGGAACAGTCTAGATAGGAGAACGAGGGAATGTGAGCTTGAATCATTAGGATAAGGAAGGTGCAGTTACATAACCTGAAAACAGAAATGTGTCTTGGCAGTATTTACCCAAATCTTCCTAGAGCTGACCACATGCCTCCACTAGCAGGAGGTCACCATGTTACCAAGTGTAGATATGCTTAGTTGTCTTTCTAACTTATCGGAAGGCAAACGTGTGTCTATGACCTTTTATAATGCTGGAGTATTAAAAGATCATTAATAGAAGCCCCTGTTGCTCTCAGTTCCTTGGGAAGCTGAGGGGTTCAGGGGAGCAAGGAGGTCTAAGGCTATATTCTGGGACTGATCTTGTGTTGCTGCCAATTTCAAGAAAAGATTCAGTGTGACTGTTGTAGTAGCAATGGTGACACATCTAAGTTACTGTGCAGCTGTGATGCCTGCACTTGTCACCAAGAGCAAATTGCTTTGAATCCAACCAGTCACATACAGCTGGGCTCTGCCTAAAGTGGACCATGCCAGGCCAGGGATTAACATGGTGTTGTGAGTATCACAGTGTCCCTGAAAAATTCTTCTGTTGGAAACTTAATCCATCAATGCAGCAGTGAGATGGGCCTAGTGGGTCAGACAACTGGGTAGGAGAAGGAACTGAATATTGACCCACTTGCTGGAAAGACACTTTGAGGTCTTGGCCATGCAGGACTCCCTTAAAACAGTCTGCATTGTAGTCACTAGTGTGTAAAATTGCCCTGGCTTAATGACTTTTAGAAAATAAATGTTTACAATGAAAAAGTATGAATAATTTTGTATTCTGTATTTGAGAACATGTGAAAACTGGATTTATTTTTTCTTTTGCCTACTGAGTTTTTCTTTGGCACTTGTGAAAATAGAAAATTTAGGATATACAGTATAGATTTTTTAAGGAAATCATATTAATTTCATTAAGTGAAAGATGCCTCTTTTCAGTAAGGTTATATATAGTGAACAAGTAAGATATGATAGACACATGCTACTTTGCTTCTCAGAGTTGACACATAACTGTTATGTTTCCCTGGAAACATAACAATTATTTAGCAAGTTTTTTTCCCCCTCACAAATGTCAGCACCACCTAAATCCATGTATGTCTCCGACACCAACAGTGGGGAAGTTTGGCTTAGGAACTTTCTTGTCACCCACTCAGAGCCAACACATTGACGTGAGATTTTTTTTTAACAGACTGTAGGGAGAGGGCCATGCTCAAGTCACTAGGCTACAGGAGATGAGTAGTTTGAGCCTGTAAGTTCCATGTGCACCTGAGGGAGTCACTATCAAAAAGCATGCAAGAGGACCGCCCCGTGGCTCACTGGTTAATCCTCTGCCTATGGCGCTGGCATCCCATATGGGTGCCAGGTTTTAGTCCTGGTTGCTCCTCTTCCAGTCCAGCTCTCTGCTGTGGCCCGGGAAGGCAGTGGAAGATGGCCCAGGTGCTTGGGTGCTTGACCTGTATGGGAGACCAGGAGGAAGCACCTGGCTCCTGGCTTCGGATAGGTGCAGCACTCCGGCTGTAGCGTCCATTTGAGGGGTGAACCAACAGAAGGAAGACCTTTCTCTCTGTCTCTCTCTCTCTCACTAACTCTGTCAAATAAATAAATAAATAAATTTTAAAAGGATGGAAGAACCAAGTGATTGGAAAAAAAAGCTTGAATTCCAACATCTAGTCGCACGTAAAACTTGCTCCGGAATCCGTCAGTCTTTGCTTTCTTCATTTCTTTTCCTTTTTCTTTTCTTTTCTTTCCTTCCTTCCTTCCTTCCTTCCTTCCTTCCTTCCTTCCTTCCTTCCTTCCTTCTCTCTCTCCACTACCCCCTACCCCTCTCTCTCCCTCCCTCCAATCTGAACTCCCCCCTCCCTCTCTTCCTACCTTCCCCTTCCCTCTCTCTCTCTTTCTTTTTCTTCTTTCTATCATAATTTTTGAGATAACATGTTTAATTTACATTATGGCCAAAGACTTAATACTCCACTAAATAGAAGATTCAACAAGTAAACAGTAAAAAAAATGATAGTTCACAGGAAAATATACAAGTACTATAAAAATAATCAAATTACAAGATGTCATTTCCCTTATATATGGTAAATTTGAAAATAGTTACAGATCATTGCTTCTATAGTATAATATCATTCTTAGCCATTTGTTTGACAAAAACAAAGTTTGACAAACTGTATTTGTGGCAATACTCTCACTGATATGCACTTCTTTCTTTTTCCTATTTTTAAAAAAAATCTATTTCCCACATACAAGGGAGAACATGCTATATTGGGCTTTTCACGTCTAGTTTGTTTTTCTATATGTGATATCCTCCAGTTGTAACCATTTTGGTGCAAATGATAGAATTTATTCTTTTTTTTTCAACTGATTAATATTCAATTTATGTATATACTTTATTTTCTTTATGCATTCATCTTATGATGGACGCCTTGGTTCGTTCCACATTTTGGCTATTGTGAACAGTGTTGCTATAAAAATGGTACTGCAGGAAACTCTTTGATACATTTTGTTCATTCCTTTTGGGTATATACCCAGTAGTGAGATTGCTGGATCATATGTCAAGTCTATTTCAAGTTTTTAAAGAATTCTACTTTTTTCCACAATGACTGCACTAATTTACATTCCTTCTAACTGTGTGTAAGAATTTTCCTTTCTCCACATCCTCACCAGCATTTGTTACTTTCTGACAGGAGTGAGATGGTTTTGATTTGCATTTCCTCGATGGCTTGTAATGTTGAGCATTTTTTCATATATTTGTTGAGTGTATTTCTTTTTTGAAGAACTGTCTGTTGAGTTCTTCTGCTCATTTCTTAACTGGGCTGTTGTTTTGTTGTTGAGTTTTCAAAGTTGTTGATATATTCTGTGTTAATATCCTTTGTCAGATGAGTAGCTTGCAAATATATTTTCCCAATCTGTTGGCTGTCTCTTCACTTTATTGATTGTTTCATTTGCTGTGCAGAAGCTTCTGAGTTTGATATAATCCCTTTTTTCTAGATTTGTTTTGTTACCATGTGAATTTTAGGATTTTGTTTTCAAATTCTGTAAAGAATGTCATTGCCGTTTTGATATGGATTGCACTCAATCTGTTCTGGATGAGGTTTATTGAGAAATTTTGTATCTTTGTTCATCAAGGATATAGTTCTACAGTTTTGTGTGTGTGTGTTGTGTCTATGCTCAGTTTGGTATGAGAATGATGCCAGCCTTATGAAGAGTTTGGCAGAGTTCCATCCAGATTAATATTTTTGAATAGTTTGAAAAGTACTGGAGTCAGTTCCTCTTTCAGTGTTTTCTAGAATTCAGTAGTAAAGTCATCAGGTCCTGAATTTTACTTAGATGAATGACTTTATTGTATAATTTTTTAGTTACATAAGCTGAAAAAAATTAATTTATTTCATATAAAGAGATTTAGGAGCAAGCTGATACTTTCTACCCTACCATCCCTCCCACATATCCACACTTCCTCCTGCTTCCTTTCTTATTATTTCTTTTAATTTTTACAATGACATACTTTTATAGTCAAAGCTTAATAATCCAATTAGTAAAGAATTAAACAAATAGTAAGAAGAAACAAAAAACAATGCTCCTCAACATTAGAGCCAGGGCTGTAAATAATAATTATCAAAATGTAAATTTTGCTCATATACATTACATTTTTATATTCTTAGTTATCATAGATCAGGAAAACATATGATATTTGTCTTTTTGGACCTGGTTTATTTCACTAAATATAGTGTTTCCAGTTGCATTCATTTGGTTGCAAAACACAAGATTTCATTCTTTTTTTAAGGCTGAGTAACATTCAATAGTGCATATATACTATATTTTCTTTATGCAGTCATTAGTTGATGGAGATCTGGTTTGATTCCATGTCTTAGCTACTGTGAATTAAGCTGGAATAAACCTAGAAATACAGAGAATTCTTTTTTGTTGACAGGCAGAGTTGGACAGTGAGAGAGAGAGAGACAGGGAGAAAGATCTTCCTTTGCCGTTGGTTCACCCCCCAAATGGCTGCCATGGCCAGCATGCTGTGCCAATCCGAAGCCAGGAGCCAGGTGCTTCCTCCTAGTCTCCCAAGCAGGTGCAGGGCCCAAGGAATTGGGCCATCCTCCACTGCACTCCAGGGCCACGGTAGAGATCTGGACTGGAAGAGGAGCAACCAGGACAGAACCAGTGCCCCAACTGGGACTAGAACCCGAGGTGCCAGCGCCACAGGTGGAGGATTAGCCTAGTGAGCCAGGGTGCTGGCCCAGAGAATTCTTTCATATGCTGATTTCATTTTGTTTGAGTAAATTCCCAGGAATGAAATGGCTGGGTCAGATGGTAGGTCTATTTTCTGAGATATCTTGACAGTGTCTTCCACAATGGCTATATTAGCTTACATTGCTACCAACAAAGTTTTTGGATACCTTCTCCCCAAATCCATGTTAGTATTCATTGTTTTTTGACTCTGTATGAGAGCATTCTAATTGAGGTGAGGTGAAATCTCATTGTGGTTTTGATGTGTGTATGTCTGATGGCTAGTAATCCTAGCATTTTTTCATATGTTTGTTGACCATTAAAATTTCATCTTTTGAAAAATGTCTGTTCAAGTCCTTTGCTCCATTCTTTTTTTCTTTTTTCTTTTTTTTTGACAGACAGAGTGGACAGTGAGAGAGAGAGACAGAGACAGAGAGAAAGGTCTTCCTTTACCATTGGTTCACCCTCCAATGGCCGCTGTGGCCGGCGTGCTGCGGCCGGCACACCGCGCTGATCCGAAGCCAGGAGCCAGTGCTTCCTCCTGGTCTCCCATGCGGGTGCAGAGCCCAAGGACTTGGGCCATCCTTCTCTGCACTCCTGGGCCACAAGCAGAGAGCTGGACTGGAAGAGGGGCAACTGGGACAGAATCCAGCGCCCAGACTGGGACTAGAACCCAGTGTGCCGGTGCTGCAAGGTGGAGGATTAGCCTATTGAGCCGCAGCGCCAGCCGCCCCATTCTTGATTGGATTGTTTGTTTTGTTGTTGTTCAGTTTCTTGAACTCTTTATAGATTCTGGATGTTAATCTTTGATCAGTGGCATAGTTTGCAAATATTTTCTCTAATTCTGTCAGTTGCCTCTTCATTTTGTTAAGTGTCTCCTTTGTGGTACAGAATCTTCTTAGCTTGATAAAATTCCATTTGTCTATTTTTGCTTTTATTGCCTGTTTTTCTGGGGTCTTTTCCAGTAAGTGTTTGCCTGTGCCAATGTCTTGCAGAGTTACCCCAGTGTTCTCCTCTAATAATTTAAGTGTATCAGGATTTACATCCTTGATCCATTTTGAGTTGATTTTTGTATAAGGTGTAAGGTAGGGATCCTATGAAATAAAGACCTTATTTCATACTTCTGCATGCAGATAACCAATTTTCCAAGCACCATTTATTGAAGAGACTGTCCTTTCTCTGGTAATTTATTTTAGCTCTTTTTTCAAAGATTAGTGGATTGTAGGTGAATAGATTGGTATCATAGTTTTCTATTCTGTTCCGTTGATCTATATGTCAATTTTTAAATAAAAGATTGATTTATTTATTTGAAAGTCAGAGTTAGAGAGAGAAGGAGAAGCAGAGAGGGAGAGAGAGAGAGAGAGAGAGAGAGAGAGAGAGAGAGGTCTTCCATCTGCTGGTTCACTCCCCAATTGGCAGCAACGGCCAGAGCTGCACTGATCTGAAGCCAGGATCCAAGAGCTTCTTCCTGGTCTCCTACATGGGTGCATGGGACCAAGGACATGGGCCATCTTCTACTGCTTTCCCAGGCCATAGCAGAGAGCTGGATCAGAAATGGAGCAGCAGGGTCTCAAACTGGCGCCCATATGGGATGTAGGCACTGCAGGCAGTGGCTTTATCTGCTACGCCACAGCGCTGGCCCCTACATGTCTATTTTTGTGCCATTACCAAGCTTTTTGGTTAAAACTGCTCTGTAATATGTCTTGAAATCAAGTATTGTGATGACTCCAGCGTTGTTTTTGTTGTTTAAGATTGCTTTAGTTATTTGGAGGTCCCTTGTGTTTCCATATGAATTTTAGCATTGTTTTTTCTAGATTTGAGAAGAATGTCTTTGGTATTTTGATTAAGATTGCATTAAATTTGTAATTAGATGGTATGGACATTTTTATTATATTAATTCTTCCAATCCACAAACATTGAAGATTTTTTATTTTTTTGTGTCCTCTGTTATTTCATTTTTTTTTTTAAATTTTCATTGTAAAGTTTTTTTTTTTACCTCCTTAGTTATATGTGTTCCAAGGTATTTAATTTTTGTGGCTATTGTGAATGGGATTGATCTTAACATCTCTTATTCAGCCCTGGCATTGTTTCTATATAAAAGACTATTGTTGATTTTATATCCAGCCACTTTACTAAAGTATCTGTGAGTTCTAGCAGCCTCTTATAGAGTTTGTGTGTGTGTGTGTGTGTGTGTGTGTGTGTGTGTGTATAATCTTCATCAGAGAATGTGGATCCAGTCCCTAAATCTGCTTCCTGACTCTAGCTTTGGGCTAATGCAAGCCATCAGAAATGGTGGTAATGGCTCAAGTAATTGGATTATTGCCATTGATATTGCTCACCTGGATTTAGTTCCTGACTCTTGGCTTCTGCAGAGGCATTGGGAAATAAGCCATTGAATGCAAGGTCTCTCTAGCCTTGTCTCCCTTGCCTCTGAAACTGAAATAAATATATTTGAAACGTCTTTTTTAATAAAAGAATCCCTTTCTAACGTCAAATCAGTCAATTGTCTCTGCTAGATCCACGTGTAAACATAGATGGTTCTTAGCAAGTTAGACCCAGATAAAATTCTTGTTACTTCACTATTTTGAACAAATTTTTAATATTTTATTTATTGCTTTTGTTACAAAAGCATTCCCTCCACCAAAGAATAAAAGGCAAGAATTTTCTTGCAGAACTAGCATATGAAATTAATCATTATCTCCACAATGAACCCTAAAATATCCCTAGAACTAGTCTCCCATCTTTTTATTAAAAATTTTAAATTTTTCCTGGATTTAAGACCCATATTCATATGTATTTGACAAATATTTAGCTTATTAACTAAATAAAAATTAACAGTGCGATTAAGATGATGCTGACTTAATTATGTATACTCTGTTTTCTCCTTGTATTAGCCAAATACCAAAGGTACATTTTAGATTGTTACTAAAATTAATGATAAATTAGGTAACTTTTATAGAACTGCAGCTTTAGAGTACCACAGAACATTTCTCCAAGCCTGATTGGGTTTCATAAAACTAATCCTTAGGGTGTTTTTTTCCTTTTGCTTATGAAACCAGCCTTGCTATGATCCTAACTAGTCATGTAAGAATATCTTTCTCTTTTCTTTTTCTAGTGATTGTTATACATTTGAGGTATTTGTTTTTATTGTTTCGTCATAGAAGACATGGCTGGTTTTATCTTTCGTAAAATGGTTACCTTTCAGAAACATTATTTTTCAATCAGAATGTTAGAAAGTATACACTTAACGTGTCAAGTGTTTGGCTTAGCAGTTAGGACACCTAAATACTGTTATCAGTCCTGGATTCAAGTCCCAGCTCTGATCTGCACTCCAGCCTCCTGCTAATGCAAACTTGAATTGAAGCAGGTGATGGCTGAGTTGTTGCATCTCTACCACTCCTATGAGAGAACTGGATTGAGTTTCCAGCTCCAAGATTTCATCATAGCTCAGCCCTAGCTCTTGTCGTATTTGGGAGGGAACCTGTGAATGGAAACTTTCTCTGTATATCTCTCTGTTTCTTTCCTCACCTTTCTGCTTCTCAAATAATAATTTAAAAAATGAAGTATACACTTTTGAAGCACTAAACATATGTTTTGCTTTAAAAACAGTGCTTTTGCTTCTAAGTGAACTCTTCACTTAGTGTAAGGTCAGTTTTATGAGATGAAGGAAACTGAAAGTAGATCATTGTAAAAATTGACAAGGAATAAGAGAGGAAGGAGGAGGAAAGGTAGGAGCATGGGCAGAAGGGAGGATACGGTGGGAAGTATCACTGCATTCTTAAATCTATGTATATGAAATACATGGAATTTTTTACCTTAATTAAATTTAAAAAATTATTGTTGAATCCAAGATGGCAGAATAGGGAGGGAGCTTAATGCTCTAGGTTAGGGGAAGACAGTCAAAAGAAAAAAAAGTGGAGTGAGTGCAATCGCAGGGAAGAATTATGGAGAAAACTGCAATGGAAACTCCATGGAAGGAAGAGGGATGCTGTGGATCTGCATGAGGAGTGTATATATGCAGCAAGAGCATGGACATAACAGAACCCCAGCAACCAAGAACCTGAGTGCTTTGGAGAGTGAGGTGAGACCAGACTGTAACAGTCTGTGCAACTGGTGATATAACTGTGGTGAGAGCCTGCCATGAGTCTGGCCGGTAGCCCTGTTGGGGCAGGATACCTGCCAACTAAGAGGAAAAAAGAGGGCACATTTCTCTCTCCATCCCAGTGGCCAGCCACCAGCTGAGAGAGGGTGGGCACCAGTTTGGACATATGTAACAGCTCCACCAGCTTGTGTCCATGTACCCAGCAAACACCTGAGAGGAGATGCCTGATTCTGGATGGGAGGATTGACAGGGATCTGGGCACCCATGCAGGACTGTGAAGTGCCCTCAGGCTCCCAAAACATCACAGGCTCCATGGTTCATACTGCCTAGGCTCTGCACTTACAGGGAGCTGGCTCTGGGAGTATCTCTGTCTCTCTGTGGATAGGACAGACTATCAGGGCAGACTGAATCCTTGGCACCCTGTGACTGTGAAAGCATTGTGTGCTGAAGCTATGGGAACACTGTGACTACAGGAGAGGGCACAAGGTTTAGCTGGGACTCTGAGCAATCACTGTAAGCAGCTGCACATGCTCATATCTCCCTGATTGCCTGGGGAAGGATCATTGCAATAGGATCTGCACTTATGCTGAGGACTACACAAATCCTTTGTGTGATACTTACAGCAGCAAGGATGAATATTGTACCCACTGTGGGCTAACACTCATGCATTCACCATCTTGGAAGAGAGGAGGACAGGGTGTGACTTTGCCAATGTAGCTGACCAAACCCTCCCTTTCTAATAAAGAAGTGGAGATCTACCATGCCCAACTTCGGTGTCACCCTTAACACTCGCCCTACCGTACAGCATTAACCAGAGCTCCTTGGCCATACTCAGCACTGAAAAGAAAGACACTGAATGAGCAGACACTCCACTAAGAAACAGAGGCATAGTTCAAAGATAAAACTCATCTGAGGAGAGAACCCAGAAAATATCTCTACAAATGCCTGAAAATAAATGCAGAAATTCAGGAAACAAGAATAAGGAAGACCTCCCCAAAGGAACTCAACACTTCAATATTAGAAAGTGAAGAGGAACGGATTAATGAAATATCTAAAATGGAATTAAAAACATTAATCATAGAATTACTCAGAAGCAGTTAGAAGCAAATTCATGAATTAAAGAATGTCATTAATGACATGAATGAAAAATTTTTCCCATGAAATTTAGATTTTTAAAGAGAAATCAAAATATTACAAATGGAGCATTCAGTAGATCAAATAAAAATGTTGTGGAAAGCCTTAACAACAACATACTTTGGTGAGGCAGAAAAAAGGATATCTGATCTAGAAGACAAATCTTTGGACATTTTACAGTAAGACAAAAAAGAAATTTTTTAGAAAAATTAGAAAAGTTAAAAACAGAGTTGGAAATTTACGAGATACTATCAAATAACCCAACATCCAGTCTTGGGAGTTCCTAAAGATGAGGAAAGAGAGAATGGATTAGAAGGCCTATTTAATGAAATAATTATAGAAAACTTCCCCAACTTAAAGAAAGAGACATCCAAGTACAGGAAGCACATAGAATTCCTGATAGACACGACCAGGAAAGATCTTCACCACAACACATTGTAGTCAAACTCTTCACAGCAAAACATAAAGAAAAGATTCAAAATGTGCACGAGAGAAATAGCAGATTACTTTCAGAAAATATCTAATTAGACTCACAATGGAATTATCAGAAACCCTACAGGCAAGGAGAGAATAACAAGATATATTTCAAGTATTCAGAGAAAAAAACTGGCAACCCAGAATACTATACCTTACAAAGCTCTCATTTATGAATGAAGGTGTAATAAAGATCTTCCACAACAAACAGAAATTGAAAGAATTTGTCACCACCCATCCAGCCTTACAAATGATGCTTTAGGATGTGTTGCACACAGAAACATGGTCATCACTACAAAAGAAGGTGAAGGCAGAAAATCTCCCAGTAAAAGTACAAAAGAAATGTGTGAAGTTTGTATACCTTAAATAAAAAGTTTCTAGGTTAAAAAAGTATATTCTTCACAAAAATTTTACTTAACTCATAACACTATGACATGATGCTTGAGTATGACTTGTTTTTATTTGAAATAACTTTTTAAAAAGGCTTGTTCTTCATAAGTATTGAAGTATGTAATGCAAATATTTGTGAAGTATTTGAATTGCGACTCAGATGCTTTCAGATTGTTAAGTTAGATAAAAATCCTATTTCCTCCAGGGGTCCTTTAGAAAACAATTATTGTCACTTGAGCTTCTTGAATTTACAAATACTTAAACTCTGAACAGAACAAATATTTGCCAATGTTTGAAGTTTGTTAGAGTCTATGATGTAGGCTAAATACCATCCTGTCCCATGAGTGTACCCAACTCCAACCAGAGAGGGAGAGAATCCTATGACAGCTACAAATGAAATTCAACGCATAAATCAAATCATAGCACCATGGTTTGATGGAAAAGGGAGAGGGTGGCTCTGGTCCAGTGTGCTCACTGATATCAGAACACATTCCATTCTGGCACTTAGTGGGGGAATGGGAATGGCAACATGAGTGAATGGAGACCAAAATCTTTTAACACTTCAATGCCCCAGAAACTCTGTTGCTGGACAAATCATAGGTGAGCCTAATGAGATTGCCCTAACTTTTACTTCACCAAAATATCTGAAGTAGGAAGATGTGTGACATTGGAGTGCTGTGGCTGTTTTTCACTTTACAAACATCGAGGAAAGCACGTTCTTAGCATCGCTGGTAATAGCAACCACAGTGAAAGTAATGATGTTGGCAATGATAGTGACTGAACAGAATAGGAGATGAGTCTTGGTTTAGGGCTGGCACTGAATGAAATTTCTGCAGAGTCAGCTTGAATCACCAAGATATAAAAGAGAAAAAACTTACACTCTAGGATTTGGACATCGTTGGAATGGGAAATCTTTCAAACTGAGTGTAATCTTGATTGTTGAATCAGAACATGAGTTATAGTTCAGAGACCTCCTGACAGCACATACTGCACATCTTCCTCTGTCCCCACCCCACCCCAGTGGTGGGTGCATAGCAGCAGTGTGTTTTTAGCTTTCATTGTTCCTGCTGCAGCGGAGTTCCAGCTCACCTCACCAGACAGCAGAGAACTGTCAGTGTTTGCATGTATGCATATTGGTTCCCTTAGAAATACTAGGACAAAGAGGAAGCCTCCATCTTCATTAGGGAGTCTTTGAGGTTGGAGATCTTAGCATACATGAAACTACTTTTGTACTCATTAGTTCCTAGAGCCTGGCATACTCAGATTTCACAAACTGTTATTATGAGTATCTGTATCAAGTTTGGCTCAGTACAAAGAAGAGAAACAAATGTCTGTATTGGGCGTGGGCTGTCATAAGAAATTGCCACACATTGAGTGGCATAAATAATAGAAATTTATTTGTCATAGTTCTTGATAATGTGGGATCCAAGGCTTCAATTTCTTTGAATTCTGGTAAGGGCTCTCTTCCTGGCTTGTAGATGCCCACTTATCACTGTATCTACACATGGTCATGAGAGGACACTCTGTTGTTCTTACCTCATCTTATAATGTCACTACCCCCCTCAGATTTGTGCCGCCCATGACCTAAATTAACCTTTATCATTTCCTAGCTGACCCTATCTCTAAATAAACTCTTATTGGAGGTTAGAGACTTCAACATTTAAATTTTGTTCCATAAGACATTCCATTCCATAAGAAATACCATTTTAAATCAAGAGAATTTAATGCAAGGGATTAGGCACTTACAAAATTAATGGGAGGGCAACAAGAAGGTTTAATAACAATAAGTGGCATAAAATTGATCATTCTATTCATATAATTATTGAGGATGTCACTGTGTCACTGAAGTAGGCTCCTTATGGTGAACATTCTCATTAGACACAGATATTTTCATACTCTGGGGTCATTTGGAGAGGTAAGTCTTTAGCTAATTCCAATAATTCTCATTTTCAATCTTGAATTTTGTTCCTTTCAAGTCCCTGACATTTGAACAAAATGCCAATATTATGTCCTCAATTGGTACTAGTCTGTACATCTTGCTATCTACCCTTCCAGACATGTGATATTTCTGGAAAAATGGCATGGAGCTGTGCTCACTGGAGAGTTTCCCTCTCTGTCCTTTGTGGCCATTCCTGAGTAGAGCTGCAGTACTATATCATTCACTGGTGTGAGTATATTGTGCAAAACTATCTGTAAATCAGGATGGAATGATTTCTTTTCTCTTTTTGTGAATTAGGTGCATTAAATCCCTTCTGAAGCCCTAAGTGTGTATCAAAGGGGAGGTGGCATCAACACTGGGACAGGAATTTAGGGGTCTGAACCATCACAAGCAACTCACATACATCTTCTGGATTCACTCCTGCAGGATATATTCTGTCTAGTTTTCTTCTGATGTTGGAGTGTGGCTGGGCACCCCTACATTTGTGGCTTGGTAGATCACATTTATTCAATTTATGGGCTTCCTCTGGATTATCTTAATCTGAGCCCAAGAGAACATATCACATATATCAGTATTGCTAATATTGGAAAAACAGAAAATAACACATATTGGGAAAGATGTGGAGACATTGAAACACGTGTGCATGGTGGGTCAGAAGCAAACATCATAAAAACAGTATGGAGTTTCCTGAAACATTATATTCAGGATTACTCAGAGTTTCATTTCTGGGGATATATCTGAAAGAATTGAAAGCAGGTTGCAAAGAGATATTTACACACCCATTTTCACAGCACACTATTCCACACTATTCACAATACCTAAAAGGTAGAACTAACTTGAGTGTCCATCAGTGGGTAAAAGGATCAGTAAAATGTGGCTATTCATACAATGGAGTATTATTAGTCTTAGAAACAAAAGAAATTCTGAATATGTGACAGCATGGCTGAACTATGAGGATATCATACTAAGTGAAATAAACCAGTCACAAAAAGATAATGCTGTATGATTTCACAGTATTGAGTTTCCTAGAATTATAATATTTACAGAGACAGAAAGTAAAATAGTATTTTCTAGAGAAAGTAAAATATCCTTTTATAGATTTATGAGTACAGAGATTCACAAGATGAAAAGCGTTCTGGAGACAGCAGTGATGATGATCATACAATCATGTGAATGTGTTTCATACCACTGAACTATACAATTAAATGGCTGAGGTAGTAAATTTTAAGTTTTGTGTATTCTAAAACAATTACAATCATTTTAAAAATTAACACAAAGGCACTGTATGGCTGATGGTGGGTTATGCCAGTGACCATCTGTGAGTCTCCAACTCAGGCTTGGGACATGCCCCATACCTGCTGCAGATACTTTGTTTCATTTTAATTTTTATTTTATTGTGCAGTAAATGATTTATGTTTAATGATGTTTGATTCCTAAGAACTACTTGTTCATTCCTTTTATTCCTTCTGCCTATATTTCTATTGGATATTTTTTCTGTTTTTTTAAATTTTTATTTAATAAAAATATAAATTTCCAAAGTACAACTTTTGGATTATAACGGCTTTTCCCCCCCATAACCTCCCTCCCACCCGCAACCATCCCATCTCCCACTCCCATTCTTCATCAAGATTCATTTTCAACCATCTTTATTTACAGAAGATCAACTTAGTATATACTAAGTAAAGATTTCAACAGTTTGCACCCACACAGAAACACAAAGTATACAGTACTGTTTGAGTACTAGTTATACCGTTAATTCACATAGTACAACACATTATAGACAGAGATCCTACATGAGGAGTAAGTGCACAGTGACTCCTGTTGTTGATTTAACAATTGACACTCTTATTTATGACGTCAGTAATCATCCGAGGCTGGCAAGGCTATGGAAGCCTCTTGAGTTCATCAATTCTGATTTTATTTAGATGAGGCCATTGTCAAAGTGGAAGTTCTCTCCTCCCTTCAGAGAAAGGTACTTCCTTCTTTAATGGCCTATTCTTTCTGCTGGGATCTCACTGAGATCTCACTCACAGAGAACTTTCACTTAGGTCATTTTTTTTTTCCACAGTGTCTTGGCTTTCCATGCCTGAAATAGTCTCATGGGCTTTTTAGCCAGATCCAAATACTGCAGATACTTTGAATGTTTGGGATCTGCTGGGATCAAGATATCCCTTCGGCTACTCTAATTCGAACAATTGGAGAACCTTTTCTTGCAGTGGGCCTCATGCAGAGCTGATAGCCCATAAAGATTGCTAGGTAATAGGTTACATCATTTAGGAGTAGGGGTACAAAGTCAGTCAATTTGCTTTACATGTTATAGAGGCTACTTCAGCCTGTACCCAGACTACTATGGATTCCTAGAAAATTCACTGAGGTGTCAGAACCATGAATTTCCCAGGCTATGTCTCTCACTCTCTGACAAATACCTGTGCACCTTATTTGGGCATCTGCTATTTTCCACTCACCAAATGTCATCAGCATGTGTTTATCAATAAGTTGGACCAGCATGGTATCCATGACAGAATGTACTGATTGAGGTCTCCATGAATAAGTTGTCACAAACAGAAATTATACTCCCAGATGAAAATAAACTGCATGTGATAAACTCTGCTTGTGGGAATGAACAGCCATGAGTTAATTTGGAAGAACTGCATCTAGTGGGAATGTTGAAGTGAATTTTGAAATGAATGGGATTTGATGAGGAAAACACTACAAGCAAAGAGTTTTAAGCAAATGTAGGATGTAAAAAGTGATGGTGACTTAAAAAAAATTATCAAGCACCTACTAATGTCCAGTTTCTTGGCTGAGTTTGTAAAATGCAATGATAGGATATAGTTGAGTCTTAGATGATAGAATAAGGCAACATTCTACTAGGCATTGTCCAACTACTTGAAGATTTTCAAGGTTGGGAGTGATGTGATTATCATTGCTTTTTTTATTTAATCTGGCATCAGAGGCTACTGTTCCAGTTAGGGAGAAGCAATGAGGATGTAGGCTAGTGTAATGACAGCAAACGGGAAGGGAAGGAGGGACTGACAGAATGTTGTGGAGGAGGAGCCTTTTCCATCTCTAGTGAAATCGATCCAGTGAGGCAGAGAAGCCACCTCTGCCGAGGCTTTGAGCTTGGGTGATTGATATCAACAAAGGAAACAACGAATCAAAATGGGGAATCGGAACTAGATGAAAGATAATAATAGGAGCTGATATCATTAGACTGAAGCACTGGGAGAGCAGGCTTTGATTGCGTTAGTTGACAGTGTTATCCAAGTGCTTGGCACATGGCAAACATTTGAGACAAATTTGCCACAAAATATATCATACGCTCAAACTCAGTGAATGGTCACATCCACCCTAAGAAAAAGGTAGAATGCTCCTTTATTTTTGCTGCTAATTCTGTTTTTCATACAAAAAAAGCCTTAGGCTCGTCAAATGTAGGAAATAATACCATTAAAACCCTGTGGATAGCTACTGCTTAGCCTGAGTAACAAATCATTGTAGATACTATCTGTTTTAGCCCATTTTGGCTACTGTAACAAAATACTATAAACTGAGTTATTCATAAACAACAGAAATTTTTATCTTACAGTTCTGGAAGCTGGGAAGTCCAAGATCATGGTAATGGCCAATCTGGTGTCTAGTAAGGGCTTTCTTCCTAGTTCAAAGATGGCCATATTTTACACGGTGGAGGGGTGAAGGGTCTCTGTGGGGCCTCTTTCCTAAGGGCATGATGCCATTCTTGAGGACTACTTCATGAATCTCCAAGATCTCACCTCTTAATATCATAATTTCAGCATATACTTTGGGGGAGGGACACAAAGGATCATCACTGTTATAGCATCCCCACTACAGGTTAATAGTATTAAACAGGACTTTTACTGAGTTTGTAATCATTAGGAACAGCATCCCCTGAGGAAATATTTCATGACTTCACTGCCAAATCAGAAGTTTGAGTTGTCTCAGGAGAAATGTAGTATTCTGGTAAAAGTCTTGCAAATGTTTAATAAATATCCAAATTTCCCCAGGCACTGAAGATCACAGGGTTTTTATTTGAACATTCCTCCAGTACTATTATATCTAATTAGAATATGTGATAAAATTTCTTAAGATGTTTTCTACTAGTTGTTTGGCTATGTACTGTAAGTAGTAGTTTAAGCCTTGCATATCACATATATCCTTAGAGCTCTTTAAAGACATTGTCAACACCCATTAAAAAGAAACTGGGGATGAATATTTAGTCCAGGGGACAAAACACTGCTTAGGATGCTTGAGTCCTACATCAGAGTACTTGGGATTGATGCTTGACTTTGACTTCTGGCTCCTGATTCCTTAATCCTACTAATGCAGACCCTGATGGACAGCAATAATAGTTCAAGTAGTTGGGTTTCTCAAATTTACATGGGAGATCTGGATTAAATTTTTGGCTCCTGGCTTCAATCTTGCCCCGTCTTGATAGATCGTTGAGGTCATTTGGGGAGTGTAAAGCAGCAGATGGGAGTGGTCTTCCCCAGGCTGGAAGGGAGGAGGGAGGAAGGAATGGAGAGCAAGGGAAAATAAGAACTTAAAAGATACAGGTTATGGCTGGCTCCGAGGCTCACTAGGCTAATCCTCCACCTGTGGCACTGCCACCCCGGGTTCTGGTCCCGGTCGGGGCACTGGATTCTGTCCCGGTTGCTCCTCTTCCAGGCCAGCTCTCTGCTGTGGCCAGACAGTGCAGTGGAGGATGGCCCAAGTCCTTGGGCCCTGCACTCGCGTAGGAGATCAGGGGAAGCACCTGGCTCCTGGCTTCGGAACAGCGCAGTGCACCGGCTGCAGCGGCCATTGAGGGGTGAACCAACAGAAAAGGAAGACCTTTCTCTCTGTCTCTCTCTCTCACTGTCCACTCTGCCTGTCAAAAAAAAAAAAAAAAGATACAGGTTGTTAATTTTGGCTGTCTCAAATTTCCCTTCTCTATAAAGTCAGTATGGTGAGCCCTGGCTAGCATGATGAAGTAATTTGTAAATCTCAGTGGCTTCATTCAACAATAAAGTAACAACACAAAAGAGTTCTTTGCTACTCACAAGAGTCCCCTGTGCCTCTCCAGAGTGGCTCTTTTTATAATGACTTGGGGATACAGTCTATTTCTTTCTTGTCTCATTTCCATCTAATATTGGATGGTATGGGGGTGAGGTTCATATTTTGAGATTAAATTCATTAGCAGTTTTATCTTGTGCTCCACGTGTGACTTCCATATCATCAAGACAGGGTAAGAGAGAACTGAAGAGCCACAAAGGGCTTATTATGGGTTTTGTCCTGAAGTCACACAAGTCACTTCTCAAGGTCCACTGGTCACAGGGAGTCACATGGTGACTGACGGTAAAGTGAGGGCAACCATGATCTCGTCTGGCAACAGAAGAACTAGTTGAGAGGATATACAGGTAACTAGGCCTTAGCCCTGTTATCTAGTATTTTGCCTCTTAACAAAAGGAGTTCTATTAAATCATAATTTTTCATCCAGAATTCATAAATACTGAGAAAAATTGTTATTTGCCAACTCATGAGGCTTAGGCTGATCTAGTGTAAATCTTGGTGTGTATCCATCTGCAAATTATGTAAATTTGGAAGAAAGATTTTTTTTTCTCACCTTCTCACTTCTTGGCTTAAGGCTAGGTAGAGAGGTGTTTGCTTTGTGAGGATTCAGAGGTAATATATAAATGACCTGTGATTCATTCCAGATACATGAGATATTACTAAGATTCAAGAACTAAATATTTGACCCTGAGTCTATTCTTTGTTTTTTTCTCCAAGTAATAGAGAAAATGTATGACATAGATCACTCTTGGGGCTGCCTGTGGCATTTCTACATGCTCTGTAACCATCCCTGTTGCCCTAGCTGTCAATTCGTTGGTGTTAGTCATATCACAGTGACAGACGTTAGTATCTCATCTGCATCTCCCTTCAGTCTCCTGGCATCTGCCATGATACTCTGAGTATGATCAGTTGTTCATCAGTAGCATTACTACTTGAGTAATTTTGAGTAATTGAATTGTTGCCCCTACTTGGGATGAATACAGCCAGCTAGTTCAATTCACTCTTGGTTTTCTCATCATGTTGCCCCCCCCCCCAAGTTCTTGTTGCTTTTTCTGGTTTCTTCTTCCCTGCTGAGTAGTAGCCGAGGGAGGCAGTGACACTTGGGGAACATGCAGCCTTCAAAATATCAGATAAGTTAATATATTTGTTATCAGTCAATACAGTCATCAGCATGCCCATCAACAATGGGCGATGTGCAGCATCACGTATTCCCCATCTCTCCTCCAAGATGCCACACCCAACACAGCGCGCATTGTGTGTTTACGAATAGTATAATGTTGGCTCTCTTAATCAGAAAGAGCGGCTCTTGCTCCGGAGACCCCAGCCAGAAAACAGGTGGGGCAAAGGCAGCAGGTGTGAGAAGGCGCAGAGCCGCGCGCTCTAGGGCCGCGCGGGCGCCTGGGCCCCCAGCACCACGGGGCCTGGCGGCGCGGGCGCGGCCGCACCTGGAGGCGGAGCCAAGTCGCGGCGCGTCCTCTCCTCGGCGCGAAGCCCCCTCCCCGCGTCCCTCCCGCCGTGCCGTGGTCTCCGGGCCGCGCCCGCCAAGGACCCTGCAATCCTCGGCCCGCCATGGAGCACATCCGCACGCCCAAGGTTGGTAGCAGGATCGCGGGCAGAGGCGGGAGAGGAGGAAGTGCCAGAGAGATGCTGAACGCGCAGCGGGGCGGAGGAGTGGTGGCGGGGCGGGGCGGGGTGGGGGAGACTCGAAGTCCCTGCGTGGGGCGCTGGCGGAGCCTGGATCGCGAGGGAGGAGCAGGCAGAGCCTGAGCATCCCCCAGGTCACTTGGAGGCTGGGCTTTTTCCTGGTGCCTCACAGGCCTAGCCTGGGCTCTTGGGTGATCCGACCCCTTGTCCTTGGCGCTGTTCATCGGACAGAGGTGTGGACGGGAGAGAACCCCAATTGTCTGCTGAGTAATGGACTACTAATCAGCTCTTGCTGTGGCTTCGCACTAGGCTGTTTGAAATTAAGAATGCTATGTTCAGCTGTTGGCTGCTTTGAGCAGTTGAGAGGCAAGCAGACCTTTCAATGACAGGTGCAGGGAAAACGAGTTGCGTGCAGATGGAAATGGTTGAAAGGGCTCAGAAGCTTATTGGTCTTGGGGGTCAGGCCCAATTGATTCGCTCTTCACGTCCTCCAGCCAGTATCTGCTATGGACTGGATACAGAGCCAGCAATGTAGCATTCACTGTAGATTGGATGATGGTGCATTCTTCCCTTGTCCAGACTGTTTTGTTCTTTGACGAACAGGACACAGTTTGTAGATTCGTCCACTGGTGTGTCTTAAACAGCACCAGCTTTTGCCACACTACTGAAGCGACTGGCCCCAGTGTTGACTGCAGTATCAAATCAAAGTTGTCCGGATGATATAATTGAGAATGAAAGCGATGGTAAACATTTCTAACAGCCCTAAACTAGTGAAAACATGTATGTTAAAATGCTATTAGCTGTTTCTTGTTACTGCCAACAGGATTTTCTCTTGTTGAAAATCTTGGCCCCTGACAAAGTGCGGTTACAGCTGTGTGTGTGTATGTAGGTGTGTGTAGCCAGAGCACAGATGGACCCAATATCCCACTCACCTCTTGGGCGCAAGAGCTTTGCTTTATTGTCAGCAAGAAGAATCCATTCCTAAATTCTGGAATGGTTCCTGAGTATCTCTTTGTTAAAGTAGCTTTAAAATTAATTCCTATAAGTAGAAGAATAAATCTTATAGTTTGCTGGAGAATGCCTACTCCAAAAGTACATTTAAATTGTACTGACTTTGCACTATGGACTTAAATTGTTGCCTCATAATCAGGAAATTGTAAACTTAGAAGACAATGCTGTAAGCCACAAGATAGGTGGCTCAGAGATTTACAGGTTAAGTGGTACTAAATAATTTATTCCAGAATTTAACTCATAGTGTCCTCTTGCCCTTGCAAAGGGCATCCTTTCGTTCCTGCTGATGGAGACCCTTTATAAAATGATATTTGAGGTGAAGGTCACTGTCAGTGATCCGGTGACATGACACTGGATGTCCCTTTCTTCTGGAATATGAATTTGCCAAAGTAAAAGCCTTTTTCTAGTTTATATTCCAGCTCACCAAATACAAAGCCGTATGTATAAATGTAAGCAGCAAGCAGTCTTCTCATTCTTAAAATTTATTTTCATGGACACACTCTTAAAACTTCAAGTCAGAAACCCCTTTCTATCTGGAAATGGAAAGAGGGGAGGCCATAAAGAATTTCCTGAAGTGTGTCACTGGTGTGAGGGGTCATTAGCAGTTATGATACTGCTGGGAAGACACAATACAAAATGTAGAGTGTTGGATGGGTCAGATGAATGCGTCCAATCTTTTTATTCCACAGGCATTTGAGAACTTTTCTTGTGCCAGGGTTTGTGGTAGATCTTGGGAGCACCAGACCTCCAGGAAGTCAGAGATTGGAAGAGGTAGCAGTTATGAATATGTCATTGTCTCCTAGAGATGGGTACAGGGGACAGTGGTATGGAGGGAGAACAGTCAGAGGATCAGCTGCACCATGATAGATGAAGGAAGCCTTCGTAGAAGAGCTAAGGCTTCACATGGAAGGAGCCAAGGAGGACCAGGAGCCTTTGAGACATGGCTGTACTGTAACTTTGTAAATATGTACTGTAACACATTGGTACAGCCCCACAGAAGCTGAAGATAGTATCACTGATAAAGACAAGTGAACCTGAGGTTCGAGGTTAAACAGCATCCTCCTTTTGTTTTACATTTTTAAGTACAAAATTAGTTTTAACCGTCTAAATCAAAAAGCAGATGACTACTACAAAGCACACTCTGTAAAAATAGGTAGTGGTTAACGGCCACATTCATTTTTACCATTTGCTTCCATTATACTCTAGGGCATCTGGTTGGGTAGGTTTCCTTTGACTTCATGATGGAAGTTGTAAAGAGTATACACAAACATGGTTTGTCTGACCCTGTAGGTTTGAAGCAGTGGCATCCATGTGGGTGTCAGTGTTTTATTAAGAGGAGAAGAAATGTTTACATATGTCATGTACATTTGCTTTCCTATTCCAATGAAAAGCATTCACTTACTCTTTGTGAACTACATACGTCCATCACAGCTTGTGTGTTCTGTTTCAGTCCCTGGAGTGTGTTTGAAGGAGACAGATGCATGTGAATAATCTGAAATACTTAACACATATTTCTTGCTGGGTGTGTGTGTGTGTTTAATTGTACCCTTTATTACAGCATATGCGAAGCCAGGATGCTTCTCTCTCAGAATGGTTCCTCTGTAGGAAAACTAAAATGTTCCAAGGGCAAGGCATTTTGCAGTTGGGTTAAAGGGAAAACACCAAGCATTGCCTGTTCTCATCACAGTGAACTTTGGGGTTTCCACTTCGCTTGTCTGAATTCCTTTGCTTCTCTGAAAACTTGCTGGTGATTAGTAATAACTTGGTTCAAATACCGCTTTGTTGTATGGCAAGCCTTCAGGCTTTCTAGAAGTAGCTTGAAGCATCTGTGGGATATAATCTGGTATCGATCAATGCATATGTGTGTGGTATATTCTCCATTTTGTCTGAGTCTTTCTGGAAGGCATTTTTCTCATATGTGTACATTTTAATTATAAAGTAGACTATGTGCTAAGCTTTCAAACTCCAAAGTAGCCGTTTAATACCTGCACTTCCTTGATCTGAGCCGTTACTCTTAATAGCCTCCGAACTAGTCTGCTAATTTTGTCTCCTACTCTTCTCTAATTCCTTTTGCACAGAGGGCCCTGGGTCATGCTTTTATGCCACAAATGGATCATGTTACTGCGCTAAGCTTTTGAGTAGTTTCCCTTTGTTTGAAATAGAATGAAAGTCCTGAGTGGTCTGTAAGGCCCAGGGTAGGCTGTGTATGACCACCCCAAAACACACCAAACACTGGAGTTAAAGGAAAGGTTTATTGTTGGGTGGGGTAAACCAACAGGCCAGAGGGAGAGGGTGAACGAGAAAGAGAACCTGGGCTGGAAAGCAGTATTTGGGTCCCTGTCACCCATTAGGATATTAGGATGGAGTTCTGGGCTCCGGTTGCAGGCATTTGAAAAGTGAACCAATAGGTGGAAGACAGATCAATCAATCAATGAATTTCTCGCTTGCTTGCTTTCTGTCTTGCCCTGCTTTCTAAATAATAAGTAAATCTTTTTAAAAACATATTTTAAAAAACATGGTTTTAGAAGACTGTGTGTGCATGTTTTGAATTCAATGGGAATTTCATCATGTTAATTTCCTCATTAAAAGCCATTGTAATAGTGTTAGGATGGACCTTTCATTTACTGATTGTCATCTGCGTGTATGTTTATTCCTCTAGGATAGAATCTAGATGGAATTATGTTGTCGAAGATCAATAGTTTCATGGTTGAGATACATTGCTAAATGACTTTCCAATAATTTATATCATTTAATATTTTCAGAAAGAGGGTATAGTGTCATCTTTATGTACTATTCTTTTATTTTAAATGTTTGCTAATTTAAAGGAGAGAATAGCACTTCATTGTTTCATTGTATTTTTTATCATTAGTGACCCTTTTCCAAAAATGTGTTTATTGACCATTTTATTTATTTATTTGAAAGAAAGAGCTACAGAGAGGGAGAGACAGAGAGAAAGGTCTTCCATCATGGTTCACTCCCCAAATGGCTGCAGTGGTCGGAGCTGGGCCGAGCCGAAGCCAGGAGCCAGGAGCTTCTTCCACGTCGCCCACGTGGGTGCAGGGGTCCAAGAACTTGGACCATCTTCCACTGTTTTCTCAGGCCATAGCAGAGAGCTGGATCAGAAGTGGAGCAGCTGGGACTCGAACTGGCACCCATATGGGATTCTGGCACTGCAGGTGGCAGCCTTATCTGCTATGACACAGCACTGGTCCCTGCCAGAGAATTTTTTATCACCTCAAAAAAACAAAAACATCACTTTGGGAGCCATTCCCCTGGCAACCACTAATGTACTTTCTGCCTCTACATGTTTTCTTTTCTGAACCTGTCATATAAACTGGACCGTACAACATGACATTTTGTGACCTATTTTTTTTTACACTTAACCTAATGGTTTCATGGTTGTCCTAATTGAAACATGTATCAGTACTTCCTATTTTTAAAAAATTATTTATGTGTATTTATTTGAAAGGGGGAGAGAGAGAGACAGACAGACAGAGACAGAGAAAGATCTCCCATTTGCTAGTTCACCTCCAAATGATTGTATTGGCCAGTATGGGCAAGGCTGAAGCCAAGACTCGGAAACTATATCCTATTCTCCCATATGGATGGCAGGGGCCAACGTACTTGGGCAATTTTCTGTGGTCTTCCGAGGACATTAGCAGGAAGTTAGGTTGGAAACAGAGTAGCCAGTGCTTGAAACACACTATGATCTGGGATGCCTGTGTTGCAAGTGAGCACTTTACTGGTTCTGCTACCACATCAGCTTGAATCATGGTTTGATTCATTCTGCGGATATACCCCATTCATCAGTTGCGGGTCATTTGTGTTAATGTTTTTATTATTATGAGTAATGAACTGTTGTGTGTAAGTATTTGTGTAGACACATGCATTTAGTCCTCTTAGGTAGAATTTTATTTTTTCTAAGAGTAGAATTGCTGAATCACACAACAAATATATGTTTAACATTTTAAGGAACTGCCAAACTGTTTTCCAGTGCGGCTGGATCATTTTAAAACCCCATCAACAATATATAAAGCTTCCAATTTTCTCATATCCTTAGCAACACTTGTGATTGTCTGTTTTCTATTTTAGCCATCCTAGTGGATGTGAAGTGTTACCTCATCCTGGCTTTGATTTGCATTTCTTGAGTGACTGGTGATGTTAACCATCTTTTCATGTGCTTATGGGACCTGTTTATTCGTATGCCTTACTTGTATATCTTCTTTGGAAAATGTCTATTTAAATCCTATGCTCACTTTTTGAGTTATTTAATTATTGAATTGCAAGTTTCCAACCAGACTTGATTTGTGTTTTTCCCCCATTTTGTAGGTTTTTCTTTGTCACTTTCCTTTGCCTTTTGAAGCAGAAAAAAATTTAATTTTGATGAAGTCCAACTTTTTTCCTGTCACTTGTGCTTTTGATGTTATAGCCACATATATTTTTAGGAGACTTTTCTCTGATCATGAAAGTAACACATTACAGAACATTTAGTTCAAAAGAGTGTAAAGAAAATAAAAATCATTCACAACCCCAACACTCCGAAAAAACTAATCCTTTATGTGTATTATCAGCCTTTTTCTTATGAAAAGGAAAATAGAAATGTAGTCTTAAATGAAATTAAGTCCATTTTCTTTCTGTGTATGTGCGTTCGTGTCTATATGTATAATTTTAAAGTGAGAACCTGGTTTTTATATGTTACAGTATACTGTAAATATTCTCATTGAGAATAATTACTGAGAAGTGGTACTTTATAATCACATGGTATCATTCTGTATGGGTGTGCTATAAGTTATGGAGTGCTGGGAGGCAATTCTTGATGGGTCTGTTGTGGTTTTGCATGTTTATTCTGAGCTAATTTTTTTAAGAATTTTATAGTCAACAGCCTTGGAAGGGAGACATAAATTTCTCCCTTAGCTGCAGAGGGAAGATTTTGCTATCCAGTATAATTAAAGTATTATTTTCCCCAGAGGCAAATTTTGGTTAAGTTCTTTAGCAGCCTGTATATGTTGGGGGGTGGGGGACAGGGTCCCCTGGCTGTGCCTATTTTAGGTTCTTCCTATTGAGGTCACACAAGAATTCCAGGTGGACCTTTAAAGGTGTATAGGAAAGCAGGGATTACTTAAAGGGACAGTACACACTCCAGTGTGAGTGCAGGCATCTGCATGTGGAAAGAAGAGAAGCTACTGTCATCAAAGTTGGAGTTCTCTGTTTATAAGATGGAAATTGATACCTTAATTGAATATTCAGTTAGAGTGGGTGGAGCTTGGACAGAGCTTGGGTACCACTTGCCACTTTTCTTGGGAATCTTGGAATTATCATGGTGTCTCCAGATGGGGCTGCAGCATACATGTGGTCAGCGTGACATTGTGTGTGATGGGGAAGAGTAAGGTTCAGGTGCATTATGGAGAATGTGTGTGCCCAGCCGGCAGCCAGGTTGGTTTGCTATTTGTGTCGTACATGGCTGCAGCACGGAAGCTGCTGGCAATCTCTCAGCTCCTCTTTGTTCCCAGGCTTCCTGCCTGCCCACAGCACTTACATGATTGCATTTCTTAAACTCTGAGCCCTCAGAATTCTTCCCCTGAGACACAAGATTTACTGTGTATGCAGCACTCGCATGGGCTATTCTATATTGGGCCTTAGACTAGGTTGGGAGCAGCACACTGAGATAATTTGAACATGAAGTTCATGCTCCCTGCTGTGCCATGAGTAATAATGCCTTCTTTTTCTGATCTGAACTCTTATGCCTTCCGCCATCATCTATGAAACTATGGAAAGCTACTTATTAGTTTGTTAGGTAGGTTAAAATCTCAGACCCAGACACTTTGTAGTTTTTGACAGTTTATGTCCTAGTATTTGATATTTAATTTGGATCCATTTTTCTCTCTTATTTACTCTGAAAAACACCAGTGTATTTAAAATTACATACATCTCCGTTGTCTCAGATTAAGTATCTACAGTGTGTTTTTTGGTTCCATTTCTGTCTACATATTTTTTTTTTTTTAATTCAAGCGCCAGGAACAGTGATCACCAGCTTTCCCAGTACCAAAAAATTATGCTTCCAAAATATCTTGTTGTCGATTCCACATGAAGAGGAAACAGAGTCACCCTACGTATCCCACTCATGACAGAAGCTCCCCCCCCCCCTTTTTTTTTGACAGGCAGAGTGGACAGTGAGAGAGAGAGAGAGAAAGGTCTTCCTTTTGCCGTTGGTTCACCCTCCATTGGCCGCCGCAGCCAGCGCACCGCGCTGATCCGAAGCCAGGAGCCAGGTGCTTCTCCTGGTCTCCCACGCAGGTGCAGGGCCCAAGGACTTAGGCCATCCTCTACTGCAGCCCTGGGCCACAGCAGAGAGCTGGCCTGGAAGAGGGGCAACCGGGACAGAATCCAGTGCCCCGACCGGGACCAGAACCTGGTGTGCTGGTGCCACAGGCGGAGGATTAGGCTAGTTAGCCACGGCGCTGGCAGAAGTCATTTTTAAAAAAACTTTCATTTAAAGAATATAAATTTCCAAAGTACAGCTTATGGATTACAATGGCTCCTCCCCCCATAATTTCCCTCCCACCCGCAACCCTCCCTTTTCCCGCTCCCTCCCCTTGCATTCACATCAAGATTCATTTTCAATTCTCTTTATATACAGAAGATCAGTTTACTATATATTAAGTAAAGTTTTCAACAGTTTGCCCTCACATAGCAACACAAAATGAAAAATACCGTTGGAGTACTAGTTATAGCATTAAATCACAATGTACAGCGCATTAAGGACAGAGATCCTACATGATATTTTTTTTCTATGCAATTTCCAATTTAACACCAAGGTTTTTTTTTCATTTTCAATTATCTTTATATACAGAAGATCGATTCAGTATATACTATGTAAAGATTTCATCAGTTTGCACCCACACAGAAACACAAAGTGTAAAATACTGTTTCAGTACTAGTTATAGCATTACTTCACATTGGAAAACACATTAAGGACAGATCCCACATGAGACGTAAGTACACAATGACTCCTGTTGTTGACTTAACAATTTGACACTCTTGTTTATGGCGTCAGTAATCTCTCTAGGGTCTAGTCATGAGTTGCCAAGGCTATGGAAGTCTTTAGGGTTCGCCAACTTCAATCTTATTCCGACAGGGTCATAGTCAAAGTGGAAGTTCTCTCCTCTCTTCAGAGAAAGGAACCTCCTTCTTTGATGCCCCATTCTTTCCTCTGGGATCTCACTCGCAGAGATCTTTCATTTAGGTCTTTTTTTTTTTTTTTTGCCTGAGTATCTTGGCTTTCCATGCCTAAACTATTCTCATGGGCTCTTGAGCCAGATCTGAATGCCTTAAGGGCTGATTCTGAGGCCAGAGTGCTATTTAGGACATCTGCCATTCTATGAGTCTGCTGTGTCTCCCAAGAAGCCATTTTTTTAAAAGATGTTTTTATACCTCATGTTCTATTTTCCTATAGTGTTGTATCTATCTCCTACTGATGTGGCAAAGGAACTTTAAAAATAATTCTTGACAATATTTAAAGTATGGATTGTCATTCATTTATGTTTCTATCCTTACAGGTGAGATTAAATCTGTGTGTATCTATGTGTATGTGTGTGTGTATTTATAACAATATAAAATAGTAGTGAGGGAAGAAAATCCTTTAATAACATTACAGCTGTTTTGCTGAGTCTACTTATTCCTCACAATCACCTGGTTAGGTTAGCATTGTCACCATTTCACAGATGAGGAAGCTGAATTTAAATAACTTATTAAGCTACAAGAGGCAAAGTAAGGTTTCAAAACCAGGGAATGTGACCCCACAGTTTATGTTCTTAACAACTGCACTGTTCAGTGCTTTGATGTTGAGAATGGAAGAGTGTGTGCAGTTTAGACTGTCAGTGGTTCCACATTCTGAGTTCTAGGCTCTCACCAGTTCTGCTTGCTTTGTTGCCTCTGAGTTAATGGGCATTTCTCTCTCTCCTTGTCATGTTTTGGTTCAGATTTGTCTAAAGATGAATGATTCTTTGCTTGTTTGACTCTTTTTCCACAGATCATTCTTGATTTAAGCATTTTAGGGAAGTGCAGTGTACATACCAAGAGATGCACATAAGTGCACAAATAAAAGAGTTTTTGTCCTCTGAGCACACTTGTAACCAGCACCCAAATTAAGAACAAAACATTTGTATTACCTCAAGAGTCCCCACTATTCCTCCCTCTCCATTTCTTTCTTTTTTTATCATGAGAAAGGAGAGTATATTCTCATTTAAACAATATGATTCAGTGAAGAAATATTTATATATAAATATGGAATTATATGACAATCACACAATTTTAAAACTCTATGTATAGTAACTACATATTAACTTCCACAAATAAGAGGAAACGTGATATTTGTCTGTCTTGTCTGGCTTATTTCTCCTCTCATAATATCTCTAGTTGCATCCAGTTGGTTGCAGATGTCATGTTTTGTGCATTTTTATGGCTAAGTAATATTCCACTGTGTAGATATGTGACATTTCTTTATCCATTCATCAGTTGATGGACATTTCGGTTGATTCCATATTTTAGTTATTGTGAATTGTACTGCTCTAAATGTGGGAGTGCTGGTGTGTCTTTCATATGCTGATTTCATCTGGTTTGTATATATTCTAAGGAACGGGATAGCTGGGTCTGATGGTAGATCTATTTTTAGTTTTATGAGGATTTTCCATGCTGTTTTCCATAATGGTTGTACCAATTTGCATTCCTGCCAACCATGTTAGTGTACATTTTTCTCCAAAACTTCACCAACATTTGAATTTATTTTCAGATAATAGCCATTCTAACTGGAGTGAGGTTATAATTTTGGCTTTTGTTTGCATTTCCCTGATTGCTAGTGATCCTGAGCATCTTTCCATGTGTCTGTTGGCCATTTGTATTTCATTCTTTGAAACAAATCTGCTCATATCCTTTGTCTGTTTCTTAACTGGATTCTTTGTTTTATTGTTGTTGATATTCTTGAGCTCCATATATATTCTGTATATTCTTTATTGGATGAGCAATTTGCAAATGTTTTCTCCCATTCTGTCAGTTGCCTCTTAACTTGAATTTTTTCCTTTGCTGTACAAAAGCTTCTTAGCTTGACATAATCTCATTTGTCTAGTTTTGCTTTTATTCCCTGTGCTTCTGGGGTCTAATCCAGGAAATCTCTGCCTTGTCCAATGCTTTGCAGCATTTCCCCTATGTTTCCTCTAGTAATTTGAAGATTTCATGTCTTAACTTTAGATCTTTAATCCATTATGAGTTGATTTTTCTCTGGAGCATAAGGTAGAGCTCTTGTTTCAAACTTCTGTGTGTGGAAATCCAATTTTCCCAGCAAATTTGTTGAAGACACTTACTCTCCTTTCTCTAGAGAGTGATTTTTGATGGTTTGTCAAAGATTAGTTGGTTTGGGTTACATGGATTAATTTGTGGGATTTCAATTATGTTCCGTTGGTCTACATGTCTGTTTTTGTCCCAGAACCAAGCTGTTTTGATTATAATAGCCCTATAGTATGTCATGATATCTGATATACATAACACATTCTTAAGCATCTTTTGTAAGCCTGGGAGAATGGTGACAGATTCTTTCAAATTATGTTTGTTATGGATGGTTATTATTTCACCTTCATTCATAAATGAGAGCTTTGCAGGGTACAGTATTCTGGGTGCATAGTTTTTTTCTCTTAAGACTTGGATTATGTCTCGATTTTTTTATCTGATGGGTATTGTCTTTGAGCTGTGCCTCTGTGGCTTAGTGGAATGTCTATGCTTTCAGTGAATACTGAAAGGTATGTGGTGGGTGTGGCCAGGGAGCTCTGGTCAGTGCTCATGGGTTGGGCAAGTATTCAGGGTAACACCCAAGTTGGACATGGTAGCCCTCCTCTTATTAACAGAAGTGGGAGGAGTGAATGATCACAATTTTTGGTGTGATTACCCCTCACTTCCTCTCCTCCAAGCTGAGCCATGCCCAGGTGTTAGTCCCCAGTGTGTTCAACACTGATCCATACCACTAAATGAACTTCATAAATGATCCCCGCAGTCCTCACTGTGAGCAGAGTTCCCACTGCAGTGAGCTGCCTTGGCAGCTAAGGAGCTCCGAGAGTGTGGTTCTGCACCCAGAGTTTGCCCAGTACCCCAGCTGTACATCTGTGCCTCCCACTCAGGTCCTCATGGTTTCCAGTGATTTTGCAGGACCTCTCACTAAAGTTTTCCTTGCAACTTTACCCGAAGAATATACTTTTTCCACTTTTTTTTCTGCTAAGTTCACCTAGCCTAGAGCATACCTCCCTGTCACTATTCCACCATTATATGCCCAATTTTTAAAAGCTTGTTTTTTATCATGAAAAGATATTTTATCAATTTCTTTCTCTCCATCTATTGAGGTAATGATTTGGTTTTCATCTTTAATTTTGTTTATGTAATGTATCAGATTTATAGTTTTGTATGTGTTGCACCATCCCTGCATCCCTGGGATAAATTCCACTTAATCTGGATGAATGATCTTTTTGATATATGGTTGTATTTGATTTGCTAGTATTTTGTTGAGGATTTTTGCATCTGTATTCATCAGGGATATTGGTATAAGGTTCTATTTTGCTATTGTTGTATCTTTCTCTAATTTTAGAATTAAGCTGATGCTGACCTCATAAAATGAATGTCCAAAGGTTTCCATGCCCATTTGAGTATCACTCTGGACACTTGTCCCACCCAGAGCTGTTGTAAGAGTTGTCTGGCCTCACCTGGCACACACTCCTGGAACTTAAGTGTAATCCTTAAGCATTCTGCCAAGACACAGAGGCACATTTCTAGGAATAAAGCTTTCAATAACAAAACTATCCTTCAGAAGAGCTAGAAACAAAGAGTTCCCCCAGGTGCACAAAAATCAGCATAGAAACGCAAGAAATGTGATTAAGAAAGGCAGTATTATGCCCCCCAAAATATAATAATGCATTAATATTGGACTGTGAAGAAGGGGAAATTGACAAAATACCTGTAAAAGAATTCAAAGGAATGATTGTGAGGCTACACAAAAATACAGAGGAACAGTTAAATGAAATTAGGAAATCAGTATATAACTTGGATAAGATATTAAGCAAAGAGATAGAGATATTGAATAAAAACCAAACAGAAGGGATCTGGTGTTGTAACCTAATGGTTAAGGCTACCACCTGCAAGGCTGGCATCTCATATGGGCACCAGTTCATGCCCTGGCTGTTTCACTTCTGATCCAACTCCTTGCAGATGGCTTGGGAAAAGCAAGAGAATATGGACCAAGTACTTGGGTACTGCAACCCGTGTTGGTGACACACATAGAGTTCTTGGCTCTGGACATTGATCTGGCCCAGATCTGTCTATTGTAACCACTTGGGAAGCGAATCAGCAGATGGAAGAGATCTCTTTCCCTCTTTATGTTATCTCTCCCCCTCTCCTTCTCTCCTTCTCTCTCTATCTCTTTCTTTTTCACTCCATCTCTCTCTGTAACTCTGACTTTCAAATACATACATAAAGTTTGGGGCCAGCATTGTAGCATAGTGGGCAAAGACACTGGCTTCGTATATGGACATGTTCCAGATCCCTGCTTATGGCCTGGGAAAAGCAACAGAGAATGGCCCAAGTGTTTGGGCCTCTGTCATCCATGTGGTAGACTTGGTTGAAGCTTCCAGGACCTAACTTAAACTTGTCACAGTGCCGGCTGTGGTAGCCATTGGGGGAGTGAACCAGCAGATGGAAGATCTCTCTCTTCGCTCTTTTTCTAGATCTGTAGCTCTGACTTTGAAAATAGATAGGCTGGCACTGTGGCTCAATAGGCTAATCCTCCATCTGTGGTGCCAGCACCCCAGATTCTAGTCCCAGTTGGGGCGCCGGATTCTGTCCCTGTTGCTCCTCTTCCAGACCAGCTCTCTGCTGTGTCCTGGAAAGGCAGTGGAGGATGACCCAAGTCATTGGGCCCTGTACCCGCATGGGAGACCAGGGGAGGCACCTGGCTCCTGGCTTTGGATCAGCATGGTGCGCCGGCTACAGCGCACCAGCCACAGCAACCATTGAGGGGTGAACCAATGGAAAAGGAAGACCTTTCTCTCTGTCTCTCTCTCTCACTGTCCACTCTGCCTGTCAAAAAAAAAAGATAACTCTTTAAAGAAGCAAAAACCAGACATATTAGAAATTAAATATTCAATAAGTCAAATAGGAAATACAGTGGAAAGCATTAACAATAGACTTGGTGTGGCAGAATAAACAATATCTGATCTAGAAGTGGTTCTTTTGAAATATCCCAGTCGGATCAAAATGAAAAATGTAGAAAATAAAGGAAAAAGAAAAAATTATAAAGACTGAAAATAGCATTTGGAATCTATTAGATATCATCCAACAACCACATATATGAGTCTTAGGAGTTCCTTAAGGTATGGAAAAAAAGAATGGATTAGAAATCCTATTTTTGAAATAATGGCAGAAATTATCTACAATCTGGAGAAAAATATGAATATCCAAATACAGGAAGCGTATAGAACCCCACATAGGCATGTTTAGAAAAGATCCTCACTCCAATATATTTTAGTAAAACTTTCAAAACTAAAGCATAAAATGAATATCTTAAAATTTGCAAGAGAGAAATATACATTTATAGGAATTTTTAAAGTTTTACTTATTTATTTGAAAGAGTTATACAGAGAGAGAAGGGGAGACGGGGGGGGGGGGGTATTCCATCTGCTGGTTCACTCCCCAGTTGGCTGCAATGACCAGAACTGTGCCAATTCAAAGCCAGGAGTCAGGAGATTCCTTTGGGTCTCCCACATGGCTGTAGAGGTCCAAGGACGTGGACCATCTTCCACTGCTTTCCCAAGCCATAGCAGAGAGCCAGATTGAAAGTGGAGCAGCCGGGACTTGAACCGGCACCCATTTGGGGTGCTGGCCCTGCAGGTGGTGGATTTACCCTCTATGCCACAGCGCCAGCCCCCGTTTATAGGAATTTTAAAGATAACTGTTAAAGGGACTCCCACCAGATTAACTGCGGATTTCTCAAAAGAAACTCCATAGACCAGGAGAGAATGGAGAGATATAGTCCAAGTCCTAAAATTAAAAAATTGCCAACCCAGTATACTTTACCCAGCAAAGCTCTCATTTGTAAGGGAAGTTGAAATAAGGACCTTCCAAGACAAAAAGAATTCAAAGAATTTGTCACCACCCAGCTAGCCTTATGTAAATGTTTCCTGAGGTTATAGTGAACACAGAGAAAGACAATCAGCATCATGAGTGAATCTGAAGCCAGACAACCTCCTAGTAAAAGAACAAAGGAGATTCAAAACAAACAGTAGGAATGTTTATGGAAAATGGCAGGACCAAGTCATTACTCTGGATGTAAATGGAATACACTCTCCAATTAAAAGATACAAAATGGGGGGGATCTCGGCAAGATGGCGGAATAGGAAGGCAGCACACTTATAGTCCGGAGAGAGACAGTTTAGTAAAAGTGGAGATACTGCAAGTGCAAGGAAGAGTAGGGGAAGAAACAGCAGAGGAAACTCTTCCGGAACTAGTGATTCACAGTGGACCTTCGAGGAGAGCGTGGGAGCCCGCAGTTCGGGACACCAGTGGCAGACTCAACACACCAGTGCTGGAACGCGAGATGAGCCGAACCTCAATAGCCCGAGACACCAGCAGGGAAGCGGAAGGAGGAGACTAGAGTGAACAAGGCTTGAAACCCTGTGGGGAAAAGTTCACCAGGATAACTAGAAGAGAGAGAGAAAGAAAAAAGTGACCGATATGGACACAAGTTTCTCTCTCTCCGCCCACCTCTCAAAGGTGAGCAAGACAAAGAGCAGGTGCCATTTTGGATATACGTCATAAGCAGGGCGACCTCAGGTCTGCACCAGCCCTGAGCATAGCAGAAAAACCTGACTCTGGGCGTGGGGGTGAAATAACAGGAGATTAGAACCTAATGAATGTGTGGTGTTAATGAACTGAGACTGTGAAAAAAAGAGACTGTGGGGGAGAGAACTCACGGAATTCACCACGTGAGTACTCTCCAGAGACGCTACAGTTCGGTAGCCTTGGTAGCCCAGTGGTGAGACTACAGAAGAATTTGAACCCACATTAAAGGCTGCAGAGATTCCCTCTCTGGTCCTTGGGAAAGAGCTTCTGATCTCTGGCTC
Organism: Sylvilagus floridanus; assembly: GCA_949820135.1. NCBI lineage: Eukaryota > Metazoa > Chordata > Mammalia > Lagomorpha > Leporidae > Sylvilagus > Sylvilagus floridanus. The sequence continues at coordinate 68,944,898 of OX463242.1, forward strand.
CTGTGGGTATATCTTTTGCCTGCTAACCACCCCCAATTCCATTCAGCTGTGCGGAATTACTTCCCTTTTGAATCAAAAATAAAGAAAGAAACAGAGAGAGATTTACCACACCTAACCTGGGAGTGTCACCTTTGGCACACCCTCAACCCTGAGGAACCAAACAGAGCTCTCAGGCCATACCCATCTCAAGCCTCTAAGGCTCCATTGAAAGCAGACAGTCCACTTATCTAGAGTCATAGTATAACAAGAAAAAACACCACAGTGAAGAAACCAATATGCCAAACAACAAACGCAAAAACCGAGGTAACAAGAACAAGGAAGACACTATGACACCCCCAAATGAAAAAGACACCCCAATTCAAGACTACGAAGATGATGAGATAGAAGAAATGCAAGAAGCGGATCTCAAAAAATTGATAAGAACACTAAGAAGTACTCAAAAACAAATTCTTGAACTACAGAAATCCTTAATGGACAAGGTAGAAAATCTCTCTCGTGAAAATGAAATATTGAGAAATCAAGCTGAAATGAAACAACTAGTAGAACATGAAACTGTGATAGTGACGAGAAATCATAATGAAGTGAAGAATTCAATAGATCAAATGAAAAACACATTAGAGAGCCTTACAACCAGAATGGGTGAGGCAGAAGAGAGAATATCGGACTTAGAAGACAGAGCACAGGAAAATATACAGTCAAACCAAAGACAAGAAGAGGAAATTAGAAATCTAAAAAATTTGTTGGGAATTAACAGGATACTATTAAAAAACCCAACATTCGAGTTCTAGGAGTTCCTGAAGGCATGGAGAGGGAGAGAGGATTAGAATGCCTTTTTAGTGAGATAATAGCAGAAAATTTCCCAGGTTTGGAGAAGGACAGAGACATCCTAGTACAGGAAGTTCATAGAACCCCTAGGAAACATGACCAAAAGAGATCCTCACCACGACACATTGTAATTAAACTCACCACAGTGAAACAGAAAGCAAAGATCCTAAAATGCGCAAGAGAGAAACGTCAGATTACTCTCAGAGGGTCTCCAATTAGACTCACAGCAGACTTCTCATCAGAAACCCTACAAGCTAGAAGGGAATGTCAAGACATAGCCCAGGTACTAAGAGAGAAAAACTGCCATCCCAGAATATTATATCCTGCAAAGCTCTCCTTTGTGAATGAAGGTGAAATAAAGACTTTCATTGCAAACAGAAATTGAAAGAATTTGTTGCCACTTGTCCAGCCCTGCAAAAGATGCTTAAAGATGTGTTACACACAGAAACACAGAAACATGGCCATCAACATGAAAGAAGGTAAACGAAGGGAACCTCACAGCAAAAGATCACAGGGAATTCAAAGCATACATTTGGATAAAGAAATTATGGGACATGTACTCTATAGAATATTATACAGCAGTCAAAAACAATGAAATCCGGTCATTTGCAGCAAGATGGAGGAATCTGGAAAATATCATTCTGAGTGAATTAAGCCAGTCCCAAAGGGACAAATATCATATGTTCTCCCTGATCGATGACACCTAATTGAGCACCAAAGGGGAAACCTGTTGAGGTGAAATGGACACTATGAGAAACAGTAAGTTGAAAAGCTCTTGTGCTGACTGTTGTCTACAATGTAATACTTTATCCATTTTAGTATTTTTTATTCTAGTACTAGTGGTTGAACTCTGTAATTAACACACAATTATTCTTAGGTGTTTAAATTTTCACTGAAAAGGGATCCCTGTGAAATATAAGAGTGGGAATAAGAGAGGGAGGAGATGTACAATTTGGGACATGCTCAATCAGTCGTGCCCCAAATGATGGAGTTAGAAACGTGCCAGGGAATTCCAATACAAACCCATCAAGGTGGCATGTACCAAGGCCATCTCACTAGTCCAAGTGATCAATTTCAGTTCACAATTGATCATACTGATAGGTCTAAGAGTCAAAGGGATCACATAAACAAGACTTGTGTCTGCTAATACTAACTGATAGGATAAAAAATGGAGAGAATGATCCATCATGGGAAGCAGGATACACAGCAGACTCATAGAATGGTAGATGTTCTAAATAGCACTCTGGCCTCAGAATCAGCCCTTAAGGCATTCAGATCTGGCTCAAGAGCCCATGGGAATATTCTAGGCATGGAAAGCCAAGATACTCAGGCAAAAAAAAAAAAAAGACCTAAATGAAAGATCTCTGTGAGTGAGATCCCAGTGGAAAGAATGGGGCCATCAAAGAAGGAGGTACCTTTCTCTGAAGAGAGGAGAGAACCTCCACTTTGACTATGACCCTGTCGGAATAAGATTGAAGTTGGCGAACCCTAAAGACTTCCATAGCCTCGGCAACTCATGACTAGAGCCTAGGGAGATTACTGATGCCATAAACCAGAGTGTCAAATTGTTAAGTCAACATTAGGAGTCACTGTGTACTTACGTCTCATGAAGGATCTGTCCTTAATGTGTTGTCCAATGTGAAGTAATGCTATAACTAGTATTGAAACAGTATTTTACACTTTGTGTTTCTGTGTGGGTGCAAACTGATGAAATCTGTACTTAGTATATACTGAATCGATCTTCTGTATATAAAGATAATTGAAAATGAAAAAAAAACCTTGGTGTTAAATTGAAAATTGTATAGATAATTAATCAATTCTTTAAAAAAAATCATGTAGGATCTCTGTCCTTAATGTGCTGTACATTGTGAATTAATACTATAACTAGTACTCCAACAGTATTTTTCACTTTGTGTTGCTATGTGAGGGCAAACTGTTGAAATCTTTACTTAATATATAGTAAACTGATCTTCTGTATATAAAGAGAATTGAAAATGAATCTTGATGTGAATGCAAGGGGAGAGGGAGTGGGAAAGGGGAGGGTTGTGTGTGGGAGGGAAGTTATGGGGGAGGGAAGCCATTGTAATCTATAAGCTGTATTTTGGAAATTTATTTTCTTTAAATAAAAGCGTTATTAAAAAAAACTACCAAACAAAAGATTCAAAATGACTGAATGGTTAAAACAAACCAAGAACCATCTATATGCTGCCTGCAAGAAACACACTTCAGCAATAAATATACACAGAGACTGAAAGTGAAAGAAAAATATATCCATGGCAATGGAAATAGAAGCAGCAGGAATAGCTGTAAACTCATATCAGACAAAGTAGACTTTAAGACAAAAACTGTTAAAGGAGGTTAAGAAGGTTATTATGTAATGGTTTTGGTTGGACTAAGTTTGGATTATTATTTTAAATATGATAATGTTGCCTTCTGGATGAAATGATATGTGAGCAGATACATAAAATCATGAGGGAGCAAACCATATGTCTATGTAAGGATTAAAGTTAAAGGCAGAAAAAATATCTCATGCAAAGGGCTCCAGGAAAGTGCTTGAAGAATTCAAAGAGCAGGGGGAAAGCCATGTGGTTGCAGAGCAGGGAGTTGAGTAGTTGTGGGCAGTGAGGTTTGAGAGAGAGAAGGCACAGATTATATGTAGACTTTCACTGTGCGTGTGAAGAGATCCCTTGGAGCAGTCGAGCTCCACCTGAAATTTAACAGGATCTGGCAAAGATAGATTTGTAGGAGGGGTAGGCAAAGATTGAAAAAGTGGACCAGGCCAGAGTTGATGGTGTTTTGGACCAGGGTGGTAGGAACGCAGGTGAGAAATCAACTGGATATACTCTGCAAGGAGAGTGCTATTTCCTGAAGGAGCACATATGGGAGGAGAAACAAATAGGAGTCATGGACAGCTCCAAGATTAAGATCGGAAAGACTACGGAAAGAGAAGATTGGGAATGGACTGAGAGGGAATCAGAGTTTAGTTTTAAAATCTTTTGAGATTGAAATTCTTATTTTATACAGAGTGGGTGATGTCCTTAATAAGATTCAGGTGCTGTATTAAGGGACTACAGAATGACACTCCAAGAGTGACATACTTTTTATAGAGTTATTTTACATATATATGTATGTATATATAATACATATATGAGTGTATATGTATCTTACAAAGGTCTCAACTGTTTTTGAAGATAGTCTGATGTAAAAGATAAATTTAGTCAATAAATACAAAATCTGAAAAACTTTCTCTTCAACCATATGTTTGTATGTTGACCCATATTTCTCTAAGGGTAGCATTGTTTTTTACAATGACTTAATCGTGAATATTTTACCCTAAAACATATATTTAAATATATTAACTCCTGATAGTTTAATCTTGATGCTTTGGTACTCTGCCATCTCTTATCCATCAAGATATAAGTTCATAGACTCTAAGCAAATGCATCTGCCAGTAGGCAAGGAATGTTATACTTGAAGGTATATTGGATGATTTTCTTGTAATGTGGATGATTTCCTCTGGTTTCTAAGTATAGGTGTTTATATCCATTTTAAAAAGCAAACAAATATACATACAACTCAATAACGGCAAACAAATGAACAACTCAGTTTTAAAAATGGGCAAATAGCTAGAAAAGGGACTTCTGCAAACAAATATGCTAATGGAAAATTACTACATGAAAAATGTCACTAGCCATTAAGTAAATGCAAACCAAAACCACAGTGAGATACCACTTCATACCTGCTTGAATGGTTATCATTAAATAAAGAGAGACAAAAACAACAAGCATTATCAAGGAGGTAGAGAAATTGGACCATTAAGCATTGCTGGTGGGGATGTGAAATTGTGTATCTGCTGTGGAAGACAGTTGGGTCTTCAAAAAGGTAAACATAGTATTACCATATTACTTAGCAGTTCCATTCCTAGGTATATGCCCAAGAGGCCCTGGCCCGGCCTGGAGCAGTTAGGGAGTAAACCAGCATATGGGAGCTCTCTTTATCTCTGTCTCCCAAATTAATTTATTCATTAATCTATCTCTTTATTTGCTTGCATACAGAAAGACCAATAGATAGCTATATGCCTGTATTCATATGTACAAAATTCACAACAGCCAAATGCTGCAAACAATCCTAGTGTCCATCAGCAATATAGACAAAATATGGTATGTGTAATGTAAACACAATGGAATATTTCTCAGCTATGGAAAGGGAAGAAAGTTCTGATATATGTTACCATGGGGGTGAACCCTCAAGACATTCTGCTAAGTGAAATAAGTCAGACAAAAAAGACAGATGGTGTATGATTTCACTTTTATGTGGTATCTAGAAAGGGCATATTCTTAGAAACAAAAGTAGATTAAGTATTTCCAGAAGCTGGAGTAGGGGAAATAAGAATTGTTGCATAGTATTTATGGAGTTTCTGTTTAGATGCCAAAAAAGTGTTGGAAACAATGGTGATGGTTAAACAGTACTGTTAATGCATCTATTACTGGTGAATTATGTATTTTAAAACTGTGAAAATAGTATATTTCATATTTTGTGTATTTTAACACACACATAGATTTGTTGCCTGATATAAACAGCACTCAGTAAATATTTATTGAGTGAATGAATTCGTTGAATAAATGAAGGAATTCAACTACACTTAATTTGGTAAGTGTACCTCAACTACATTAGCACAATAATTGGATGCATTGTGGCTCAGAAGTCAAATGCTAGTTTAAATTCATAGTCTATCAATTTTATATAAAGCTTTTATTTAAAAAATATAAATTTCATAAGTACAACTTTTGGATTATAGTGGTTCTTCCTCCTATACCTGCCCTCCCACTCTCAAACCAACACACCTCCTACTCTCCCATCCCCTTTTTCATTAAGATTCATTTTTAATTATCTTTGTACACAGAAGATCAACTCTATACTAAGTAAAGATTTCAACAGTTTGCACCCACACAGACACACAAAGTATAAAGTACTCTTTGAAGACTAGTTTTCTGTTAATTCGCATAGTACAACACATTAAGGACAGAGATCTTATGTGGGGGGTAAGTGCACAGTGACTCCTTTTGTTGATTTAACAATTGACACTCTTATTTATGACATCAGTGACCACCCAAGGCTCTTGTCATGAGCTGTCAAGGCTATGTAAGCCTCTTGAGTCCACAAACTCTGACATTATTTATTTAGACAAGGACATAATCAAAGTGGACATTCTCTGCTCCCTTCAGAGGAAGGTACCTCCTGCTTTGATGGCCCTTTCTTTCCATCCAGATCTCACTCACAGAGATCTTTCATGTGGGTCATTTTTTGCCACAGTGTCTTGGCTTTTCCATGCCTGAAATGCTCTCATGGTCTTTTTAGCCAGATCCAAATGCCTTAAGGGTTGATTCTGAGACCATGGTACTGCTTAGGGCATTTTTTCATTCTATGAGTCTGCTGTGTGGCCTGCTTCCTTTGTTGGATTGTTCTCTCCTTTTTAATTCTATATATTATTATTAGCAGACACTTGGTCTTATTTATATGATCACTTTGACGCTTAATCCTATCTTTATGATCATTTATGAACTTAAATTGATCACTTTAGTAAGATGAAATTGGTACCTGCCAACTTAATTGGATTTAAAGTCCCATGGCAAGTTTTTAGCTTTATTAGGGGTAAATCCAAGGGGATTCGGCAGGGATGCCAAACTGTACATCTCCTCCCTCTCTCATTCTCAGCAGTGGCATTGTCTGTGTGGACAAAGGCTATAGATTTTTGTGTATTGATATTATATCCCACAACTTTACCAAACACTTCTATAATTTCCAATAGTCTCTTAGTGGAGTTCTTTGGATCCCCTAAATAAAGAATCATATCTTTTGCAAATAGGGATAGTTTCACTTCTTCCTTCTCAATATGTATCCCTTTGATTTCTTTTTCTTGCCTAATGGCGCTGGCTAAAACTTCCAGTACTATATTGAATAGCAATGATGAGAGTTGGCATCCATGTCTGATACTAGATCTCAGTGGGAGTGCTTCCAACTTTTCCCTTTTCACTATGATCCTGGACTTGGGTTTGTCATACATTGCCTTGACTGTGTTGAGGAATGTTCTTTCTATACCCAGTTTGCTTAGAGTTTTCATCATGAAAGGGTGTTGTATTTTATCAAATGCTTTCTCTCCATCTATTGAGATAATCATATGGTTTTTCTTTTACAGTTTGTTGATGTGGTGTGTCACATTGATTTGCAAATGTTGAACCATCCCTGCATACCAAGGATAAATCCCACTTGGTCTGGGTGGATGATCTTTCTGATGTGTTGTTGCATTCTATTGGCGAGAATTTTATTGATGATGTTGACAACTATGTTCATCAGGGAATAACTTAAGAATTGGAGTTAGTTCTTCTTTAAATGTCTGGTAGAATTCAGCAGTGAATCCATTTGGTACTGGGCTTTTCTTTATTGGGAGGGCCTTTATTACTGATTCAATTTCTGACTTGGTTATGAGTCTGTTTAGTTTTTCTATGTCTTCATAGTTCAATATAGGTAGATTGCATGTGTCCAGGAATCTATCCATTTTTAATAGATTTCCAAGTTTGCTGTCATACAACTCTTTGTAGTAATTTCTGATGATTCTCTTTATTCTGGGGTGTCTGTTTTTACATTACCTTTTTCATATCTACTTTTATTGATTTGGGTCTTTCTCCTTGTTTTGGTAAGTTGGGCCAATGGTGTGTCAATTTTGTTTATTTTTTCAAAAACCAGCTCTTCAGTAAAGATCTTTTGTAATTTTTTGAATCGATTTTGTTGATTTCTTCTCTAATTTTAATTATTTCTCTTCTCCTACTAGTTTTGGGTTTGGTTTGCTGTAGTTCTTCTATATCATTGGGATACACTGATAGCTCATTTATTTGGTGCCTTTCCAGTTTCTTTTTTAAAAAAAGATTTATTTATTTTATTTGAAAGTCAGAGTTACAAAGAGAGAGGAGAGGCAGAGAGAGAGAAAGAGGTCTTCCATCTGATGGTTCACTCCCCAGATGGCTGCAACAGAGCCAGGAGTTTCTTCTGGGTCTCCCACGTGGGTGCAGGGGCCCAAGGACTTGGGCCATCTTCTACTGCTTTTCCAGGCCTTAGCAGAGAGCTGGATCAGAAGTGGAGCAGCCGGGACTAGAACCGGCACCCATATAGGATGCTGGCACTTCAGGCCAGGGCTTTAACCCACTGCACTGCAGCACCGGCCCCTCCAATTTCTTGATATAGGTACCTATTTCTATAAACTTTCTTCTTAACACTGCTTTTGCTGTATCCTGGAAGTTTTGATATGTTGTGTTATCTTCATTTGCTTCCAGAAAGTTTTTGATTTCTCTTTGGTTTCTTCTATGACCCACTGCTCATTCAGTAGCATGTTGTTCAGTCTCCATGTGTTTGCATATGCTCTAAGGATTCCTGAGTTGCTAATTTCCAGACTGCTGAAAGTAGAGTCCTGAAGCCCCCCAATACTATTGTATTGGAGTCTAAATCTCCCTTTTAAATCGTTAACATATCTTTTAAATAGCCCAGTGCCCTATAATTAGGTACATATACGTTTATAATAGTTATATCGTCCTGTTGAATTGATCCCTTAATCATTATATAGTGCCCCCTCTTTGTCTCTCTTAACAGTTTTTGTGTTAAAGTCTATTTTGTCTGATATAAAGATGGGTACGCCAGCTCTTTTTTGTTTTTGTTTTTTTCTTTTTGGCATGGAATATCTTTTTACAGCCTTTCACTTTCAGTCTGCATGCACCGTTTTTGGAGAGATGTGTTTCTTGTAAGCAGCAAATAGATGGGTTTTGTTTTTTAATCCATTCAGCCAGTCTATGTCTTTTAACTGGAGAGTTGAGGCCATTTACATTCAATGTGACTATTCATAAGTAGTGACTTTGCCCTGCCATTTTTCCAAAGATATTTCTAATACATACTTTGAACTTCCTGTGATCTTTTACTGAGAGATTTTCTTCCTTTACCTTTTTTTGCATTGTTGAGCATGTTTCTGTGTATAACACATCTTTAAGCATCTTTTGTAGGGTTGGATGAGTGGTGACAAATTCTTTCAATTTCTGTTTGCTATGAAAGGTCTTTATTTCACCTTAATTCACAAATGAGAGTTTTGTAGGATACAATATTCTGGGCTGGCAGTTTTTTCTCTTAGAACTTGGGCTTTGTCTCCTCATTCTCTCCTATCCTGTAGGATTACTGATGAGAAATCTGCTGTGAGTCTAATTGGAGATCCTCTGAGAGAAATCTGGCATTTCTCTCGTGAACATTTTAGAATCTTTTCTTTGTGTTTCACTGTGGTGAGTTTGATTACAGGGTGTTGTGGGGAGGATCTTTTCTGGTCATGTCTACTGCGAGTTCTGTGTGCTTCCTGTATTTGGAGGTCTTTCTCCAAACCTAGGAAATTTTCTGCTAGTATCTCACTAAAAAGGCATTCTAATTCTTTCTCTCTCTCATGCTTTCAGGAACTCCCAGAACTCAAATGTTGACTTTTTAATAGTATCCTGTAGATTTCAAGCAATATTTTTTAGATTTCTAATTTGTTCTTCTTGTCTTTGGTTTGACTGCATACTTTCCTGTGCTCTTTTAAGTCTGATATTCTCTCTTCTGCCTCACTGATTCTGTTTTTTAGGCTCTCAACTGTGTTTTATTCTGTTGAATTCTTCCTTTCATTTTGATTCCTCCTTAAGATTTTAATTTCATGGGAGAGATTTTCTTTCATGTCCTGCATGGATTTCAATAGTTCATGCATTTGCTTTTGATTACTTCTAAGTAATCTTATCAATTTTTGAGTTGCATTTCTTGAATTTCTTCTATCTTATTGTCTTCATAATCTTGTAATGAAGTGTCATATTCTTTTGGGAGCATCATGTTGTCTTCCTTATTCTTATTTCTTGGATTGTTGCATTTGATGTTTGGCATTTGTGGAGATACTTATTGGTTTCATCTTTTTTTCCTGCTGTGGTGGCTTTTCTCGTTGTGCTATGACTCTCTAGATAAGTGGACTGCTTTCAGTGAATCTCTAGAAGTTCATAGTGGGTATAGCCAGAGATATCTGTTCAGTTCTTCAGGGTTAAGGGCATGCCTAAGGCGACACACCCAGGTTTGGTGTGGTAAGTTTTCTCTCTCTTTTTTTTTAATCAGTAGGGAAGTAATTCTGCTCAGCTGAGCTCTTCTCCTTGATGGAGACCAGTGCCTGAGCGCTAGTCCCAGTGGGTATAATATTCATCTGCTCTGTCCCAAGGAACACACAAAGGATATGTGCAGTCCTCAGTGTAAGTTCAGATTCCCCAGCAATGTCTATCACCTGGTAACCAGAGACCCTCAAGCTTGTGGTGTCTCCCGTTGAGACTGCTCAAAGTCCCAGCCAGCCACACCATGAGTCCTCCAAAACACCCTCAGTTTTATTTTGTTTTTTTTCATAGTCCTGGTTCAGAAGCTTCACACAGTCACAAGTTCCTAGCCCCCTGTTATTTCTCCACACCAGAGTAAGGAGTCTCCGCTTGGCCAATTGCCAGGTGCAGACATGAGCTGGTGCAGCTGTTATGTATGTTCAAAATGGCATCTGCTCTATCTGCATTTATGTCTTTGTAAGGTGATCAAAGAGAGAAATGTGTATGTGCTATCCTTTTTTTTCCCTCTCCTCTAGTTTGGCAGGTATGCTTTCCCCACCAGGCTTCAAGCCTCATTTCCTCAAGGCTCTTCCTGCTGCTTTTTTGACAGTGGTTCAGGCTACTGCAGTCTCATCTCACCTCACTTTCCAGTGCTGGTGTGTAGGCTCTTGGCTGCTGGAGTCCCGAGCCATGGGAGCCCACACCCACCACGTAGGTCCACTGTGTCACTCTAATTTCAGTAGAGTTTCCTCTGCTGTTTTTTCCCTAGCTCTTCCCTGAGTACACTATCTCCACTTTTTTTAAACTATCTTTTCCTAGGCTAGAGCAGTAAGCTCCCTCCCTACACTGCCATCTTGGACTGGATAGTCTGTCAATTATTATGTATGTTTTTATTCTTTTTAAAATTTGTCATAATTTAGGAAAATGAGGTATAATTAACATACTGTAGTATTCACCCTTTTAAAGTATATAATTTGTTGGTTTTTAGAATATTTGTAATATTTTATAACCATCTCCCCTTTCTAATTTCAGATCATTTACATTACCTTTAAAAGAAACACTTTATCTATTAACAGTTATTCTCTTTTATCTCAATCCATACCCTGACAGTCACTAATAAACTTTCAGTTTCTGCAGATGTCCTGTTCCAGACAATAAGTGATCCATGGTGACTAGTTTCTTTCAGTTAGTATAACATTTTCAAGGTCTACCCCGTCTAGTCAATCTGTTGTATGGAAGTACTCCTTTTGTTTATGCATTCATTAGTTGATGGATGTTTGGATTGTTTTAAATTTTGCTTATTGTGAACCATATAAAAGTTTTTAGTATGAACATGTATTTTTAATTCTCCTGGGTATGTACTCCAGAATGGAATATACCTGAATACATACTCAGGAATAGTAACTCTGAAATTAATCTTTGGAGAAACTAAGTTTTCCAAAAAGACTGAACTATTTTATATTCCCAACAGTGATGCATGAGGGTTCCAGCTTCTCCACATACTTACTGCACATGTTACTGCCTTTTGCATTATTGGGATCGGAATTGATGTATTGTGGTATTTCATTGTGATTTGATTTGAATTTCCTGATGATTAATTATGTTGAGCATTTTATATCCTAATTGGCCATTTATTTATCATCTTTGCAGAAATATCTGCTCAGATCCTTTGTTCATTTGTAAATTGGGTTCTATCTTTTTAATGTTGCCTTGTATGTGTTCTTTATGGATTTGAATCCTAAATCTTCATCAGATACACTTCAAATATTCTCTTCCATTCTGTGGGTGTCTTTTCATTTTCTTATTGCTGTACTTTGAAGTATAACATCATCAATTTTGGTGATGTCCAGTTTATTTTTTCCTTCAGTTGCTCATGTTTTAGGTAACATATTAGGAAACCATTGACTAATCCAGGGTCCCAAAGATTTACACTAAGTCTTTGATTCATTTTGAGTGAATTTTATATCTGGTATGAGATAGGGATTCGAGTGAACTCTTGTGCATATGTTATTCCAGTTCTTCCCAGAACTATTTATTGAAAAGACTTATTTGATTGTTTTGACACCCTTATTTAAAATCAGTTCACTGAAGTTGCATGGGTTTCTTTATGGACTCTCAAGTCTATTCTTTTGATCTTTATGTCTATCCTAGGGCAGTACCACACAGCCTTTATTACTGTGTCCGGTCATCTGATCTGAGTTACCTGAGCGCTCTCAAAGTTATAATTTATAACTTATTAGAAACTGAAGAGAGCATACTTCTGTAGCACTTAATATGACATACAGTCAATTTTAGCTGTTTTATTATTTCTGTTGTCTTCTTCATTGCAAAAGATGTGGCCACAGGTTTGTATCCAGAAAGAACTTCATGAAATTTGAAATTGGAAAGATTTTCTTAATCCAAATATTTCATTTGACCCATTCATTGATCCTTCCCCACTCCTCCTTTAAAAAGAGGCTTAAATGTTCTTCCTCTGGAGGCACTTTGTAAAGAGTGCTTTCCTAAAACCCAGCTCGAGTTTACACCCATGCTTGGGAACATGTTTTTCTTTGATAAAAAAAACATTAATCTCCTTAAACACACGAACTTTAGGAAAACTATCAAGTTTTGTCTAGGAAGCCTTTGCATTGGTGGATATTTGTCTTGATAGTTAAGCTACCACTTCAGATACCTGCATCCCATATTAGAGCACCTGGTTTGAGCCCCTGCACAGCTTCCAATTCCAGCTTCTTGCTTATGTAATCCCTGGGAGGCAGCAGGTGACAGCTCAAATAGTCCCCTGCTACCCACATAGGAGACCCAGACAGAGTTCATAGTTATTGTCTTTGACTTAGCTGAACTCTGGCTGTTATAGGCATTTGGAAACTAAGCCAGCTGATAGGAGATCTTTCAGTCTGCCTCTTTGTGTCTTTCTACTTCTCAAGGAAATTTCAAAAACAAAAATTTAAGATGCACCTTCTACAATAGCCTGTGACGCAAAGCCTTAGTGATGAAAGTGCCCCTGATTGCTGACAGAGGGTCTTTTTGGTATGGTTGTGTGGAGATGAAGCTGGGAAACATGTTGACGTTTTAGTGGAGGAATATCACAGTCCATTTGTAGCACCATCAGTGTTTTTAAGGGATGCAATGACACTTTGAGATATTTGACTGCTGTGAAGAATGGCAAAGGCATGAAGCTGTAGCCTCCTGTGGATATCTACCTTGGCCATTTTCATCTGGTAATTTGATGGTGCCATATCATAGATTGAGATCTTTGATCCAGTGTGCATTGACTTTTGTATAGGGTATAAAGTTGTGGTCTTGTTTCATACTTTTGCATGTAGAAATCTAATTCTCCCAGCACCAATTGTGGAAGATACTGTCCTATCCCCAGGGATTGATTTTAGCTTGTTTGTCAAAGATTAGTGCATTGTAGCTATGTGGATTAATTTCTGTTCCATTGGTCGACATGTCTGAATTTGTGCACATACCAGGCTGTTTTGATTGTAACAGCCCTGTAGTATGTCTTGAAATCTGGTGGTGTTACACCTCTAGCTTTATTTTCTTGTTTAAGATGGCTTTAACTAATTGGGATTTCTTGTGTTTCCTTATTAATTTAATCATCATTTTTACTAGGTCTGAGAAGAATGTCCTTGGTGTTTTGATTGAAATCATGTTGAATATGTAAACTGCTTTGGATAGTTTGGACATTTTGATTTGGATATTCTTCCAACCTATGAACATGGAAGATTTTTCCAATTTTCCTATCTTCTATTTCTTTCCTTAATGTTTTGTAATTTTCATCGCAAAGATTTTTCACATCTTTGGTTAAATTTATTCCAAGTCATTTACATTTTTTGTAGCAGGGGCCGGTGCTGTGGCTCACTTGTTCAATCCTCCGCCTGTGGCGCTGCCATCCCATATGACGAGTTCTAGTCCCGATTGCTGCTCTTTCAGTCCAGCTCTCTGCTGTGGCCCGTGAGGACAGTGGGGGATGGCCCAAGTGCTTGGGCCCCTGACCCGCATGGGAGACCAGGAAGAATCACCTGGCTCCTGGCTTCAGATCGGCACAGCACCAGCCGTGGCGGCCATTTGGGGAGTGAACCAATGGAAGGAAGACCTTCCTCTCTGTCTCTCTCTCACTGTCTATAACTCAGTCAAATAAACAAAACTTTTTTGTAGCTATTGTGAGTGGGAATGACCTTCCAAGTTCATTCTCAGCCATGGCATTGTTTGTGTATACAAAGGTTATTAATTTGTATGTTTTGATTTTTATAAACTTCAACTGTACTCTCTTATGAGTCCCCATAGTTTCTTAGTGGAGTCTTTTGGTTCCAGTGTATGTAGGATCATATCATTGGCAAACAGGGATAATTCAATTTCCTCCTTTCCTATTTGTATCCCTTTGATTTCTTTTTGTTGCATGCTGGCTCTGAGTCTTCCAGAACTCTGTTGAGTAGCAATAATGAAAGTGGGCATCCTTGTTGGTTCTGGATCTTAGTGGAATTGCTTCCAGCTTTCCCCCATTCAATATGATGCTGCCTGTGAGTTTCATATTTTGCCTTGATTGTGTTGAAACATGATCCTTCCATACTCAATTTGCTTAAGTTTTCTTTTTAATGATGAAAAGATGTTGTATTTGATCATGCTTTCTCTGCATCTATTGAGATAATCATATGCTTTTTATTCATCAGTTCGTTAATGTGATGTCATGATTTTATTAGTGCATTTTAATGTTCCATGCTGAACTTGTCTTTTCTTTGTCATTGAACTTGCATTTTTTTTACAGGCAGAGTGGACAGTGAGAGAGAGAGAAGGAGAGAGAAAGGTCTTCCTTTTCCGTTGGTTCACCCCCCAATGGCCACTGCAGCCTGCACGCTGCTAGCGCACCGCCCTGATCCGAAGCCAGGCACCAGGTGCTTCCCCTGGTTTCTCATGCGGGTGCAGGGCCCAAGGACTTGGGCCATCCTCCACTGCATTCCTGGGCCACAGCAGAGAGATGGACAGGTAGAGGAGTGACCAGGACAGAATCTGGCGCCCCGACAGGGACTAGAACCCGGTGTACTGATGCCACAGGTAGAGGATTAGCCTATTGAGCTGCAGCGCTGGCCGAACTTGCATTATTAACTGAACAGATTTGGGTAACATTTCTAACCTATGTCTGCAGCCCAACACTGGACAATTTACTTTTAAAGAACATGTGTACCTATATTTTCTCATATTCATTTAAAGCTTATTTTTATGTTTTTTTTCCACTCCAAACAGTAGAAACTGTGAAGTATGCATGATATTCAACTTCTCGACTAGACACCCAGGATTCCGTGACATTGTGTAATAGTTCAATGTTGGATTCTTATATTAAACTCAGAAGGAGTCCAGAAGCTCTTTTTGTACCATATTTTTCAGGCCAGGAGCAGAATAAACTTATTTTCTAGTGCTGTTTCCCCTGGTGGACAGCTAGTTGAAGCCTTTGGGAGTACAAGTACTTCCCAGGGCATAAACTCAACCCTTCCTCCCACAGCCATTTAAAACAGTTTAAAAATAACTCCCACTTAAATTTTGTGGCAGGCTATGACAACTTTATAAAAATTGTGTATTTATTTTTCTCCTCTTTTTCACTTATTAAAACACTGCTTATCACAGATTCCCAGAGAAAGAAATTCATTGCCAAGCTTTGAGAGAGAGTTTTATTCCCTAGGGCATGTAGCAAAGCATAAGTTATTTAGAATAGTCAATGTGAAGTTGAACTGTTCAGCCAGTTTGAGTAGTCAGAAAGCAATTCTGCCTTTTCAGCTAAGCAGGTAAATTTAAAGACATTGTTGAGACATTTTTTCTTTCTCTTCGCATTAACCAAATATTCCTTCAGTGCTTCCTGTATGACAGGTATAGCTTTAGTCCCTGGAATCCATTGATAAAAAGTCACCCTTGTCTTATGGGATTTACATTGTTGTAAAGAATTACACAAACAAAAATAATATTGCACTTCTTTAAAATAAAAGACCTTAGAAAATCTTCCATTTTTAGACTTATTTCCCAGATTATTCTTTAACCTTCCTGTTCTTACTCCACACAGAGTGAAAACCAAGGTTCTAACAGTGTCCTGGAAGACTCTCCAGAATTTCCCCAGCTATCTGTGGTACCTCATTTGCTCTTCTTCCTGCTGCACAGGCACCAGTCAGATATCCCTGCCTTCTTGCAGACTTTTGAACATACCAACTGTCCCTTCTGTGAGCCTTTGTTTCTTGTTTCCTCCGTCTGCATTGCTCTCTCCCCAGACAGCTCTGGCTGGCTCACCCATTACTTTGGTTCTTTACTGAAATATCTAATCGTATTAGCAGAAAAGACTTCCCTGTACTCCATGCTGGCCCTCCTCATCAAACTACTCATCCTGGTTTAGTTTCCTCCCTAGCACCTTCATGTGTGCATACATGATGGAACTTCAAAAGTTTGTAAAAAAGTAGAATTAAAAGATAAGTTTCTTTTTTAAAACTTTTATTTAGTAAATATAAATTTCCAAAGTACAGTTTATGGATTACAGTGGCTCCCCCCCCATTACTTCCCTACCACCCGCAACCCTCCCATCTCCCGCTCCCTCTCCCATTCCATTCACCTCAAGATTCATTTTCAATTATCTTTATATACAGAAGATCGATTTAGTAAATATTAAGTAAAGATTTCATCAGTTTGCACCCACACAGAACATAAAGTGTAAAATACTGTTCAGTATTAGTTGTAGCATTAATTCACACTGAACAACACATTAAGGACAGAGATCCTACATGAGGAGTAAGTACACAGTGACTCCTGTTGTAATTAACACACAATTATTCTTAGGTGTTTAAATTTAACTGAAAAGTGATCACTGTGAAATATAAGAGTGGGAATAAGAGAGGGAGGAGATGTACAATTTGGGACATGCTCAATCAGTCGTGCCCCAAATGGTGGAGTTAGAAACATGCCAGGGGATTCCAATACAATCCCATCAAGGTGGCATGTACCAATGCCATCTCACTAGTCCAAGTGATCAATTTCAGTTCACAATTGATCATACTGATAGGTCTAAGAGTCAAAGGGATCACATAAACAAGACTTGTGTCTGCTAATACTAACTGATAGGATAAAAAATGGAGAGAATGATCCATCATGGGAAGCAGGATACACAGCAGACTCATAGAATGGCAGATGTCCTAAATAGCACTCTGGCCTCAGAATCAGCCCTTAAGGCATTCAGATATGGCTCAAGAGCCCATGAGAGTATTTTAGGCATGGAAAGTCAAGACACTCAGGAAAAAAAAAGGAACAAAAGGAACTAAACCAAAGATCTCTATGAGTGAGATCCCAGTGGAAAGAACAGGCCATCAAAGAAAGAGGTACCTTTCTCTGAAGGGAGGAGAGAACTTCCACTTTGACTATGACCCTGTCAGAATATGATCAGAGTTGGTGAACTCAAAAGGCTTCCATAGCCTCGGCAACTCATGACTAGAGCCTAGGGAGATTACTGACGCCCTAAACAAGAGTGTCAAATTGTTAAGATAAGTTTCTTTAGGCACAAAAGTTTTAAAGTCCATATGTAGGGTTTTTTTTTTTTTTGCATAGGTATTTTAAATGAACTTCTTAATGACCCTGCATGTCATTTGCTCATTTGGATTTAATTCTTTTTAAATTTTTTTGAAAGGCAAAGAGAGAATCAGATGCTTGGAGACAGAGAGTGGTCTTCCATCCAAAGGTTCACTCCCCACATGCCTGCAAAAGCCAAGGCTTGGCTGGGGCCAAAGCCAAGAGGAAGAAACAGTGCAAGTCTCCCATGTGATTGGAATGAATCCAATAACTTGAACCATCCATCACCTGCTACCACCTAGGGTGTGCATTAGAAGGAAGCCAGGATTGGGACCAGGATGGGAATTCTAATCTAGGATCTCTGGTGTGGTTTTCAGGCATCTCGAGGGGTGCCCTAATTGTTGTGCAAAATGCTCACCCCCACACTTGCTTATTTGTTTATTGCCCTTTTCCTTACCCATTCAGCCCACATAGAATGCAGGCTTTATGTGATCAATGACTTTATCTTGTCCACTAGAATACTCCCAGTACCCAGAATATTCTGAGTTACAAAGTAGAGGTGCCAATGAATATTTGTTGAATGAGGATTAAAGGAAATGGTTTAATGTGACTTTAAAGGAAATGGTTTAATGTGACTTTGTGTCCAAGCTTCAGCATCTGCTTTTTAAAATATTTTATTTATTTATATGAAAAATAGAGTTACAGAGAGAAGGAAGCAGGAGAGAGAGAGAGAGAGAGAGAGAGAGAGAGAGAGAGAGAGAGAGGTGTCTTCCATCCACTGGTTCCCTCCCCAGATGGCCACAATGGCCAGAACTGGGCTGATCCAAAGCCAAGAGTCAGGAGCTTCAGGTCTCCCACACAGGTGCAGGGGCCCAAGTACTTGGACCATCTTCCACTGTTTTCCCAGGCCATAACAGAGAGCTGAATCAGAAGCGGAGCAGCCCGGACTCGAATTGGTGTCCATATGGGATTCTAGCACTGCTGGTGGCAGCTTTACCTGCTACACCACAGCACTGACCTCAAGTTTCAATATCTTTCAATGACAATTTTCTTATTCTTCTTTAGAATTCTCTCCATCTTAGTTGCAGGTCACCAGTTTTTATTTTTGCAAATAAAATTCTGTTCTTTCTTTTCCTTCAGTTTCCTGTACTAATAGCATATTCCACAAGGGAAAATTCCTTACCTTTTTTCCTGAATATTCAAATGCAGTAATAAAGCATACCTGGCTAATCATACCTGTGTACCTCCAAGCCCTCATATGCTTTTCTTGTTTACAGTACTGTTTTCATTCAGTGGAAAAAGATGCTAGCCCATGTGCTAGGCATTAGAATTTAAAAGTGAAGAAACTGTGGCGCCTACTCTTTTCTTTTCTTTTCTTTTCTTTTTTTTTTTTGACAGGCAGAGTGGACAGTGAGAGAGAGAGACAGAGAGAAAGGTCTTCCTTTGCCGTTGGTTCACCCTCCAATGGCCGCCGCGGCCAGCACACTGCGGCCGGCGCACCGTGCTCATCCGATGGCAGGAGCCAGGTGCTTTTCCTGGTTTCCCATGGGGTGCAGGGCCCAAGCACTTGGGCCATCCTCCACTGCACTCCTGGGCCACAGCAGAGAGCTGGCCTGGAAGAGGGGCAACCGGGACAGAATCCGGCGCCCCAACCGGGACTAGAACCCGGTGTGCCGGCGCCGCAAGGCGGAGGATTAGCCTGTTGAGCCACGGTGCTGGCCCTGTGGTGCCTACTCTTAAAGCTCCTACAGTTGAGGGAGCTGGGATTCTCAAAGATGATTGTGACAGTCAATTGTTTCAGGATGCAAATAATCCAAGAACTATGTCTCTTTTTTTCTTTCTTCCCACAGTTCTAGTCATTGTTCATTGTGCTCCAGGGGATATTAGAAATAAAATAGGGCTTGCCTTAAGGAAATATATTCTTGGTAACCATTAGAGCAGTACAATAGCAATAGCATGCAGTCAGGCAGTGTAGAAGTGGCAAATCAGTGATAAGCAGAGATGTCACAAGCATTCACAGGAGAACATGACTACAAAATGTTGTTGAAGAGGTCAGTTCTGAGGAGGTGTGGTATATTATTGAGCAGCATTTTCAGTGGAGGGATCATGCTGTATGGGAAGAGTAGTGTCTTTTTCTTCTTAGTAACCTCAGAGTTATGACAGGACAGTAGAGCAATTTTTTCCTTACCGGGTTTCAGAAAAGGCCTCACATCTTTGTGTCTGTAAGGCATCCATCTCCATGTTCTTTTCCCAGAATGGACATGGGGGACTCTTGAGAACTGCACTTTAAGAAGAGAAAGAGAAAAATGTGGTTCCGATTATTTAGCATGTCCTTGGAGGCTTCAGAGCCCAGAAGTGAGGCACTGGAATGTGTAGCTGGGCTGGAACCTGACTTGCCCTGGATGGATGGCCTCTAGCACCGATACTTGCCAGGTGTTGGCCAGGTGCTGGGGCAGGGAGTCGGGGATGTGGTTCCCTTTTTGCCTGGATTGTCTCCTCTCTTTGGAAAAGTACTGAGTTCCATTTGGCACAACCTGCCTTTGGAAAAAGGTTTTCCCATAGTTCCCAAAGACCTGTGTAAGTGGACTCTTGGATTCTTTGCTATTAGTGCTTTTACAAAAAAATGTCATATTCAGATGTGTTTTTAAATTTTAAAAAGATTTTTATTTTTAGAAATTTATTTGAAGGGCTGGTGCTGTGGGGTAGTTGGTTAAACTATCACCTCGTATGCCAGCATCGCATGTGGGCACTGATTCGATTCCTGGCTGCACCACTTCTGATTCAGCTCCCTGATAATGCTCCTGGGAAAGCAGAGGAAAATGACCCAAGTGCTTGGGTCCTTCATCCATTTGGGAGACCAGGAAGAAGCTCCTGGCTCTTGGCTTCTAATTGGCCCACCTGCAGCCATTGTGGCCATTTGGGGAGTGAACCAACAGATGGAAGATCCCTCTTCTCTCTCTCTCTGTCTCTGTCACTTTGCCTTTCAAATAAAGAATAAATAAGTCTTTTTTAAAAAAGGAATTTATTTGAAAGGCAGAGTGAGAGAGAGAGAGAGAGAATGAATTTGAGATTTTTAATCCACTTTTTTCATGCCTAAATACTTGCAAAGACAACTGGGTCAGGCTGAAGCCAGTAACTCCATCTAGGTCTGCATGGGTGGCAAGGACCACAGGTACTGAGCTATTATCACTTGCTGCCTCCCAAGGAATGTATTAGCACAGGTGGGTCTCGAATCTGTGCACTCAAATATGGGATGTGGGTGTCCTAAATGGTGACTTAACACCTGTGCCACGTTAGTCCCTAGAAATATCTCTAGAGGAAAAGTATTATCATCATTAAATAAGCCTTTGAGGGGGGCCAGCGTTGTGGCAAAACAGTTAAAGCCACTGCGTGTAATGCCAGCATCTCATATGGTTCACGTCCTGGCAGCTCCCCTCCCTATCCAGCTCCCTGCTAATGCACCTGGAAGAGCATCAGAAGATGGCCCAAGTATTTGGGCCCCTGGACCCATGTGGGAGATACAAGAGGAGCTCCTGACTCCTGGCTTCAGCTTGGCCAGCCCTGGCCTCTGTGGCCATTTGGGGAGTGAACCAGCAGATGGGAGAGTCTCTCTCTCTCTCCCTCTCTCTGTGTAATTCTGACTTTCAAATAAATAAATCTTCTTTTTAAAATAAACCTTTGACTTGCTACATTGTTTGAAATCAAGGTCATATTCTCCTAATACTACTTTATGTTTTTAAAATAACTGTTGTTTTTCACCTAACTGCCTTTAATGAGACAACACATATTCTTTGAAATACAGTAGATCCAGCATCTGTTCTTAATTTATTTTCCTTGTAACATCTTTCCTTCTCTTTTTCTCTTATTTGTGCTTGTTGAAAATGTTATTTTTGGTTGAAGTTATATTAAGGTAGTGTTGAAATCCTGGGACTGTCCTTTTGTTCAGATGTATATATTCTTTTAAGCTTACACATCCAAGCTCTTCCCAAAATAAATTCTATGAGCACTGTTCAGAACTCTCAAGTGCCTGGCTTTTTTTATTTATGAGAATTGGCTGCTGGCATCATGTTTGTACTTTCCCTCGAGCCAAAATGGGCCCCTCCGGCTTTTTTCTCTCTGCCTTTTCCAAGACTCTCTAGCACTTTTATATATTAAGTAGCTATGGCGCTGTATCACTGTTTTAGCTTCATTATCCTCCTGATTTCTTTTTGAATTTAGTTACATGTCAGCAAGAATGACTGTCTTTAACAACTGAATAGTAGATAAAGTTGAATCATGTGCCACAGGCACTCAAGGCTGTCCAAAATCCTCAAGATATTTTCTTTACTTTTACCAAACTTAAATAAAAGAATCGTGTTTTCTTAATTTTGTTTATTTTTAACTTTTATTTAGAATATAACTTTCCAAGGTACAACTTATGGATTACAATGGCTTTCCCCCCATACTTTCCCTCTCCCCCCGCAACCCTCCCCCCTTGCCCACTCCCTCCACCCCTTCGTTCACATCCAGATTCATTTTCAATTCTCTTTGTATACAGGAGATCAATTTAGCATGTGTTAGTTTTCTTAATTTTGAAAAGCATATTTCTCAATGCCTGTCTTTTTCACAGATAGAGTTATAATGTTACATGCAGGAGTTATTTGGAGATTCGGTAACTGGCTCAAAAATCTATAGAAACATTACATATCAAGTACCCTATTTTCCATGTGGCAGAAGGACTTTAATTTTTGCAGCCAATTGGGAAATCTAGATTCTTCACCTTAGAAGCTATTACACTATAAACCCTTGTAACATGAGTACTGTTCCAAGATCTTAATTCATTTTTAATGTGTTTTTGTGCAACCAGCATAACAGAATAGTCTGGATATACCCATCCACTCGTTCTTCTTAGGTTTGAAAACTTTATCAAGATTACAAGAATGGACTATTCTACCAATACCTATTCCTGGGTCGATCTAAATCCCTAGAGTTATGAGTTTATTTCAAAGCGGATCTTAGGCTTTTTGGATCTGAACTCTCTTAGTTCGATTAATCTGGCTGAAACTGGCTCTGTCCAGAGAAAAGTTAGTGCTTGTGTAGGTGAGTTTGAAGGTGTGGACTCTGCAAGCCAAATAGATGATGCAGCTAGGCCACGAGTGAAGTATTAGTTGATATATGTCAGTTCTGCTCTTTGAAGAGTGCACAGTGACATCTCTTGTACAATACTGGTGATTGTTGTGGGAAGGGGAAGAAAAACCCACTGAAAGATAATGTGGGGTCCCAGCAAGCAGCCGTGGGGAGCCAGGTGGCTCTGGGTAGAGTGTGATCCGATGAGAGTGAGTTGTGGGGCCACTCTTTGATGACAGCCTGTGCAGTGACTCTGTGATAGTGTTGCCGTCATTCATTCTAAGTGGGTCCCTCCCAGGGGTCATGTCTGCTCCATACACTGTGTATTTTTTGGTGTGGCATATCATGGGAACCAAATCATATCATTCCACACTGAGCATACCAGTTGGTTTAAGGATAAGCATGTGACCCAGTGAAAGCCATTGAGACTTTTCTTGGGCTGCTGGGAGAGCAGCTGGTACTTTACTCCACTGGTCATGAATGTGGTAGGAGAGAAGTCTGGTATTGTGGGAACAGTGGTGAGAAGGGAGCTGAAAGCCAGCAGAGAAGGATCAGTCAAGAGATAGAGGTGAGGACTGTGTGTTTTGAGCCCCTAACAGTCTGAAGCCAGCTCTACTACTGACCTTTGTAGACATACACTCCAATAAAATCCTTTTTCACTTAACACATGTGAGGTTGAGTTGTCAGTCTCTTGTATTTATTAAGTCCTAACAGAGTTGGAATCAGATAATCTGTGGGCAATGTAGTAGTTAGAAGTCTCTTGGTAAATAGCCTGGGGGTCTGGCACAGAGCTGGCATGCAAGAAGTTAACAGCATTAATTAATTAAATTTAAAGGGCTTACACTGAACGGTGGCAGCTGTCTAATTTTAATAGGGTCATTTCACGTAGCTTGTTTTGTATTGTATCTGACTACCTAAACTATGTTCTTAAAAAACTTAGATTCATAGCAGGTTACATTTTTAGAAAGAGTTAGTTTTTTTTGGCATCTTGGAAATAGTATTCTTTTCATGCACACCCCCATGTGTATCCTATTAGCATTTTTCACTGTGTTATTCTAGAGGTATTTATGAGTGTGATGAAGGATAAAATCTCCGTCTTTTCTGGTCACATGTCATATGTGTTCTTGGATGATGCTCTGTGCTTCTGCAGTCTCTGACCTCTGAATAAAATGGGCCTGGGAAAAAGATTTTCATTGAGTTTATGGTATTATACAGATTAAATCCTCCTTTTGGGAAAAGAACTGCTGTTGCTGATTTCTTTACTAACAAATTGAATGAGAAAATATACGAGGTTTTCTATGCAAGCAACTTTTTGTAAGTAGGGGACAAAGTGCTTTCTTTTTAGGTTGAAAAAATGAAATACGTCTTTCTGTCGTTGAGGGGATCGCAGCAATTCTAAATGGTTTGAAGAATTTGTTGCTGCTTTAGTTTTTCTTCTGTCAGAGCAGTTTGCCAACTGTGATTGGAAAGTCTGCCTTTCTTGCATATGCTTTCACTGCCGCTGCTCTTATACAGGGAAAAGAAATGAAGGCACAGTCACGGATGGGCGATCAGCGGAGCAGAAGTAAAACTCTGAAGTCTCTGCTGTGCATTAGTGTATTGGTAATTTGTTTGTTGGTAACTACAGAGATGTGTACTCTGCCCTTTCTCTCACGCAGGCTGTCGCCCATAGGTGGGTCGGTCATTGCCCCTCTTGATGTGAAATGCATGATGTACACCTCAAGACTCTCCCCAACGGATTCTGGGGCCTCCAGCTTCACTAGGCTCTTCGGGCTGGGGGTCTGCTCCTTCAGACAAGACCACGTGAGCTGACAGGTGTTAAAATTTAAGCCAACCAAGCTGCTCGACAGCAGATCATCAGTCCTTTAGCCCAACCAGTGCTTTCTGTTAAACGTTTTACTCTAGAGTGGAAACTTCAGGGAAAGTGGAGGATATACTTTGAGCCATAATGGCTTTCCTGAAGGCTGAGGAGGTGAAGTGTGGGAGAGGCCTGGGAGAGGGAATACCTCGGATCTGGAAGGCAGCTCTACCACTCTGCTAACTGTGAATCCTGGCGCAACAGATTTACTCTTCATGTGCTTCAGTGTACGACCTGTAAGATGAAGTTCCTATGTCTTCTCTCCAGTAGGATTAGAAGTAGTGCGTATTTCAACACTGTCTACCATGTCTGATGCTCAGTAATTGACCAGTAGATGGTAGAAGTTTTACTGTTGTTGTCACGACTACGCTTCTTCCTCTCCCTCTCTGCTTGAGCAAAGTTTTGGAAGAAATCTGTCACTCTCCTGTGGCTCTCTTTGCCATCAGCTTTTCTGCATCATTAGTCCTGGGTTGCCACAGATTGGCACCAGCAGCTAGTTCAGCACTAAATGAGGGAGTGGTCAATGCTTAAAAGCAAAATAACCTGTACTCAGTATCATCTACACCTGGTGTCGCCCGTTCAGTCAGACCCAGCGTGTCCAAGGCTGATTCCCACCACTCCCCAGCAGTGGACATTCCTTCATGAAGAGCTACCAGGCTCAGGATTCAGAGCAACCTGCAACTGCTCTTTACTTGTCTGTCCTTGCAGCTGCCCTGAGTGGCACTGTGTGAGTTCAGAGCCACAGACAAGGACCCTTCCCACTTTCTCCTAATTACTGTGCTAATTACCACATGATATCAAAGAATGACACTGTCCTGTATTTTAAACTCAAAGTGTGTGAGTGCACACTTTGCTGTTTTATACCTTAACATTTTGCAGCTCTTACGATGTGTTCTGCTACCAACTGAAGGACATTTTAGAAAAAAATGAACTCTGTCTCACTGTGCTAATGGTCTTGAGTTTGGTGTCTGTTACTCAAATTCTTTCTGACCAGGTGGGCACTTGGTAGGTGGGCAGTAAAAAGCCAGATTGATTTATAGGCCATATAGCCTGAATGTCAGTTGTAAAGATGGTAAAAATACATAAATAAATGTTTATATAGGAATATAAGTAGGTAAATTTTAAGTATTTTTTTTTGACAGGCAGAGTGGACAGTGAGAGAGAGACAGAGAGAAAGGTCTTTCTTTGCCGTTGGTTCACCTTCCAATGGCTGCCGCGGTTGGCGCGCTGCGGCCAGTGCACCGCGCTGATCCGATGGCAGGAGCCAGGTGCTAGGTGCTTTTTCCTGGTCTCCCATGGGGTGCAGGGTCCAAGCACTTGGGCCATCCTCCACTGCACTCCTGGGCCATAGCAGAGGGCTGGCCTGGAAGAGGGGCAACAGGGACAGAATCCGGCACCCCGACCGGGACTAGAACCCGGTGTGCTGGCGCCGCAAGGCGGAGGATTAGCCTGTTGAGCCACGGCGCCGGCCGTAAATTTTAAGTATTATATTTTCAGAAATCAGGTTGACATTCTAATGTAAATATGAATTTCAAGTACTATCTAATGTCATTTGTTTAAAATAGTTAACCAAAAGGCCTTATTACTTTATTTAAAGTTATCTCTCTTATTTCAGAGAGAGAGCAAGGACTTTCATCTACTGGTTCATTTCACGTATGTCCACAGTGGTCAAGCTTAGGTCAATTCAATCCAGGCTTCCAGCATGGGTGACAGGGAACCAACTACTTGAGCCATCAGGTTCTGTCTCTCTGGATGCACATCAGCAGGAAGCTGGAATTGGGAGTTGAGCTAGGCTTCAAAACCAACATTCTGAGATGGGATACAGGTGTGCCAAGCCATATGTTAACTGATGCACCAAACACCTGCCCCCAAAACGTGCTTTTAAAAAAATATTTGAAAGGCAGTGTAAGAGAGAGAGGAAAAGACAGACACAGAGCGAGTGAGCTTCTATCCATTGACTCATTCCTCAAGTGGCCACAAAGGCAGGGGCTGGACCAAGCTGAAGCTAGGATCCAGAAGCTTCATCTGGGTCTCCCATGTGCGTGCAAGGGCCCAGGCTGTTGGGTCATCCTCTGATGCTTTCCCAGGCTATTACCAAGGAGCTAGTTTGAAAATGGAGCAGGTGGTACTCAAACTGGCGCCCTTATGGGATTTTGGCATTGCACATGGGGCTTAACCTGTTACATACAACACTGGACCCAGAGCTTTATTTCTAATACTGTGGTAAGATACTTCAATAATTCAGGCTTAAAACCAAATGGTAATTACAAGAAATTAGAAACTATTCAGGAAATCTTACCAAGTGCTAAAGGATTTCTAGCTAGTCACATCCTGAATTTGCAAATATGCAAAAAGGAGAAGAGCTCAAGACAGGAAAGGGAGCCTGGGAAAGAAGGAGAGCCAGCTCATACAGAAACAAACAACAAACGCTGGCAAGGATGTTGGGGAAAAGGTATCCTGGTCCACTATTGATGGGAATGTAAACTGGGGCAGCCACTGTGGAAGACAGTCTGTAGGTACCTCAGAAATTTGAGTATAGACCTACCATGTGACCTGGCCATCCCCATCCTGGGAATTTATGCAAACCTAAAGAAATCAGCGTATGGAAGAGTGATCTGTACCCCCATCTTCATTGAAGCACAATTCACAATAGCTAAGATATGGAATCAACCCAAAAGTCCATCAACTGTTGATGGATAAATTTATATTGATATATATATACACATACACACTATGGAGTACTACCCAAATATTAAAAAAATGAAATCCTGTGTTTTGCAACAAGATGGCACAACTGGATACCATTACACTTAGTAAAATAAGCCATCCCCAAAAGACAGCTATGTTTTCCCTGATTCAAGATAGCTAATAGAGAACTTGAAATGTAATGTATTGGAGTGAAATAGACATTTTGAGATTCAATGATTGTTTACAGCTCTTGTCCCTCCTGCTGAGGAACAAAGTTTTTTTTTTTCTTCATACTATTTGTTGAACGCTTTTACTTAGAGTAGTGTTAACTATTTTTTATTATTTTTTATTTAGTAAATATAAATTTCCAAAGTACAGTTTATAGATTACAACGGCTTCCCCCTCCATAACTTCCCTCCCACTCCCGCCCCTCCCATCTCTCGCTCCCTCTCACATTCCATTCACATCAAGATTCATTTTCAATTATCTTTATATACAGAAGATCGATTTAGTAAATATTAAGTAAAGATTTCATCAGTTTGCACCCACACAGAAACACACAGTGTAAAAATACTGTTTCAGTACTAGTTATGGCATTACTTCACATTGGAAAACACATTAAGGACAGATCCCACATGAGAAGTAAGTACACAGTGACTCCTGTTGTTGACTTAACAATTTGACACTCTTGTTTAGGGCATCAATAATCTCCCTAGGCTCTTATCATGAGTTGCCAAGGCTATGGAAGCCTTTTGAGTTCGCCAACTCTGATCATATTCTGACAGGGTCATAGTCAAAGTGGAAGTTCTCTCCTCCCTTCAGAGAAAGGTACCTCCTTCTTTGATGGCCCTATTCTTTCCACTGGGATCTCACTCACAGAGATCTTTGGTTTAGGTTTTATTTTTTTTTTTTTTTTTGCCTGAGTGTCTTGGCTTTCCATGCCTAAAATACTCTCATGGGCTCTTGAGCCATATCTGAATGCCTTAAGGGCTGATTCTGAGGCCAGAGTGCTATTTAGGACATCTGCCATTCTATGAGTCTGCTGTGTATCCTGCTTCCCATGATGGATCATTCTCTCCATTTTTTATCCTATCAGTTAGTATTAGCAGACACAAGTCTTGTTTATGTGATCCCTTTGACTCTTAGACCTATCAGTACGATCAATTGTGAACTGAAATTGATCACTTGGGCTAGTGAGATGGCATTGGTACATGCCACCTTGATGGGATTGTATTGGAATCCCCTGGCACGTTTCTAACTCCACCATTTGGGGCACGACTGATTGAGCATGTCCCAAATTGTACATCTCCTCCCTCTCTTATTCCCACTCTTATATTTCACAGGGATCACTTTTCAGTTAAAATTTAAACACCTAAGCATAATTGTATGTAAATTACAGAGTTCAACCAATAGTACTAGAACAAAAAAAAATACTGAAATGGATGAAGTATTACATTGACATCAACAGTCAGCACAAGAGCTGATCAAATCACTGTCTCATAGTGTCCATTTCACTTGAACAGGTTTCCCCTTTGGTGTTCAGTTGTCGCCAATCAGGGAGAACATATGATATTTGTCCCTTTGGGACTGGCTTAATTCACTCAGCATAATGTTTTCCAGGTTCCACCATCTTGTCGTAAATGACAAGATTTCATTGGTTTTGACTGCTGTATAGTATTCTATAGAGTACCTGTCCCATAATTTCTTTATCCAGTCTACTGTTGATGGGCATTTGGGTTGGTTCCAGGTCTTAGCTATTGTGAATTGAGCTGCAATAAACATTAGTGTGCAGACGTATTTTTTGTTTGCCAATTTAATTTCCTTTGGGTAAATTCCAAGGAGTGGGATGGCTGGGTTGTATGGTAGGGTGTTAACATCATCAAGTATACTGAAAACAGGTATTTGTAAAAGTTAAAAACGGGAATGTGAGAGTGGTTGGGGGAGGGTTGGAGTGTGGGCCTGAGAGGAGAGGAATGCCATATGTTCCTAAATCTGTATATATGAAATATGTGAAACTTGTATAACTGAAATAAAATTTTAATAAGGAAGAGATCCAGGTATGATCGGACAACATTCCTCCAGCTTGGCTTTCCTGGCGCTGGTGAGCTTGGGCTTGGGGTGGTCACAGTTGTCCTTTGGGTTGAGAGCCCTGGAGAGTTATACGGCATTTGGAAAAAAATTCAGAGACTGCTCAGCATGGTTGTGACTGAGGCTGATGCATCCTTTCCTTGGTAAATCACATTAGCGAGTGAGTCTGCCATTAATGTAGGAGCAGATGCAGAATTCAGGCCCTGGAGTCCAACGCCCATAAAAAGGCTTCTGCTAACCAAGGCTTGAGGATATGCTTGTGTCTTTCCAGAGAATGTGGGACAGCTCATTTGGGTACCAGCCAGAAACATCAAGCCTGAAACTGACAGCAAACCAGAACCAGCTGAACAAGACTGAGAGTCTGCCTTGTTAGCAGATGCACCTGCCCTATCATCCTACCCTGAGGAACTGCCCATAGCCACATCCATTACTGTTTTATATCCATTAGCTCTGGTCAGCCACTCAAACAGCCCACAGCCTGTGTGCAGTCATGCCATTCCTGATTACCATGGTTCTTCATTCCTACCCCCATCTGAGCAAGCACTCCTATGGTTTCCCATTTTGAGCGCTGATTAGTCAATGACAGGTAAGATCCCCTGGGGGACAACCTAAGACCTGTACAGCCACGTACGGAGACCACTTGGAAACAGGGTCAACAATGGTATGGCCAAGAATCATGCCTTCCATTGCTCAAAAATAAACAAAAAGAGGTAAATGTGGTGGAATGAGGAGGCCATGCTAAGGTGGCCGCTGGCAACAGAACCTGCCTGGCAATAGGCTGTGATTGGATGGTTTTGCAAACCACATGATAATGGAGACTGCCTGGCAACAGAGTGTGATTGGTTAGAGCATAGACCGCCCCTTGACCAGATTGGCTGCCTTGGCTATATAAGCTGCTGTAGCAACTGAAATAAACGAGTCTGCAGGCTGCTTGCCTCAGGCCTGCTTTCACCTGATTCCCAGGGTTTGTGTGGTGACTCCGCACCTCTTGCTTCCACCACACTCTTCCTCTCAGAAGGAATCAACTTCCACACTGCAGAATGTAATATTGAGTCATTATTGTGTGAATTTTCACAGTTGCTGTTTTGTGTCCTAGGTGGTTTATAAAGTAACACTGAGTCAAAACTGCAGCCTGCTAGAATGAGGGAGTTGTTTAAAGACCCTTTAGGTCCTCTATATTCACAGATGTCAAAACCCAGGGTAGTGAGCCCATTTCCTGCATTCTGCAGTTCAGTTCCAAAACCAGAATCAGACCCAGGCCTCCTGACTCTCAAATACGTTTTTCATGTTGGTAGAGTTAGTAAATATCATGATACCAAATTTAGCATGACAAACTATTTATCTAGCTGCTTTTCTTAGATTAGAACATAAACTTGTCTTAGCTTTTGGCTGCTGCACACGTTTTGATTTCTTCCTCTTCAACAATCTCTGGATCTCTTCCCCCAAATGATTGACAGTGACCTTACTTATGGGGTAGTGAGGACTTGATCTTTGTCCCAAGGCAAGTTTGCGGCCAGTGCTTCGCTTTCTCTGCTGTCCTTTTCAGTAAATGATGACTCTGCCCTGCACTTCGGATTCTTGTCCTGCAGAGCAGCTCTGCTTGCTTTTCTGCTGTCTCATATGGTCTGAGCTGATACGGGAACTCAGAATCTTCAGCAGTCCGATATTTGACAGCAGGGTGGACAGTAAAGGCCAATGTTCTTTTAAGATTGAACTGAAGAGGTAGCACCTGAGGAATTGCTGCAGAGAGGCCCTGTCTCAGTGATTTGCAGAGTTTGCCTGACCCCCTGGCAGGCAGCAAGGGAAGGACCCAGCAGGACTGTGTTCTGCAGCCTTGGGTGTCCTGTGTCAGACCTGACAGTATCCTGACCCACTGGTGTTCTGACTGAAGCCTTTCAGGGTTGGCCTAGAGAAACTGACAAAATATTCTTTCACCCTTCAGTCTAACCCCAACAGAGAAGGGATGGAAATAATGCCATTAAACGGGGGCACAGTCTTTTCCATTCAGCCTGTAACATTCTTGAGAATAGACAAAGACTTTGTCTTACTTATGCTTTTGATTTTGTTTTCAGAACCTAACGTGCTACACATAGGCGTTTTGTTGGAGTTATGTTTAGCGTTCCCTCTTTTGTTAGGTCTGAGAAACCTGAAAGTCTTCTCATGTTAGCATTTGGGCTCTTGCATCCCATTCCCAAGCTTTCTGTCTTTGGTTTATCTCAAAGAATATTCTTACAGTGGTTGTGAAAATAGTTTTACAGTATAATTTTGTCTTAGAATATTCCATTTTCAAATGCTAATTTCATATATAAAATGGCTTAAAATAATTAGCTGGTTATCCTAAACAAAATAAATTTGAATAATATAATAGAATGATCTCATAGACATACACAAGTACCCACAGCCATGGTGAATGATGAACTTGAGTTTGAGTCATACAGACCTTAGCTACAAGCTAAGCCTTGCCACCTGTTTCCTGTATGAGCTGGGCATATTTGTCAAGTCTTAACTGTGAAATGGGACTTCTGTAAGAACCTAACTTGGGGGTTACTCTGAGGACTAATTGAGGTCAGATACGCAAAGTGATAGCACAATGCATGGCATGGAGTAACGATTCAGATATTTTTATTTTTGTATTGGTTATTATTTTGGTAATACAACCTCTGAATAGGCCTGATCTATGAAGTATTTGAACACTCCCATTTGCTTCCCCCTGGAAGTCTAAAGCTCTCCCCAACATTCCTGCCAGCTCTCACGGAGTCATGCATTTTCAAGTCACCTCTGGCATTGTCTTCTGAATTAGTTCAGATTGTGTATCCTTCCGCTGTCCTTCTTCTTTTTTTTTTTTATAACGCTTTTATTTATTTAAAGAATATAAATTTCCAAAATACAGCTTATAGATTACAATGGCTTCCCCCCCATAACTTCCCTCCCACCCGCAACCCTCCCCTTGCTTCACATCAAGATTCATTTTCAATTCTCTTTATATACAGAAGATCAGTTTACTATATATTAAGTAAAGATTTCAACACTTTGCCCTCACATAGCAACACAAAGTGAAAAATACTATTGGAGTACTAGTTATAGTATTAATTCACAATGTATAGCACATTAAGGACAGAGATCCTACATGATATATTTTTTTTTATATAAAGCTTTTATTTAAAGAATATAAATTTCCAAAGAACAGCTCATGGACCACAATGGCTCCCCCACCCCCACAACTTCCCTCCCTCCCCCCACCCTCCCCTTACCCGCTCCCTCTCCCCTTCTGTTCACATCAAGATTCATTTTCAATTCTCTTTATACACAGAAGATCAATTTAGTACATATTACGTAAAGATTTCAACAGTTTGCCCTCGCATAGAGACACAAAATGATAATACTTTTGAAGTACTAGTTATAGTATTAATTCACAATGTACAGCACATTAAGGACAGAGATCCTACATGATTTTTTTTTAAAAAATTTGATTAATTGTCTATGCAATTTCCAGTTTAACACCAAGATTTTTTAATCATTTGCAATTATCTTTATATAAAGAAGATCGATTCAATATATACTATGTAAGGATTTCATCAGTTTGCACCCACTCAGAAACACACAGTGTAAAAATACTGTTTCAGTACTAGTAATAGCATCACTTCACATTGGATAACACATTAAGGACAGATCCCTCATGAGATGTAAGTACACAGTGACTCCTGATGTTGATTTAACAATTTGACACTCTTGTTTATGGCGTCAGTAATCTCCCTAGGCTCTGGTCATGAGTTGCCGAGGCTATGGAAGCCTTTAGGGTTAGCCGACTTCGATCTTATTCCCACAGGGCCATAGTCAAAGTGGAGGTTCTCTCCTCCTTTCAGAGAAAGGTACCTCCTTCTTTGATGGCCCCATTCTTTCCACTGGGATCTCACTCACAGAGATCTTTCATTTAGGTCTTCTTTTTTTTCCAGAGTGTCTTAGCTTTCCATGCCTAAAATATTCTCATGGGCTCTTGAGCCAGATCCGAATGCCTTAAGGGCTGATTCTGAGGCCAGAGTGCTATTTAGGACATCTGCCATTCTATGAGTCTGCTGTGTATCCTGCTTCCCATGTTGGATCATTCTCTCCCTTTTTCATTCTATCAGTTAGTATTAGCAGACACTAGTCTTGTTTGTGTGATCCCTTTGACTCTTAGACCTATCAGTGTGATCAATTGTGAGCTGAAATTGATCACTTGGACTAATGAGATGGCCTTGGTACATGCCACCTCGATGGGATTGTATTGGAAACCCCTGGCACAATTCTAACTCGATCATTTGGGGCCGTTCCGATTGAGCATGTTCCAAGTTTTACATCTCCTCCCTCTCTTATTCCCACTCTTATCCGCTGTCCTTCTATACCTGTCTGTTCCCTGACATGACTATCGTTGGAATCTGCCTCTTCCTTAATTACACACCCTTGCTCCAAACCAAAGCATTTTGGTTTATAGCTACTATCCTGATGATCTGGGCAAAAGAAGTGTTGATACTGTAATAAAGCAAATGACGTCAGGCAGATTTGATTAGATTCATCCCCTTCACTCCTGGTTATCATTTCCTCTGACACTTCAGTACCTAATAAAGATAAAAACACTTAAAATGTATAGCTATTCTCTTGGATATGCTGGAAGTTTAAGAATATTCATGCTTATGTTCACACGTTTCTAAGAGTACTTTTCTTCTTTCTAAATTTCTGAACTTTTAAAATGTTAAAGAAGTATACATTTCAGTTTTTAAGAACATTGATTTTAAAAGTGGAAGAGAGGCCAGCGCTGTGACAAAGCAGGTAAAGCCAGGGCCTACAGTGCTGGCATCCCATATGGGTGCTGGTTCAAGTCCTAGCCACTCCACTTCTGATTCAGCTCCCTGCTAATGTGCTAGGGAAAGCACTGGAAGATAGCCTAAGTCCTTGGACTCCTGCACCCAAATGGGAGACCTGGATGAAGCTTCTGGCTCCTAGCTTTGATGAGTGAATCAGAAGATCAAAGATTCTCTCTCTCTCTCTCTCTCTCTCTCTCTCTCTCTGCCTCTGCCTCTGCCTCTACCTGTCCTTCTCTGTAACTCTAACTTTCAAATAAATAAATCTTTAAAACTAAAGTGGAGGAGAAAACTTGTGCAGATTGAGGAAATTTTAGCTTCTACAGGATAAACAAATTCTTTCCCAAAGATTCTTATTCATCCCTATTTTCTAATGCTTTAAATGTATTTTCACACAAACCTAATGGTGTGATTTTTCTTTTGTTTCCCATATGTATCACAAGTCAGGATTGCCTTGTTGATAACATTAACAGGCTGTTTTCTGTAAAATGTCTCGTCTTCTGTAAATGTCTTGTCTTCTGTAAATGTCTTGCCATTCCAGTAGTCTCTGAAAAGCTCTTAATGTGCTTTGGCCTCTTGCTGCTCTGTGGTGGAGCTCATGTCTCCAGGCTGTTCCTAGTCTGCGCTGGTCACTGCCTCATGTCTACAGAGTGTAATCTTTATGTCCTTAGCACCTGTGAGTTCATGCCTCAAGCCACCCGGTTGTGACTTCAGTGCTCTCAGACCCATTCTTGTTCAGGGCACCTATATCTTCCATGTTCCTGAATCCAATGGGCAATTCATACTTCTTGCCTTACTAGGTCTCCCAGCAACATTTGACATAGATACTCTATCTTGTAAAACAGTGTCTCTGTTATCCCTGTGATAGTGGAATAGCAGGATTTTCCTGCTTATATGGCTGACCATTCCTTCTAGGATGCTTATCTGATTCCTTTCTTCTATGATAGCACTTACGTGTGTTGCATTTTCCCATATCCCTTGTTTTCTGGTGCTATAAACTCTCACTAGCTAACCTTTTTCAGTCCCATGGCTTCAAATATCACTTACATGCCAAAGACTACATATTTACTGCACTGCAACAAAAAAATCTAAGACATCTGTGGTAGTAAAAAGCTCTAAGATTTTGTGTCCCACAAAGAAGGAAAGGCAATTAAATGGCATAATGACTTGTTATCATATTACTCATAAGGTATATCCCATTTTCAGAAATGTTAAGAATAAGAAAAAGGTATATCCAGGAATATGTAAAATATCACAAGATATTTCGCATTCATTAAATATTATTTTCAAAGCATGTATACTTACTGTGCCTTAAGCAAAGTATTACCAGGAGCATGCAAATGAATTGCAATAGCTGCCTCAAGAAGAAGGTGGTTCCACATCTTATCTCTACAGATGTTAAAGAGTTCTTATTACTATGTAGTTTATTGTAGAAAAGTAGTTCAAGGGGCTGGCGCTGTGACATAGTGGGTGAAACCATCACCTGTGGTGTTTGTTTCCCATCTGGGCCACCGCCTGCAATGCAGGCATCCCTAATGGGTGCCTATTCGAGACCTGGCTGCTCCACTTCTGATCCAGCTCTCTGGTATAGCCTGGGAAAGCAGTGGAAGATGGCCTAAGTCCCTGGGACCTTGCACCCAAGGGTGACACCTGGAAGAAGCTCCTGGCTCCTGGCTTTGGATTGGCCCAGCACCAGCTATAGCAGCCATTTGGGAGGTAAACCAGCAGATGGAAGACCTTATTCTCTCTGCCTCTGTCTCTTTCTCTTTCAAATAAATAAATCTTTAAAAATACTTCAAAACCTTTATGGAAAATGTTTATTATGAAAAAACTGCACAGATTTCATTTTTTTTTTTTTGCACAAAAACAAACTTTTCGTTGAATTAGATTTTTCCACGAACTTTCCATGAAGTTCTCTCATGTATAGATAAGGTGAAATTAAGTTAGCTGAACTGGGGCAGGGTTTTTGAATCAGTGGCTCTTCAAGATAATGCTCAAACCTGAGGTTTACTGTATATTAGATTGTTCTGTTTTAGCATAAACCATGAGTGGGCTCAAGAACAGGGCTCTGTCTTCACAGAATTTGTCAAACAATGGCATCTTCATGTTTTTTGCTCATTTCTTTGTTTGACAAACACTGCTGGGAAATCATGGAGCTGGTGTTTCTCTCACTGCTTTTTCATCCCTCACCCTCTATATTCAAAATTGCTTCTGATAGCTGTGGGACATGCAAGAACTATTGCCAAATTTCGAAATGTAATTTTCCTGAGGCAGCATCCAAAGTTAACAAAAAAGACATGGAAAAATCCCATTAAATATTTCAAGCTATGAATATCTGTTTACCTTATTCTGTTCCACTGAGGTTTTCTAAGAATAATGTAAGTGGGACAGCTTCCTTCACTTCTATAGGGAAAAGAATTGTGTACTAAATGTTTTTGCTCCAAAATGTTATCGTATGTTCAGTATGATTACACCAATAAAGTTTTATTTCATTGGTCCTATGTGCAGAAGGATTACTTGTATTCCATTTTTAGATGTCATTAATTAATATATTGCTGCTACACTTCAGCTATATTTAGCCAGGTATGTTTTAGTATACAAATGAGTTTTCCCCTCAAAAAAGTGTTCTAAAAATAAAATATTCTCTTATTTTTCTCCTCTCACAACTCTCTTCTATAATACCTTTATTGTAATTAATTTTAAAAGAAAAGCTTAAATATCATAATCCAACCATGTGATAATTTTCTATTTTACATAAAGAGAACCAATTTCACATATTCCTATGTTCAGATTTAAGAGAATAATGATATTTCCCACTCTACCCTCCCTCATTTGCACCAAATAAACCCTCATTCCTATCCCCTCTCTTCCTTTTCTTATTTTTCTTTTATCTTTTATAGTGACATACTTTGAATTTATTTTGTAATCAAAAGCTTAACCCTTCACAAAATAAAGAATTCAGCAAGTAATAAGTAGAAAAACCACTGTTCCTCAAGAGTATAGATAAGGCCATAAAAAAAATCTCAAAATGTTAATTCTACTCATATACATTACATTTTTTGTACTCTGTATATTAGTTACCACAAAATCAGGGAAAGCATATGATATTTGGCTTTTTGGACTGGCTTATTTCACTAAGCATAATGTTCTCCATTCGCATCTATTTTGTTGTAAGACAGGATTTCATTCTTTGTTACAGCCTGATAGTATTCCATTATGTGTATGTATGATATATATCTATATAAATATATAGATATATATCACAGTTTCTTTATATATATTCATAATTTCTTTATCCAGTAGCAGATTATAGACAGCTGGGTTGATTCCATAACTTAGCTATTGTGAGTTGAGCTGCTATGAATATGGGAGTACAGATAACTCTTTCATATGTTGACTTCACTTCCTTTGGCTAAGTTCCCAGGAGTAGTGGGGCTGGATAATATGGTAGATCAATTTTTGGGGCCGGCGCCGTGGCTCAACAGGCTAATCCTCCGCCTTGCGGCGCCGGCACACCGGGTTCTAGTCCCGGTCGGGGCGCTGGATTCTGTCCCGGTTGCCCCTCTTCCAGGCCAGCTCTCTGCTGTGGCCCTGGAGTGCAGTGGAGGATGGCCCAAGTGCTTGGGCCCTGCACCCCATGGGAGACCAGGAAAAGCACCTGGCACCTGGCTCCTGCCATCGGATGAGTGCGACGCGCACCGACTGCGGCGGCCATTGGAGAGAACCAACGGCAAAAGGAAGACCTTTCTCTCTCTCTCTCTCATTGTCCACTCTGCCTGTCAAAAATTAAAAAAAAAATATTTTGGATTTCTGAGCAATCTATATTGTGTTCCATAATGACTGTACTGCTTTGCATTCCCACCAGTAATGTATAGGGTACCTTTTCCCCCACAAACTTGTGAGCATTTATTTTTTTTGATTTTTGGATGATAGCCATTCTAACTCAGGTGAGGTGAAAGCTCATTGTGGGTTTACTTGCATTTCTCTGATGGCTAGTGATCCTGGGCATCTTTTCATGTGTCTATTGGCCACTTGTATTTCATCCTTTGAAAAATGACTGTTCATATCCTTGGTCTATTTCTTTTCTTTTTTTTTTTTTTTTTGACAGGCAGAGTGGACAATGAGAGAGAGAGACAGAGAGAAAGGTCTTTCTTTGCCGTTGGCTCACCCTCCAATGGCTGCCGCGGATGGCGCGCTGCGGCCGGCGCACCGCGCTCATCCGATGGCAGGAGCCAGGTGCTAGGTGCTTTTTCCTGGTCTCCCATGGGGTGCAGGGCCCAAGCACTTGGGCCATCCTCCACTGCACTCCTGGGCCACAGCAGAGGGCTGGCCTGGAAGAGGGGCAACCGGGACAGAATCCGGAGCCCCGACCGGGACTAGAACCTGGTGTGCCGGCGCCGCAAGGCAGAGGATTAGCCTGTTGAGCCACGGTGCCGGCTTCCTTGGTCTATTTCTTAAATGCATTATCGCTTTTCTTGCTTTGAGTTTCTTGAGCTCCTTATATATCCTTGATATTAATCCCTTACCAGATATACAGTTTGCAAATATTTTCTCCCATTTTGTTGGTTGCCTCTTTACTTTGTTGAGTGTTTCTTTTGCTGTGTAAAAGCTTCTTAGCTTGATCTACACCCATGTGTCTATTTTTGCCTTTATTGCCTATTCTTGTGGGGTCTCTTCCAGGAAATTTTTGCCTATGCCAATGTCTTACAGTTTCCTCAATGTATTCCTCTAATAACTTGATATTTTCAGGTCTTAGCTTTAGATTTTTGATCAATTGTGAGTTGAGTTTTGTATAAGGTATAAGATAGGGGTCTTCTTTCATAGTTGTGCATGCAAAGATTCAATTTTCCCAATATTAGTTGGAGAGACCCTCCTTTTTCCAGGAAGCAATTTTAGCGTATTTGTCAAAGATTTGTTGGTTGTAGATGCCTGGACTAGTTTCTGGGGTCTCTAATCTGAGAATTTAGAAGCAAGAAAACAGGAAACAAATGATATACCCAATGAAAGTAAGTTAATAATTTAATACATTGCCAAGAAATCTGAGAATTTAAGAAAAGAGAAATATTTTAAAGTTGATCAAACCAAAGCCTGTTACTTTGAAAAAAGACTTTTTCCTGTCTATCAAAATGGTAAAAACACAGTTCACAATATGAGGGTACTTATCAAAGTTCATGGAAAGCAGAATTAAAAGGTAAGTTTACTCAGCTGTAAAATTTTTTGAAATCCATATGTATGAAGGAGTCTTCAAAAAGTTCATGGAAAATACATACTATGAAAAAAGACAGTCATGAACTTCAATAATTTTGCACCAAAGTAAACTTATTTTTTAGTTCGAAACACTTCTGAAGTTCCCTTTTATTAGGAATGAGAGAAGAAATAGAGAGGCAGGTTTACCCATAGGTAGTGATTAGAAGATTGTAAGAATTTGAATATCTGCAATAAGAAAATAAGTAGTAAAGAGACATCCAAGTGAGATATAGTGAAAAAATAAAATATTGAATAGATTTGTAATCATGTAAGAATTTGAAAGCATTATTCCTATATGAGAATTATTCCTATATAAAATGTGCCAATATTTGTTCCAATGATTTTTACTTTGAAAGCTTCCTAATTAATTGATGCAATTATAGCTTGGTTAAGTCACCAGATTAATTCACAGGAATGGGTACTCTACATTGTTAACCATCAGGTAAATGCAAATCAAAACTACTTGACACCACCTCACACTTAACTAGGATAACTATAATGAGAAAGTGTTTAACAAATGTTAGTAGGGATGTGAAGAAAGTGGAACCATCATGTATTGATGGTGGAATATAAAATGGTATCGCTCTTTGTAAAACAGTCTGGGGATTCCTCAAAATGTTAAACAAAGACTTTCCATTTGACCCAGCAATTCCATTCCTAGGTATCTACTCAAGAGAAATGAAGTCCTATATCTACACAAAAACTTGCCCACAATATTGCCAGTAGCAGTATTCAAAATAACCAAGGGCCAGCGCCGTGGCTCAGTTGGTTAATCCTCCGCCTGCAGTGCCAGCACCCCATATGGGTGCAGGGATCTAGTCCCGGTTGCTCCTCTTCCATTCCATCTCTCTGCTGTGGCGTGGGAGGACAGTGGAAGATGGCCTAAGTGCTTGGGTTCTGCACCTGCATGGGAGACCAGGAAGAAGCTCCTGGCTTTGGTTCGGCACAGTGCCGGCCGTAGCAGGCATTTTGGGGAATGAACAGGTGGAAGGAAGACCTTTCTCTCTGTCTCTCTCACTGTCTATATCTCTGCCTGTCAAATAAAAAAAAATAACCAAAAAGTGGAAACAACTGTAATGTCCATTAGTTGAAGAAAGGGTACATAACATATGGTATATACATGTAAAGTATTATTACTGGATAATACGAAGAAATGAAGTGCTGATACATTCTACAAATACATTAACTTGGATTGAAACTGATTGAAAATGTAATAGTAAGTGATAGAAACCATTCACAAAGTACAACATATTGTGTGATGTCATTTATACAGAATGTTGAATAGACAAATCCGTTGAAATGGAAAGCAGGTTCATGGTTTTCTAGGGCTGGGTTGGTCATGGGAAAATGAGGGATGGCTGGCAGTTGGTACAGGGTTTATTTTTGGAGTGATAAAAATTTTTTTAAGATTATGGATAAGTGGGCACCGCGGCTCAATAGGCTAATCCACCTGCGGCACCGGCACACCGGGTTCTAGTCCCGGTTGGGGCACCGGATTCTGTACCGGTTGCCCCTCTTCCAGGCCAGCTCTCTGCTGTGGCCCAGGAGTGCAGTGGAGGTTGGCCCAAGTCCTTGGGCCCTGCATCCCATGGAAAACCAGGAGAAGCACCTGACTCCTGCCATTGGATCAGCACGGTGCACCGGCTGCAGCGTGCCGGCCACGGCGGCCATTGGAGGGTGAACCAACGGCAAAAAGGAAGACCTTTCTCTCTGTCTCTCTCTCTCACTGTCCACTCTGCCTGTCAAAAAAAAAAAAAAGATTATGGATAAAATAACCTTGGGTATATCAAAACTCATTGAATACTACACTTTAAATGGGTGAATTGTGTGATATACAGCTAAATAAAGCTGTATTAAAAAACAGAAAACATGCAGGGATGACTGCTATCATAGCGTTTTTGTTTTACTATGAAGTTTCTGGTTAATGCCATTAAATAAAGAAAAAAGACACAGTAATACTAGAAAGGAATCAACTGATTATTACATAAAATAATTCCTATCTACTCAGAACATTCCAGAGACTTTACTGAAAAAAAATTAAAGTTTGGTGAAGAGGCATTTATAAAGCAAACATACAAAAATAGGCCGTAGGCTACTATCATTACTGTATTAACAGGTTTTATAAATGCCTAAGAAATGATGATCACCATATAAAGAAAGAAATAAAGGACATGAAGACAAGAGAAGCACCATGATAGACAACCATGTGAAAGAATATAGCATTCCTACTTTAAGAAACTTTAAGCTGTTAAATGAGGGACGTGGTTGTT
This sequence comes from Sylvilagus floridanus, assembly GCA_949820135.1. Lineage (NCBI taxonomy): Eukaryota > Metazoa > Chordata > Mammalia > Lagomorpha > Leporidae > Sylvilagus > Sylvilagus floridanus. Next base: position 68,986,482 of record OX463242.1, read on the forward strand.
GAATGAACAGACCTTTAACATACATGGACAGTCCCAAGGTCTCAGGGATTTTGCAACATGCCAGAATAAACTGCTTGACTAAAAAATAGAGATAATCTCTGTTTTTATTTATCTCTGTAGATCTCTGGGAATCAGGAAGAAGTGGGATGGGATCCTCGGGAGCTATTTCTAGAAGGTTGGTTTGGCTCTGAGGAGTTGAGAGAATGCAGTGTCTTGAGTGCTGCTTGTTCTCAGTATCCTGAGAAATGTTACCAGATCTGCTACTCCTCAGGGAGTAGATGAGAATTCAAGGCTCCCAAACTACATAGGACCACAGCTTCTGTATTAGACTGAAGAATGGATCAAATACAATGAATGGTCCCTAAGCTGTCTCACAGAAGCAAATAACCATCTTGCCTTGAAGGATAAGAATTGAGCTAGTATTTCCTTTTGGAGGGTTGGTCCCTGGCAAGAGCAGGATTTCTGTGCCTCAGGGTCACTACAGGAATATTCATCTGGTGGTTATGGTGGTTGTGTCCTGTTAGATGCTACAGTTTTCACCTGGCCTGTCAAGATTGTCCTGTCACTTTCATGACAGTTCATATTAGGATGACCCCAGTGCACATACCCTTGAAATTGCTCTGCATAAAGGGGATAAATTCTTAATAAAAATGGTCTCAAGAACCTCTTCTAACAGTTCAAGTTTTAGCTTAGTGGTGAGAATTTCATTCATTAGAAAGGTGTTGTGAATGAATGTGAGCATCATATCGCTTCTCAGCCTTTTGGCTAAGATCAAGTGTAGTATAATGAATGTGAGTATCTTGAATGCAGTGGACTTTCTTTTTACACACTTCTCTTACATTTTTTTCGTCCCATATATGTACTTGTATTTCCTTCTGGTCTCTATGCAAGCAGTGTTGAGACCATTTCTACAACTTAGAAAATGCATAGGAAAACATTATCTTCTTTTTCATAGTACATAGACTTGGAATTTTAATGCATACATTTTCTGCCTGAATTAGACATTTATGTAATTATAGTAAAACGAAGTTATTGACTTAAGTAAAACACAGAGAAGCTATTCTTAAAAAGTTCCACAAATCTGTTGTGATACATTCAAAGTCATATTTTAATAACTGATACAATTTTTATCTTGATAAAGAGAATCATTCTGAGATCCAACTAAGGGGCATGCTTTGTTTTATGTTATTGGAGGAATTCTCAAAATTCTGTTTTAGAGTAAGAGATGACGTGCATAGCATTTGTTTTTGTGAATAGTTCATTTGCTTTACGATTAACTCTCTCCATCAAACTGATTTCCCTAGGTTGAAAATGTCCGCTTGGCAGATCGAGTGACTTCTAAAAAAGCAGTCGTGGGTACTTTGTATTTGACGGCTACTCATGTCATATTTGTAGAAAATGCACCTGACACAAGAAAAGAAACATGGGTATGCATTTCTGGTTTTTTGCTTTACATGTTTTCCACTGTTTGAAGTGAAAAGTTTTGACCCCCCATTTTTGTGTTTGTCCACAGGATGAGGTATGTGGGCTGCAGGTATTTGTATATTAAGAGGACTATTTCTGGAATGTGTACCTTGCCTTATTCTGTAGTCTTAGCTGCTTATCTATTCATTCCTTGTAAGCATTGATTATTTGAACATCATGAAAGACCTCAAAATAAGAGAATACAAGTGCCTCATGTCACAGCTATGAAGGAGAGATTTAATAATTTGCGTATGCTGTATATGTATTTGCAATATTTGTCTGATGCTATAATTTATTCATTTTATTATGACATCTCCACTTGTATGATTATTATAAAAAAGAAAAGCTAGAGAAGAGTGTGTCATCAGTTATTTATGCTACTTAATAATGAAATGAGATATTTCTTTATAAAGGAACCCAACCATGGTGTTATGATCAGAACCAGAACCCCTGAACTGTAGATTTCCCCCCTCTCTTTATTTGATGGCCAGAATTACCTTTTTGGCAGAAGGTGGCTGATGCTACTTCACAACCAGGAGCTTAAAGAATGAATTGCTGCCCTTGGGAGCTGAGCAGAGAACCCTCTGAAACCCAGATAGACTACGATCGCCTCTCAGGGACATCTGTTCCTTAGAGAGGAGCATGGTTGGGGGTGGAGAGTTGTTGATCAAAGGATATTGAGTTCTAGATATGAATATCTAATGCACAGCAGGCAGCTATAAACTGTAGTCAATAACAATGTATATTTCAAAATAATTTAGAGGGGACCTTTGAATGTCTCATTATAAAAAATGGTAGGAAAGCAAGGTGACTTATTAATTAGTTTGATGCAATCAATAGTGTACATACAGCAAAACATCATGTTGTAGCCTCTAAAGTCAGCTAAAAATGACATTAGTAAAAAATTAAATAAGCTTCTTCTGTGACTGCTTGACCACCAACAGCTTAGAAAACAAAAATCCCAAGTTTCTATTGACCTTGAACATTCCATGTGGAATTAAGGAGCATGGTGGTCCCTCCCAGTGGCGGCAGCTCTAATTTTTGTTAATTACAGATGTATATTTTACTAACTTTGGATGACATTATTTAATTTGAGCTATTAAATTTAGCATTCAACATTTGACTACTAAAATATTCTCCTACCAGTGAAAATTTTTGTGACAAACAATTTGCTTCAAAGTAATTATCCTGGATATCAAAGATTGGTACTGAAAAATAAAATAAATTTAGGCAGTTATTCCTTACTGGAAATATCTCAGTTCTTGTCATTTGAGTACAGATGTTGAACCAGCTGGAGGCTGGGGAGTTTTCCTGCCTGTGTGTGGCCCAGACACCTGTGTCAATCTTTGTCATGTCTGTGAGTTATTCATACTTAGCTTATTTAAATTAACTTTTGATTCTAGATTCTTCACAGTCAGATTTCCACCATTGAAAAACAGGCAACGACTGCTACTGGATGTCCCCTGCTTATCCGCTGTAAGAACTTTCAGATCCTACAGCTCATCATACCACAGGAGAGAGATTGCCATGATGTATATATCTCTCTGATACGGCTCGCAAGGCCAGGTACGGCAGAGACACTTGACACTTAACATGGCCCACAAATCATATTCTAGAATGTGTATAGTACTTGCAAATGATAGTGGTTTAGGAATCGTGTCATCTAGGCTTCAGCTGAAGCCAAGAAGTCTGAATGATCCCCTGATCTAGTCTCCTGTCTTTTAGGGTCTCCACTCTGTTGCTTGCTAGGTGGTCCTCTTTCATGAATCTTAATGTCACCTTTATGTCAGTGGAGGTGATGGTATAGTTTGCTTTCAGGAAATCACCTTAAAATCTGTGGTAACTGAGTGACCTTGATGGAAGCCTCAGACAGAACTGAAAAATTGTTTTGTGTGAGGAATATTGTTATCAAACAGTTCTAGTGTAGTTCTCCCCTCTTTGTCCTTACGAGGTTTGGTCTTCATTGCTTTGTAGATTTTCCAAGGATAGTATAGTTAGGCTGTTGTTCATGTCAGTGATTCTTGGGGTATAGATAGATAGATTCTCCTAAACCTAGCCACCTTAACATTTGTGGGAAGAATTTCTGGATTTGAAAAATAAGCCCTCTCGGTTACTGTCTTGTTCTAGCCCTCATACTGAGGGTCTTCAATTTATAGCCTACCATTTGCTTCCCCAGAAGTATTTTTTTATCTCTTTGTGTGGCTTGTGTGCGTTTTGGTATAGTTGCTTAAAGAAAATATACTTCCAAGTTCCTTAGTAGAATGCAGTAGTAAGAGATCATTTATAGAAAAGTTAAGTGCTTGCTTATATTTATTTTGCCAAATGCTTTTAGACTTAAGAAGATAGATTTTTTAAATTTTTATTTATTTACTTTTTCTTTTTAATTGGGAGTCAGAAACAGAGACAGACAGATAGAAAGACACACACACACACACACACACAGAGGGAGGGAGGAAGGGAGGGAAGGAGGATGGAAGAGAATCAGTCTTCTGTCTGCTGGTTCACTCTCCAAGTGTAGCAACAGCTGGGGCTGTGCAGGCCAAAGACAGGAGCCGGGAACTCAGTACAGGTGTCCCATATGAGTGGTATTGACACAAGTACTTGGACCATTACTTTCTGCCTCCCGAGGTCTGCATTAGCAGGAAGCTGGAATTGGGAGCAGAGCCAAGACTCAAAACCTGTTACTCTGATGTGCAATGCAGTCACTGCAAGCAACATCTTAACTTCTGCCCCAGATACTGCCCCAGGCATAAGAAGTTTGATGACACACTTCCCCAAGCATTCAGTTGAGGTCTGAGTTTTTTATGGTATGACCATGTCATTTGTACATGGCCAAGAGCCATAGTTATTTCATGGAAATGAAGCCAGGTAGCTGTCAAAATCTGATAATTTGGGCTTGCCTTTGTTCCCCTTTAAAGGCAGCTGGTTGAGGTTTTTTCATGCAAGATTGTTGAAAAGGACTGCAGAGTAAGCCAGAAAGCTGTTGAACTCTTTGGAGGGTGTACTATAATTGGAATAGAAGTTCTGGGAAGATGTACGTTGGGTTGCACACAGCGGAGATTGTGAGAACTGTGTGCCAGCGGTTTCTGTGTCACTGATTAATGGATGTGCTGGGTAATAAATGTGCTCTGACCGGATTAATGGGATTTAGGAATAGCCCAGAGAACTGGGAAAGGCCAGAGCAGCTTGAAGAAACGGTCACAGAGGCATTGAGGGCCCTGGCCTGAAACAGCAAGCTCCAAGACTCCCATACGAGGAACCTCACGGAGAAAAACTGCTGGATTCCCCTGCTTTTAAATATATAGACATTCTCTTAAAAGATGACGTTTGGGGAGTTATGAGATGTAGTCAGAGACCTGACTGTCTATTTTTCAAAAAAAGGAAATCATAGTAATTGATTAAATTAAAGCCAGCATCGGAGAGGATTTAAAAGGAGTAACCCATATTTTTGAAATATTGGCATTAGAAATGCCAGCTATGGGGCTGGAGCTGTGGCGTAGTAGGTTAAGCCTTAGCCTACAGTGCCGGCATACCATATGGGTGCAGGATCATGTCCTGGCTGCTCCTCTCCCAATACAACTTATGGCCTCGGATAGCAGTAGAAGATGGCCCAAATGCTTGGGCCCTTGCACCCACGTGGGAGACTTGGAGGAAGCGCCTGGTTCCTGGCTGCGGTCTGACCCAGCCCTGGCCGTTGTGGCCACTTGAGGAGTGAACCAGCAGATGGAAGACCTCTCTCTCCCTCTCGATAACTCTGCCTCTCGAATAAATAAATCCTAAAAAAAAGAAAGAAAGAAATGCCAGCAACATGAGAAATCGTGCTTTAATAAGTGTGGGAAGATGAAATTACAACTTACACAGTTTCACACCTTAATGTTGAAGGGATTTGAATCTGGATGGAGACTGAGAATGATGGAATCTGACATGAGACAGTGGCTCTCAACTGGGGTTAGGGGTGGCTTATTAGGATTATCTATGGATGGTGTGCATAATGCAAATTCGCCCTTTTCCATATGTATCAGGATAGGGTGTGTGTGTGTGTGTATGTGAGAGAGAGAGAATGAATGAATATGAATGGCCAGTGGGAAAGCATACTTTGAATTCTAGAATTATTTGAAATTCTAGGGACATGGTATAGCTCTCTAGTTACAAGAACCATACATTTTCAGCTCCCCTTATGGACACAGCTTACTGCAAGGTCCTATGGAGGACAAATATTTATTTTAAAAAATAGAAATACTTGGGAGTTCATTTAATTCAAGGCCTATGTGGCAGATGTTTTCAGAATCCTCCGTATGCTCTCTACTGAATGTACAATGTAGGTGAATATCTGGAGAGATTTTATTGGCTTGCCTTTTGTATGAACAAAAGTTGGGAAGAATTTGATTGTGGACATCAATAGGTCCTAGTAAAAAAAATAGTAATGTGGACAAAGTCAGCAAGCTCTTTAATTCCTAGTGAAGAAATTACTTTAGTTGAAAGATTAAGGCCCAAATGAGAAAATAAGTTAAATCCACAGATCCAGTGTACAAATAAGGGCATAACATTTTTTGATTAAAGGACCCCTGCAAGTTTCTACTTTTCCCCTGTTCTCTCTTTTCTCCTCCCTCTAATTTATCTCTTGCTGTTTATTTTGCTATCAGTTTTCTTTCCTTCTTTAGTATTTGTGGGTCTTTTAAAATCTAAATAATTTATTTTGTTTATTTTCACTTTTTTACTAAACTACAATTTTTTCAGTTAATTCTAGAGTCTGGTTTTTCTGCACACTTAAATTTTTAACTGGTACATAAAAATTGCCCATATTTATGGGGGACCAGGTGATATTTCAATACATGTATACATCATGAGAGTTCTACTCATGATAAACATATCTATCTCTTCAAATGTTGGTTATTTCTTTATGGTTAGAACATTGAGTATTCTTTCTTCTAAGCCCTTTTTTTCCTTCCAAGAAAAATATGTAATACATTATCATTATCTGTAGTCAACCTACCGTCCAGAACCCCGGAACTTCTTCTCTAACTTTAACTTACTGTTCAGTAATTTTTCCTCATCCTTTCCTCTCCTCTCCTTTCCCCAGAGTGTGCTAACCACCGTTACTGTCTCAACTTCTATGAGATCAAAATTTTTAGGTTGCACATATGAGTGAGATCATGTGTATTTAGCTCTTCTTCTGCATATTTATTATGATTTTTCAAAATCTCTTGATTGAGGTAGTCTCATTTGCTTAAGTTGAATTTTATGAGTTGGTGTTTAATAAATTTTTAGTGATACTTTCTTTGTTATTCATGGTACTAATCTGATCTTATGCCCATTTCTTTTTTAAAAAGGTTGATTTATTTATTTGAAGTGAAGAGTTACAGAGAGGCAGAGAGAGGGAGGGAAAGAGAGAGAGAGAGAGAGAGAGAGAGAGAGAGAAAGAGAGAGAGAGAGAGAGAGGTCTTCCATCCACTGGTTCATTCCCCAAATGAACACAACAGCCGGAGCTGCGCCGATCTGAAGCCAAGAGCCAGGAACTTCTGTCTCTCACACAGGGGCCCAAGGACTTGGGCCATCCTCTACTGCTTTCCCAGGCCATAGCAGAGAGCTGGATCAGAAGTGGCGCAACCAGGACTTGAACTGGTGCCCATATGTGATGTTGGCACTGCAGATGGCATCCTTACCTGCTATGCCACAGCACTGACCCCACGTATACCCTTTTCCACCATGTTGGTTTCAATACTCTTTATTTTTAATTCAAATACTTGTTTAAAATAGCAAAAGTGAGGCACCCTCATTATTTTCATTTTAAATTATCCAGAATCCAATAATGCCTATGTTGTCCTCTCATTCCTCATTAAATGGTTTTTTTTTTTTTTGACAGGCAGAGTAGACAGTGAGAGAGAGAGAGAGACAGAGAGAAAGGTCTTTCTTTGCCATTGGTTCACCCTCCAATGGCCACCGCGGCCGGCGCACCGTGCCGATCTGATGGCAGGAGCCAGGTGCTTCTCCTGGTCTCCCATGGGGTGCAGGGCCCAAGCACCTGGCCATCCTCCACTGCCTTCCCGGGCCACAGCAAAGAGCTGGCCTGGAAGAGGGGCAACCGGGACAGAATCCGGTGCCCCGACCGGGACTAGAACCCGGTGTGCCGGCGCCGCAAGGCGGAGGATTAGCCTAGTGAGCTGAGGCGCTGGCTGTTCTTTTCATTTTAAAAGTACTTTTGGGCCGGCGCCGTGGCTCAACAGGCTAATCCTCCGCCTTGCGGCGCCGGCACACCGGGTTCTAGTCCTGGTCGGGGCACCAGATTCTGTCCCGGTTGCCCCTCTTCCAGGCCAGCCCTCTGCTGTGGCCCGGGAGTGCAGTGGAGGATGGCCCAGGTGCTTGGGCCCTGCACCCCATGGGGAGACCAGGAAAAGCACCTAGCACCTGGCTCCTGCCATCGGACGAGCGCGGTGCGCCGGCCGCAGCGCGCCGACTGTGGCGGCCATTGGAGGGTGAACCAATGGCAAAGGAAGACCTTTCTCTCTGTCTCTCTCTCTCACTGTCCACTCTGCCTGTAAAAAAAAAAAAAAAAAAAAAAAAAAAAAAAGTACTTTTGGCCGGCACGGTGGCTCACTAGGCTAATCCTCCACCTGCGACGCCGGCACACCAGGTTCTAGTCCCAGTCGGGGCGCCCGATTCTTTTCCAGTTGCCCCTCTTCCAGGCCAGTTCTCTGCTGTGGCCCGGGAGTGCAGTGGAGAATGGCCCAAGTCCTTGGGCCCTGAACCCCATGGGAGACCAGGAGAAGCACCTGGCTCCTGCCATCAGATCAGCGCGGTGCACTGGCCGCGGCGGCCATTGGAGGGTGAATCAACGGCAAAGGAAGATCTTTCTCTCTGTCTCTCTCACTGTCCACTCTGCTTGTCAAAAAAAAAAAAAAGTACTTTTGATTTTAATATAAAATGTATTAGGAACTTAGACAACACCATGCAAAGAAAGCAAATGATACACTTTAAGAAATAGGGAAAAGACCTGAATAGACCTTTCTGAAAAGACGACATGTGGTGACCCTTCATTGTGGTGTAGCAGGTAAAGCCTCCGCCTAGGATGCTGGCATCCCACTTGATCACCGGTTCGAGACCTGGCTGCTCCACTTCCAGTCTGACTCCCTGCTGTTGCACCTGTGAAAGCAGTTTAAGATGTCCCAAGTGCTGCACCCAAGTGGGGGACATGGAAGAAGCTCTTGGCTCCTGGCTTTGGCCTGGCCCAGGCCTAGCCATTGCAACCATGTAGGAAGTGAACCATGGAAGGAAGATAACTCCTCCCCCACCCCCCGTCTCCCTGTCTTGTCTCTTCTCTCTGTAACTCTGACTTTCAAATAAATACAAAATAAAAATAAAAAAAGAAGACATAAGAATGGCTAATGGATTCATGAAGCAGTGTTCAACATTACTATCATTAGGGAAATGCAAATTAAAGCCATAATGAGCAATCACTTCCTATTCGTTAAAATGGCTAGTATTAAAAAGACGAAAGATACCAAGAGTTGGTGAGGAGGTGGAGAAAAGGAAACACCTGTACATGGTTGGTGAAAATGTAAATTATTAGAACCATTATAGAAAACTCAAAATTATATTACCATATGCTCCAGTTATCCCCCTTCTGGGTATTCACTCAAAATATATGAAATCAGCCTGTCAAAGAGAGATCTGTACTTGTATGTCTGTTAAAGCTCTAGTCATAATGGCGAAGATACAGATATGTGGATAAAAAATGTGGTATAGATATGTTGGAATACCACTTGGTCTTAAAAAACTGAAGAAATTCTGTCATTTGTGACAGTATGGATAGAATTGGAGAACACCAGCATTGTGGCATAGCAGGTCAAGTCACAGTCTGTGATGCTGGCATCGCTTACGGGTGCTGGTTTGAAGCCCAGCTGTTCCACTCCCTGTCCAGCTCCCTGTTAATGGCCTGGGAAAGCAGTGATAGATTGCCCAAGTCCTTGGGCCCCTGCTACCCACATGGGAGAACCAAATGGAATTCCAGGCTCCTGGCTGTTGTGGCCATTTTGGGAGTGAACCAATGGACCGAAGATCTCTCTGTCTCTCTCTTTCTGTAACTCTGTCTTTCAAATAAATAAATAAAATCTTTTGTTTAAATAAAATAAATCTTTTGTTTAAAGATTTTATTCATTTTGAAACGCAGAGTTACACAGAGAAGGAGAGGCAGAGAAAGAGGTATTCTATCTGCTGGTTCACCCTCCAGTTGGCCGCAATGGTTGGAACTGTGCCATTTCAAAGCCAGGCACCTCTTCTGGGTCTTGCATGCAGTTGCAGGGGCCCAAGGACTTGGGCCATCTTCCAGTGCTTTTCCAGGCCATACCAGAGAGCTGAATCGAAAGTGGAGCAGCCAGGACTCAAACCGGCACCCATATGGGATGCCAGCACTGGAGGCAGTGAGTGGCTTTACCCGCTATGCCACAGTGCTGGCCCCTAAATAAATAAATCTTAAAAAAAAAAACTGGGGAACGTTATGCTGCATAAGTGAAATAAGCCTAACACAGACAAGGATCATGTGTTCTCACTTATATGTAGAATCTACAACAATTGAACTCATAGAGACAGAGAGAAGAATGGTTATCGGAGACTGGGTGCTGGGGGAGACTGAGGTGATGAGGGTCAAAGGATGCAAACTTTCAGGTAGTAGGAATACAATTAATAATTCTTTTTAGATCCGTTGCACAGCATGGTGAATGTAGCTAATAACTGAATATTATACATTTTGGTATCAGTGAATTTCAAATATTATCACAAAAGTTAAATATTTAAAGTGGTAGATCTGTTAAGTAGCATGGCTTAAGCATTGCACAAATTATAAAGTCATAATTCAATTTATAGCCATCACTATATACAACTATAATTTATTAATATATGTTTTTTAAAAGTCTGAAAGCAAATTTTTCTGGTCTTGATTTATTTTTATTTTTAACTCTGTTGATTGCTAAAAATTCTTTGTAAAGTACAAAAGTTGGGAGTTAAACAGAAAATTAGGAGATGGGGAATATTCTGTAAAATGTGCTTATGCTAATGGTGTTTTCTTATTTCTCACAGTAAACAGTCCCCAGGCTGCTTCTGGACTAATCTGTGGATCATAAACTTGCCTATATTAATAAGGTTGACTTTTGTTGACAGAAATGGGTTTTCCTGCTTCTATACAGAATTTTACTGAAGTTGGGCATGAGGATTGGGTAATGACCCTTTTCTTTAAAAATACCGGAAAGGGTCTGGCGCTGTGGCTCACTTGGCTAATCCTCCACCTGAGGTGCCGGCACGCCGGGTTCTAGTCCTGGTTGGGACACCGGTTCTGTCCCAGGTGCTCTTCTTTCACTCCAGCTCTCTGCTTTGGCCCGGGAAGGCAGTGGAGGATGGCCGAAGTGCTTGGGCCCTGCACCTGCATGGGAGACCAGGAGGAGGGATCTGGCTCCTGGCTTCAGATTGGTACAGCGCGCCAGCTGTAGTGGCCATTTAGGGGGTGAACCAACGGAAAAAGGAAGATCTTTCTCTCTCTCTCTCTCTCACTGCCTAACTCTGCCTGTCAAAAAAAAAAAAAAAGATTAAAAAAAATACCGGAAAGGAAAAATTTCAGTTACAGTGACAACCCATGCTAGTGTCTCTCCACTCAAGAGACATTTTATTAATGGATTTTTATTTTTCTAAAGATTTATTTATTTGAGAGACAAAATTAGAGAGAGGGAGGGAGGAGGAGGGAGAATGGACTTCCATCCACTGGTTCACTCCTCAAATGGCCACAATGACTAGGGCTGGGCCAATCCAAAGCCAGGAGCCAGGATCTTCCTCCAGGTCTCCCATGCGGGTGCAGGGGCCCAAGCACTTGGGCCATCTTTTACTACTTTCCTAGACCATTATCAGGAAGCTGGATGGGAAGTGGAGCAGCTGGGACTCAAACCGGCACCTATATGGGATACCGGCACCACAAGTGGAAATTTAACCTATTATACCACAATGCCATTCCCACTTTTTTTTTTAAGATTTATTTTATTTATTTGAAAGAGTTAAACAGAGAGAGGAGAAGCAGAGAGAGAGAGAGAGAGAGAGGGAGAGAGGTCTTCTATCCGCTAGTTCACTCCCCAGTTGGCCGCATCAGCCGGAGCTGCACTGATCCGAAGCCAGGAGCTTCTTCTGGGTCTCCCACGTGGGTGCAGGGGCCCAAGGACTTGGGCCATCTTCTACTGCTTTCCCAGGCCATAGCAGAGAGCTGGATCAGAAGAGAAGCAGCCGGGACTAGAACCAGCACCCATATGGGATGCCAGCGATTCAGGCCAGGGTGTTACCCCACTGTGCCCCAGTGCTGGCCCCGCCATCCCCTCTTAATAAATTTTTAAAAAATATCTGTTCATTTGAAAGACAGAGTGGAGGGAGGTAGGGAAAGAAGGAAGTACAAAAGAGAAAGAGAGATTGGAAAATGTTCCATCCACTGGTTGACTCCCTACATGCCCACAATAGCTGAAACTGGGCCAGGCCTAAGCCAGGATTCAGGGACTCCATCTGAGTCTTTCATGTGAGTGGTGAGATTCAAGTATTTGAGCTATCATTCGCTGTCCCCTGTTGCATTAGCAGGAAGCAGGAGTGAAAGCAGAGAAACTGGGACTTCAACTGGTTCTTTTTGTTGTTGTTGTTATTATTTATTTATTTATTTATTTTGACAGGCAGAGTTAGAGAGAGAAAGGTCTTCCTTTTCCGTTGGTTCACCCCCCAAAATGGCTGCTACGGCAGGCGCACTGCAGCTGGCGCACTGCGCCGATCAGAAGCCAGGAACCAGGTGCTTCCTCCTGGTCTCCCATGCAGGTGCAGGGCCCAAGCACTTGGGCCATCCTCCACTGCCTTCCCGGGCCACAGCAGAGAGCTGGACTGGAAGAGGAGCAACCGGGACAGAATCTGGCGCCACAACCAGGATTAGAACTCAGGGTGCCAGCACCGCAGGTGGAGGATTAGCCTAGTGAGCTGCATGCTGGTTTATCAACTGGTTCTTTCATATGGGTTGTAGATATCTCAAGTAGCAGCCTAACCTGCTATGCCACAGCACCCACCCCAAATGCGTTTTTTTTAAGATTTTATTTTATTTTATTTGAAAGAGTTACACAGAGAGGTTTAGACAGAAAGAAATTGAGGTCTTCCATCCGCTGGTTCACTCCCCAGATGGTCGCAACACCGATCTGAAGCCAGGAGCCAGGAGCCAGGAGCTTCTTCTGGGTTTCCCACGTGGGTGCGGGGGTCCAAGGACTTGTGCCATCTTGTACTGCTTTCCCAGGCCGTAGCAGAGAGCTGGATTGAAAGAGGAGCAGCCAGGACTAGAACCGGTGCCCATAAGGGATGTTGGCACTTCAGGCCAGGGCTTTCCCGCTGTGCCACAGCACCAGCCCCCCTTTTTATAAGGATCTCTTTATTTGAAAGAGTTACACAGAGAGAAGGAGAGGCAGAGAGACAGAGGTCTTCTGTCCTGTGATTCACTCCCCAATTGGCTGTAGTGGCTGGAGCTGTGCCTATCCAAAGCCAGGACCCAGGAGCTTCTTCCAGGTCTCCCCTGTGGGTACAGGGGCCCAAGGACTTGGGCCATCTTCCACTGCTTTCCCATGCCATAGCAGAGAGCTGGATCGAATGTGAAGAAGCTGGGACTTGAACCGGTGGCCATATGGGATGCCGACACTGCAGGCAGTGGCTTCACCTGCTATGCCATGGCACCTGCCCCCAAATGTATTTTTAAAGCTATTCTTGCTTTAGTTTATGCGTTTCCTTTATCTCTTCCCAGTGGAAACAGGCAACAGTTCTCACTCAGAAAACTCAGGAGTCATAGAGCATTTTTCTTCTTCAACTTTTAATGCTGGTTGTTAATATTTAACAAAAGGAGTCCAACTTGCCATTATTAACCATATTCATTCGCCATTCTCTCACTGAGGAGTTGAGGCTTTCTCAAGAGATTCTTTTGGCGTCTTTAACAAATTGTGTTTGTGGTTTACATTATCGTAGCAGAAGCCTGAGTCATGAAAATGGTACTCAGAGATGGAAAAACTGTGTCAGTGTTGAGCCAGCTGTTCCCAGAACTGAATCTCACTTTTAATGCTGTCTGCTCAATTAACTGAGATTACAGGAAATTGTTTTGACTGAGAACATATGCTTTGTTTGTGTGCATGTGTGTTGTTTCTTATTCATTCAAATAGTCAGTATTCTGGGAGCAGGCATCTAGCTTAGCCATTAAGATGCTTGTGTCCCATATCTGAGTGCCGGGGTTTGAGACCCGATTCTGGCTTCTGACTCCAGCTTCGCACCAGTATAGACCCTGAGAGACACACTGAAGTAACTGAGTTCCTGCTATCCATATGGGAGACGTGCATGGGGTTCCTGCCTCCCAGTTTCATAGCCATTGAATGCATTTGGGGAGTGAACCAGGGAATGGGAGCTTACTCTGTCTCTCTGTCTCTCAAGTAATAAAAGAAAAAAGTTTTGAGCAATCGGTATTATAGGTTTTGAAGTTCAGAAATAGGACATTAACAAAGACCAGAAAAGAATGTAATTTATCCTATGATAACTCCACAGTCATGTTCCTTCTGATTCACAAGAAAGAGAACGTTTCTAATGAAAAAAAAATCTGGTGCTTAAACTATGGCCCTTATCTTTCTTCTTCTGTAGAGATGAGTCATCTTAATAGCAATCAAAACAACTGAAACTGAGTATTTGTCCCAGGCTGTCTGTGGTGCTGTAGCCTCCTGCTGATAGTGAGATTTTTTACAGGGCCTCCAGATAGGTTTAGAGGCATGAAATAGTCCACACTGAGGGCCATCAGTGGCCTAAGCAGTAAATGGAAGGGTCTAAGAAAGTATGAGGAGAAAGAAACCTGTTGGACATAGACAGGAATGTTAGGAGAATGGAACAAGAGAAAAAAAAGAAATAGGGGATAAGGGTCCAGTCTAGAGAAGCAGTGTTGGAAAAGAATCTGGGGCAGCTCAGAGTGGCTCTCAGCTTCATTTATGGTCTGATTCGGCTATAACACTGAAAACATGCCTACTCCAGACAGAGCTGTGCCACTAAGGGCAAAACGCACGTGGAGTTTCAAAGCCAGTGCAAAAGAAAATGTATAAAGTATGGATTAATGAGTTTTGTATTATGTGCAGGTACAACTGATAATTTTTTAGATATATTAGGTTCCATAAAATATGTTATTAATTTTGTTTGTATGCCATGTGACTTACATTATATTTCTATTGGACACTGCTTGTCTAGATACTTCCCTTACATGCAAGATTTTCTTGGTGAAAGGGATATAATGGGGCGACTGGACTTGGCCTCACAAACATTAGAGGTAATATATGAAGTCACGGATATCAGGGCCTTTACTATGCTGCAGCAAGTTAAACTTCTGCATGTAGCACTGGCATCCCACAAGGGGTGCCAGTTCGAGTCTCAATTGCTCCACTTCCAATCCATCTCTCTGATAATGTGCCTGGGAAAGCAGAAGATGATGATCCAAGCCCCTAGTCCCTGAGCAGCCATATGACAGACCCAGAAGAAGCTCCTGGCTTCCACCTGGCCCAGCCCTGGTCTTTGCAGCCACTTGGGAAATGAACCAGTAAATGGAAGATCTCTCTCTCTACCTTTCTCTCTCTGCCTCTGCCTCTCTGTAACTCTGCCTTTCAAATAAATAAGTAAATCTTTTAAAAAGGGACAGATACCCTGACACAGTTGAAAGAAGGTTTTCATAATATAGCCTTCAACTTGTACCCCATGACTAGGGTACTATGTACTGTGAATTGATACTATTTCATAATCTGATATAGCTCTTATCTTGTGAGCAGCACAGTTTTGGTGTTTATATAGTTGTTAAAGGTTCAGATGTTTTCAGTGCAAACATTTAATATAATCCCCAACCTTTCCAATTGTTTTATTGTTTCTTCTTTAACATTGAGAGCATCAAAATATAGAAGTGCTCTAGACCTTTGTCTGCCTCTTAAAGGTCATCCCAAAATCAAGCTTAACATACATTTAAAACATTAGTTCTTGATGTCTAATGATATATATATATATATATATATACACATACGTACACATTCACATATACATATATATCCTTAGTTAATGTTTAAGCTTCATATCTTATGTGATCTGGAAAATAAATTTACTTTTTTATGTTTTGATTTTTTTAAGAAAACTTTTATTTAAATATAAATTTCCAAACTACAACTAAAGCAACTGAAAGATAAAAATAGAAAACCATAGGCCGGCGCCGTGGCTCAACAGGCTAATCCTCTGCCTTGCGGCGCCGGCACACCGGGTTCTAGTCCCGGTCGGGGCGCCGGATTCTGTCCCGGTTGCCCCTCTTCCAGGCCAGCCCTCTGCTGTGGCCCAGGAGTGCAGTGGAGGATGGCCCAAGTGCTTGGGCCCTGCACCCCATGGGAGACCAGGAGAAGCACCTAGTACCTGGCTCCTGCCATCGGATGAGCGCGGTGCGCTGGCCGCAGCGCGCCGACCGCGGCAGCCATTTGGAGGGTGAACCAACGGCAAAGGAAGACCTTTCTCTCTGTCTCTCTCTCTCACTGTCCACTCTGCCTGTCAAAAAAAAAAAAAAAAAATAGAAAACCATGTTTCTTGGAGGGAAAGATGTTCTTACAAGCAGAATCCAGATGCCCCAGGGTCATCTTTTCTTTGTTGCGAGGAGGTAGGTGCCCTGTCTACAGAGACAGGAGTGGCTTTTCTGTATACTCCAGCAGGGACAATGTTTTGGGCAGATTTGGCTCTGACTTTGACTTAGTTTGATTTGGCTTGTGTTCCCTTTTCTTGCAGTGAAATATGAGGAACTGTACTGCTTTTCCTTCAACCCCAAGCTGGATAAAGAAGAAAGGGAACAAGGCTGGATGCTGGTTGATCTTGGTGAAGAATACAAGCGAATGGGCCTCCCTAATGACTACTGGCAGCTCAGCGACTTAAATAGGGACTACAGAGTGAGTGGAGGCACTTAGTAAATCAAATACTGAATCTCCATATGTAATTGTGATTTCAGATAGCTTAGCAGGATGTTTATCTCTCTTTGATTTTATAGCTCTTTGTAAATGTAAATGTGTGGATTTCCAAGACTCCCTTTCTTTCTTGCCTGCAGCTCCAATCAGAATGTTTGTGCTAGGGAACCTTCAAGGCCGTCCCTCCAAACGCATCCTCTAACAGCTGAGGAAATGGGGACCCACAGAAGCTCAGCAGCAGGCCTTGTGGCCAGGAAGTTGGTGGGAGGGCTCCCAGGGCCTCATTCTCCCATCACGTCTTTTTATAGTGCAGCCAGTGACTAGTGCAGAAGTCAGAGAAACTTTAATGGCATTTTGGCACCAATTCCTCTCTGCTCTCTGAACTCTTGATTGGTACACAAGGTCACCAAGAGGCTTCCCCAGAGAGATGTAGAGAAATGTGTCTACACTTACAGGAAAGACCGAGGGGAGGAAGGGAAGCAGGAGCAGCAGCATAATCTCATGTTTTCTCCAAGGATGAGCTTACAAATTTGTGTTGGTTTCACTATTAATTTTTCTAAATGTTAAGTAATAAAAATAATACAAGACCGTTCCAGAGAATTTGCAAAAGAAACACAAAACCAAAACCATATCCCATTGCTGTAATACCCTTCTGTTTTATAGTTTCTTTCATTTATTTCCTAATCTGTGTAGTTTGATAATATTTTTCATATATAAATAATAGATAGCCATTGTTAAAGACTGGAAAATATAGAATAAAAAAATTAAAAATCACCTAATATCATCAGAAATGCTATTAATATGTTTTCTGTGCTCTTATAGGATTTTAATGTTTATGTTAATTTGGTGTAGATACATACATACATACACATGTATAACAAAAATGGAGTTATATTACACATGCTTTGTGTTCCACTTTCCTTCACATTTTCATGTCAATAAGTACATTTTGTAATGTCTTTTTAAAACTTTACCTAGGATTACATGGTCTACTTCTAATTCTATCTACTCTTCAATATTTAGATGTTTAGTTGATCATTATGTTTTGCTAATTTAGTATAGTGAGAACATCATGGTAGCTGTGCCTTTGCCCACACTTTAGTATTTTTAAAAGATAGATTCCTAAAGGTGGAGTTTTATGTCAAAAAACTGACAGAAATTTTTGAATATATTATCAAAAGGAACTCAGCAATTGTGAATACTTGATTCATTATACCCTTGCTGGTAAAGAGTTTTTAATTCTTTAAAAGTCTCTTGAATTTTTTTTTTTTGATGATAGGAGAGTTTGTCATTTTAATTTAGTCTGCATGTCTTGACTTGTTAAAGTTGTAAGTTTTTCATGTCTATTGGCCATTTGTTAACCTGTCTCTTGTTAATCATGTCTGGTCAAATATGAATATTTTGAATCCCTAATTTTTTTACTTGATTTCAATGATTTTCTGCATTGCTCCATAGTATTCATATCAATGAAATCACTGTAACAGTCCATCAGATGAATGTAGCCTAATGTCATTAAGTATTTCCCTACACATTACACATTTGGGTTCCTTGATTTTATTTTCTTTTTTCTTTTGCCGTATATATAATTTGACCATAATCTCTTTATGCTTATAATTTCTGCAATTTATTTTCCTTGGTAAAAAAGAGATTTATGTACTTGAAAGGGTTAAAAGAAAGAGTGGCTGTGATGGTCAGGGCTGGGCTAGGCTGAAACCAGGAGCCAGAAGCTTCATCTGGGTCTCCCACGTGGGTGCAGGGGCCCAAAGACTTGGGCCATCTTCTACTGCTTTCCTAGGTACATCAGTAGGGAGCTCAATGGAAAGTGGAACAGCTGGTTCTCAAACTGGTGCCCATATGGGATGCCATTGCTGCAGGCACAGCTTTACCCACTATACCACAGCACTGATCCTTAAATTATTTTCTAATAAGAGATTCCTAGAGTCTGTCCAAAGGCATAAAGGGCTAAAATTGCTCTTAAGATTTCAGTGCTAAGTGAAATGAGTCAGAAAGACAAACATGTTTTCTCTCACTGTCAAAGGTAATATAGAGCATAAAAAATAAACAATAAAAAACAATTTCAAAGGAGTAGGACATTGATACTTCTGGTTTTGTTCAATACTTAATTTCTATTCCCTTCTTATTTCCTATGTTGATCCTTTTACTCGGATTTTGACATAGGTATATGAAACATTTCCCATTCTGATTATTGATTAGCCGTTTTCTCTTTACAATTCCAAGTTTTACATTATATGAGGGACTTTAAAGAGCCTCTGGATAAAAAATAGACATCCTCAACTCAGAGAGAAAGTTTGAAAACAGTTAAACTGAACTGTGTCAAGCAAATTCTTACCAAGGGAAACAAATAGTAGAAATAAAGTCATTAATTATAGAATTCAAAGCTTAAAGATTCACAGTAAAAAAGAATATTTGAAAATAATGAAAAGAATACATCAATTATGCCCTAAATTATTATATTGTAGGATAATTTTAAAATATGAGACCCTTTCAAAAAATTTCATGTAAAAGATGTATTATAAGAAAATTGTGTGTAGATTTCAAAATTTTCTGTACCAAAATAAACTCATACTCTTTTGTTATAACATGTTTGAATAGGATCTAGTTCGGGGCACTAACATCAATTTGAAAAGTGTCCCTGTCGCAGCAGCATGAATTCTATAATTGAAGCAAGAACAAATGTCACATGAATGGCGAAACTTGGATGGAAGGATGATTAAATCATTGATGTTTTACTAAAAGCTTATGGAGACAGTTCCCCCAAAGAAATCAGGAGTTTGCAAATGGGTAACTCATTTTAGCATATTTTAAAAAAAAACTAGATGTTTGCTAAACTCTGTCCCAATTTGTCATAAGTAGATTTCATGTTTTACCGAAGTATGAGTAGTATAGCCTTATAAAAAAGCTTAATATCCTATAGTTCAGATTCTTCCACACCATTTGTCTGAATATCTTGAATATTATATATTAGTTGGGAAAGAATGAGTACTCTATGACACTGAATCTTTGTAAATGTCACAACCACAGCCTTACATAATCGTTATAATACACTCAGACTAGTTTGTTCTCATGATGAAGTCAACTTTTACAGGGAACTTTTAGCCTTGAAATGAAAGGAAGGGAAAGTCCAGATTTAGTAAAGAAAAGGATATTGACACATCCTTGGGCAAGGAAGAAAATGAGGCCAAGATACATCTGGTGGAATAATATTTTCTTAGAAACTACAGATTCCTTGTAGTTTTGTTGAGATGTCCTTCTAGAATTAGCCCCACAAATGTAATTCATGTTCATTCTCTTATGTCTGCAATATACAGTCAGCCAAACATGAGTTCCTCGTCATTCCTTTTCAGAAGTAACAATGGCAAAGTCAGTAAGCAATCAACAAGCTATATTGAAAGACAAAATGTAAAAACCTGGGAATTTCCAGGTTTCAAAATGAAGTGAAATAGGAGAAAGATGATGTAACCTTATTTGTTACCAATTTAAAAAGAGAGTGAAGATTGTGTTATTTCAGAAAGTTTCTGAGTAGTAGTCCATTGAGAAGGTTATATCCTATTCCTTTCCTTTTAATTTTAACTCTTGATTGAGAAGTTTCTTTCTCTTCGATTCTTTAAGTTACCTTACTCTTCTCATAAATACTTAAAAGTTGGTGATCAGGTGGTACCATGTGATGAAGAAAAAACTGTTGTCCATGGTAAAAATGACCTTAGACACAGAGTAAAAAGTTTAGTTCCAGAACCATTTCTACTATTTTCTTTTCTTTTATGTTTATTTAATTTTATTTGAAAGGCGAAGCAACAACAAATTGTGATCCTCACAATTGGTTCACTCCTCCAAAGCCAACAACAGCCAGGACTGGGCCAGGCTGCAGCCAGGAGCCAGGAACTCCATCGGGATCTCCCATGCAGGAGGCAGGGACCTAAGTACTTGAGTCATCACCTGTTCCTTCCCAGGGTGTGAATTAGCAGGATCCAGGGTGTGATTAACCTGGATCAAAAGCAAAGGCAGCACCAAGCCAGGTACGACACGATGGGATGTGGTGTCCCAAGGGCAGCTTAAGCTCTCTGCCACAGCACTCTCCTTTCGCATTTTCTCTTTGTGTGGTATTGGTTGGTCTAATTGTTATTGTCATAATCACTGTTATCCCAATAAAAGACCCTTGCTTATGGTAGTCTAACTCTTTAAGATTTCCTTTTATACATAACATTTGAAATTGTGTTCAATTAAATAAAATACTTAGTATCCATTCCTAGGTCAAAATTTTAGTCAAACGCTGTTGGAATAAAATTGAAAACAGAATAATCCAAACCACGGATTTTTATTAAAGATTGTTTATTTCAGTTCCCTATAGCTGCTTTTATGTATTACATAGTATTTGATGTGGACATTAATTATGTATGCTGTCCATACTCTTCTTCTCCCTGTTTATCATATACTCCTTGAAGTAAATTTTAGGTCCTAACTGTTTAAGAAGAAAGTTGTCTGAGTAGGCCGGCGCCAAGACTCACTTGGCTAATCCTCCGCCTGCGGTGCCGGCACCCAGGGTTCTAGTCCCGGTTGGGGCACCTGGTACTAGTCCCAGTTGCTCCTCTTCCAGTCCAGCTCTCTGCTGTGGCCTGGGAAGGCAGTGGAGGATGGCCCAGGTGATTGGGCCCCTGCACCTGCATGGGAGACCAGGAGGAAGCTCCTGGCTTTGGATCAGCGCAGTGCCGGCTGTGGTGGCCATTTGGGGTGTGAACCAATGGAAGGAAGACCTTTCTCTCTGTCTCTCTCTCACTTTCTATCTCTGCCTATCAAAAAATAAAAATTAAATAAATTAAATTAAAAAAAGAAAGTTGTCGAAGTAGACACATTTCAGTTCCTGACAACTGACTGTTACTCCAGAGGGCTGACGTGAATGACCCTGAGGAAAAGCAGGGGTCAAATGGAGAATCCTCAAAATGGTGTCTCACAGATGAAACTCTGCAGTGGAAAATACACTCTGGGAAGGCTGTGACCAAGTTGGCAGGGATCAGTTGCCCTGGGAATGTGAAGTCTTCAAAGCCAAAACCCAGTTATTCATGTAGTGGTTAACAATAATGCCTGTTACATAGTAAGTACTTGGTAAAAGCTTGTTGAATGAGTGAGTGACTTGACCACAAGATTTATCCTGGTAAGC
Source organism: Sylvilagus floridanus (assembly GCA_949820135.1). NCBI lineage: Eukaryota > Metazoa > Chordata > Mammalia > Lagomorpha > Leporidae > Sylvilagus > Sylvilagus floridanus. Next base: position 69,008,106 of record OX463242.1, read on the forward strand.
TAACATCAAGACATGTGGAGACTCCTGGCAAACTAATTTATTTGATGAAGGACAAGGGACTTTGAGTGTCTTTCCCATTTTAAACAAACAAGCCAAAATGATTAACTTATCTATTACAATTACTAAGGCAATCAGTGTAAAGAAAATTGAGAATAAAAGTATTTTTCACGCTTCTGAACTTCTTATATTCTGAGTTTTCTTATGTGATTTTTCCATTTTTGCAGGCATATTGATGGAATTTAAAGTTCAGTGACACAAACTGCATTGTGCTGTGCATTATTCATTTCAAATTTTGACTACATCTCTGTCAGCTTGTTACAAAACTAATAGACTGCAGGAGGGTCAGTGCTATCTAAGATTGCTCTTTCTTCCTTTTTTTCTTGTGATAAAAGTAAATAACATAAAATGTACCATCTTAGAGGGCCGGTATTGTGGTAAAGCAGGTAAAGCCGCCGCAGCCTATGACACCGGCATCCCAAATAGTGCCAGTATTCTGTCCCTGCTGTTCCGCTTCCATTCCAGCTCCCTGCTAATGTTGTAGCTCAACACACATTTTACTTTTACATCAGTCCACAAATCTTTTTGCAATGTGAAGTCTGTTCAGAAGGCAGTTGTCTGGGCTTCCTCAGGGTACTGTTTATCTCTGGGAAGAATAGCATCTTTCTAGGCACATTAAGTGGGTAGAGCAAAAGGGTAGTACTTTACCTGTACTTTACAGAAAGAAGTATAGACACACACAGAGAGAGAGAGAGGTGGAGAGAGGTCTTCTGTCCTCTGTCTTGCTCCTCAAGTGGCTGCAATGGCCAAAGCTGGGCCAAACCAAAGCCAGAAGGCATGAGGTTATGCTGGATCTCTCATGTGGGTACAGGAGCTCAAGGACTGGGGCCATGCTCTGCTGCTTTTCCAGGCACATGAGCAGGGAACTGGATTAGAAGTGGAACAGCCAGGACTAGAACTGGTTACCATTTGGGATGCCAGCACAGTAGGGCAGGGCTTTAACCCATTGTGCCACAGAACTGGACCCCATTTTGGGGACTTTTGAGGCTATGAAAGAACCTAGGAGGAGCTCCCTAATTGCTCACTAATCAAAAAGGCTTTTATAACAGATGTGTAGAGAAAACTCACTTATTACTATTCATTTTTTGTGTAGTCATAAAATTTTGTAATTCCTTAATGTCATTATAAAGAAGAAAGTAGATCATCCCCAAGATGTTGAAAATCTACTTACATCTCTTTAAAAACTGTTATTTCAAGAAAAATGTTGTCAGACTAGTATGATGACTGCATGTCTGCTGAAACTCAAACAACTGTGGTCTGTCTAGTCATGTCTTAGCTGGATGGTGCCTGGGAGGTGCAGACACCAGGCTGCCATGGGGAAGGAAGGGTAGTATCATGTGGCAGTCATTCTCACTAGAACTCTCTGGGTCTGAGTAAGCTGGGCTGTCTGTTCTTGCTATGAAATTTTTTTCCAGCATCAGTGCCAGAGCCCATGTTAAACTCTTTGGTAATTTCCCTTCCGTTTAAACTTTGATGGGATCTCCAAGTTAGACTTTGGGCTAGTGAACATCCCTTTCATGGCCTTTTGTGCTATGCACTATATTATTAACTATTCTGGACACAGAGACAATGGTGACAGGCCAGGGAAGGCATCGTCACAGAACAATTGTAGGAGCTCTGGAGTCTTGGATCTCACCTGTGGTTAGTTTTCATTTAGTGCCATCCCTTCTCCAGGAGTATTCAGGGTAGGCAGAGATGGAGAGCGGACCTACAGGTAAAGTACTACCTTATTATTAGACCCACTTGATATGCCTAGAAAGATGCTTTGCTTCCAGGAGATAAACAGTGCCTTAAGGAAGCCAAGGCATGTGCCCTCTGAACAGCCTTCAGATTGCAAAAAGACTGATGGACTGACGTACAAGTAAAATGTGTGTTGAGCCACAGCTGCTTCAACTATGGTACCACTGACATTTCTTTCAGATACAATGGTTCATAAAATGCTGTAAAACTTTTCAACCTTGTCTCAATCCTGTGAGATATTATTGCTGTAGTCTCAGTTTTAAAGATTACAAAACCAGGGATAATTTCTTCTCCAAGGTCCTAACATTGCTAACTCACAGCCTGGTGCTAAGCTGCTAATTTCTGATTCTAACTGATAAGCTCTTTCCAAGGCATTGTTTTTCACTATGGAACTTGCTGTGAGGGATGCATAGAAAGAGTTAGCTTCTTCTGACTGCTTACAAGATCAACACGTGACAAAGACAGGACTGATGTAAAGTGTGATATGTGGCACCTAGGAAATCAGATCTAGCAACCTAAGTGGGTAGAAGACTAGGGAGGAGACTTCCTGAAAGAGAAGGACCTTGGGTTGGCCTTAGCAGAACAGTGCAATGTGGAAAGAGAAAGGGCTGTACTAGTTTGCATTCCCACCAACAATGGATTAGGGCATCTTTTATACCACATCCTTGCCAACATTTGTTATTTTTTTATTTTTGGATCATAGACATTCTAACTTGGGTGACGTGAAACTTCATTGTGGTTTTTGCTTGCATTTCCCTGATGGCTAGTGATCCTGAGCATTTTTTCATGTGTCTGTTGGCCGTTTGTATTTCATCCTTTGAAAAGTGCCTGTTTATATCATTAGCTCATTTCTTAGCTGGATATTTTCTTTTATTGTTGTTGAGTTTCTTGAACTCCTTATATATTCTGAATATTAATCACCTATCAGATGTATAGTTTGGAAATAATTTTTCCAGTTCTGTTGGTTGCCTCTTTGTTGAGTGTTTCCTTTCCCTTGCAGAAGCTTCTTAGCTTGATGAAATCCTATTTGTCTATTTTTGCCTTTATTGCCTGTGCTTCTGGGGTCTTATCCAAGAAATTCTTGCCTATGCCGATATCTTATGGTGTTTACCCTATGTTATCCTCTAGTAATTTGTTGATTTCAGATCTTAGGTTTAGATCCCTGATGCGTTGTGAGTTGATTTTTGTATAGGATGTAGGGTAGGGTCTTGTTGCATACTTCTGTATGCATAGATCAAATTTTCACAGCACGGTTTGTTGAAGAGACTGTCATTTCTCCAGGGAATGACTTTAACTCATTTGTCAAAGATTGGTTGTAGATACATAGATTAATTCCTAGGGTCTCTAATCTGTTCCATTACTCCACATGTCTGTTCTTGTGCCAATATCAGGCTGTTTTGATTAAAACCGCCCTGCAATATGTCCTGAAATCTAATATTGTGATGCCTCAAGATTTCTTTTATTGTTTAAGATTGCTTTAGCTATTCAGATTCTCTTTTGATTTGATAGGAATTTTAGGCTTTTTCCCTAGATCTGAGAAGAACATCTTTGATATTTTGATTAAGATCACACTGAATATGTAAATTGCTTTGGGCAGTATGTATGTTTTGATAAAATTGATTCTTCTAATCCATGAATATGGAAGATTTTTCCTTCTTTATTTTGTCTTCATTTTTTTTCCTTAATGTTTTGTTATTTTCATTGTAGAGATCTTTCATGTCCTTGGTTAAATTTGTCCCAAGGTATTTAATTTTTTTTGTAGCTATTGTGAATGGGACTGATCTCACAAGTTCATTCTCAGCCATGGCATTGTGTTTATAAAGGCTACTGATTTTTGTGTGTTAATTTTATATTCTGTAACTTTGCCAAACTGTTATAAGCTGCAATAATCTCATAGTAGAGTCTTGATTCCTCTATGTGAAGGATCGTGCCATCCGCAAACAGGGTTAATTTAACTTCCTCCTTTATGGAAGACATTGTGGAGATTCCTCAGAAATGCAAAAATAGATCTACCACATGGCCATTACTTAAACACTGTGCTTACATTTTAGGAAAATTTCTCCCAGCATCAGGCTATCTTTCCATCAGATGCAGACAGCTCAAGTGTTCTCAGCTGCTAGGATGCAAAATTGTAATTTGTGCTCCTTTGATGAAAGAAATGCTTCATTGTCACTTGTCTTACCTTTCACAAAGAACCCTTGGAGAGAAAGAGCAATGCACAAGAACAGGATGCTAATGAGTTTTCTACTTTCATTCTGAATGAATACACAGAACTATTCCTCTAAAGTAACTTTGGGTTTCTTTCAGATCTTCTGCTCCATAACTTGGCTTTGAAAACTCAAACCTGTAACCTTAATGTATCGTGAAATGGAATTTCTGAAGGCAGTCTACAAAATACTACTGGATTTCCTAAAAATCCCTTTGTATTTTCTCTTGACAGGTTTGTGACTCTTATCCTACTGAACTGTATGTTCCCAAATCAGCCACAGCACACATCATACTGGGGAGTTCCAAATTCCGGAGCAGACGGCGATTTCCAGCCCTTTCTTACTACTATAAAGACAACCATGTAAGTCTCAGCCTTTACTCCATGTAGAAGTTAACCTTCCATGTTAATTCGACAAGTAATGGGCTAGATACAGAAATTATTAACTGTAATCATCCAAGTGAATATTGTCCTCATCCAAGCAGTGCCCTTGAAAAGCCCTATGCACAATCGGCTGTACTGGAAACCCCTTGTTCTTGCCTGTTCAAGAAAAGCCCTGAAGTCTGTGGCACACTGTTTCCTTTGTTCTAAGTGACACGTTCTTCTGAATATCCTCAGTATTTAAAATGTTTATTTGTGGAGAGAGTGGGTTTTATTTTTAAAATATTATTTGTAAAAGCTAGAATTGAGTTAGTCTGTAACTTACAGAGACCCTAAGTAACAGTGGCTTTAGCAACATAGAACTTTATTGTCTCTCACATAGAACTCAGGTTGGCAGCTTGGGCCTGCCGTCCTGGCTGTCCCTCAGTGCTCGGGGACCCAAGCTCCTTCCCCCTTTCTGCTGTGCCATTTGAAGGGTTTGGCACTCTTCTGTGTATAGAAGCTATGATGTTAGTACCTGTCGTCACCTGCACACTCCAGACAGCATGTGAAGGAGAGGCTAAGGTGTCCTCTGCTCCCAGCTTGGTGAGGAAGGTTCCCAGAAACTGCCCTGAGACGCACCTGCTCACACCCCTTTCATCAGAGCTGCATAGGGTAGGCGAAAAAATGCAATCTAAGGTTAGCCATAGACAACTAAAAAATCAGAGTTCCATTTCTGTGGAGGACAATAAAACCGTTTTGGAGAAATAAGAATGATCTCTGCAATCCATGTTGGATGTTATTTGGCTCCAGCCAGATGAGAAAAGTTTGCTTTTCAAGCTAGATAATATGATTCTGAGCTCAAAGCTAAGTAGGACTACACACAATTTAGAGAGAGATGTGTGCTTATGTGACTCTATGTGCACCTGCTTGCCTCTGGAGCCAGAAGAGCAGTAACTGAATCAGATTCTAAAGAAGGGTCCAAAAATATCTCGAGCAATGCTAGCTTCACAATGGTAAGCATATATACTTCTGTGTTGCCACCTTTGAAGCAAATATCAGTGGTTTTAGTTCTGTTAATTGAAGGAATACGAATTGTCCCATTTTAAGTTACACTCAATGCTTGTGGTCTTTGCCTAGCCCCAAAATAGTCTGAAGAAAGTGTTTTATTGATATGCTGTATTATTGATTCCAAATATATTTCAGTGTGCACAGAACTGGAGTAGACAGTAGATGCAAATGGCAGTGTGAATCATCATCATCTCCTTCCTCCTCCCCCTCCTCCTGCTACTCCCTGTCCTCCCCTTCCACTCCCCCTTACTTCCTCTTCCCTCTCCCCTACCCCCACACCTCTACCTCCTCCTCCTCTAAACGTGGAATTAATAGGCACAGGGAGTTTCATGGTGTTGGACTTGAAATTGGGATCCTAGTAATTTTCACATTTTTTATAACATTTACTGATAAGTAAGTAAGAGAGCGGAGGAAGGAATCCAGGAAAGCAAGAGAAGATCTTATATTGTTGTCTCTGACATGGGATGGGCAGTATATTAGTCAGCTCTTGGTTACTTTAACTAAAATATCAGAGAGAAGCTACATAGGAGGGAAGAAGGTTTCTGTTGGCTCACATTTTTGAGAATCACGGTTCAATACTGGGCAGCCCCTGTTAGGCTAGAGTCTAGGGGAGGCTGTCAGTGGCAGATCATGTGCAGAGGAATGATCACAGCGTGATCTCTGAAGCAGAGAGATGGTAAGAAGCCACTCTTCCACCACCCTCCATATGGTCCTTCCTTATAAAGCCCTCAGGATTCAACCATGCAGCACCAACCCAGCAGGCTAATCCAGTCCAATCACTTCCCACAGGTCATGCCTTCAGCCATAATTGGATCAAGTCTCCACCCTAATTCACCAATCATTAACATTTTTTAAAGATTTATTTATTTATTTGAGAGGTAAAGTTATAGACAGTGAGAGGGAGAGACAGAAAGAAAGGTCTTCCTTCTATTGGTTCACCCCCCCAGATGGCCACTACGGATGTAGCTGTGCCAATCCAAAGCCAGGAGCCAGGTGCTTCTTCCCTGTCTCCCATGCAGGTTCAGGGGCCCAAGCACTTGGGCCATCCTCTACTGCTATCCCAGGCACAGCAGAGAGCTGGACTGAAAGAGGAGCAACCAGGACTAGAACCGGTACCCATATGGGATGCCAGCACCACAGGCAGAGGATTAACCTAGCATGCCACAGCGCCAGCCCCCAATCATTAACATTAATTAATTCATTAACCCTTAATGTAAGATTTTCGATTTAAACATCTACATGAATTTAGGGAGTGAGTTCTGTTCAAACCCTAACAGCAGGGTATTAAGAAAATGAGCATGGGAAAAAACAGCATTCCAGTTAATAGATGGGCACATATGAAGACTGGTGTGGTGGTACAGGATGTTAAGCCTTCTCCTGTTATGCCAGTATCCCATATAGGAGAGCTAGTTCGAGTCCTAGTTGTTCTGCTTCTGATCCAGCTTCCTGTTAATGTGCCTGAAGGCAGTGAATGATGTCCTAAGTACTGGGCCTCTGCCATCCATGTGGGAAACCTGGATGGAGTTCCTAACTCCTGACTCTTGGCCTGGCTCAGTTGTTGCAGCCATTTGGGTAGTGAAATAGTGATGGAAGATCTCTCTCCCTTTTTCTCTTCCTCTCTTTCTGTCATTCTGACTTTCAAATAAATTTTCAAAAAAAGTCAAGTACAAATGGCAAAAATTACCTGAAAAAATGCTCGATATCACTAGATATCAATAAACCTCAGGGTTCACCATTGGGACATAGTGGGTTAAGCTGCTCCCTGCAGTTCCCGCATCCCATATGAGGTGCCAGTTCAAGTTCCAGCTGCTCTACTTGCCATCTAGCTCCCTACTAGTGTGCCTGGGAAAGCAATGGAAGATGGCCCAAGTACTTGGTTCCCTGCACCCACATGGGGGACCTGGAAAAAGCTCCTGGCTCCTTGCTTTGGCCCAGCCCAGCCATGGCCATTGAGGCCATTTGAAGAGTGAACCAGTAGGTAGAAGGTCAATTTCTCTCTCTCTCTCTCTCTCTCTCTCTCTCTCTCTCTCTCTCTCTCTCTATATATATATATATATATATATATATATATATATCTTTCTCTATAACTCTGCCTGTCAAATAAATAAAGTAAATCTTTTTTAAAAAAAAAAGTATAATCTGTCTTCTAAACATCCGAAAATAACATTGCCAATCAGTTTATTAAAAAAAAAAAAGGTAAACCTAAAATTTCAGCCATAATGAAGTGCCATTTCACTCTAGTTAGCTTTTATGGCTGTTATCAAAAAGACAGAAAATAACAAATGATGATAAAGATGTAGAGAAAAGGGAAGCCTTATACACTGTTGGTGAGAATGTAAAATAGTTTAGCCATTGTGGAGAACAATTCGGAAATCCTCAAAAAATTAGAAATAGATCTACCATATGACCCAGCTGTCCACTTTTGGGAATATATTTGAATTAAATGAAACCAGCATATGAAAAAGACACCTACACTATCCACATTCCAGCACTATTCACGGTAGCCAAGATAGGGAATCAACATAGATATCTAATGATGTGTGAATAAATAAAATACAGCGTGTATACATAATGAGATATTATTCAGTCATAAAATAAAAAGAATGAATCCCTGACATTTAGAGCAAAATGAACGCAAGTGGAGAATGTTACATTAAACGAAATAAGCAGACACAGTAAGAAGGATAAATATCACATGCTTTTATCTCATTTGTGAAAGTTAAAAGAGAAGTCAATCTGAACTTAAATTAGTGATTACTAGAAGTTGAGAAGGGTACGAAAAGGCGGATAGAAGAGGCTAGTTAACAGCTACCAAAGGACAATCAGAAATAAAAAGTTCTCATGTTCTGTGGCATGCTGAAGCGACTATGGTCACAATAATATTTTTTATATAACTACCTGAAAGGTTGGAGGAGCTGGTAGATGACAAGCACACAACAAAGATATGGACACATAGGCTGGTTGCCTGGTTTGACCGATTTATTCTGTGTATGTGTGTTAACACACTGCAATGTACTGCAAAATAAAGTACAAATATTACATTAATCAAAAATTTTACCAAATTTAAGAAAAAAAGTGAGCATGACATCCAGTTATCCTCTTTTGAAAAGTTATTTATTTATTTGAGAGGCAGAGCGACAGCAGGAGAGAGAGAGCGGGAGAAGGAGCCAGAGCTCCCCTGCACTGATTCACTCCTCAAATGCTCAAAATAGCCATGGGGCTGGGTCAAGGCCAGAGTCAGAAGCCAGGAATCTGATCCAGGTCTTCCACAGGGGTTGTGGCAGGCACTCAGCTACATGAGCCATCACATAATGCCTTTCAGGATCTACATTAACAGGAGGCTGGAATGTTTTTAATTGGGAACTAATTGGGAACCAGAGCCAGAATCATGCACTCCGATATGGATGTGAATATCCTAACCAACTTCTTAACTACTAGGCTAAAAGCTGATCCTTGACCTCCTTTTCCATGTTCTTGAGAAAAGGGAGCTTTTTTTTGTAAATGTATGATAAGGAGCAAATGTGCAAATGTGTGATGCCTTATAAAGGATGGAATTCTTAGCAACTAGACCTCACAGGTCAGCAGACCTCATACCTCCATCATGCCACTCTTGTGTCAAGTGCTGTTGTTATGTTTAGTTTTTATTTGAATTGCAGAGAGAAGGGACCAGAAAGAGTGAAAGAGAACACAAGCTCACCCATTGGATTGTTCATTCCACAAATGCCCACACTGCCAAGTCTGGGCTAGACCAAAGTTGGGAACCAGGAACTCAAGCCAGGCTTCCCAAATCAGTCTCAGGAACTCAGCTAGTGGAAACACACCTGCTGCCTCTCTGGTGTGCATTGCAGGAAGCCAGAGTGGAATCATGGAATTGGGAGAGGAGCTGGGACTTGAACCCTTGCACTCTAACATGGGACACAGGCATCATCCTAACCTCTAGGCCAAAGGCCATCCCTCTGCTGCTGTTTTTTCAGATTTGGCCTCCAGGTCTGAATGTGAATCCTTACAGCAATTAGTTACTCAAATAATTTGTTTCCTATATTTAAGGCTGTAGAGCAGAAAGTACTTTAAATTTTAGCTGTTAAAATAGAAAATAAGCATCTACCTTGTAGTTTTCAAGCATTACCACATGATCTGGTTACCCCCAGGGAAGTGCTTAATGGGCATGCACTCACCACCCACTCAGTCTCTCACCCCAGGAGCTAAAGTCTGTATTTGCAGGTAGAATAATGATCAAATGTGTGTTTCACGATAATGTTTATATTTTAATATAGGGATGGATTGTATAAATGCTACTCACTTGACTGGGGCTTTTGATAAAAGGAAATATTATTACCAATGGTTATAAATGAGGTTAATTGAAATATACAAAATACCAAAATGGTTTTACATGCCATGATCATTCCTCAAAATCCATACAAAAAACAAATGTCTTCCATGAAAGCCAACAGGAACAGAACTCAGATTTCCTGTTCTTTTTGATGAATTTAGATATTCTAGACTTAAGAGTAAATATTCCTACTCCAATAGATATTTTGCTTATGGATAAACACACTATGTTTTATAGTTAAAATTCTGTTCTTCACATATCATTACCAAAGGGACTGAAGATTTTTTAAAAAGATTTATTAATTTATTTGAAATGCAGAGTGACAAAAAGGGAGAGACACAGAGAGTGTGATCTTGCATCTGATGATTCATTGCCCAAATAGTAGCAAGAGCTAGGGCTGGGCCAGGATAAAGCCAGGAGTCAGGATCTCCATCCTGGTCTCTGACATGGGTGGAAGGGGCCCAAGTACTTGAGCCATCATTAGTTGCCTTCTCAGGTGCATTAGCAGGGAGCTGAATTGGAAGCGGAGCAGATAGCACTTGAATGTGAGATTCAAACTGCTAGTTTGTTATGGGGTGCCAGTGTCCCAAGAGGCAGCTTAATCCCCTGAACCATAATGCCGGCCCCTGCTCTTAGATTTTGATGGTGAGATGATTTGGCTAATGTTGGGCAGAGAGATTTGCGACATGTATCATTTTATGGACCTGAAGTCCTGTTAAGGATACTTCAAAGTAAATGTCCTGGCTGATGGTATACAGTTCTCTTTGTTCCAGTTGTTATCATACATGGTTTTGTAATTATGTCTTTTTTAAAAAGGTTTATTTTATTTATTTGAAAGAGTTAGAGAGGTAGAGAGAGAAAGAGAGATCTTCCATCCGCTGCTTCACTCCCCAGTTGGCTGCAACGGCCGGAGCTGCACCGATCCGAAGCCAGGAGCCAGGAGCTTCCGAGACTCCCATGTGGGTGCAGGGGCCCAAGGACTTGGGCCATCTTCCATAGCAGAGAGCTGGATCAGAAGAGGAGCAGCAGGGACTAGAAAAGGCCTCTGTATGGGTTGCAGGTGCTTCAGGCCAGGGCGTTAACATGCTGTGCCATAGCGCCTGCCCCAAGAGCACTCCTTCTTGAGTTGAGGTGTGTGCATTCTCAGATTCTTGCCCTTCAAATATATTTCCTTGCCCATTTAACTCTTCTAATAGAATCTAACAGATCACCTGGTGGTAGCTGCCCTTACCCAATATTTCCTTAACCAGGATAAAGTATCCTCTAAAGCCAACTCAAACTTGTTCTCTCTCCACTCAGAATTCCCTCAGAGCAAGGGGCCACCCTTAAAGTATCAAAGGAAGCAGAGATGGCACAAGCCATCTGGGCAACTTGCTTTCTATCCAGCAGATGCAGCCTGCCTTTTGCACCTCCCTGTCTTTGCCTGCATGAACACCCTGGGGCCCACCATCACTTCACCTTGTTCCTAGACCCCACCCCTGCCTGCTGACCTCTCCCTGATAGATCTTCAGGTCCTTTTGTCCATCCTACTGTTCAAGAATTGAACAACTGTGGGGTGATTCTGCTACCCCTTTGCTTTACTCTGCACTGCTCTTCTGAATTCTGAACCTGGTTGCAGGCCTGGATGTCCTTTTTCCTTTTTTCTTTTTTTTTTTTTTTTAATATTTTGTTCATGGGGCTGACGCTGTGGCACAGCAGGTTAACGCCCTGGCCTGAAGCACTGGCATCCCATATGGGCACCAGTTTGGGACCCAGCTGCTCACTTCTGATCCCGCTCTCTGCCATGGCCTGGGAAAGCAGCAGAGTAGGGCCCAAGTCCTGGAGCCCTGCACTTGCATGGGAGACCAGGAAGAAGCTCCTGGCTTCTGGCTTCAGATCAGCGCAGTTCCAGACATTGCAGCCAATTGGGGAGTGAACTAGCAGATGGAAGACCTCCCTCCCCCTCTCCTTCCCTCCCTCTGCCTCTGCCTCTGCCTCTGCCTCTGCCTCTCTCTCTCCCTCTCCATCCCCCTCTCCTCTCTCTGTGTAACTCTGACTTTCAAATAAATAAATAAATATTTTTAAAAAGATTTTATTCATTCATCTGAGAGGTAGATTTACAGGGAGAGAAAAAGAGAGAAAGATCTTCTATCTGCTGGTTCACTCCCCAAATGACTGCAATGGCCAGAGCTGGGCCGATCCAAAGCCAGAGGTAAGAGTTTGTTCTGGGACTCCCATGTGGGTGCAGGGGCCCAAGGGTTTGGGCCATCTTCTGCTGCTTTCCAAGGCCATAGCAGAGAGCTGGATCGGAAGAGGAACAGCCAGGACATGAACTGATGCCCATACGGGATTCCAGTGAGGCAGGCAGAGGCTTTACCTGCTGTGCCACAGTACGGCCCTCTGGATGTCCTTGAGCCTTCTCTAAACTTGCCCCCTTTCTACTACAGAATCATCCTGGAGCCCATAGATGGTTGCCCAGGTAATGTATAGCCACTCCATGATTCTCTGCCTCATAGCTAGTGAGGAACATCCCTGCCCTCTCCAGTGAAGAGCACTGAAGCTCACATTTTTCGAGAAAAACCCACACCCTTGCTAGGTTGACTTGTGTTGGGCGTTAAGGATAGTTGAGCTCTGATTCGACTTTGAGCTGGGTTGCTCCTTCTTGGATAAAACCTTGAACCGTGATATGACCCAACTGTTTTTGGTCAACTTTTCCTTGCCTACCTGCCCAGAGGGGTTCCCTTCCTTCCTGGCCTTGCTGTCTCCGTCTTCTTACATAGTGGGCTTATAGCCTCTATGTAGGTTCTTTGAGACATTCATGTATTTTTTAGTTATCCATTTAATTTAGAGGCATGGAGATGGGGAACTCTGATCCACTGGTATACTCCCCAAATGCCCACAATAGCCAGCACTTGGCCAGGCCAAAGCTGGGAGCCAGGAACTCAGTTAAGGACTCCCATGTGGGTGTCGGGGACTCAAGTACTTGAGCCATCACTGCTGCCTTCGGGGTTACTTTATCAGGGAGCCGGCATCAGGACCTGGAGCCAGGAATCAAACTCATATATGCTGAGATGGAACACAGGTGTCTTGACAGCTAAGCTAAGGACCCACTCCAATTCATGTATTTATTGGGCAATTTGTGTTTAATTTAAATGTTAAAGTTCAAAGCCATGAATACATTTTGACATAAAACATAAACAGGGAGATCTCCCATTTGTTGGTTTATTCCTCAAATGCCTACAACATCTAGGGCAAGGCCAGGCTGAAGCTAGGAGATGGGAACTCTGGGAACTCAATCCAGGTCTTCAATATGGGTAGCAGGGACCCCTCCATAAGACCTGTCACGTTCTGCCTCCTAGGTTACACATTAGTAGGAAGCTGGAATCAGGAGTAGAGCTGGGACTCAAACCCAGATTTTCTGTTAGGGGATGCTGATGTCCAAAGTGGCACCTTAACCCCTGTGGCAAATGCATACTCCAAAGCAAAAGTTTATAGCTGCAAAGTTGTATCTACACTAACCTATTCATAACTCATGGAAATGTTTATGCTGTTCTATATATCATCTACCAATGCAACCTACGTTTGTTCCTCAAGTATACAAGTATCCTTCGGGGATTAGCTCTAGGAAACTCCTCTGTCCCCTGCCACAGAGACCAAAACACACTATTGCTCAAGTTCCTTGTATAAAGTAATGTAGTATGTGCATATAACCTACATGCACAGTTGGATTTATTTTAAATCAGCCCTGGAATACCTTTTATACCTAATGTAATGTGAATGCTATGTGCATTGTTGTTACCCTGTAATACAGACAAAGGAAAGACGTCTGTACATATTTAGTAAAGTTAATTGCTGCTTCTACAGAGTTTCAGTCCGTGGTGTAGAAACCTGCAGATAGCAAAATCCCACTGTATTCTGTTAAATTGCAGGTAGTGATACTGCAGGATAGAATGCAGGTTGATTGCAAAGAAAACCTTTGTTTCTGTGCAAATTGAGTCAGCATAGGTAGGTATATACCTACTGTCCTTAGGCACCAAGTCTGGCATCAACTTGGATTTCCATTATTGTGAATATTCCCATTTTTGGTGTTTGTGATCATTTTTAATGAGCCAGTAAAAAGAAATAATGAAAAACATTGAAAAAGTAATATTTTATTATTCTTATCCTTAATAGTATTCTGCAAGTTTTGGAAGCATAGTTATTTATTTTGTATTTCTACTTTGAGCAGGAAAATGAATTAATAGCAGGGAAAAAGAAAGTAGGTTATTTAAATGGCTTTAAGTTTCATAATGTGATTCCTATCTAAACATCTTTACACATTCCTAGTTGCTTTTTGTACTGCTTGCCCAAGTTGTAGTCTCTTTGACCTGAATTAAAAATAAATCTTGGCTGGCGCCGTGGCTCAACAGGCTAATCCTCTGCCTTGTGGCGCCGGCACACCGGGTTCTAGTCCCGGTTGGGGCGCCGGATTCTGTCCCGGTTGCCCCTCTTCCAGGCCAGCCCTCTGCTGTGGCCTGGGAGTGCAGTGGAGGATGGCCCAAGTGCTTGGGCCCTGCACCCCATGGGAGACCAGGAAAAAGCACCCGGCACCTGGCTCCTGCCATCGGATCAGCGCGGTGTGCCGGTCGCAGCATGCCGTCCGTGGCGGCCATTGGAGGTTGAACCAACGGCAAAGGAAGACCTTTCTCTCTGTCTTTCTCTCTCACTGTCCACTCTGCCTGTCAAAAATAAAAAATTAAATAAAAAATAAATAAAAATAAATCTTAATTTCTGGAAAGCATTATCATATTTTCATAGGACATTGTGTGGTATAAGTGATCCAGGGGCCTCTTTGTCTTGGAGATAGAACTTAAGGGTCTCTGGTGGGAACAGTTGCCTGATGATGCTGTGTTGCTGTGGCCTCTCCCCCTAGGCCTCCATCTGCAGGAGCAGCCAGCCTCTGTCTGGCTTCAGCGCTCGGTGCTTGGAGGATGAGCAGATGCTGCAGGCCATCAGGAAAGCCAATCCCGGAAGTGATTTCATTTATGTTGTGGACACTCGGCCTAAAGTAAGTGTTGGCATCCGATGATGCATGGCTCTGCAGCTCTGAGTCATGAAGCTGGAGACAGGGCGAAGCCTAATAACCAACCATCATCATTGGTGCTTAGCGGCCCCTTCTCTGTGCAGAGTCAGTACACAGACTGCTGGGCTTCGTCCTCACAGCGCTGAGCTCCTGGGGCTACTACAGCAGGAACAATTTATATGCTAACATTGTGCCAGGCACATAGTGGCACATGCTAAGTGAGTGGGTTTTTGACTTGGAGACTGCTTTTCTAGATACACAAAGTTAATGTTTGACTCAGTTCTAAAACAACCCTTTCTCCTCTGACAGTAGGAGGTATGCTGTAGAGCTCCAGCAGCTCAATTTTTGGGAGATATTCAGCTGTAGCTTATAGTGATCTATTCCTGTAACATGGAACATAACAGTATATAATCTAAAAAAGGCACAATATAATATGTACAGTTTCATATTTATATAAAAACTTTAGAATGTAAAAACGTATAGAAAAAGATCTAGAAGGGTAAACACTAGGCTGTTAAATTCTTTGGAGAAGGAATTAGGATTGGAAAGGAGGAGAATTTTCTATTTTTCCACTGTTAGAAAAATATTATTTTATAATTATGCATGTGTTCTTTTTCTAATTGAATAAAAAAACCAATAGAAAATAACAGATCTAGGTATCAAAGCATAAACCAGGTTGATCTTACTGTTACCCTCTTGCCATATTTACATGTTTGTGGATTGTGCATTTTAAATAAGTAAGTTGTATGACAAGTGAGCTATACGTCAATGAAGCTGTTTAAAAAATGAGGAAATAAAGTATGTACTCCTAAAGTATATACATTGTTAGGAATAGGATAGGTAACTATAGACGTGGCCTATACCCATGATGATCTGAGCAATAATGAGAACTGGATTCTACACTTGTTCTGGTGCTCAGAACAAGTCACTTTCACTACTTCTGAGCCTCATTTCACCAAATAGTGCTTTATGCTCTGGGACCTCTTACTGTGACACTTTCCTAGTGTAAGATCAGTGCCCGGCTCATATGCTTGGCCTCAGAACAGACCCATCAACTTCTGAGCATCGTGGTCGGTGTGGAGCAGTGAGAGTGCGGTTACTCTTAGATGCCAGGTTAGGAGTCAGAAGTAGAGATGGACGGTGGAACAGCCAGGGGGCCTCAAAAAGGTCATGGAAAACAGAACTGAAAGTTATTTCAGTGCAAGAACTGTCAAGTCCATGCATAGCTTTTTCATAATATGCAGTTTTGAAGATCCCCTCATACCATAGCTACATCACATGTACATTCTAATAGATTTTGTGTAAACAATCACATACTTGAGAATGAATTCCCAAATTACAACACAGGTAAAACTTTAAAGTGGAAACAATAGCTTCTCTCTGTGAATGTTTTCAGTTGAAAGATGCCAGGAAATCCTAGATAGTTCCTTTTTGATGTGTGCTTTTCTCTGGGGCTCTTGAGGTTAAAATTCCTTCTTTCTGGAGTTCACTGCCGCCCTACTCTTCACTGACCATTTGCATAAGAAAGGCAGAGCAATTTTGAACTTACTAATTGCCAGATAATTGAATGAATGTCTACTTCTTAGGTAGATAAACTGAAGAACAGAGAGGAGGAAAAGACAGGGACTTTGCTCTCCTGTTTTTCCAGATTTAAATGAAATCAAGCCGATGAACCTGCCACTTTCAGGGCAATGATCCACATGTGTACAACGTTATGTAAGGCTTCTAGGAAGTGCTGCAGTGTAGAGCCAACCGTACTCCATATTTGAAATAAATTAATCCAGGGGACTTCATTTGATGGGTATATTTAGCACTAAGTGTGTTTACACACAGCGATAAGGAGTTTGATGCTAATCCATTAAAGAAAATTGGGGTCTCATACAAGTCATGCCCTGTTCTTATATTTAACCACGCACGTGCACTGCACATGCATTTTAAACTGTTTGCACAGAGCTTTCATTTCTTGAAAGATAATGTGTGTGGATTTTTGTTTCATAATGTGTCAGGCTTCCTAGGTAACTAGGAGACTGTGGCAATGTTTGCCATACAAAGTGTGGACAATGACAGATGGACACTTTCCAGGTTTGCACATAGGTTTAATTAAAGAGAGAGGGTTAGGAGGCAACCCAAATCATTCTTGTCCTTGGAGTGAGACTAATTTCACATGAGCGCTCCAAAGCCACCTGTTTAGATGAAAACCTTCTGAATTGCTTGTTGACATTCACATTACTGGAAAGCAAAAGCAGTGAGATCCTCAAGCATGTATTGCATTGTCCGTTCAAAAAAATATATATGCCCTTGTGGTCCTATGTTACTGCCAGGCATTGGTGCATTAAGGTGATAGGAAAAAGTGTTGGTGAAATATTTGTGTAGTTGTAAAATGAGGGATAGAAATTTTATTTCAGACTTGCTTGTGATTTTATCATTAATGTGTTGTGGGATTATGGTGAGTTTGTAAGATCACTAGGTGCTGTCTCACCTAAGAATTCTTGAAAATTAGTAGGAGACTTTTGTTTTCTTTTCATGGATAAAGGCTTAGATTTAAAGAAGTTAAGCAATTCGCCCAAGGGCACTTATTACAGGGCACAGCATGCATTCAAATCCAGGCTTATCTGACTCCCGAGATTGCTCCTTCTGTCTGGCCATGGTGAGGTTTTTGTTTATTTGTTTCTGTTCGCTAAAAATCTCAATAGCACCTTGTTTCCATCTTAAGGCTCAGAGGGTGACCACCTCTGCATGCACGCCCAGTAAAGTTGGAGACTCAGTGCTGAGGAAGCCACCAGGAGCTCATCCAAGAGCAGGCTGAGGCCAGAGGAGCTGGAGGGGCTCCGAACAGCTCTGGAGGAGGTGTTGACGTGTGATGAGAAGGCATGTGGGGAAGGCTGGCACCTACTGCAGCGGATGTGCTGCCTTTTGCTTTGTTCCTTCTTCAAGTACTGCTTGTGGCTAAGGCTTCTGATTTCACCATTTCAGGATATTTTTAGTTCTATAACAGGATGTCACAGGGAATATTTTTCTGTTTCTCTGGAATTGGCAATTTGATGGTTTCTACCTCCTGAATCCTATGAGCGAGGTGTCTGGGCAAGTTAGTTGTGAAGATTCCTAGTTTCTAAAAGAGGGGGACCTAGATCTCACTTCCTAGTCAAAGATGCCTGCCAATGGCCATCACAGCAACAAGCAGAAAGGGAGGGAGTCAGCAGCATTGTGCTCTCTCTCCACGGATGAGAAATTTCCTGTGGGTTTGGGGACAGTGACGGAAGTTGGACATGAACCATCTTACCAGAACCTTCCTCAGAGAGCTTGCCCCTTGGGGCCCTTAGCTGCAGTGACTGTGGGTGTGATTTGGCAAGGAACACTAAGAGGACTGGAATAGGGTCACACCAAGATGGATCTCTCATGTCAGTGAAGTGTGTTCTCCCTACCTACAAGAACCCACATCTGTGCCCTAGGAGATTCAGCATGTAGACCTTTCTGCAGAGATAATCAGGTAATTTTAACCAGAGAAGCAGTGACAGCCACTGCAAACAGAACTGCAACCTTGCCTAGCTTCGCAGTGATAATTAACCTCTTTTCTTATCCCTCCTCTGCACCTCTGCCTACATAGGAGAGAGAGAGAGAGAGAGGGTGGGAGGACCATAGCAAATCCATCACCAGCACCCATAGCCTGCAATGGGAGAAAGACGACAGCATTTTGCATCCTTTGTGGGGTTGGAATTTTAAAGTAAGCTGAGCAGAAATCTCCTGTCTGAATATGATCTGGTAGTGTGCAAGGTATCCTTAAGGGCTGGTTAATGAAGTTTTTGACCAGCACATCGGTAGATAATAGTTACAAGGAGTACAGTTATCTCAGATGTTCTTGTTTGTACAAGTTAAGGTTCTTAGTTCAACAGGTGACAAAAGGAGGGAACAATCACTTGACGTCCTGTGTTAGGGAGTGGCCCTGATCAACTTTTACTGTCATTTCTCAACCACATCAGATCAGACCCTGCCATTATTCAGGTGTGAAGTGCAGCTGCTGAAACCTTAGACTCCAAGGCAAAGATAAGTGACCAGGCTAGCCTGTAACAGGTATCTAGAGCAACACAGACTAAGTTTTCGTAAGTCTGGTTGATTTAAGTTCAGGGGAGAATCTGCTTTTATTTCTTTCCAGTCCTTACTGCTCACTCCTCACTTCCATCTGTTAGTGATTTGTCGACTTACTCTATCAGTCAGTGTCTTCATTGAGGGCCTGCTGTTTGTCAGTCTTAACATGAGGGCTCTGGCCAGAAGCAAGACCCACAATGGTAGAGCTGACCTCCACCCTCCCCCTTATCACCACTGACTTTTCAATAAATCAACTTCATATGTTCAACAAAACCTGTTCATAATCTTTCCATTGCTTTCTTTTTAAAAAAAAAAGATTTATTTTTTTTTTATTTGAAAGAGGTACACAGAGAAAGGAGAGGCAGAGAAGGAGAGAGAGAAAGAGAGTCTTCCATCCAATGGTTCACTCCCCAGTTGGCTGCATTTGCCAGAGCTGTGCCAATCCGAAGCCAGGAGCCAGGAGCTTCTTCTGGGTCTCCATGCGGGTGCAGGGGCCCAAGTTGGGCTGCCATCTACTACTTTATCAGGCCATAGCAGAGAGCTGGATTGGAAGTGGAGCAGCCAGGTCTCGAACCGGTGCCCATATGGGATGCTGGCACTGCAGGCAAGGGTGTTAACCCATTGTGCCACAGTGCTAGCCCCAATCCTTCCATTGCTTTCTACTGCTACAGATAAAGTCTGAATTTCTTCAGAGGGCCTGTTGGTAGAGAACCCAAAATGCTTTCTGGCTTCCCCTCCTGTCCTTCCATGTGCAGCTTCTGCATGGCTCAGTTGCTTCGCTAACCTTTGCACCGTTGCTTTTTTCCTGCCACCTCTTCTCTTCCCGGTGCTTCATCTAGAATACCCTACCTTCCACCACCCCATCCTTCCAGATCATTAAAGTGAAGCCAACTTTCACCCTCTGGTGACACATTCCTGATAAGCACTCCCCTACGCACAGGCCCAGGAGTGAGGGATCACTCTAGATTGCAACTCCTGTCACTGTCAGTCTCGCTAACATCCACCCAGCTCCTGCCTAGGCCCAGTGGGTATTGTTTGTTGCCCTTTGGTCCTATGTGCTTTCCTTTCTGTACTCAATCATCTAAGGATGGTAGAAATAGCTTTTTTCTTACCTGTGTATTCCATGCAAAGTCTGGCACACAGCAGGTGTTTATTGAAGTATGCCTGCATTCTTTTTGTTTGATTTATGAACTTCTCTGCATCAAAAGATGCTCACATTATCAAGTAGCAAATGATACTGTGTTAGAAAACAGAGTCCTTTTTCAATGCTACCTTTTCATTGTCTATATATAAATGTTTTTATATGATGTGTTGAAATATATAATAACATATCAATTATATATAATAGATCCAGGATAACTTCTTGACTATTTATTAATTGTAAAACTAAAACTTCCTGCTCTGAGTGTGCAGCCTTTTGTGCATTAACATGATAGAGCCCTTAAAATAGAAGTACTGAGAAACTGGATTTTAGATTAAACATTGCCACCTTCTGTTCATTTGGGGAAGTACACAGTGACTTTCCCTAAGGTCACTGTGTGTCCTTTGCTTTTAATGACTGTATTGTGGTTACAGTTACATACTTCATACATTTCACAATTACACCTTTAGGGTCACGGTGATTCTTCCCTCCATGCTCGACCTCCATTCCATGCTCCCTTTTTTTATTCTCACTCTTATTTTCAACAAAGATCTATTTTCCATTAATAAACACGTGGTTAACTCTATGTTAAGTAAAGAGTTCAACAATTAGCATGAAAGAAAAAAAAGGGTAGGTAAAAGAAAAGAAGAAAAAACTTTCTCAGCAGTCAAGGCATGGACTGTTCAATGTCATTGCATCTCAAAGTGTCAATTTCACTTCTACAGGTTGCCTTTTTGGTGCTCTATTAGTTATCACAGGTCAGGGAGAACAAATGGTATTTGTCCCTTAGGGACCGGCTTATGTCACTAAGTATGATGTTTGCCAGCTTTATCCATTTTGTTGAAAATCTTTTTTTTTTTTTTACTGGTGTGTAGTATTCCATGGTGTACATAATCTCATAATTTCTTTTACCAGTCTTCAGTTGATAGGCACTTGGGTTGATTCCATGTCTTTGCTATTGTGAATTGAGCTGCAATAAACATGGAGGTGCAGACAGCTCTTTCATATGCTCATTTCATTTCACTTGGGTAAATTCCCAGGAGTGGATGGCTGAGTCATATGGTAAGTCTATATTCAGATTTCTGAGGTATCTCCATACTGTCTTCCACAGTGTCTTTCCAACTTACATTCCCACCAACAGCAGGTAAGGGTACCTTTTCCCCCACATCTTTGCCAGCATTTGTTATTTGTTGATATATGTCTGAAAACCATTCTAACCAGGGTAAGTTGAAATCTCACTGTGGTTTTGAGGTACATTTCCCTGACGTCTAGTGATCCTGAGCATTTCTTCATGTGTCTGTTGGCTGTTTGGAATTCCTCTTTTGAAAAATGTCTGTTTAAGTCCTTTGACCATTTCTTGACTGGGTTCATTCTATTGTTGTTGATTTTCTTGATCTCTTTATATATTCTGGTTATTAATCCTTATCAGTTGTTTTAATTTGTAAATGTTTTCTCCCGTTGCCTTTTCACTTTGCTGATTGTTTCTATTGCAGTGCAGAAGCTTCTCACTTTGATGTAATCCCATTTGTCTATTCTGGCTTTGATTGCCTGTGCCTCTGGAGTATTTTCCAAGAACTCTTTCTCTCTTGGCCGGCGCCGTGGCTCAACAGGCTAATCCTCCGCCTTGCGGCGCCGGCACACCGGGTTCTAGTCCCGGTCGGGGCACCGGATTCTGTCCCGGTTGCCCCTCTTCCAGGCCAGCCCTCTGCTGTGGCCCAGGAGTGCAGTGGAGGATGGCCCAGGTGCTTGGGCCCTGCACCCCATGGGGAGACCAGGAAAAGCACCTGGCTCCTGGCTCCTGCCATCGGACGAGCGCGGTGCGCCGGCCGCAGTGCGCCGACCGCGGCGGCCATTGGAGGGTGAACCAACGGCAAAGGAAGACCTTTCTCTCTGTCTCTCTCTCTCACTGTCCACTCTGCCTGTAAAAAAAAAAAAAAAAAAAAAAAAGAACTCTTTCTCTGCCAATGTCTTGTAGGTTTCCCAAATGTTCTCTAACAATTTTATGGTGTTGGGTTGTAGATTTAAGTCTGAGTTCATTCTGAGTGGATTTTAGTGAAAGGTGGAAGGTAGGATTCTTGCTTCATGCTTCTGCATGTGGAGATCCAGTTTTCGCAGCAGCATTTGTTGAAGAGACTGTCCTTGCTCCAGAGATTGATTTTAGCTCCTTTGGCAAAAATAAGTTCATTGTAGATGCTTGGATTGATTACTGGTGTTTTAATTCTGTTCTGTTGTTTTATCCATCTGTTTTTGTACCAGTACCAAGCTGTTTTGATTATAACTGCCCTGTAGTATGTCTTGGAATCTGGTATTGTGATGCCTCTGGCTTTACATTTGTTGTATAAGCTTGCTCTAACTATTCGGCATCTCCTATGTTCCCATATAAATTTCAGCATTGTTTTTCCTATATCTGAGATGAATTAAATGTATGAAGTTTATAACTATAAAGCAGTATAGTTCTGCATACATTCCTACAGACTTACTTTTAAGGGTACAGCTTAAAAACTTGAATGGGACCCCAAATCCCCTTAAGCTGGGTGGTAAAAATGGCATTCTAAGAGTTATAGAGATCATATGGATGGGATCATTGTTAAAGTGATCATATAAATAGAACTCAGTGTTTGGTAGTAATAAAAAAATTAAAAAGGAGTGAATGCTCCAACATGGGAAGCAGTCCATACAGCAGACTCACAAAATGTCCATTAGCTTAAGTAGTGCTCTAACTATACACAATCAACCCTTAAGGCTTTCTGGTTTGGCTGAAAAGCACAAGGTAGCATTTCAAGCATGGAAAGCCAAGACACTGTGGCAAAAAATGTTCTACAAGAAGGACTTCTGTGGGTGAGACCCCAGTGGAAAGAAGCAGCCACCAAAGAAGAATGTACTGTCCCCTGAAGGGAGAAAGGAGCTTCTACTTTGCCTATGGCCTTGTTGAAATACTGAAGGAATTTGTGGATTCAAAAGGCTTCCATAGGCTAGGCATCTCTTGTCAAGAGCCTTGGATGATCACTGACCTCATACATAACAGTGTTGTTAAATAAGCAACAGGAATCACTGTGCGCTAACTTCCCATGCAGGACCTCTGTCCTCAAAGAGCTGTATTAGGAGACTTAATAGTAAAACTTGTTCTCAAGAATTATTTTGGTTTAGTGTATTAAGTGGAGGATATTCTTATATCACATAAATTATAATTATGTCTGATTTCTTACAAAAGGTGTATCATTCTTGGGTTCATCCTTAAAGATAATTAAGTTTCTAAAAAAAAAAAAAAAGAAATTACTATCAAGATGCAGACTTTGAGGCTGGTGCCATGGCTCAATAGGCTAATCTTCCACCTGTGGCACCAGCACACTGGGTTCTAGTCCCAGTTGGGGCGCCAGATTCTGTCCTGTTTGCCCCTCTTCCAGGCCAGCTCTCTGCTGTGGCCAGAGAGTGCAGTGGAGGATGGCCCAAAGGCTTGGGCCCTGCACCCCGTGGGAGACCAGGAGAAGCACCTGGCTCCTGCCTTCAGATCAGCGCAGTGCGCCGGCCAAAGCGCGCCGGCTGCAGAGGCCATTGGAGGGTAATCAATGGCAAAAAGGAAGACCTTTCTCTCTTTCTCTCTCTCTCTCTCTCTCTCTCACTGTCCACTCTGCCTGTCCAAAAAAAAAAAAAGATGCAGACTTTGAGCGGCCCTTGTGTAGATTTTTGAGGTATAGCTTTTGTACTTGTTTTTTTGTTTTTGTTTTTAGTTGTTTTGTTTTTCTTTTTATTCCTCATACATAGTGCTAAACTCTTTACCTAGAATATAGTTAATCTTTTTTCTATATTTATTTATTTATTTGAAATTCAGAGTTACACAGAGAGAGAAGAGAAACTGGGGGGGGGGGGGGGGTCTTCCATCCACTGGTTCACTCCTCAGTTGGCCACAATAGCCAGAGCTGTGCAGATCTGAAGCCAGGAGCCAGAAGCTTCTTCTGGGTCTCCCACACAGGTACAGGGACTCAAGGACTTTGGTCATCTTCTGCTTTCTCAGGCCAAAGCAGAGAGCTAAATTGGAAGTGGAGCAGCTGGGACTTGAACCAGTGTTCATATGGGATGCTGGCACTTCAAGTGGTGGCTGTACCCACTATGCCACAGTGCCAGCTGCTAGAGTTAATTTTCTGTCTATAAAGTTAAGTGAACTTAGTAAAGAACAAGACTAGGAACAGAAGAGGGAAGAGGGATAGGAAGGAGAGTACAGTGGGAAGAATTACTATATTCCTAAAGTTATATTTATGAAATGCATGCAAATAATTTTTAAGAAATTTTTTAAAATACTGTACTGGCATAAAAGCAAGACCATTGGAAGACCAATGTGACCAATCCAACAGAATAGAAACTCCAGAAATCAATCCATGTATCTACAACCAACTTATTTTTGAGAAAGGAGCTAAAATGAATCCTTGGAGCAAAGTAGTCTCTTCAACAAATGGTGCTGGGAAAACTAGATCTTCATGTGCAGACAAATTTGAAACTAGACCCATACCATATACCTTACACAAAAATCCACTCAAAATGGATCAAAGACCTAAATCTATGACCCAATACCATCAAATTCCTAGAGAACATTGGGGAAACACTGCAAGACATTGGCATATGCAAAGACTTCTTGGAAAAGACCTCAGAAACATAGGCAGTCAAAGCCAAAATTGACTAAAGGGATTACATCAAGCGGAGGAGCTTTTGTGCTGCGGAAGAAACAGTAAGCAAAGTGAAGAGGCAACTGAAAGAATGGAAGAAAATTTGTGCAAACTATGCAAGTGATAAAGGGTTAACATCCAGAATTTATAAAGTGCTCAAGAAATTCAACAACAACAAACCAAACAATCCAGTTAAGAAAGGGGCAAAAGACTTGAACAGACATCTTTCCAGAGAGGAAATTCAAACAGCCAACAGACACTTGAAAAAATGCTCAGGATCACTAGCCATGAGGGAAATGCACATCAAACTGCAATGAGATTTCACCTCGCTTCAGTTAGAATGGCTCACATGTAGAAATCAACAAACAACAAATGGTGGTGGGGATGTGGGGAAAAAAGTGCCCTGGTCCACTGTTGGTAGGAATGTAAATTGGTGCAGCCACTATGGAAGACAGTATGGAGATACTCAGAAACCTGAATATAGACCTACCATATGATCCAGCCATCCCATTCCTGGGAATTTAGCCAAACTAAAAGAAATCAGCATTTGAAAGAGTTATCTGCCACCCCCATGTTCATAGTAGCACAATTCATAATAACAAAAATATGAAAGCAACCTAGATATCAACTGTTGACTAGATAAATAAATTATGGTATATATACACTAAGGAGTACAACTCAGCTGTAAAAATAAATTCTCTCTCTTGCAACAAAATGGATGCAATTGGAAACCATTATACTTAGTGAAATAAGCCAGCCCCCAAAAAACAGGTATCATATGTTTTCCCTCATCCGAGGTAACTAGTAGAATACCTGAAATATAATTTATTGGCATGAAATAGACATTTTGAGAATCGATGGCTGTTTATAGCCCTTATCTCTCCTGTTGAGGAACAGTGGTCTTTTTCTTTTCTTCTTCATACTATTTGTTGAAATCCTTTGCTCAGTATAGGTTTAACTATATGATCATTAAGTAAACTGAAAATATATCTTTGTAAAAATTAGGAATGGGAATGTGAGTGGGAGGAGGAAGAAGGGTTGGACCATGGGCAGGAGGGA
Source organism: Sylvilagus floridanus (assembly GCA_949820135.1). Taxonomy (NCBI): domain Eukaryota; kingdom Metazoa; phylum Chordata; class Mammalia; order Lagomorpha; family Leporidae; genus Sylvilagus; species Sylvilagus floridanus. Next base: position 69,033,852 of record OX463242.1, read on the forward strand.
GGGGAGGGGAGAAAATGCCACTGTGTTCCTAAATCTGTACATAGGAAATACATGAAACCTGTAAAACTTAAATAAAAGTTTATAAAAGACTGTCAGTAAATTCTCCCAGATCATGAATAAGCATGTATTTTAAAATGTGAACATGGAATATTAATTAAATCAAACTAATAATAATGACAGTATTTTGGTTTTAATTTGTCGCAGTCGTTTGAGTATTTCTGATATGTGGGGAGTAGGCTTAACTTGAATTCTCCAAGGCACAGAATAAACAAGGCTCATATAACCCCAGGACCCTGTTCATTGGTACTGTTTTGTTAAGTTTGATCTAAAGGATAATTCAGTAGTTTTGAAACATAATTTTACAAAGCGATGATCTTTTATAATATTTAGTTTCAGAAGAGAAATACCTATAGGTGATTTTAGAAAAAATTTCCCCATAAAGCATTTAAGCTTTATAAAGATTAACATAAAATAAGTTGTCTTAGAAATAACAAGAGCTTTGGGTGATTACTGATGTCATAAATAAGAGTGTCAATTGTTAAATCAACAATAGGAGTCACTGTGCACTTACTCCGTATATAGGATATCTGTCCTTAAAGTGTTGTACTATGTGAATTAATGGTAAAAACTACTACTAAAACAGTACTCTATACTTTGTGTGTCTATGTGGGTGCAAACTGTTGAAATCTTTACTTAGTGTATACTAAGTTGCTCTTCTGTATATAAAGATAATTGAAAATGGACCGGTATCACGGCTCACTAGGATAATACTCCGCCTGCAGCACCGGCACACCGGGTTCTAGTCCCAGTTGGGGCGCCGGATTCTGTCCCAGTTGCTTCTCTTCCAGTCCAGCTCTCTGCTGTGGCCCAGGAGGGCAGTGGAGGATGGCCCAAGTGGTTGGGCCCTACACCTGCATGGGAGACCAGGAGGAAGCACCTGGCTCCTGGCTTTGGATCAGCGCAGCATGCCGGCCGTAGTGGCCATTTAGGGGGTGAACCAATGGAGGAAAGACCTTTCTCTCTGTCTCTCTCTCTCTCTCACTGTCTAACTCTGCCTGTCCAAAAAATAAATAAATAAATAAATAAGATAATTGAAAATGAATCTTGATGAAGAATGGGATGGGAGAGAGAGTGGGAGATGGGATGGTTGTGGGTGGGAGGTAGGTTGAGGGGGGAAAAGCCACTATAATCCAAAAATTGTACTCTGGAAATTTATATTTATTAAATCAAAGCTAAAAAATAAATATTTTAATATATTTTACTAGAACATGTGTGGGAGAAAGGCGATTCTCTGTAGAACAGGACAGGGTGCTCAGGGGCTGAGATCTCCCTGTGTGGCGCAGCACTGCCCACGCAATGTGAGGTGTCTGCCAGCTGATGCTATTGATGGCAATGGCTTGCTCTCTGCTCCTTTTGTTTTTCACTTCTTTGAGATTTATTTATTTTAGAGGCAGAGTTACAGAGAGAGAGGTCTTCCAACCGCTGGTTTACTCCCCAAATGACCACAACAACCAGAGCTGGGCCAGGCCGAAACCCGGAGCCAGGAGCCGTTTCCTCATTTCCCACATGGACACAGGGGCCGAAGCATTAGGGCCATGATCCTCTGCTTTCCCAGGCCATATGTATGGAGCTGGATTGGAAGTGGAGCTGCTGGAACTCAGACAGGCACTTATATGAGATACCGTTGCCGCAGGCTGAGGCTTAACATACTACAGCACAGTGCCAGCCCCTGTTTTTCCCTTCTAAGGCACTTCACTTCTACTGTTTAGTTGACAAACTTAATCTGTATTGTTTGTAACAGAAAGATTAGAAGAGCCCTTAAGGTAGTGTGATCCTATTCCACTACCACTTCCCCTCCAGCCTTTTGCCATAGCTGCGGCCAGAGGACTGTCTTCTTCCATTAAATGTTATTTGCTTAATTAACCTGCATAAGCACAAGCACCTATCTTGGTTTGCTTTATAAAAAGTAGATGATTATATGAGTATTACTGTCTGCCTTTTCCACTTAACATGCTGTGGGCTAATTCCAAGTTTATAGAGAAAGATGCATATATTTTTACATTCTTTTCTTCTTATTAGCATCCAATAGTAGTCCAGGACATGAATAACTATAATTTATCTAGTCATTACCCTATTGAGATGTTCCTGTGTTTTCAGTTTTTTATTATTATAAAAAAATAGCACAATATACATTATATTTGTGTGCCATTACTTTGAATTTTTTCAGATTTTCAGAAGTCCATCTGGGTCAACGAATATATGTATTTTTAACTTAGCAGGGTTTCAAAAACTACTACTTTGCCTTACACTCTTAAAAGTAGCTTTTTTTCCTGGTAGTGAGCTCTGGGCATAGGTTTTCTGACTTGGAAGGCACTCCCTGCGTTTATGGGCAGAGACAAGAATGGTCAGTGAATCCTTTTTGTAGGCTAAGGTGATGCCTAGGGTGGAAAGCAAGAATGGAGTGTGTTAGCAGAATGTGAGTTTATCCATTCTAGATACGTGTGCAGTTCCCAGTGAGGGCAGGGCTTCTCCTCTTGATTGTCTACAGCTAGTGCAGAGTTTAAGTTTGATAAATGTCTTAACATCCATCGTCGTTTAACTCAGGTTAGGTAAACCCCTGGTTCTCATGTGCAAAATCATGGCAATGAAAGTGATCACAAAGCTCACTTACTAGGTCTCTTGATTTCAGTACGGTGACTGGAGGAAATATGCCTACAAATGTAGCATCTGCCTTCCCCTTCCATGCTGTACTCGGAGATTACTACACCTATCTGGGGATCCCTTTAGGCCAGTCCATTCCTACTTGATAATAATATATGTATTAGCAACATTGTACTGAGAAATACAATAGTTGAACCTGCAGAACCTTATATCAACAGCCATATCTGCTGATGTTCTACCAGCCTACATACTCTACTGTGGGGTATTAAATCGGGGAAATGTGGCTTTATCACAGAATTCCACATTCAGTTTGACATTTTCCAGGGACCTGCAAGGGACACCTCTAGCTGAGAACGTCCTGCCCTGCCAATACATCTGTGCTGTTGAATAGAAGCCCAGAGCGAGTGCCTGGAACCACGTGGTTCAGTACAGTGTTGCTATGAATGAAAGCCTATTGTGGTTTTTGCACAGCCTTGAAGTGTTTTTATGGGTATCCATGAAATGTTTTGGTTATTTAATGTCCTGAATATAATTCGTGACTATTCTGTTTTGCTGACCACTGCAGCTTAATGCAATGGCAAACCGTGCTGCAGGGAAAGGCTATGAGAATGAAGACAATTATTCCAATATCAAGTTTCAGTTTATCGGGATAGAAAACATCCATGTCATGAGGAACAGTCTGCAGAAAATGCTTGAAGGTAAACCATTTCCTTATGCAAAGCATTAAGAAAATGCAGTTAAATGTTTTGATGCCAAAATGGAATAAGATTTTAAAAATTGTTGCTTTCCGGTGATACTGCTTATATAGGTATGATGAGGTGGGGAGTATCATATTGCAGTGACTTTGTAAATATTTAATAGCCTTTCTCTCATTTTTTAAGAGTTATTGTAAAGCAGTTTTGTCACCCTGTGGTTGGCAGTCAGGGGCTCTCCACTTGTGCTTAATACGTAGGGATTAGACTGCCCAACAGTGTTTATTCTTTCTTTCTCATATTCGTGTGACCGAAATTCAGGGCCATTGGGAGGTAAAGCAATCCTACATTAAACTGCATCCCCAAGTTGCTGACTCGCTGAGAGAACAGAGGATGGTGGGGGTTCTGAACCTCTTTTCTTTCTTTTTTAAAAAAGAAAAAGATTTATTTATTTCTTTAAAAGTTGGTTACTAGGGCTAATGCTGTGATGTAGTAGGCTAAGCCTCTGCCTGTGGAGCTGGCATCCCATATGGGCACCAGTTCTTGTCCTAGCTGCCTCTCTTCTGATCCAGCTCTCTGCTTATGGCCTGGGAAAGCAGTGGAAGATGGTCCAAGTACTTGAGCTCCTGCATCTGTTTGAGAGACCCAGAAAAAGCTTCTGGCCCCTGGCTTGGGATCAGCCCAGCTCCAGCCGTTGCAGTCATTTGGGGAGTGAATCAGCAGATGGAAGACCTTTCTCTCATCTTTTTCTCTCTGTAACTCTACCTCTTAAATAAATGAAAAATCAGAGAGAGAGAGAGAAAGAGAGAGAGAGAGAGAGAGAGAGAGAGAGAGAGAATCTTCTGTCTGCTGGTTCATATCCTAAATGGCCACAATGGCTGAGATTGAGACAGGCCAAAGCTAGTATCCAAGAGCTTCTTCTGGGTCTCCCATGTGGGTGGCAGGGCTCTAGGCATGTGGACCACTTTTCAGGTGGAGCAGGCAGAGCTCGACTTAGTGCCTATGTGGGATACCTATGTCGCATATGGCAGCTCAACCTGCTGTGGTGCAGTGCTGGCCCTCCGATCCTTTTTGCTAAATAGTAGCGACCACATGGCCACCTCCATACATTGCAGTGAGCACTGCCAACACATACACACAGGCTTACATACTGATGGGGAGAGGACTTTAAAAAGATAGGTTTGTGATGTAGAAGAATCATTCCTGTATCAACCAGCCGTGAACGGATAAGCCAAAATTCTATATTTTTTTCTTTTTTATTATAATATTTATTTGAAAGGCAGAGTTACAGAGAGAAGAGAGAGGTCTTTCATCTGGCGGCTCACTTCCCAAATGGCCACAATGGCTGGGGCTGGGCCTGGCTGAAGCCAGGAACCAGGAGCTTCCTCCAGGTCTCTTATGTGGGTGCAGGGGCAGAAGCACTTGGGTCATCTTCCACTGCCTTCCCAGACACATTAGCAGAGAGCTGGATTGGAAGTGGAGCAGCCTGGACTCAAATGGGTGCCCATATGGGGTGCCGGGGTCATAGGTAGTAGCTTTACCCTCTGTGCCACAACGCTGGCCCCAGAAATTCTGTATGTTGAACAAAAGCAGCTTCATCTCCTCTGGGGGAGGTGTCAGTGGCCAAGGTCCCACTTTCTTGTGACTTTGGTACCTGCTGTAAAATGAGACTACTGGGTTAATAATCTCCATGGGTGCTTCTGCCTGTAACAACTGGATGCCCTGTATGCAGACACTTTAAAGCAGAGTGTTTAAATGGTTATAAGAAATCCCTTCCTGCAGAGCCCCCAGAGCTGGCTCCATCTGACTTGTACATGTTATTTGCACCCTCAGCACGATTACTTTAGCTTTTTGAACTTCTCGACGTAATCACAGGGCAGTTTGTTTCTGCTACAAGCAGTGCTTTGGCTTTGCTGGAACACTGGACTAGTTTGGAACTGTTATTGCAAAGGTTGTCCAACTTTAGTGTGAAGTTTTACCATGAGCATAGTCATTAAAAACACTTCTGGTTGAAGTGCTCTATGTTTTTTATTTAGCAATTCCAAAAGATGGACTTTTGAGGGCTAAATTTCCTTCTATGCAGAAAGTTGCTCCTCAGAATGCTTAGACACATTTGGCTTTAGTTTTTAAATTGGCTGTGATCTGATCCAAAAAAGAGAAAAAATAAATAAATTGGCATTTACTTGGTTTTTCTTAAAAAAAAAATTGGTTTTGTCCTTGTGCCTGGGCTCTGACTTACTGCTGTTTTCTGTAAAGAATAAACAAACAGATCAGGTTCCAGAGGGAAACTCTGTGTTTAAGGTATGATGGTATCCCTACAATGCAACAAGCAAGGACAGCTTTCTGGATGCCTTTCAGGGAACTTGACTGACATTTGACTCTCTGCTTTTGCTGGGTAAATTATAAACCACTTGTGGAGGCTCTGCTGACCATGAAGTGATGCAGTCAGCCCCACCCTCTGAGGCTTTTCCTCCTTCAAACAGCTTAGTGTGGCATCAGAGAGAGAGAGGGGAAGGTTTATATGGCTGGTCACTCAGGAGGCAAGGGAATAGTATACTTCATTCATTATTTTTTTCCGGATTTCTTTTTTTACTATTGTTATAGGTATTGTCAGAAGAGATTCCAAATAGCTGAAAAGTTCCTGTTGTAAACAGCTTTGTCATGAGGGAGAGTGATAGGATATTTCGTCAGAAAGTGAAATCTAGGACCAAGATCACATCCTGTGTAGATCCTTTTGTAGACCTGATTCAGTTTTAGCTTGGATTTGTAAGTTCTAAATTAAAGTATTTTTGTGGTTATTTGTACCTCTCAAGTTGATAAAATGATGCCTTTCTGTTACATAGAAATTTTATAATTTATTAAGTGCTTTTCATAATAATTTCCCTTTTGATCACGTAATTTTTCCCGAAATAACGAACGCATTTTCTGAATTTCCTTTTTTCTGTTGAAGCAGCAGGTAGGAGAGTCTGGAAGATGCTCTTTCAAAGGTTGACAGAATTGTCATCACCAGAGGTGGAGCATGTGTCCTTGGTGTTGGGGAGGAAATTATTGAGAGGAGGGATAGAAGCGCACACTGAATACACCACATCTCTATCCCTGAGATTTCACTCCAGGGCTGTGGAAGCTTTTTTCTGCCAAGGGCCACTGGGACATTTATAATTTGTGAGCCATACAAAATAATCAACTTAAAAATTAGCCTGCTGTAGACTTACTGGATTTCAAGACCCACCTGTGTTGCCTTGGAAGGCCCAGACCAAATGATTTTGCAAGCCTTCTGCTGCCTGTGGCCCAGACATTCCTCACCGTTGTGTGTGTGTGACACCTCTTCTGTATATATCTGCTTTAAAGATAGGCAGGTGCTATGGAAGAGATGTGGCAAGAAGGACTTAAGGATGTTGCCCAGAAAATTTCTTTGTCTCCATGATGAGTTTTCTGCCTGCATTCCACATGAACTGTAGATTAATGTTGTTGGGTGTTCTGTAGTTCTATTTATAATTGACAACTTATTCATTGATTTCTTCTTCTAACTTAAAAATCAAGCAACTTGTGTGCACCAGGCTTTATTTAAATGACTGTATTTGATTTGCACAGTGCTAGTGCATAGTCCACTGTATTATCTATTATAGATGAAGAAATGGAGTCTCAGAGGTTAGAAACTTAATTGAAGAAAAAACTTTAGAGAAAGCTGTAAATTGAAACAAATGAACATAAAAATGTTTAAACTTGCTCTGGTAATTTAAGAAGTATAAGGTAAAACCTCAAAATTGCATTTTCACCCATTTTTTTAAAAAAAATTTATTTCATTTATTTGAAAGTCAGAGTTACAGAGAGAGGTAGAGAGAGAGAGGTCTTACATCCACTGGTTCACTCCCCAGGTGGCTGCAATGGCCACAGCTGAGCCGATCCGAAGCCAGGAGCCAGGAGCGTCCTCCCGTTCTCCCACGGGGGTACAGGGGCCGAGGCACTTGGGCCATCTTCTGCTGCTTTCCCAGGCGGTAGCAGAAAGCTGATTGGAAGAGAGCAGCTGAGACTAGAACCGGTGCCCATATGGATGCCAGCACTTCAGGCCAGGGTTTTAACCCGCTATGCCACAGCACCGGCCCCTCACCCATTTTTGTTTTAAATGAAAATATTCAGTACTGAGAAAAGTGTGTCAAAAAAGTATTTTAAATATTGTTGTTGTCACTTGAATTGGCTCAGAGAGACCGTATGTGTAGAGATTCATCATTTGTATTAGAGTGCTTCCTTTTATGGACAAATCCAAGATACAATTTAAAAAATTATAATGCATGTCCATATTGATAGTACTAGTTTATTTATAATACTAATTGAGCATCTCTAATTCAAAATTTGAAATGCACCAATATCTTAAACTTTTTGAGTGCCAACATGATGCTCAAAAGGTTTCAGATTTTGGATCATTTGGATTTCAGATTTTCAGATCAGAGACATTTATTTAACTGGTGAAGCATATGCAAATATTCCAAAATTATATGTATCCTCTATTCACTATGCAGTAAATCACACATATGGAGAAAGACTAGATTAGAGTGTTCAGAATGATAATTGGATTACCATGCAAGGACATCAGGTGATTATTTATAAAAATATTTGCTGCAGTTGGTATTTTGCATTTTTTTAACAGAACAGTACCCATTCTGCGATTCAGGAGTCTGGCATGTCCCATGGACCCAAGACACTGTTCTCACATATTACGAGGCTACAGCTGAGATATCGGCAGGGCTGCATTCTTGTCAGGAGGCTTGGATGCAGAAAGACTGCTTTCCAGTCCACCGAGGCTATTGGCAGACGTCAGCTGAGGGCTGCACGTGTTATTTTTTATTTTTTATTTTTTTTTGACAGGCAGAGTGGACAGTGAGAGAGAGAGACAGAGAGAAAGGTCTTCCTTTGCCGTTGGTTCACCCTCCAATGGCTGCCGCGGTCGGCGCGCTGCGGCCGGCGCACCGCGCTCATCGATGGCAGGAGCCAGGTGCTAGGTGCTTTTTCCTGGTCTCCCATGGGGTGCAGGGCCCAAGCACTTGGGCCATCCTCCACTGCACTCCTGGGCCACAGAGGGCTGGCCTGGAAGAGGGGCAACCGGGACAGAATCCGGCGCCCCGACCGGGACTAGAACCCGGTGTTCCGGCGCCGCAAGGCGGAGGATTAGCCTGTTGAGCCACGGCGCCGGCCTGTAGATATTCTTATCTGCCTTTTACAGATGAAGAGATTGTGGTACAGAAGCTAAAAACACTTGTGCAATCTTATGACAGTAACTGGTAGCATCAAGATTTTCACCTAATTCGTGTGAATTCAAATGAAAGACCCTTTATTTTTTTTTAAGATTTTATTTACTTGGAATAGTTACACAGAGAGAGAGGAGATCTTCCATCCACTGGTTCACTTCCCAATTGGTTGCACCAGCTGGAGCTGCACCGATCTGAAGCCAGGAGCCAGGAGCCTCTTCTTGGTCCTCCATGTGGGTGCAGGGGCCCAAGCACTTGGGCCGTCTTCTACTGCTTTCCCAGGCCAGAGCAGAGAGCTGGATCAGAAGTGGAGCAGCTGGGACTCAAACTGGCACCCATATGGGTAAAGGTGCTATGCCACAGCACCGGCCTTGACAGACTCTTTAAAATACTTTATTTACTTGAAAGGCATAGAGACAGAGACAGACAGTGAGAGATCTTCCATTTACGGAAGCCAGTGGGCCAGAACCTCGTCTGGGTCTCCCACTTGGGTGGCAGTGACCCAACAACTTCATTAACACCTGCCCTCCTGGTGTTCACATTAGCAGGAAGCTGGCTTGGAAGCAGAGCAGAACTCCTCCATGTGCTCTGATATGGGATGTGGGTGTGCCAAGCAGCCTTTAACCAGTGGGCTAAATGCCTACCTCTAAATGACATCCTCTTAACCACTGGACGTTACTGCCTCTCTGGATCCTGGGTTGGGCTAAAAAATGGCCTGCCCTAAGTGTATGAAGACCTAGGTTTGGGTTCTTGCTTGAGTCCCTGAGTAAACAAGAATACATCTCATTTCCTATGTTTGCAAAACAATATAAACACTGTAGTTTCCCTGTTGAACTAATGACTTATTAAAAAAATTTCTTAAAATTATAAAATGCTTTCCTGTGTAAAGTGCTTGTGTTTTCTCTTGGGAATCAATAATATATTTTAAAATAAGCACTGGGGATGAGCGTTTTGCCTGGTAGTTAAGACACAAGTTAGGATTCCCAAGTCTCACCTCGGAGTACTTGTTTAAAACCCAGCTTCAGCTTCTGACTCTACTTTCCTACTAATGCAGACCTTGGAAGGCAACATTCAGGCTCAAGTAGTTGGGTTCCTGACACCCACATGGGGGATATGGATTGAGTTCCCAGCTCCTCGCTTTGGCCTGGCGCAGTCCTGGCCATTGCAGGGATTTGGGAAATGAACCAGTGGATGGGAGCTCTGTCTCTGTCTCTCTGCCTGTCCGATAAATCAATGAATAAATATTTTTGAAATATTATTGAAATAAGCAATGAGTAAAATGGATGAGTTGATGAACTATAGATTAATTCAGCCTGCTAGGCAAGTATTTAAGAGGTCTTGCCTTCATACGGGTAAATTTTCTTAATTTCTTCTTTCAAAGACATGGACTAGAGCAGCACACTTTTCAGGAGCGTGTAAGTGCTTGCCTCATGATGTGGTCTGACACGCAGTGAGTGCAAGGTCATCAGAATGATTCTTCAGCAACATCAGCAAACACCTTCTGGGTGTTTTCTTAGCAAGCTGTTTGACAGACATAGACCTCAGACAGACAGCAGATCCAATGGAAGTTGGCCCAGAGCACATGGGACGGAAGCCCAGTGTCAGTTCAGCAATTTGGGCAATAATTTGTTTGAGAGGGACCAAGAGAATTCCACTTTAAAAAAAAAATTTATTGGCTGGTGCCGTGGCTCAATAGGCTAATCCTCTGCCTTGCGGCGCTGGCACACCAGGGTTCTAGTCCTGGTCGGGGCGCCGGATTCTGTCCCAGTTGCTCCTCTTCCAGGCCAGCTTGCTGCTGTGGCCCGGGAGTGCAGTGGAGGATGGCCCAGGTTCCTGGGCCCTGCACCTTGCAAGGGAGACCAGGAGAGGCACCTGGCCCCTGGCTTCAGATCAGCGTGGTGCGCTGGCCGCAGCGTGCTGGCCACGGCAGCCATTGTAGGGTAAACCAACAGAAAAAGGAAGACCTTTCTCTCTGTCTCTCTCTCTCTCTCTCTGTCCACTCTGCCTGTCAAAAAAAATTTATTTATTTATTTATTTGAAAGGCAGAGTTAGAAGAAGAGGCAGGAGAGAGATTCTCCACCCACTCCCCAGATGGCCTCAATGACCTGGCTGGGCCAGGCTGAAGCTGGGAGTCAAGAGCTTCTTCTGGGTTTCCCACATGGATGCAGGGGTCCAAGGACTTTGGCCATCCTTTGCTGCCATCCCAGGTGCATTAACAGGGAGCTGGATTGGCATTGGAGCAGCTGGGACTCAAAGCAGTGCCGATATGGGATACTGGTGCAGTAGGCTGCAGCTACAACCTGCTGCACCACAGTGCCAGCCTGGAAATTCCATTTAAAAAGTTGAATCCTTTTAGAAAGCCCCCAAATGGAATCTATTTTTTCCATATTCCCTGAAATTGTGGGTGCTGACAGTGGAGAATGTTTGTAGCAAAGATCAGGTGACCCTAAAGATTATATCTGATCTGTTCTGTGAAGGTTCTCAGACCTGATTGATTGCAGCCTTCATTAAGTGTGGGAAAGATGGCACCATCCCGGTGGTGGTTATGGTCAAACAATTGATTCCTTTCTCTAGTCTCTCTGCCAAATCCGGTGCGCCAAGCTCTGCTAGGAATAGCCCTAGACACACCCAGCTGCAAGGCTTGCATGAGCTATTTGTTTACTCAGAGAAGTTCAATTCTGGCTGTCAGTTTGAATGCCATTTTTATTTGATATTTTCTTCCTTACCTCATGTCTTTATGGAATGATGCTTATTTCAACCTTGAAGAAATGAAATATTTCTATACTTTCTGGATATTTCACATATTTTACTTTATTTTCTATCAAATTACCTACAAATATATGCTATGAAGTTTTCTCCCAGACAGGAGCTGAAGTTAAGCTGGTAATTCTCCATATTCTGAATTTTCTGTTAGTGATTTCTTCAGATGACTAAGCCATTAGGTGGTACAACCAGTAGTGACCTGAAGATATGGTTACTGTCTCTCAGACTTCAACACCATGACATGGGTTTCCACATAGAAAACCCACTTTTCCATCAGAGGGAACTCGATGGCTTTACACAGAAGCCGCAGTTGTGAGGCCTTTTAAGAAGATTCTTGCTAGACCAGCAGGTTATTTTTCTTTTCTTGTCAGATTTCACTAATTATCAGTGCATGGTCATCTGGGGGAAAGACACGGATCAAGAGAGCGTAGTTTGCCTTTCTGTGGTGTTGGATGAGGATTATAATGTGACTGCTGATGGTGTCAGCCTATCTAGACAGTGATATTCTAAGTGCTGAGGCAGAGGGGAAGAGAGGGTCCTTTGCATGTGCTAGGGAACAGATTCCAGCTCATGTACTGGCTGTGTAGCTACAGATGACTTCATAAATCTCTTGAAGCCACTGCTTCCAACCGGAAAATCAGGAGTAAATGTTAAATGTATCCTATGTGGTGGATAATGTACGTACAGCCTCAGGCACAATACCGTGCTTATAATGGGTGCTTGTAACAGGAACTTCCATGGTTATCTCAGAAATGCAGCTGTTATTCAAACTTACTACCACTGGATATAAATAAGCTTCACTCATTAATACAAAATAAACCAATTTTGAAGTAGGGACAAAAGAGCAGGAAGGAAAGAGCATGCTTGCTTTATTAGTGACCTCACTGAGGGCCACCCAGGGTGAGTCACTGGTAAATGTTTTAACTGACATCAAAGCCAAAGATTCATTTCTGGGTGACATTATCAAGGAGAGGACAAGAGAAAACAAAGTGACTTAATGAGAAAAGAATGGCTATTACCCCGATGATGCTTTATTTTGCAGTTCACCGAGATAGTTCAGTGACTAAAATTTTTCACCTTCAGGGTTATTGCTTTATGTTTTGTTAATCATCAAGGCCAGGGTCTGGACAGCTAGGACATTTATGAAAGGGGTGCTTATAGGAGAAAATGTATTCATGAGACTAAAGATAGACAAGGATAATTTTAGTGCAAGGTGAGCTGTTATTCCATACAGCTGTAGAAGGTGTTTGGCAATTCAGGATTCACTTGCCAGGGATCATGCGGTCTGAAACCTGATGAGAGTGTTGGTCTTGGAAGGCTCTCAGCCTGCGTGAGGAATGTGGAGCGAGCCCACACCCCCTCCATTTGCTACATCCCCTGACAACATCCTGAGCTAACACAATTCTGGCCTTCTCTCCAATGCCTGCCACTAGGATCTTATTCATTGATTAACTGCTTTTAAAATCTGTTAATATATGGAGAACAGACGTCATGAATTTTGTAGATATCATTCCAAGAATACAGTGATACTTTCCTCCCTCCTTCCTTCTTTTTAATTTTTTACAATATCATGCTTTCAGTGTACTTTATGAGATCTTTCTATCCACCCAAATTCCTAACCTCTCACATCCATGTCTTGTCCCAGTCTAAACCTCTCTATTTTCATTTGCTTCAAGTTTCCTATTTAGATTTTATCATCCCTTAAGCCCTATCTTCAGTTCACTTCCTGTTCATCCCTACTTAGTCTATATATTGACTTTTAATAAATCTTTAATTGTAATGAAAAATAATATGGAAAATGGGGTCAGAGGACCTAGATGCCTATCACAAATTCCCTGCTGTGTCACTAGCATCTGAACTCACCCCTCTCCTATAAATTGAGATAATGATATCGACTACAGATAGAAGATTGCAGAAGATCACAGAGGTAAAGCACCAGGGCCCGTCACATACAATGGTAGATACACTGTAAATGGGCACACATATTTTTTTATTTGATGCCAAGTTTTACATGCACTGGCAGTTAATATTCACATCTTATTGTTCTTAGCCACTTGTAATGCTGAGCTCACACAGATTATCTCCCTATTCTGTGGATTTGCCTTTAAACAAAACTCCCATGAGAAACTAATGCTAGTAGGCATCATGTAGACCTGCTGATTGAGTTTCTTTACATAGTACTACTTAGTATTCTCAAACACACCCTGTGTGTACATTTACATAGACTCATACCTGTTTATTAGTGGCTAGGAATACATACATAGTGTTTTTTGAGCCCCTACCTCTAGCAGTGCTAACACAGGTATACCAAATTTAAGCTTCATTGCACCTTATCATTTTATATTATCAAATCCTTTAAAAGCTGTAAGAAAATAGCTTTCAAGGCATTAGTAAGCACGTGGAGACTCCAGAAAATATTATGAAATGAATTGGAACTGTTTTAAGGAGTAATGTTTGGGGCAGGTGTTTGGTGCAGCGGTTAAGACGCTGTTTGGGATATCTGGTTCCCATAACAAAGTGCCTGGATTTGAGTCCCAATTCTACTTCCAATCCCAGTTTTCTGATAATGCATATCCCGGAGGCTACGGATAATAGTCCAAGTACTTGGGCCCCTGTCACCCATGTGAGAGACCTGGATTTGAATTCTACTCCTGCCTTTGGCCAGGCCTATTCCTGGCTATTGGGGCCATGTGGGAAATGAACCAGCAGATGGGAAATATCTTTCATGTAAGTTTTTATAAAAAAAAAAATTTTTAAAAAGTATCATATTTAGTTTCGTTGATAACCTATGAAGAAATTGATGCACATAGTCTCACTCCCATTCATGTAAAGCTGTATATAAAGAGAGCCATGCTGATTGGCATAGGTAGGGAGGAGAGAATGCCTCTGACATTACTAAGTTTAATGCATTCACTGTAAACCTCACCACAGTGGGCTCTAAGAGACAACAAAGCAGGCTTAATTAAACAGCTGCATTTCCCAGGCTATAATTAAGTCGGCTTTATCTGGTTTCACCTCTTAGGATGCTCCCTGAAGGGAGATGATTATCACTTGCCAGTTCTTTGAAGGCCTCCTGTTTTTCTGAGTCCAAAATTGGAAAAGGACAAATCAAACATCAGCGGGACTCAGGTGTATGTCAGGCTGGCAATTAAGGGAGGGCCACGTGACACTTTAGCTCCAGATCTTAGGGTGCAAGAAAGACCAATCCTGTGCCCCACTGACCCCACCTGGCAGCTGTACTGCAAAGAGAGATTGGTGTAGGAAATACCTAAGGGAGATCATCAAAGCCTTGTTTTCTTCTATGTAAATTTTCACATTTCCTCTGGCTCTAAAGTTGTATCTTCCTGTTTGCTGTGATTTCTCTTATGTTTATGGGATGTGGTTGCTCAGTTAGGTAAAACAACTGTCACTGCACTGGGACATTCAGCTCCCTTTATTAAGTACAGTTCTCTGTCATTTGTGGTATATGTCTTTGATGTCACCTGAAACAAACTTTGTTCAGCAAAAATGGTTTGTAAATATTGGCTCGGGTTTGGCAACAGGAGTGAACAAATCGGAATTTTAGCCATATTCTTAGCTTATCCAAACAGATGCAGCAGTTTCATGTTTATGCTTAAAAACCCAGGCACTAATTGTTTCAGTCTCAAGTATATGGCTATCTGTCCCTGTGTTTCAATCATCTGAAAGCTGTTTCCTTTCAACACTGCCACTTGACAGTGAGGGAGAAACACCCTGTCATTTGTTTCCTGGCTTAACAACCTGCTGGGTTGTTTTACTCAGTGCTTGCAATTTGAATGTGCTGAAAACAGAGCGGCCCGAAAGGAGCTGATGCAGCTCTTGAAATGCCTTTTAGGACCTGGCTCTATGAGCTATCCATGTCTGGTTTTTTGAACAGGACATCCCAGGTTAACCGGAAAGTCTGCATTGTGGGAAGAGGGGAAAAACCGCTGCTGTTGGGATGTCAAGGTATGTCTCAGGTTCCCTGGACCTTTTGTAATAAGTAGGAATACTAATTAGCCCCAAGTCCTGCAATACAGCCTGAAGGGTTAGCCTGTTTAGTTAAGAAAAGAAAAAATGAGCAGGAGAATGTTATCTGTGGAGAGTTTAGAGGAACCAGTTGAGTCCTGAGACTTGATCCAGTGGAATGCGTATATTTTACGATTAAGTTGATCATTGTGGAAAAGGGCCTGGGAGTGGACAGAAAAACAAACAGCAGGTGCCCAAGGAGTGGTGAGAGCTCAGGCAGGGTGCAGGAATTGGCCATACTTCCCACTGGGCTGCACCTGTGTCTTTGGCAGTGAGCATAGGCAGAGGCGAGCCAGGCAGCAGAAGGGCCTGCATGGTACTGCTGAGCAGTGCATGTAGCAGGCAGATCTCCGTCCGGCTGGAGCAAGAAAAGCAGCACTTGCTCAGTTTAATGGAGGCCTGGCATTTGGCCTTGGCATCAGCTTCAGCTGTCTGTCTTCAGCTGAGCTCACAGGAGAACTTTCCAAGGCATGCCCCGGCTGTGTTAACTGATGGGAATAGGCTTCTAGGTCACTAGCTTTGATGTTATGTCGGTTCCTTAGAATATTCCCAGGGTGCGGGCTTTACGCCAGAAAAATACACCTTTTATTTCACCCTCAATCTCATTGTGATACTTTATCTCAAGGCATCCGAGGGGTACAGCCAGGAATTGAACCAGCGCCCATATGGGATGCCGGCAACGCAGGCAGTGGCTTTATCCGCTGTGCCACGGCGCCGGCCCCAGGGTACATATTTTTGTTTTTGTTTTTGTTTTTATTTTTGACAGGCAGAGTGGACAGTGAGAGAGAGAGACAGAGAGAAAGGTCTTCCTTTTGCCGTTGGTTCACCCTCCAATGGCTGCCGCGGCCGGCGCACCGCGCTCATCCAATGGCAGGAGCCAGATGCTAGGTGCTTTTTCCTGGTCTCCCATGGGGTGCAGGTCCCAAGCACTTGGGCCACAGCAGAGGGCTGGCCTGGAAGAGGGCCCGGACCGGGACTAGAACCCGGTGTGCTGGCACTGCAAGGCGGAGGATTAGCCTGTTGAGCCACGGCGCTGCCGGTACATAGTTTTAAAGTTTATTTGAGGGGTGGACATTTGGCACAGTGGTTAAGATGCTGCTTGTTACACACATCCCATTTCTGAGTTTCTGAGCTTGAGTCTTAGCTCTGGCCCTGATTCCGTCTTCCTGCTAATGCACATGTTAGGAGGCAGAAGGTGAAGATGGCTCAGGCAGTTGAGCCCCTGGGCCCCAAGAGACCCCAGACTATTTCCACCACCAGCCTGACCCAGCCCTGGCTGTGATAGGTGTTTGAGGAGTGAACCAGCAGAAGGGACGTCTGTCTGGCCGTCTCCCTCTCCTCTCTCTCTCTCTGCCTTTCAAATAAATATATAATATAATATATAAATTAATAAAATATTAAATATATACTGTTTAGAGGTACATGAGCAAAATTCTTTGAGGACATCTGATCGAATTAAGTAATTTAAATCAGCACTGTCCACAGAAATATAATGCAAGCCACAGTGTGGACAAAGCTTGCAATTTAAAATTTTCTGCTGACCACTTTAAGAAAAAGGAAAAAAGAAATGGGTAAATTAATTTAAGTAATACATTTTATCCTAATATATCAAAGTATTCTTTCATTATGAAATCATGATCAGAAGCTATTACTGAGGTATTTCCATGCCTTTGATTACAAAATCTTTAGTTTGATTCCCATTTTATACCCACCGCACATCTCAGTTGAATTTAGCTGCATTTCAAGGGCTCAGTAGGCACATGTGACGAGTGGCTTCTGTGTTACAACAGCACAGGTCTGTATGCTGATGGAAAATGTGGCCTTTAAGCGGACGGCTTGTGAGAACCAAGGAGGGCTTCTAGTGTTTTACATTTGGATTGTGATAAACAATGCACCTGAGATTGAGAGGCATTGGTGAAGGACATGGTAGGGGAGCCAGACTGAATCCCAGGTATCAGCTGGGAGACCTTGGACGAGCCGTTGAACCTCTCTTTGTGTTACTTTCCACACTTAGAGCACAAGAAAAATAGCAGTGCCTTCCTCACGGTGATAGTTTTGAGATCCCAATCTATAAAAGGCCCTTAGAAAAATGCCTGGCATCTGGTTTTAAGTTTTACTATTATCAGTATTATTTCTAGTAAAATCCACCAAGGTAGTTATAATGTGGTAGCAAAAGTCTAGGTTAGTTTGCCAGAAACCGTGCACTTGAGATCTTCTGCTATTAGTCACTTTGTGTTTTAACGTTTCTGAGCCTTATCATTGATATGTTTAAATGAGTCTGGCATCTCTCGTCTCCCAAGTCACAGTGCTAGATCAACAAATGCAAAATATATATCATAACTACTATTTAGGGGGAATGTTTATTTTGTCAGCATAATGCTTACATGTATGATCTCATTTCATCTTTATAGCTGTTAGAGGAAGATCTTTTAGCTCATTTTACATTTCTAGACAGCAAGGATCAGTAACAGTTCCCAGGGGTTTTGAATATGAAAGTGTCTGACTCAGAAGCCTTTGAACAGTATTGCCAGCTTTTGCCCTTGTACATATCATGGTTTGTTATTACTAACATGTGAAGTTTAGTTCACAGGAAGTTAGGATCTATGGTAAACGAGTAGCCCTCCCTATTTCTGTAAGATGTAGGAACCCCATGACCCAGCCCATGTCATTTGTAGCAGTGTATGTAAAAAGTGATCTGCCACAAGCAGACTATAGAAAGATGTTTTTACTGCATTGTTTATAAACATTGAAAGAGAAGACACAATTGTCAACAGCGGGGGGATGGATAACCCAATATTTCTATATCTGTATCTACATATAGAGAGATTGATTCATAGAATGGAATACTGTATAGCTGTTAGAATGAAAGGAATTTATCTCCTTAAATAATATGGATATCTTAAAATATTGAATGAAGAAATCAAGTTGCAGATGGCTGTCATATAAATTTCTGAAAATTGTAGAACATAAAAGCTATATCATTTGAGAATAATGTAGTAGTAAGGATTGACATATATAGCAATTCTTTGATGGGGTGGCTGTTATCCTTATCTTAAAAAGTGAACACTGAGGCACAGAGAGGCTAAGAAAAATGTCCATGCTCACACTGCTAGTATCTTAAGCACTGAATAGCTGAAACCACGCTTAAGATATTGTTTATAGCTCTTGTCTCTCCCGTTGAGGAACTGTATTTTTTTTGTTTTTTGTTTTGTTCTCTTCATACTATTTGTTGAACTCTTACTTAGAGTAGGGTTAACTAGACAATCATTAAGTATACGGAAAATAGATCTTTGTAAAAATTAAGAATGGCAATGTGAGAGGAAGGGGTGGAAGGGTTGGTGTGTGGGCAGTATGGAGGGTGGGGGGAAGTCCCCCTACATTCTTAATCTGTATATATGAAATACATGAAACTTGTATAGCTAAAATAAAATTTTTAAAAAATTATCTTTCCGGCCGGCGCCGTGGCTCAACAGGCTAATCCTCCGCCTTGCGGCGCCGGCACACCGGGTTCTAGTCCCGGTCGGGGCACCGGATTCTGTCCCGGTTGCCCCTCTTCCAGGCCAGCCCTCTGCTGTGGCCCAGGAGTGCAGTGGAGGATGGCCCAGGTGCTTGGGCCCTGCACCCCATGGGGAGACCAGGAAAAGCACCTGGCTCCTGGCTCCTGCCATCGGACAAGCGCGGTGCGCCGGCCGCAGCGCGCCGACCGCGGCGGCCATTGGAGGGTGAACCAACGGCAAAAGGAAGACCTTTCTCTCTGTCTCTCTCTCTCACTGTCCACTCTGCCTGTCAAAAAATAAAATTAAAAAAAAATTATCTTTCCATATATTGCATCCTTGGTGATTTTTGCCAATGTTTTAATATTTTTCAATGTAGAACTCTCTCACTTCTTTGGCTAAATTTATTACTAAATAAATATTTAACTTTTGTAGATATCATAAAAAATTTTTCTTCATAATATGCATTTTCCTTGAACCTTTAGAAGATCCCTGATGGACATTTTAATTTTTTCCAAGTCTTTTCAAGGATTGGTAGCTCATTTCTTTTTATCATGAAATAATATTTCATTGTCTGGATGTGTTTAAGTACTTATTTTTAAACTTTTATTTATAAAAGGAACAAATTTCACGTATTTCATATATACAGTTTTGAGAGCATAATGATACTTCTGCCCTCCCCCTCCCCCTTCATTTCCACCCTCTCTCCATCACTTTTAACCATGGAAACCGTAAGCCTGGAAACACCCAGCCTCCACTAAGTCCCCAGAAACATGGGCTGACTAACAAAGCTGTAGATTCTGTGCATTAATCTGTATTTTTCATGGAGCTTCAGCAAAGCACCCATACTGGTCTGCATCTGCTTCACCAGGTAGCAATCGTGGCTTCTTTCCTGGGATGCTGGGACAGGGTGGGGAGGAAAAACCCTGTGACCTCTGACGGGACAGTGCTCTGAGCCAGAATGATGCTAGAACGATCTCAGTACTGCTCAAAAGGTCATTGGAGCTGCGATTTCAGCTCAGGGCAGACTCCTGGAAGAAAGATTTTGGAATCTTGCCTAAACATACTCATAATACGATTTTCTTAAGTCGGATTTTGGTTGGGAATCTCAGTGTTATTTCCTCCATCATTGCTGTCATTTATGACCTCAAATTTAAGTACCTGGGCTTTTTGGTGTGTGTCTTATGTTGCAGAAAATGAGAGTGAACCCCTTGTTATCTGGCTTGTTTAGGGCAGGGCATCAGATAAATATTGTTGTCAGTGGTTGCCATGTATCCTCTATGCACAGCATTTGTGAACAGTTGACAAATTTGATTCTGGGAGTCCTGAGTTGGAAGGATAGAGTTTAGAACACCTCTGTTTTGAAAATCTCAAAATTGAGGCTCAAATAGTTGAATGATGTGCAAGATTACACAGCTGATTACTGATGGAGTTCTGATTACTGAGGAAACAGGGCCCCATACTGCTTGCGGGTACTACTATATCACTGAGTACAGTAAGATATACTTAAGCTAAAAGATTAACCCTGTGGATGATCATTTAGTTGTCATTGGTTGATTTATAAGACTCCTCAAAAGGCTTCATAGGTAGAGAACCCACAAATTTTGGATGGATAATTTGTGATACATAGAACACTGCCCCTAAAGCACTTCCATGCTTAATGGTAAATATACAATAAAACTCTTGAGATGGAAAGTGCTTGGGGACAATGTTATAGGGGTGCTTACATAGCTTAGTTGTGGAAATGTAGGTAACTTTGGGGACCTGGATTTTCTTCATTTTCAAAGGGAATGCCTAATGTTCTAGAATTGGATTGCAGGTGGAAATTTTGCTTTTAAGTTTTGCTCCTGTTAGGTGGGATTTGTTGGCAAGAGGAGTTTGATCATTTCCATGTAAGACTTTTTTAGGATAGTTTTGTTTTGGGCTTTTACAGCTGTTGCAATCTGAAATGCTTGTGTCGTGGAGAGTTGTAACTGGGCAAGTGCTGGAATTAATATGATTTTTTCCCCCATAGCACACTTAACACAAGTTCCCCTTGTTGATCCATTTTAATTGTCTTTGCTGGGAAGGTAAATAGATGGTCTCTGCTGGACTTTTACTGTAGTAGCATTCAATACTTGTATTAATATTATAATTTAAAATTTACAGATACAGTACTTGTAAACAGATGTAGCATTCCCCATGACCAAAGAAGATAGAAAAGCCTTACTTGAACTGGTTCAGTAGAATCAAATTAAATAAATTTGAGTATTTATTTTAACTTACATCTTCCAGAAAGTATCTGCACTAACAAAGTAACCATTAACAAACTACCTGTAAAATAACATTGTGTAAAATGAGTTTGCCTTAATTTCACTTAATAATTGACTTATCTTGCAGTGTGTGAACTTAAATCTCCCTCCATGAGTGATTTCCTGTGGGGTCTGGAGAACTCTGGCTGGTTAAGGCATATTAAGGCCATCATGGATGCAGGAATCTTCATTGCAAAGGTACGTGCTTACAGAGAAAATTTAAAAAATCAAGGGACAGACTAGCAAGCCTTGCTGACTTCAAAGTAGCAATCCAGTTTCTTCCACATGCATGGAAGAAGCCGCACTGTATTAAATGGAAAGCTGACTTTGCTGACCTCTGTGGAGTTTGCCCTCAATGATGTGGTTTCCTAAGAGTAGTGTGGTTGGTTGATTGTTAGCCTAGTGATCAAAGGGTAAAATATTTCCAGAAGATTCTATCTCCAGAATACTCTTATCTCCCATCTATTTAATTGTAGATGGAGGGTAGAATTTTCTGTAGGGCAGTATAACCAATTCTGAATCACTGGAGTGATGGGCTTGAAGCTTACATCCAGTAAATCCTTCTTTTTAAATTTGCCACAAGCAGAAGTCACATTCCTGTGGCTGCTAGGAGCTCTTACCGCAACTTTGATTCAGACTGTTATTGAATACATTTTCTGTTGCATTGTTCAGTGTTGTTTTTTTAAAATATAAAATTGCTCTTTGATTCATATCTCCAGAGAGCCAAAACTTTTCTGGCAACATGGTATGCTCCCCTTTATTAGATAATCATGTATCCAACAAATATTTATTTAGTGCCAGGTACTACTCCAGGTGCTGTGGATGCAGTGCTGAACAAGCCCTAGAAGTGTCATCACAGACTCAACATTTGGGTGTGTGAGACAGAAAATAAGCCAATGAAATAATACTATTTCAGGTTGTAACAAATAGCCTGATGAAATCTCCACCTTTTTTTCAACGTATGTTTCCCACCAAGTTATTCAGTTGAAAGTTGTGTACATCTGCAGTAGCAGATAGGGGAAATTATTTTACCAGCAGAGATTTTCTGGTAGAATTTTCACTTTTATCTCTTCCTCTTTCCCTCATCCCTGGACTCATTACTCAGCAATTACCCTTTTATCTGTAAATTACAATTTATACTTTTTTGCCCTTTCCCTTTGAGAAGTGTTTGGGCAAGTCCAGAATTTCAGTAAGGCTTCATATGGCACCCAGAAGGGAGGAAAGAGAGGACATGTCGTGGAGACATGTTGGCACAGTAAACATACTTAATTCAGTACATATGCTTAAGCAAGGAGACAGGTGGTGGCTTCCAGGTATAATAGGAATGGAAGAAAAGCTTTTGCCACTAGCACTAAACTAGATGGGGGCACAAACACTCTATTAGTCAGATTTTCATTATATAAGGAAATAACTAATGCAGTCCAACTTCATAAAGAAAAATATGTCTATTTAGAGGTTATTTGTAGTTCCATGTCTGTGTGTCTCTGTTCTTGTGCTTATAAAGCCACCAGGCAGGATTCAGTCATGGGAGCTGCAGCCCTAAAACCATAAGTAGATTATGTTCTCACACTCAATACCACTGAAAGGTGGCTTCAGGAATTAAATTCCTGCTTGAGTTCAGGGGGAGGGGAGAGAGCACAAAGTATAGCAAACAGTAAATCAATGAATGAACAGTGGTTTTGTTCTGCATATTTTCTTTCTTAAGAAAACTTAGTTCTGATGAGAATTTTCCTTTGTAGCCACTCTTTATGACTGTTTGCTAATGCTGTGGTTTGTAGGCAGTTTCAGAGGAAGGGGCAAGCGTGCTTGTGCACTGTTCCGATGGCTGGGACAGGACTGCCCAGGTGTGCTCAGTGGCAAGCCTCCTGCTGGACCCGCACTACCGCACCTTGAAGGGCTTCATGGTGAGTGGGGCTGCTGGGCCCTTCACACAGCAGAGCCTTTCCTGGGAATGGACCGCTGTTCAGGCAACTGATGGCAACCTTTCACTATCATCATCGTTATCATCATCATTATTATCAGTGTTACTTTTCTTAGTGGGTCGGCAAAATTAAATAAAGGGAGAAAGTGAAATAGGCATTTCTAGGATATTGAAATCAATTCAAATCAGTGATATTGAATGTGAATATGGGGACAAATATAAGACATACTCAGTAGTTTATGAAATAGTGGGTTTTATATATAAGTTACCTAGAAGTCTTTCAAGTTAGAAGTAATATGAATATATGGCAGCACAATTTTTTTCAGAAAAGAAAACATTTAGGGAAAACATTGTGTTTTCTATATACAATAAGTCCTTGGGATGAAAAGCTGTTTTCACTCCCAGGTCGATATTTTCCAAGTAATCCTTCAGAACAATGGATGAGAATATTAGAAATTATACTGTTTTTGTGTCTTTTGCAGAAATGATGAGTACATCCTCTCCTAGAGATTGGACTTTTTAGGATGTGTCTAAATGTGACAGGTTGCTTCCAACTAGACTGTTTGGATAGTTGCCTGGGCTGGTGAAGTTTTGGCTAAGCTGGGACAGTTACCTTGAAATGACTACAGGTCATTGCATCAAGGTAATCATAACTAGATTAACTTGAATGTGAGTCATTACATCAAGGTAATCATAACTAGATTACCTTGAATGTGAGTTAACAGAAAGTACATTAGTGGATCCTGAGTTCATGCAAGGGACAGGTACTGACAACGGAGTCCAAATGGAGGATGTCACTGCTTATCTACTCTATCAAGGGGTGTTATCTGACACCCAGGGGGCAGCCTTCTTCTTTTGACCCTTACTCTTCCTCCTTTTTCTTTTCTTGGATGTGTCCAAAAACTTCCAATTACCTGTGACAGTGTTGAGATTCAGAGAAACACTCCAGTGTCAGGCTCCTCTCCTAGACTGAGGTTATGAGAGCTGGATCCCTTCATTTACATTTGGAGAGCAGAGGAGTTCCCAAACCCATTGGGTCTTTGTGCTCTTCTGCCAATGACCTGTTCTAATTATGTCCCCTATTAAACTTGAACTCAAAGAAAATGCTTCAAGAGTTATCAAAAACAGACTTTAATCAGTCAGTATACTTTCAGGGGAATTTCTGGCCATTTTGGAGTAGAGGGGATATTAATGAGGCTATTCCATATTCTCTGATTAAACATTTTTAATTCAGACTGCTTAAAACTATAAATTCATGTCAACTCTCATTCCAAAACAGGGCTAAAATCTCTAATATACTCTTAAACCCCATTATTTTAGTAATGTGTAGTAACATTCACCACTTGTTTCTTGGAAACATTCCTATTTGTTTCTTGGAAAAGGTTGTTGTTTCCCGTTGCACTGAGGATGCGATTTGGAACACAGAAAGCTAAATTGTGAAGTTGTACCTGCTGTTCCCTCTTCGCATGATCCTGAACGAATGATTACCCTCTGTGCTTCAGGCTCCCCTTCTGTAAAATGGGAGCGATACAGAGATCTCTCCCACAATTAAATGAGATAATGTAGCAGGCAACATGAATGTGCCTTGCACACAGGAAGTACTTAGGGGTGGTGGAGTGACGTATTCATTCATGCATTCCCATTTATTTTTCCTGTGCATAAGCCTTCAGCACTGCCCTTCATGTGTACCTTTGTACTGGTGGATAATGTGTGCTCCTTCGTTTACAGGTTTCCCAGGATAGCGATTTCTGCTCCAACTACCTCTGAATCCTTCAACATTATGGGTTATGGTTTTTTATTTTTCTGTGTTTGCTTCTCTCCATGATATTTATATTTTTTTCATGTGTAGGTATTAATTGAAAAAGACTGGATTTCCTTTGGTCATAAGTTTAATCACAGGTAAGAAACATTTAAAAATCTGTTGTTTCGGATGTTTAGAATAACAGCACTGTTTCTGTGAGTGTTTTGGTTGAGTGTTCCAAGGGGCAGGGAGCATGTAATTGCTCATATACATTTTTCGTAGTTTTTGTAATTAGCATTCATTGACCATTAGTTCTGAGGTTTTTCAATTAGTATTTTATAGAACTTTTCCAGGAAAGCACAATAGTTCCACTTTATATATGTAAACCTATATATATAGGTGTGTATGTATGTATGTATGTGTGTGTGTGTGTGTGTGTATATATATATATATATATATATATATCCTTATATAAATAAACTGTTTAGGGCCACATTATAATTTTCAGTTTTGGGCTTCTACTGACTACCTGCTAGGGAGTTAGGAACTCCAAGATAGAAGATAGATGACAGAAAGAATACAGAAGTGGCTGGACTGGCTGGGTAAGCATTTATCTGATGAAGCAACAATGTTAGGCAGTGATTTTGAATACTACCAAAGGTGACTGGAATTGAAACTTTTGAGGAGTTTCCAATTTGTAACGTTTCCACTCTTGGGAAAACATAAAACTGGTCAGTGTTCATTGTTATTCCTCAAGTTTATTATCCACTGCTGAGAAGCTGAGGCTCTATACTGTCATTCTTTCATGGCACTCTTTAAGATTCTTTCCAAAAATCATGTAATAGTATAAAGGTCTAGACAGCCTTCATTTAAGAACCAATGGAAATATGACAGGATTCTGGTGAACTCTGAAAATGCAGACATGGTTAATAAAAGATTGTGGAATCTGTGGTCACATGGAAATTATGTGGCAAGTTTTAACTGCTCACTAAGAATGAGAACATCACTAGAAATTGGAGAACCACTGTTTTCTTGAGTTCTCTCATTTATCCCTTCATAAAAAACAATCCAAAAGGGGCAGGAATTTGGTGCAGTGGTTAAGGCATTGCTTGGGATACCCACAACCCATAAAGAAGTGCCTGAGTTCAAGTCTTGGCCCAATTCCAGCTTCCTGCTGATGTGTACAGGTGACAGATCAAGTAATTGGGTCCCTGCCACCCATCTGGAACCCTGGATTGAGTCCTTTCCCCCGGCAGTGAACCAACAGATGGAAAGATCCATCTCTGTCTCTCTTTCACTGCCTTTCAAATAAAGAAAAATTGGAAATAAAACCCCCAAAGCAAAATGGAAAATTCCTAAAGTTGATCTGGAATTTCTTCTCTATCATTGATTACTAATAAAACAAAGTGAAAGATCATTCTCAAAGTTTTGATATACTTTTAAAATTTGAAGAATGTTCTTTTTTTCCATGGAAAGTTTCCTTGAATTTTTAGCACTAACAGTTTATATGAATATTTCCTTCTCCAATTAGATCTTTAACACAAAGTTTCTCTTGAAATTGGAATTTAAAAAGTTGTTTTTATACTTCTTCATTCTGAATTTATAAGGTTAATTTAGGAAGTAGGTTTGCTTTTCTGCTGGTCTTTCTAATCAGGAAAACAAAAAAGCTAGCCTCACAACTTTCTAATCTTTGCTTTATAGATATGGCATTCTAGATGGTGACCCAAAAGAAATCTCTCCAGTTATTGACCAGTTTATTGAGTGTGTCTGGCAGTTAATGGAACGGTTTCCCTGTGCCTTTGAGTTCAATGAGAGGTTTTTGATTCACATTCAACATCACATTTACTCTTGCCAGTTTGGAAACTTCCTATGTAACAGCCAAAAAGAGAGACAAGAACTCCAGTAAGTATTTTGTTTATTAATTTTTATCTAAAATTTAGCAGGTGTCATAATTTGGAAGACTGTTTCTTTAGTTTCTTATTTATACTGACATATTAAAGTTTGTTTTCTTGACATAATTTCATGAGTGGTTTAAATACCTTCAACTGACAAAGATATATACACACACCTACGTTTTTCCTTTTTCCACCTGGCATACACATGTTGGTAGATGTTGCACACTAATATTTACAGAGAATTTTCTGGATTCAAAATGATTTTTACACTAAAAAAGGGGAAAAAAAAAGTCTTTTGTGGATTGTTAAGAACAGTTGCAAATTCAACCAGGAAAGTAAATTTGAAACACAAGCAACTATTTATTCAGATTGAAACTGTATTGCTCTAACCAAGGGTAAAAGCAGATAATGTGTGCATTTTAAAACAAATTGTTAGGTCAGAAACTTAAGTGATATAGGAAGTGTAAATGAAAAAATATTTCCAGATTCTCATAGAATAAAATGATTTTACTGTGGTAAATACATCATCAGATTTAATTTTGGACATGATCAGTTCAAATAGAGTCCAGTAGTTTTATACTGAGTTGAATAGAAGGAAAATTACTTTTTCTAGTAGCTACTCATTTGTTTTCCCAATGAACTTCAAGTGCAATTCCTGATAATTGGAAATGACTTAAAACTAGCTGAGTGCATCTTTTAGGCTCACCTGTTTTCCTAGATTGTGGTTTGTTGCATGGGACTAGCCAGTTCTAATGGTATCTGCTTGGGGTTGAATCCTGGCTTTTCCATTCATTAGCTTTGGGACATTGAGAAACAACTTCATTTCCCTGTTCCTCAGATTCCTCATCCCTAAATTTGATGTATCTCATAGAAATTGAAGATTAAATGAGAAAAAAACATTGAAGCACTTAGAAGAGTGCAAGGAAAATAACAAATGTTCGATAACTATTATGGAAAAAGACCCAGAAAACTACAGAGCATATATATTTATACACTGAGGAATTTAACATTTTGACAAGGCTAGTACAGATCATAGAAGAGTTGAGATTTCTATAGTGTTCTTCCACAAAGTGTAAATTTCCCTGAAACACAACAGGGACACAATATTTCAGATAGCAATTAGTGCCCTACCAGCTTTAATACAACATATTTTAATACAGTCTATCTACTCTTCATAAGAATAAAACAGTCACTTTTAGACTTTTTTTCCTAACAGAATTCAAGAAAGAACATACTCTTTATGGGCACACCTGTGGAAGAATCGGGCTGACTACCTGAATCCACTATTTAGAGCTGATCACAGTCAGACCCAGGGAATCCTCCATCTCCCAACAACACCGTGCAACTCCATGTACAAGTATGTAAATCTTTTGGAACTTTCCAGCTATAGTATGAACTTGGATTCTGGTACTGTTTAACATTCAGCAGCCAAAGTATAGAAAACACACTGAGCATCAAGGCCTCTGGGGCACCAAACTCCAGAGGAAAATGCTGGAATAGTCTCCTCTCCTCCATCCTTGTTAATGTGGAATTCTCTTAAGAAGTTGATGTTTTATAGTTAACAATATCTTAAAAATGTGAATTCTAATTTTTTTCTTAAAAATAAGAGGGAGAAAAAATGGAAAGAATTAATGAACCAAGAACCACCTACCTTATAGTCAGATGTGAAATCACAAACTTTGATAGTGATCTTGATATACTGTACTCACCTTTTTTTCTCTGCTGAATCAAGTCCAGGTGAAAATCATTTTCAGATTGTATGTACTGGGATGGCATCTTAGAGGTTCTATAAATATGTACTAGGTATAAATATGTATGTTGTATGTTATGCTTTGAATCTTTTCTATGCTTGTATAAGGAAAAATGACTCAAGAGTTCAGCAAAAAGACAAAATAATGATAAATTGAGAAACCACATTCCTCCTCCTTGCTCAGTCCCAACATATGTTAAGTGGCTTTTCTTCCTCTGTAGATTTTATTCAACATGTTTTTGTTCCTAAATATTTCAATGATACTTTCCCCATAATTTTACAGCATAATATGAATTCTGTACAAAAACAGTGCCTATATGATTTGTATAAAACCGGTTTTAAGAGCTGTTGAAACATGCTCCAGTCAACTGTATTGCAACTCATGTATTTAAACATTTTACTGAGGCTCAAGCACTGTTCTAGGCACTAAGGGAAAATCAGTGACATCGAGTTCCTGCCCTCAAATTACTTTCTTTGCTAAGTAAAAGAGTAGATGTAAAGATATCCCTGTGACACCATTTAGTCTCATACTTATTCTCATTTGCATTCTAGTATTCTTTATTGAATAAGGTAAAAGGATAAGATTTATTGCAAATGTTAATTTGTTGGTGGTTATATATAAACAAAGGCTAACAACTTCATGTTTGTAAGAGTCTCTCTGCAGCTTAAGATTCTAAATGTACAAGCAAAGTTCAAAACTTTGTCTCCTAATTTAGTATCACATGGACAAGTAGACTCTTCATGAACTTACTCTCTCCAAAAGTAGTTCACGGACCCAAGAAAAAGAAATAATCAGCATGAAAGTATTACCATAAACAGTGACTTTTTCGAGCCTGTAATGTACATTTGGTTATATTAAAACTTTAGTACTGGATGTTATGGATACCTTAGGAGACTTGAAAGTGTGCATTTTCTGACTGTGACAGTGGTATCACCAGCTCTGCCATCCTTCCCAGGTTTTGGAATGGAATGTATAACCGCTTTGAAAAGGGGATGCAGCCCCGCCAGTCAGTCACAGAGTACCTCATGGCAGTGAAGGAAGAGACGCAGCAGCTGGAGGAAGAGCTAGAGGCCCTCGAAGAAGTAAGACACGTTTCTTTGCTGCTGTTAATCTATGTTTTGTGCTTATTTCGCTCAATTAAAACCTCTCAAGACTTGGTACATAAAATATAGCAACCTAGCTTTCCATATTTGTAGCTGGAGGATAACTTCAGACAGAACCCCACCAGGTGAGCATCCAGCTGACCTAAGCCCAAACCTAGGCAGTGACTGCATTTCAGATACTTGGCTTTGTGGCTCATTTCTACAGTTTACCAAACTAATTGAGTTGTTACTACCACAAGTCAAATTTGTTTGTTACTATTGCTTGATAATATGAAAATGATTTCTTTTTGGATAAAGTGGGGGGGGGATAAAAATGAGTAAAACCAGATACACTTTAAAAATTCTATACTTGTATAATTATACAAGTATTATAATTGTTATATATAAATCCTAAATATATTTATAATAAAAAATGATTATATTCATAAAACAAGTGTTTCTACACTTGTAAGAATTACATAACAGTACTGTATTGGTAACAGCTGAGGGTGACTAAACAGTCTATTTCTTGCCTGCTATCACTTCCCTGTAGTTGACTGGAAAGGTTGTATGTTTAAATGTTTTTTCCTAACTGATACCTTTGTTTCCTGACACAGTTGTAGTCTAGTTGATAACCACACCCTCTTGGATTATTTGCTGCATTCTGTTTCAGTCATCTTCCTAATCTCATGACATCATCATGTTATTTACTTCCATAAGAACTGGCAATACATTCCGGTTGTCTGGGACTTGAATTCTAAATGGAGGCTCAGTGTTTTAAGCACAATGGGTGCTTTATTATTATTTAGATCAAATGCAGTGAAGAAAAATGTAATAGGATGAAGTCTGGGAAATTGTCAATAGTCAAGGTCCTTCATTATACCTCATAAAGCAATAATGTGGCTAGAAGAGAACTTCCAGTATCCTACTTTGGTGAATTTTGAGTAAAAGTTGGCAAAATATCACAAATTGACATCTACTCCCTTTCTCAGTGGATAGTCGATGCAGGTCACCGCTGAAAACGATGGCCCGAGGGAAATGATGCCTTATAGTTCAAGGTCCCCAACACAGGTGGTAATTTAGAGGTAACTAGTGAGGCTGACACTTCTGTTTTCCCCCTCATAATATTCGAGACAACCTAGACTGCTTTTCAAGATTTATAAATCTTGTGGAAGATCTTAGGTTTTCAGAGGTTTTGAGAACTTTTGTGACTAAGCATAAATGTTATTCTGGTAATAGTCTGCCAGGGTCACACAAAACATGTTTGCATCTGTGTGGAGTTCTGCCTTAAACCATCATTTTGCACGTTATTGGACTAGTTTTTAACCTTGTGTGTGCATCAGAATCACCACCTTACAAGAAATCCTGCTGTCTGGGCTTGAAGCCTAGAGTCTACTGGAGAATCTTTAGAGTATCATAATTGTGCATTGCACACAGGGCTGAGACCCTGAATACAAAGAATCAAAATGAGCCACAGGTTTTTAGAATTCTAAAACCAGTATAAGTTTCATCGTTTGCCATTCAAATTCCCTTTATGTCTCCTTATTTACTCTTTCTTATGAAAATCTTAGGACTTTAAACTTAAAAATGTTAAACTTTGGTTCTTACTTTCTTAAAATGAAGTCAAAATTCCTTAGTCGGCATTTGAGATTTTTCCTATAATCTGGTCTAATCCACTGTTTTAACTTTATTGTCCACTATTCTCCTTACTAAAATTTAACTTTCTTGTACACAATTGACACCTTCCTACCTTGTAATTTTCCTCACTTTCCCTTGTGCTAAGAATGCTTTCTAGGCCGGCGCCGTGGCTCAACAGGCTAATCCTCCGCCTTGCGGCGCCGGCACACCGGCAAGGGAAGACCTTTCTCTCTGTCTCTCTCTCTCTCACTGTCCACTCTGCCTGTAAAAAAAAAAAAAGATGTTTATTTGAAAGGCAGAGTGATAGGAGGAGAGACAGACATACATCCTCCACTGCACTCCTGGGACACAGCAATGGACAATGATGCTGGTGACTTTCTTAAAGATGTTTATTTGAGGCCGGCGCCGTGGCTCAACAGGCTAATCCTCCGCCTTGCGGCGCCGGCACACCGGGTTCTAGTCCCGGTCGGGGCACCGGATTCTGTCCCGGTTGCCCCTCTTCCAGGCCAGCCCTCTGCTGTGGCCCAGGAGTGCAGTGGAGGATGGCCCAGGTGCTTGGGCCCTGCACCCCATGGGGAGACCAGGAAAAGCACCTGGCTCCTGGCTCCTGCCATCGGACGAGCGCGGTGCGCCAGCCGCAGCGCGCCGACCGCGGCGGCCATTGGAGGGTGAACCAACGGCAAAAGGAAGACCTTTCTCTCTGTCTCTCTCTCTCACTGTCCACTCTGCCTGTAAAAAAAAAAAAAAAGAATGCTTTCTAACCATCACAGACTGTGTAAATTTAATTCCTTCACGGACCTACTAAAATGTTACAGCTGTACCAGACTAATAACTTTTGCCTCTTCCAAATTCCTACAGTACATGAACTCTGCCTCTCTGAATGACACTCCAAGTTCTTTATGGCCCTAAGTGTATATAATTTATTATCTATCTCTGTTCCTCATATCACCTCACACAGTGCTTTTGCACATAGCACTTTATCATGCTGACATTAAAAGGTGAAATCTGGTAAAATGTATTTTGAACAACCCAAATGTCTATGACCTCATGAACAAAATGCGGTATATTATTTGGCCGTAAAAAGCAATGAAATACTGATACATGCTGTAACATAGATGAACCTTGAAGAACCTAAGTGAAGAGAACAAAGCCAGAAAAATAAAATAGGTAATTATTTGTTATATAATCCATGATAGGAAGTAAACACACTAAGCAAATCCATAGAGATAAAGTCAGTTAGTGGTTGCCAAGGCCTAGTAGGAGGGGAAAATGTGGAATGCCTGCTAATGGGTATTTTTCTCTTTTTTGGTGGGGAGGTGATGAAAATCTAATTGTTTTAAAATTAGTAGTGATGGTTGTATAACCTTGTGAATATGTAAAAATCTATTGAATTGTACCATTAAAAGGATGAATTTTATGGTGAGTTATATTTCAAACCCCTTATATTTTTAAAACTGTATTTTGAGTTCATACAATGACAATCATCTTAAAAATAACCATGAAAGCATAGAAAGGAGGTGATAACTGATTGCCAGGTGTTTTACCTGTGTTATATTGTTTAGTTATAGATTACAGTCCTTATACTATAAATGAAGAAAGCACGACTTGCAGTATTTTTTTGTCCAAGGTTATAAAGTCTATGTTTGAACTCCCATCCATCTAAATTCCATGTTCTTAACATTATACTCAGCTGGGAAGTTATATCTGCCGTATATGTAAAGAGGGAAATTTATGACTTTCCACTGAAATGGTTATTTCTTTTTTTAGAGGTTGGAAAAAATTCAGAAAGTCCAGTTAAATCACACTAAGATGAAGAGTAAGCAAAATGAACCCAGCAAACATTCAGGATTTTCTACCTCAGACAACAGCACAGCCAACACTCCCCAGGATTACAGTGGGAATATGAAATCATTTCCATCCAGGAGCCCTTCACAAGGTGATGAAGATTCTGCCCTGATCCTAACCCAAGACAACTTGAAAAGCTCAGATCCAGATCTGTCAGCCAACAGTGATCAGGAATCTGGAGTCGAGGACTTGAGCTGTCGGTCTCCAAGTGGTGGTGAGCATGCACCGAGTGAAGACAGCGGCAAGGACCGGGATTCTGATGAAGCTGTGTTTCTCACTGCCTGAATTTTCCCTTTGAATTTCTAAAATAAAGGACATATACAACACACTTCCAAAAGCAAGGGAACAGTGCAATTCAAGATAAAAATAACTCAAGAAATGTTGTGTCATTGAGAAATATAAAATACAGCTGTAAAAAGGAAAACTCTGTTTAGATGTTAAAGAACAACAGAAAGTAGCCATTTCTTTTATCTAATATAAAGAAAACTATTAACCTATTTCAAAAAATCATTCTAGACCATAAAATGTGTATTCACTACAAATACTTCTATGAGCACCTGAGGTGATCAGTATAAACCTTCCTTGTCATAGCATGCATCTCCTCACAGCCCCCAACCCCTTTCTCTCTCACTTGCTGCCGTCTTGAATCTTTCCTCTTATTTCACTTCCATGTGCATATGTTATGTTTTCCAAAACATCTGACATTATCTTTCTGACTCTGTTAGCATCACTATTTCTAAAAACAGGGCACATTGTTGGGATGTGTTCTTCTTGGTTAACAGAGCTTTAAGGAACTCTATAGTTGCTTAAGCTTATCTTTCAGGTTTAACAATCACTAACTTTTCCTTAGATACATTTTGAATTGTTTTAATTTTGTTGCCTTTCTCTGGAATCTATTCTGTTTCTCATCATTTAAAAAATGCTAAAACTTATACCTTATGTTTTCTCTAACATGGGTGTAATATCTAATAAAGCAGAAGCAAGATTCATTCTCTGGGTGTTAAACATGAATTTAAATGTTAGCCTAATAACAACTTTTTATTACTGTTTCAGAAGCCAAACTATCAAGACTGTGGGCCAACTACAGCCTGACCCTAAGGTACAACATTGTGAAATTAGTGGGGTAAAACAGAAAACTAGAGAATTTGGTTGTCATGTCTATCGGTGAGGGAATTGAGTTTTTACTATCTGCTATTATAGGCATTATGTAACTGCCTAATATGGCTCACTTAATATCAACAATATCTAATGAACACTGACTGCTTAAAGATAATTTTGAAGAGAGTTTTTCTTTAAATGTTCATTTGAGGTAGAATCATTACTAATGAGAAAATATGGGACTGTATTAGATGACCTTAATCTGAAGAAACTAAGGGGGAAAACTGCCATGCTTAAACAAAGATACATAAGTCACATGGTATGTTTTTTAAACATTAATACATCCTTGAATATGAAGGGGTTAATTTAAACTTACCTTTTATAATATTTTAAATATGTCAATTTTTTAATAGGAGAATGCATTCATTTTTGCTGAAATGAGAACAAGGTAAAGAGAATGGCAGAAAGTGACAATGCTGAAATTTCTAGTATGATCAATTTGGAGGGAGTATATGACAATATAAATAAGTAATATACTATAACTATTGTACATGTTTAAAAAACAGAATAACTTCAATATATTACAGACTTGTAATATAAAATTGCTAATGTAAAAAATAAATGCAGTTCTTTTAGAATACAAAATTTGAGTGTTCTCTGCTGAGCAGTTTCCAAATTAAGTATGAGGACTGTTTATTTCTACAATATATTATATGTAACAGGGAATATCTTACTAATGACTAATAAATGGATATAGCAGCAATAGCACTTTTATAACACAAGTCAGTTCACACCCTTTTTCTACTCAAGCCTAATTTTGAGGATGCAAACTTTAATTTCTCCCATTTGGCAGTATATGTCTGCAAATATAATACAATTTTTAAAATCAAACTATCTATGCCAAGTAGGACTATGCATTTATTTTGAAAAGCATATATTACTTTAATTCTTAATGTGCCATCTTCCACATGAGAGCCATATAATTTTTTCAGTTCCCTTAACCTTTTTTACAAGATACTGTAATTTAAGTACGTTAAGTTTGTTTACTTATTAGAAGTTAGCCTAACACTAACATTTTAATAAGTAATAAATGTGTATAATTCCTATAAATTTTATTGTGCTTTCACAGAGCCTTGGAAAGAACATGGACAATTCAATAAGACAAATTTCTAAAACTACATTTTCACTTTAAATCAAACATTCATCAGGATGTATTTTAGTTAGGGCAGTGGCTAAAAACTTATGGAACAAATCAATTTAAAGTTACCTGAAGGCAATATTACTTCCCAACTACTAACATGTAGAGCTCAAGTATTTTATTAATTATTGATGTGCAAGTATTTTGATCATGAGTTGGCAAACCAATCACTGAATTCCTTATAGAATACATGAAATTCTGAAATAAATTTTTGTTAAATAATTCTCTAAAAATGAATCTGAACCACCTTTCATTTAAGCTTATATAAATTATGATCAAATGTACTTGTCAGACATCTTCTATTCTGATATAAATTACCCAGTGTCAATTTATTCCTAGGAATTTTGTTCAACTTTGAAATGGGTATCTCTAGTAAATATCATTGACTTAAAACTCCTATTTTGAAATACTAGTTTTTAATCTATACCCATGATAAAACCCACCCTTACACAGTCTGTTAAAACTCCTCTAAAATTTCTGCTAGGATTCAGATTTCTATCCATTATTGTTGTACATAAAAGTAAAATTAGAACATTAATTTGATATGCATTTCTTTCTTTTGGCACTGCTTTTCCAAAACAGCCAATTTTTATGACATAAATATACAGCCATAAAATTACAAAAATCATTGTCTACTGCAGTATCAGAACCCAAATTCACACAGGCAATTTTCATAACCTATCTCCGAAAACTATGGTCTATTTATTAAATGCAGTCTATTATCAAACTTCTTTATTTAATGACCAGGTTGTAAGGAGGTTATCAAATTAATTTTGAAGGAAAAACTAAGCCATTAAGTGGTATAAAATAAAGTGGCAAAGTCTTAAGTTTAAAGAGTAAAAAACATTGAGATGAATTACATGATTATGTACAAGAAATTAACTGAGAATATTTTTGGGTGGGGTAGGGAAGTAGCAGTGGAGGGTAAGATGGATAAGCATCTAGATGGTATTTTAGTGGTCTTTAAATTCTTTAAAAAGATATTTGATAAAATCAGGAGATCAAAAAAATTGATGCTATAAGGAAAGGTTGTGGTTTGCTAGTCTCTTGTAATGGGATATGTATGATATCTAAGAAAGTTATCTGACTCCACAAAACGTTGGGACTGTTTTAAGCTCTGAAAGTACAGTAAGGAAAGGTTTCTGATTACCAAAAAAACTGTCAAAATTTTAAAACATTTTTACCTCAGTTATCAGTCAGGAATAATAATTGTACCTTCTTCATGTAGTCACTGTGAAGACTAAATAGCAGGCCCTTATACAGAGCAAAAAAGCAAAGCAATTAATAAAAATTGTTTTCTATATCCAGTATTTTCTTTATATTCCATGTGAATACTTGCCTCCTACAAATATAGATTAAGTATTCAGGATTTTTTAATTCTAGGATCTTAATTTTGTTTTTTATAAAACTATTGTCAAAAATGTGTCAGAGAAAATAAAATGCATACCATTTGCTGGTACTAAAATGAAATTTAAAGAAAAATACTCATAGGGTTATTTTTGTGATTTAAATACTATCTTACATGACTCACATATGATTTTCTCTTTTATGAGTTTTTAGGGCTATCCATGAAATGTGTTCATTTTGTAAAGTATTTTGGAAGCAAGCTGCTGAACTCAGAATAAAGAGAAAAATTTATTAAAAGTTAGGATTGCCTAAAAGTTTAACAGTAACTTTACTTATTGCTGTATCTTTTTTCTTAAAGAATATCTAACTCAGGGTCAAAAAAAAATGTCACTGACTTCTTCGTGTCTATATTTGTTATTTATTAATAAAGATTATTTAAGTTTTTCTAAATTAGGAACTTAAAGCATATCCTTATCCAACCACAAAAACAGTAGGTGCTTATTTTTAAAAAGTTTGTGTTGGACTGGTTTAGGTTAAAGGCAGTTTTTTTCTCATAGGTAAAAAAAATTTACCTGTATTGCTTCTTAAATCCATCTTTAGTTTTAAAAATAAAGTATATAGGAGAAGCTGGTTTATTTTTTTGATTTATTGTAAATATTAAAAGTTACTTTCTTGAAATGGTACACTGACAGGTTTGATGTTTCCTGACACTATGAATATTTAAAGCAAACTGCTTTTGAAAACTTTATCCAGAAAAGAAAAATAGGAACTTTGCACAGTTGAAAATAGTTTTTCAAAAAAGATGAGAGGAAAAAAGAAATGGGTCAGCTTCAAATTAAAACTACAAACTTAAGTAGTTTTATAAAATATTGAAAACTACCTAGAATTAATCAATAAAAAGGACAGTACTGGAACTTAAATATGATAGGACTTATGAACAATAAATAAATGTTTTAGTGCAAACAGTGCAGAAAATTTTCTCAAAGATCAGAGCAATCATTTTAGTCTGTACAAAATCAGTTTCAGTTCTGTATACAATCAATATGGTATATCTGTGGATTTAGCCACTGTGGATGAAATGTCAATTTGCAAGTCAAAAATATAAAACAATGTGCTTAGTTTTGTGTCCCATTCCTGTCTTGGCAGTTCATGTTTTCAGGAAGATCTGGAAAGAAAAGAATCAAAATCTAAGATTTAATTTTAGATGACAAATTTTAATCTCTGTACATCTCCTCCAATTGAGAGATATCTCTAAGAAGATACATCAGGGACTTGAGGTGAGGTAAGGATTTTAGTATGTTCACATAAATAAGCAATTCAGTGTCCATTTTTTTTCAAGCTGTACAGATTGCAAATCCATCAAAAATCAGCCCCCTCATGATTTGGAAAACAAGACATAAAACAAGTCAGTGCTGGCACTAATGTTAAGTACAAGGGGCAGATGAATATGAGTTAGAGAGAGAACGCTTGTCACCTTCTGACCAGCTGATTGGGCAGAGGACCACATGACACCAATCTCCAGGCCTTACTGATTGATTAAGAATAGCAAGCTCACCCATACGGTGAAGTTAAGATGCCTGCATCTCATATGGGAAGGCCTGAGTTAAGAGTCCTGGATCTGCTCTCAATTCTCGCTGCCTGCTGGTATGCACCCAGGGACGCAGCAGATGACAGCTTATGTATTTGGGCCCCTGCTACCCAAGTGGGAACCTGGTATCTGACTCCAGCTTTTGCAGAACCTAGCTCTGTTATTGCAGGCATTTGAAGGAGTAAATTATTGATACAAGCTTTCTATCTCTCAAGTAAACAAATAATTTTTAAAGGCATTTTATAAAGGTAAAAGGAAGAACATGATATGTAAGACAACATAAGGGAAAATAGAAAATTAAATTTGATGATCTGGAATATATGTCAGATTACAGGAATCATAAAAACCAGAGAGACATTTGGAATTGACACTGTCATTGCTGGGGGCTTAGGGACTCATATGTTCTGGAGCACAGAAATTCTATCATAGAAGTGAGTATTTTAAAAACATCAATCTGTCAATGCCTGTACAAAGGAAACCCTTTATAAAGACAAGGTACTGGCAGGAAGTTATTGAAATAATCCTAGTATGGAATGGAAAAGAGACAGACTTGAAATTGATTTTACAGAAAGAAATGTTGAATCAGATTATTGAGAAATATGCCAATTCTCCATGCCTGCTGAGAAAGAACTTGCAAATCTACATAAGGATCTATCAGATGTTGAAAAAGCACTTAATGGATTGGTGTTGTAGTACATCAGGTTAATCCCCAACCTGTGACACTGGCATTTGGCGAGAGAACTGAATTCTAGTCCCAGTCACTCCACTCCCAATCCAGTTCCCTGCAGGCTGGGAAAGTAGCAGAAGATGGCTTGAACTTGGCCTCTGCCACCCGCATAGGCTCCTGGTTCCTGGACCACTAATGGCCAATGCAGCCATTTGGGGACTGAACCATCAGAGGGAAGATCTCGCTCTCTGTCTTGCCCTTTCTAACTCTGCCGTCAAACAAACTTTTTAAAAAATTTAACAGTCAATATCAAATCCAAATATCCAAAAGATTGCTACTGGTTATATGGTTATTTAAATGTAGAATATATAATATAAAGCATTATATATGTTACACAGTACAATAATTATGACTAAATAGCCTTGGGACTCAAACCTGAAATACAATTTACCTATAGAGGAGCATGAAATTGGCTGTGCATTGCTATCACCTGTTGAAGTTTCTCTTCTTTGGCTCTTCTACAGTGGCAAATCTACAAAATAAATTGTTTAAAATATCAGTTACTTCTCCAGATGTGCCTATTACTTCCTATATTATGAGAGAATTTCAAGAATCTTTTAAGATAGCTTTTGCCTAAACTTCCAGAATATAAAACATATTCTGATCCTTGATGTCTAACCTCAATTATCTGCATTTTTAAAATACTGAAGTAATTCCTGCTGTTAATCAAGAAGATTAACAAAAACTTCAAAGCAGAGTTATATAGTATTAAAGAATAATGGGTCAGAAATCAATGCCTTTAATGCTAAAACCGTAGGCAAGTCGCTAGCACTCTGACCTTCAGTTTTCTCTCATGAACAATGACAGGGGCATGTGTTGTGATGAAGCAGGTTAAGCTTCCACCGGCCATGCCAGCATCCCATCTGAGTGCTGGTTCTTATCCTAGTTCTTCCACATCCAATACAGCTCCCTGCTAATGCTCCTGGAAAGCAGTAGAATATGACCCAAGTTCTTGGGTCCATGTTACTGTGTCATCCACGTGAGAGACCAGAATGGAGTCAAGCCTGGCCTAGCCCCAGCCAATGAAGCCATCTGGGGAGTGAACCAACAGATGGAAGATCATTTTCTCTGTGTCTCTTCCTCTAATTCTGCCTTCTGAATAAATAAATTTTAGGGAGGGGAAAAAAATCTGTTCCACCTGCCTTACCAAGATAATACATAAGGTATATTAACAAAAGATTACCTTTAAAATGTTGTCTTCCACAGAGTTTAGGTAAATATTTAATATTTATTAAGGGGACCTTATTAAATGGCTAAGCAGATTTTTTTTCTTTAAATATAATGGGAAAATCAGAACAGAAGCTGTACATAGATGTTAATATTTTAAATATATTTTAATCTCTAGATTATTATCTCTTTAAACAACATGTAAAATAGGATACTCAGGAGTATATTACAACTATCAATACTAGAATTAAGCTGATTACCAGCTTTTCTAGAGAATGATACAGGGGCCGACGCTTGGTATAGTGGGTAAAGCCAATGCCTGCCATGCCAGCATCCCATATGGGCACTGGGTTGAGTCTCAGCTGCTTCACTTCCAATCCAGCTCCCTGTTAATGTGCCTGGAAAAGCAGTAGAAGATGGACCAAGTACTTGGGCCCCTGCACCCATGGAGGAGACCTGGAAGAAGCTCCTCACTCTGGCCCTTAAATCCATTTGGGGAGTGAACCAACAGATGGAAGATCTCTTTCTCTATCTGCCTCTATGTAACTATACTTTTCAAATAAATAAACCTTTTTTAAAAAATCATATAGAAACTATAGCATCTGAACCAGAACTATTATTTGATTTATCTGCTTGTGTACTCAGAATGAGCCGATTTAAAGTTATAGTAGGATATTGCTGTCAAGCTCAATTGAGGCACTTCAGATTCCTCTCATAGCTCTAAAAACTGTAGTTCAATAATGTGCTAAAGTTCTTATGAGTAGGCTTAAGCAATTTGGTATTACAATTTCACTTGTCCTCAACTGAAGAGTATTACATACTGTTCTCTTTTCCATGAAGCTACTGAGAAAATCATCTATTTCAGTTTTTCCCTCCAAGAAATCTTCAGCAATATTATCAGATTCTTCTTCAGCTTCATGTGCAGCTACTTTCAATCTTGCCTGAAGGGCACTTGCACTACAGCTCTAAAAAAGAAAATCAAGCACTACATTAGTTTATGATGCTCCTCAGAGGGAAACAAATGAGGTAGAGCCAAGAAGCAATTCACTGTATGACTGAGATAACCTCTTTTTTGAGGATATCTGCTACCCACATTCTCAACGTTTGGATGTAGGAGCAGGTACGTAACACAAAAGAAACCACTCCGCTGTCTGCTGAGAAACCTGAGAAAAACAATTGCCCTCTCCTGGGAATTTTGCAATTAGATCATTGTGGTAACCACCCTCAATTAACCATCTTAAGATTCCCAACCTGGCACTGTTGTCCTTGGGGAATCCCATCCTTTGAGTGTAGGCTGCACCTAGGGACTGCTAATGCACAAAATATGGTCAACGTAACATAATTAAACTTAAAAAGCCTTGTATACTTAAAAACACAAAACATTGCTGAGAGAAATTACAGATGTAAATAAGTGGAAAGGCATCTGTGTTCACACATTGGGAGATTAAATATTATTAAGATGAAAATACTGGGGCCAGCTTCGGATCAGCACCATGCGCCAGCCGCAGCACGCTGGCCGCAGCGGCCATTGTGGGGTGAACCAATGGAAAAAGGAAAACCTTTCTCTGTCTCTCTCTCTCTGTCCACTCAGCCTGTCCAAAAAAAAAAAAAAAAAATACTGGGGCCAGTGTTGTGGCACAGTCAGTGAAGCCGCTGCCTGTGATACTGGCATCCCATACGGGCACTTGTCTGTGTCCCAGTTGCTCCACTTCAGATCCAGCTGCCTACTAATGGCCTAGGAAAAGCAGCAGAGGATGATCAAGCATTGGAGTCCCTGCCAACCACTTGGGAGATCTAGATGAAGCTCCTGGCTTTGGCCTGGCCCACTGCTGGCCATTATGGCCATGTGGAGAGTGAACTGGCTGATGAAAGATCTCACTCTCTCTATAACCTTTGACTTTCAAAATAAAAAGATGCATCTTAAAAAAAAATAATAATACTAAGTGATCTACAGATTCAATGCAATTCAAAATCTAAATAGAAAAACCCTTCCTAAAATGTATAAGGGGATTTCAAGAGACCGCGAATAGCCAGAATAATTTTTGAAAAAGGACAAAGTTAAATGATTCTTATTTGCTGATTTGAACACTTGGTATAAAGTCACAATAAGCAAAATAGTGTAGTTCTGGCAAAGAACATTTGGACCAACAGAATAAGGAGCCCAGAAATAAATCCTCACATACACATGTTCAAATGATTTTTCAAAGTTTTAAGTTCATCCACTGGGGAAAGGAGTCTGTTCAACAAATGACACTAGAAAAACTGGAAATCCACATGTAAAAGAATAAAGTTGGATCCTTACCTTACCTCATATACAGTAACTTACTCAAAGCAGACAAAAAACTTAATTGTAAGAACTACTTTTAATAATGCTCATTTTGATTACTATGGGGTGATATCTCATTGTGACACATAATCAAACACTGGGATGTAAAGAAATGCACCATTTTCTTACCATCCTTGTCAAAACTGGTTATCTATCTTTACAAATTTGGTTCATGTTGAAGTTTTTTCTTGTTTAAAAAATTATGGAAGTTATCATATTTTCAAATGCTTCTATTTATTCATTCAATATTAACTGAGTACCTACTATGTACCAAACTGAGTATCTACTATATACCAAGCACTGGACCAAGTGTTGGTTATACAGTGTAGAATAAAACACAGGTTCCTGCACACATTAAAGCAATTACACAAATTTATTTTTGAACTCAGCAGTCTGTTGCACATACCTGTTTCTTTTCTGAAAAAAACTACAATCCCATTTTAAATAATGAGGTTTTATAGTATATTTTGATACTGGGAAAGGGAGGTCTTCCTCATTTTTACATTGTTTACTAGCCACTTCTATTTACTTAGTTTTTTCAAGGGCAATTTAGAAAAACTTCATTTAAATTAAAAAAAGGATTGAGGCCAGTGATGTGGCACAACAGGTAAAGCTACCATTTGACGCTGGCAACCCATAGGGGCACTAGTTTCTGCCTGCTCAACTTCTGATCCAAGTCCCTACTTATGACCTGGGAAAAGTAGTGGAAGATAGCCCAAGGGTGTGGGCCCCTGCCATGTACATGGGAGACCCAGATGAAGTTCCTGGCTTCAGCCTGGCCCAAATCTGGCTGTTTTGGTCATCTGGGGGAGTAAACTAGCAGATAGAAGATCTCTGTTTAAAATAAACAAACCTTTTATTTTAAAAAAAGATTCTTGAGATTACAATAAAAACTATCAAATTTATATTATTTTCAAAAAAGGGGCTGACACTGTGACATAGTAGGTTAAGCCTCTGCCTGCTGCACGAGTATCCCATATGGGCACTGGCTCCAGTCCCAACTGCTCCACTTCTGATCCAACTCCCTGATAATGGCCTGGGAAAGCAGTGGAAGATGGTCCAAGTGCTTGGGTCCCTCCATCTGCCTGGGAGTCCCGGAAGCAGCTCCTGGTTTTGGATTGGACCAGCTCTGGTCTTTGCAACTATTTGGGGAGTGAACCAGCAGATGGAAGACCTTTCTCTCTGTCTCTCCCTCTCTCTCTGAAACTCTGCCTCCCAAATAAGTAAACCTTTAAAAAGAATGAAGTCTTTATAATACTGTGTCTTTCATTCCATGAATATTTTATGTGGCTGCAAATAGCCTTAGAAAATAGAAAACCTAGATCTTGGGGGCCAGCATTGTGGCACAGCACGTTAAGCCTCCACATGCAACACTGGCATCCGATATGGGATGCCCCACTTCCAATCTAGCTCCCTACTAATGTGCCTGGAAAAGCAACAGAAGATGGCCCAATTTTGCAATTATGGTAGGCACCCCCAAGATGACCCCCTTAAGATTCTCAACCTGGCACTGTTATCCTTGGGGAATCCCCTCCCTTGAATGTAGGCTGGACCTAGGGACTAAGTTCTAATGCACAAAATATGGCCAAAGTGACAGAATTAAATAGGTAAAAAGACTTGTACACTTAAAAACAAAACACTGCTGAAAGAAATTATAGATGAAAATAAGTGGAAAGGTGTCTGCGTTCAAGCACTGGAATCCTGTATCCATGCAGGAGACTCAGCCAGGCCTAGTTCTGAACACTGTGGCCATTTGGAGAGTGAACCAGCAGATGGAAGATCTCTGTCTCTCCTCCCCTCTCTGTAACTATGCCATTCAAATAAATTTAAAGAAAAAAGAAAACTTGGATCTTCTAATATGTCATTCAGTAGAGTCTCCTAAATTACTTCATCAGGTTAATGTCCAAGTATTTTACAATTTCATTACTGTTTTTTAACCTATTTCATTTTGTAGTAATTGATGGAACACAGGAAAATATTTCTCAGTTCTATAGGATCATTGTATTTTTGGCAAACTTCAATACTTTTTTTAGTTTTTATTTTTCTTGCTTGTGGTCAGAACTTCAATCATATTTGTTTGTTGGAAAGTCAGAGTTAGAGTTAGAGGGAGAGAGAGAGGGAGGGAGAAAATCTTCCATCCATTGGGTC
This sequence comes from Sylvilagus floridanus, assembly GCA_949820135.1. Taxonomy (NCBI): domain Eukaryota; kingdom Metazoa; phylum Chordata; class Mammalia; order Lagomorpha; family Leporidae; genus Sylvilagus; species Sylvilagus floridanus. The sequence goes on from OX463242.1 coordinate 69,078,494, forward strand.
ACTCTCCAAATGGCCTCAACAGCTGGGCCAGGCTAAAGCCAGGAGTTTCTTCCGGGTCTCCCACGGTGCAGAGGTTGCTTTTCTAGGCATATTAGTAGGGCGCTGGATGGAAAGTGGAGCAGCTGATCTCAGGCTGGCACCCATATGGGATGCTGGAGTCACAGACAGCAGCTTTACCCACTGTACCACAATGCTGGCACCAGTGTATTGCTCTCTCATTCCCAACATTAATGGGATCCTGGAAATGTTTAGTCATTCTGTATATTTGCAGCCAGTATCTAATTAATATTCTTTATCAAATAAAGAATTTCTAATTTTGGTTTACTAACAGTTTGTATAAGGAATGTTGACTATGTTCAAAAATTTCTTCAACCTGCACTAAGCTCTGTTGTCTACTTAATAGTATTTCAGTTGATTTCATGAGAGAGGACTGTTTAGGTTGGACTCCTAGCCCTAGTATTTTCAATTTATATGACTTAAAAGGGGTTATTCAATCTCCCTGTACTTTGCTTTCCTCATCTGTAAAATGGGAAAAAAAGATTAACAGGACCTACCTCATAGGGCTTGGAGTAATAACAGCCCAGTTTATATAAAAAGCTTGAGTATAGAACAACACATTAATTCTCCAGTGTTAGCTATTATTATTTCCTTTATTCTAAAGGTCAATCATTATCTGAACTTCATTATAAATGTTTATTCTATTTCTTTTAAGTTTTATTATATATTGGGCTTTTTTCATCCAAAAAGTATTTATTATTTATTTATTTATTTATTTATTTATTTGAAAAGCAGAGCAATAGAAACAGTGAAACAGATAGATCTACCATCTACTGGATCACTCCTCAAACTGCCAACAACAGCCAGGTCTGGATGAGGCTGAACTCAAACCAGAAACTCCATGCAGGTCCCCAAAATGGTTGGTGGTGACTCAATTACTTGGGCCATCCTCTGCTGCCTTCCCAGGCACATAAGCAGGAAGCTGGATCAGAAGTGGAGCAGCTAATCCTCCGCCTGCGGCACCACCACCCCGGGTTCTAGTCCCATTTGGGGCGCCGGTTCTGTCTTGGCTGCTCCTCTTCCAGTCCAGCTCTCTGCTGTAGCCCGGGAAGGCAGTGGAGGATGGCCCAAGTGCTTTGGCCTTGCACCGGCATAGGAGACCAGGAGGAAGCACCTGGCTCCTAGCTTCGGATCGTAGCAGTGCGCTAGCCGTAGCAGCCATTTTTGGGGTGAACCAATGGAAGGAAGATCTTTCTCTCTGTCTCTGTCTCTCGCTCTAACTCTGCCTGTCAAAATAAATAAATAAAAGAAATGAAGCAGCTAGGATTCAAATTGACACTCCAAAATGGGATGCTGGCATCACAAACAGCATCTTAACCATCTGCCACAATGACAGCCCCTATTAAATTGGTTTTACATTTCAAAATTCCTGATTTTAAAGGATATGGAATATTGTTTACTATAATGTTGCCTATTGGTATGAGATATAAATATTATATCCTCCATTCCCCTTTTAAAGATTTGTTCTTTTGGCAATGAATTTTATAAAATACTTTTGATTTTTCATATACCTCATTTTCCAGCATAAAACCTATTTGGAGTAATTTATGGTTTTCAATTTTTAAGTTTTTGGAAACAAATATGCTCTGAGGACAAGTAATTTATAATGCCTCATGACTAAGGCTGTTTATCAGGTTAACTGTTGTGGCACACTGGTTTAAGCCGCTGTCTCAGATGCCAGCATCCTTTATCGGAGGCACCAGTTCAAGTTCCAAATGTTTTGCTTCCAATCCAGCTCTAACTCCCTACCTGAGAAGGCAGCAAAAGATGGCCCAAGTGTTTGCACCCCTGCACCACATGAGAAACCCAGATGGAGTTCTTTGTTTCTGCCCTCAGCCTGGTCCAGCTCCGGCTGTTGTGAGCATTTGGGGAGTGAACCAAAGGATGAAAGACCTCTTTCTTTCCCTCTGCCTTTCAAATAAATCAATCTTTAAAAACAAAAACAAAAGAGCCATTCATCTCCATTTACAGTTATGCCTTATACAGTCAGATACCTAATAGTTTTAGTTAGCAATGAAAGAATGTGGCTTATACACATTAAAATAAATCACTGTTATGGGAAAGGAAAAGCACCCCATGATCTTACCTCACTAAGTTCATGCTGTCTTTGCATCTTCTTTTCAAAAGTAGATTTCATTTGTGTAAGCAATTCATACTAAAAGAGAAAATCACATGCTGTTTGTTCTATCTTTAATTACATAAATTTCTTCAAGATGATAACTAACTCACCTTATCTAAAACAGTTTGCCTTTTGGCTTCCAAACTGGGCTCCAAAAGGAGATTTTTTCCTGCAAGATAAGTCTCTGGTTTATTTCTAGGCAAAGATCTCATTTTTCTCAGGAAATCTGGGGAGAAATAAGGGAAGACATACTTGCTAGTTCCTCAATACTTTTTACTAAGTCATCCTTGTCGTTAATAATTTGTTTTAGTTGAGGCAAAGTCAGAAACTGTTCTAGTAAGATCTCCTCTTGTTCATTCATATCTGTTAGTTGAGACACACTAGAAAGACAAAATTTAAAAAATGTTAGTGAATATCAGCCATCTCAGTTTTCCTCCCTGATGGTAAACATTAAGAAGTTTTCCATTTTATTGGTTGATAGGATTCTAAATATTAAGATATCAAATTTTATATAAACACATAAGAAGGATAAATATTTCATTTTTCTTTTCTGATCACAATGGATGAGGCTGAAAAAAACAAAAAAAGAGGAAACAAACACATGGAGACTGAACAACATGTGCCTGAATGAACAGTGGGTCACAGAAGAAATAAAATTCCTTGAAATGAATGAAAATGTAAACACAACATATCAAAACTTATGGGATATGGCTAAAGCAGTGTTAAGAGAAAACTTTATAGCAATTAATTACCTACATTAAAAAACTGGAAAGGATTCAAATTAATGATCTAACAATGCAGCTCAAGGATGTAGGGGAAAAAATAACCAAACCTCCAATTAGGATTAAGGAAATAATAAAAATTTAGAAATAGACAAATTGAAATCAAAAACTATACTATAGATCAGTGAATGAAGAGCTGTTTTTGAAAAAATAAACAAAATTGATCAACTATTGGCCTAACAAAAAGGGGCTGGAGGAGGGAGTGGAATAAACAAAATCAGAGATGTAAAATGAAATGTTCTGATACCACAGAAGCAGAAATAATAATTAGGAATTATTACAAACAGCTATCTGCCAACAAATTGGAAAATCTAGAAGAAACGGGTAGATTTCTGAATGGCTATCATCCAAAAATCAAAGAATTACAAAGGCTAGTGAGGAAGTGGGGTAAAGGGTGCCCTAATACACCATTGGTAGGAATGTAAATTGGTACACCCATATGGAAGACACCATGGGGATTCCCTGGGAATCTGAAAATAGACCATAGTCATTCCACTCCTGGGAATATTCCCAAAGGAAATGAAATCAGTGTACAAAACAGTTAAACGCATCTCATGTTTATAGTAGATCAATTCACAAAAGCTAAGATATGAAATCAACCTAGATGTCTATCAACTGATGAATGGATAAAGAAACTGGTATACAGACAAGACGGAATACTTAGCCATAAAAAATAATAAAATCCTGACATTTTCAACAAAACATATGCAACTGGAGACCATTATACTGACTGAAGTGAGCCAAAATGAAAAAGAAAAATATCGTATTTTATTTATGGGAGTTAATATATAGAGAAGGATAAAAGTTGTGTTGAAGTCAGATCATTTTGTATATAAATATTTCTTCACTAAATCTTACCATGTAAAAGACAAAGTACTCATTTCACATGTTAAAAGAAATGGAGAAGAGGGGAATAGGGAAGACTCTTGGAGTACAAATAGTGCTTTGTTTCTAATTTAGGTGTTAACTACAAGAGTAATTTGATGGAAAAAAAAAAAAACCTCATTGATCTGTACACCTCAGTGCATTTCCTGACATATATATTTCAAAAAATGTTGAAAAAATAAAAATATAAAAAGGAGAGAGAAGACCCAAATCGATAAAATTAGAGAAAAAAAGGAAATATAACAATAGACTCCACAGAAATAAAAAGAATCATCAGAAATTACTACAAAGAGCTGTATGACAACAAACCAGGAAACCTAGAAGAAATCTATAGAGACCCATAACCAAGATGCAAATTTAATCAGTAATGAAAGCCCTCCCAACAAAGAAAAGCCCAAGACCAAATGGCTTCACTGCTGAATACTACAAGACATTTAAAAGAGAACTCCAATTCTGCTCAAACTATTCAGAACAATTGAAAAAGAGGGAATCCTCCCAAATTCTATGAAGCTAGCATCACCTTAATTCCTAAACCTAAAAAAGTAACAGAGAAAAAGAACTACAGCCCAATCTCCCTGATGAACATGAAGGCAATAATCCTGAACAAAATACTAGCCAATTGAATCCAACACACATCAGAAAGATCATTCATCCAGATCAAGGGATTTATCCCTGGTATGCAGGTATGGTTGAACATTCACAAAATCAATGTGATACATCACATTAACAGACTATGGAACAAAAAACATATGATTATGCAGAGAAAGCATTTGACAAAATCCAAAACCCTTTCATGATGAAAATGCTAAGCAAATTGGGTATAGAAGGAACATTCCTCAACACAATCAAGGCAATCTATGACAAACCCATGGCCAGTATTCTATTGAATGAGGAAAAGATGGAAGCATTCCCAGTGAGATCCGGTACCAGACAAGGATGTCTACTCTCACCATTGCTATCAATATAGTCCAGGATTTTTAGCCAGAGCCATTGGGCAAGAAAAAGAAAACAAAGGGATACAAGTTGGGAGGGAGGAAGTCAAACTATCCCTATTTGCAGATAACATGATTCTAAATATAGGGGATACAAAAGACTCCAATAAAAGATTATTGGAACTCATAGGAGAGTTTAGTAAAGTAGCAGGATATAAAGTCAATACACACAATTCAACAGCCTTTGTATACACAGACAATGCCAATGCTGAGACTGAGCTTCCACGATCGATCCCATTCACAATAGCTACAAAAGAAAAAAACCCAAAACCTTGGAATAAATTTAACCAAGGATGTTGATCAAAGATCTCTACAATGAGAATAACAAAATACTCAAGAGAGAAAAAGATACAGAAAAAAATGGAAACATCTTCCATGTTTATGGACTGAAAGAATCAATATCATCAAAATGTCCATTCTTCCAAAAGCAATCTACAGATTCAATGTGACACAAATTAAAATACCAAAGAAATTCTTCTCATATCTAGAAAAAATGATGCTGGAATTCATATGGAGGCACAGGAGACCCAGATTAGCTAAAGCAATCTTATACAACAAAAACAAAGCTGGAAGCATTTGTGTGTGCGCACATGTGCTTTGAAACCTTTATTTAGTAGAGTTGATCTTCTGTGTACGGTTAATTGAAAATGAATCTTAATGGAGAATGGGACTGGGAAGGGGAGAGGGAAGAAAAAGAGGGGTAGGAGGAGGGGTGGGATGGAGGGTACTGTAGGAAGAATAACTATATTCCTAAAATTGTACTTACGATATCTGTATTTCTTAAATTAAAAAAACAGATACATTCAGGTCAATGTGGGAAATCCTAGAGGACAAATAACCAATTTCTTCAATAAATGTATAACATATATAATAAGTATAATGCTTGAAATATGAGTGTTTTATGTATGTGCACATATAACAGCAGGGAAAATATTTCATGATCAAAAAAAATTTAAGATATCAAGTATCCAAATCCAATAGATGTGCCTTGTTTTGAATCTTGATCCCAACCACCAAGAAAAAGATTTGACACTACAGATATATTAAATAATTCATAATTTAATGTTTATGTATGGTGAGGATGTTGATTAGGGCTATAATAAGAAAAAAATGATAAAAACCAGGAAAGAGGAAGAATAGAAGGAAGAAAGGAAGGGAGGGAGGGAAATACAACACAATGGAGTTGTTATGAACATTAACCCTAAACATGCATGTGGTATACTGTAAACATCTCTTACAATTTATTTTAATTATTAGCAAAAAAAAAAAAAAAGCATTTCCTAAAACTGACAGTTAAGGATTGGGCCAAATTTTAAAAATATGAATTGTAAAATTTGTTATGGATATGTGGTTGTACACCTCTGGTGCACATACCCTAAAAATAAAAAACTGCAAAAAATTATTTCTTAATTGCATTCAACAGTCTTAGTAATAGTAGCCTTATTAGTACTGCAAATCCCCAAGGGGATTAGAAGAATGCAGTTTTTCTCTAAACTGAATGGCCACAAAATCCTTTTCATGGGGCATCTTAGGGGAGCAGTGTTCAGTAAATAACTGTATCGTGCATTTAAACATTAAAAATTTATCCACCAAAAATTCAAACAAAATTTTGGCTTTATAAATACCTAGCTAATACTTTAGGATAGCTTTCATCTATTTCTCTACATACAAAGTTTATTGACTAAAGATCTGAAATAGGCCAAGATACATTTTGAAATGATCAAGAATAATATATTTAGAAATCATTTTTTAAAATGTAAGCCATATGAGAGAAATAACACTATTATCTTGATAACTATTATATCATTTCTAGAAGCTACAAAAATCCTTGGGTATATACTAGTCACTCAATAAATACAACCTGTAAGACTTAAAACTGGTTTATAAAATTTTTCCACTTATGATAACCATGCTATGAGATTCATGAAGATTTTAAAAATCTTTTTATTTAATGTAGACATGAAATGATCTGGCTTATACTTATAAAGAAAACAGACAATGATACCACTTTACTCTCCAGGCTTTTACCTTAGTTCTGAGAGTTCGGGAAATGCTTCAGGGACTTCTGGCATCTTGTAACCAAAACCATTTTGGCTTATCTGAAAAAGAGTTTTAAATGTCAGTCATCTCTTTGGTGCTGTTGTTTACTTTTGAAAAAGTCATTTTTTAAATACTATATCCCATAGCTGCTTGCATTGTTATATCTTCATGTTTACCACACTTCACATTGTCTATATTTTTCTCTTTTATTATCAACCTATTTTTTTGCAGTGCAACTTTGTACATACAGGGCTGTTTTTCTTGGGGCAGGGGGCAATGAGAGCTGGGTATATACCTATGTTAGCTCTCTTTCTTAGATGACTGCATAAATGTCCTATGTGTATCTGTGACAGGTATGGAAAACTACGTGTGGATTTCAGTGATATATACAAATAGCATATTTCTCCTAAGAGAAAAGCATTGTTTAGAATAGCTTAATAATTTGGCAGTAATCTAAACTGTTACATATCTAAGTTTAATGAAACTTTAGAGTTGATGAGAAACAGAGTCAACTGTTTGAATGTATACGACTTTTTGCACTCAGGCACCCTTGAAAAGTTCTCTTTTAATTGTTCATACTAATTGTAACATGCTCAAAGCCTTTATTAACACAATTAGAAAAGTTCTGGATAAAGAAAGTCCACTTGGGACTATACTCTAAATGATTACAAATTCTGAAACTAGTAATGTTGGCTAAAATAAGGTTTTAGAATACAATTACACTCTTTGAGTATTACTCTGAATGATAATCACAGTGAGTTACAATTAAAGATTTCAAAATCCCTTCAAATATTATGTGCACATATATTAGTCTGTCCTACTGTAACATCCCACATGGCAACAGTTAGTAGCTAAAGATCCAAGGTTTTTGAACCAGTGGGTTAACTGAAGTCATTAGCATGCTATAGTAAAACCTCTACAATCTGACACTTGCTTCTTCTATATGATCATGTCTTGTGTTTTCACTTATATTTGTTTAAGATTTTTTTATTTATTATTTGAGAGGTAGTTACAGACAGTGAGAGAGAGATACAAAGAGAAAGGTCTTTCTTCTATTGTTTCACTCCCGAAATGGCCACAACAGCTAGAGCTGCGCTGATCTGAAGCCAGGAGCCAGGTGCTTCCTCTCGGTCTCCCATGCGGGTGCAGGGGCCCAAAGACTTGGGCCATCTTCTACTGCTTTCCCAGGCCATAGCAGAAAGCTGGATTGGAAGAGGGGCAGCCAGGACTAGAACTGGCACCCATATGGGATGCTGGTGCTGCAGAGAGAGGATTACCCTACTGTATAACAGTGCAAGCCCCCCTCACTTATACTCTGTATGGCAGCCAGAGAAATCTATTATAGGCAGCTTCACAAAAATGTCATTAGAGGTTAAAAATATAGAATTTGTCCAGCTTCCCAGAAATGCCATGAGAGGCAAGAGGTGATGGCACCAGTATTTGTGTTCCTGCCACCCACAAAAGAGACCCAGACTGAATTCTCAGCTCCTGGCTTCAGCCTAGCCCATTCCTGCATGTTGCAAGCATTGAGAGTAAACCAGTGGGTGGGAGAGCTCTCTCTGTCAAATAAATAAAAACAAACATGGGCCAGTGTTCAGGTGCAGTACAGTGGGTTAAGCTGCAGTCCTACATCCCATTTGGTTGGCATGTTGAGTCCTGGCTATTCTACTTCTGATCCAGCTCCCTGCTGAGATGCCTGGGAAAGCAGTGGAGGAGTGCCCCACTCCTTGGATTCCTGCACACACGTGAGACCTCGATGGAGTTTTAAGCTCCTTGCTTTGGCCTGGCCCAGCCTTGGGCTGTTGCAGCCACTTGGGGAGTGAACCAGCAGATGGAAGATTCCTCTGTTTCTCCCTGTCTCTGTAATTCTGCCTTTCAAATAAATTACTAAATCTTTTAAATAAATAAACAAAAAGTTAAAAAAAAAAAAACACACAGGATCGGGCATGCTGTTTTGCTTAGCAATGCAAACATTGGTTAAGACACCTCAGTCCCACATTAGAGTGACTGAGTTGGATTCCTGATTCTGGCTACTGATTCTAGCTTCCTGCCAGTGCAGATGCTGGGAGGCAGCTGTGAAGGCTCAAGTATTTGGGTTCCTGCCCACCCATGTGGGAGATCTAGACTGAATTCTCAGCTCCCTTGGTCCCCTGACCATTGTGGCCATTTGCACAGTGGACCAGTAGACAGGGAAGCTCTCTAATTCTCTCCCAAATAAATATATAATTAAAAACAAACAAAAACCCAGATATTTTGTAAAGTCTGTTGATTGAATGTCAAGGGTATAAAACATAGATAACTGAAGATACCAACCGGTGTAGAAGTGTCTGCTGTAGGAACAGGTAATGGTAGATTGGAAAGGATGCCAAATGAAGGTGCGGCAGGTTTGGCTGTTGTATAACTTGTTGTTGAAGAAGAAACAGTGTCAGCAACAGATAAAGAAGAAATATTCCTGTTGGCTTCTTGTGGAGGATATGAAGGAAGAAATGGAAAACCCTGAGAAGAGTAAGGAGGCATTCCACTTGGGTTACTGTATAGGCTATGGGGGGGAAAAAAAAAGAATTGTTATTTTAGGAGTAAATATGTAAAATTATTCTTGAATTGTTCTGAATAACATTGGTAATTTTTAAAAGATTGATTTATTTATTTAAAAGGTAAAGTGACAGAAAGACAAAGAGAGATCATCCATCCCAAAGGGCCACTTCCCAAAGGGCTACAGCTGGGGAAGGGCCAGAATGAAATTAGGAGCCAGGTACTCTAACCATGTCTTCCATGGGTGGCAGGGGCCCAGGCACTTGGGCCATCTTCTGGTAGCTGATATGGGATATCAGTGTGGCAGCCTGACCCACTGTGGCATACTATATGCCCAACAACAGTCATGCTTTATAGATGGAATCTGCTTACAGCAGGTGATACTGGATATTATAATTATATAAGGAGATTAAATATTATATAAGGTGATAAAATACAAAGCTTCTTAACAGGTGGTTGCCAGGAAAAAGATAAATTCTTCAGAAAGCACACAATTCAACTCTTCAGAGTAATAGTGAATACATAGTCCATTTTTGGCACCAATTAGCATCTCATTGGCATCAATCTGTTTCTTTATAGAGGGAATGGAGAACAACATTCAATCCAGAAGCTTCACTCAAGTGACAGCTGCTTAGTAGCTTTCACTACATTTGCAAAATCTAACTGATTGCTTTTATAGACAATTTTAAAAAGAAAACCATATATACAAATGACCTGCTAAAAATGTTAAAACAGATTTACATAAACATGCTTTTACATTAGAATAGCACAGCCCTGGGACTAAATCAGAAAATAATGTAGCAGACATTAATTTTTGCAAGATAAAATACTTTATATTTACCCTTTTCTTCCCCTTTATAAAAGTTCTGACAGGCTCAGATTATAAACTCATTAGAATATTTAAATCTTAAAAGCAGAGAGGAGCCGGTGCTGTGGCGCAGCGGGTTAAAGCCCTGGCCTGAAGTGTTGGCATCCTATATGGGCGCTGGTTCTACCAGCTGCGCCACTTCTGATCCAGCTCTCTGCTATGGCCTGGGATATCCATAGAAGATGACTCAAGTCCTTGGGTCCCTGCACCCACGTGGGGGACCGGGAAGAAGCTCCTGGCTGCGGATCCCTGCAGCTCCAGCCGTTGTGGCCGTCTTTGGAGTGAACCAGTGGATGGAAGACTTCTCTCTCTCTCTCTCTCTCCCTCTCCCTGTAACTCTGTCTTTCAAATAACTAAAATAAATCTTTGGTTTTTTTTGACAGGCAGTTAGAGAGAGAGAGAGAGAGAGAGAGAGAGAGAAAAAAAGATCTTCCTTCCATTGGTTCACCCCAAAAATGCTTGCTACGGCCAGTGCACTGCGCCAATCCGAAGCCAAGAGCCAGGTGCTTCCTCCTGGTCTCCCATACGGGTGCAGGGCTCAAGCACTTGGGCCATCCTCCACTGCCTTCCTGGGCCACAGCAGAGGGCTGGACTGGAAGAGGAGCAACTAGGGACAGAACCCGGCACCCCAACTGGGACTAGAACTCAGGGTACCGGTGCCGCAGACAGAGGATTAGCCAAGTGAGAACAGCACCGGCCCTAAAATAAATCTTTTTTTTTTTTTTTTTTTTGACAGGCAGAGTGGACAGTGAGAGAGAGAGACAGAGAGAAAGGTCTTCCTTTTGCCCTTGGTTCACCCTCCAATGGCCGCCGTGGCCAGCACACTGCAGCCAGCGCACCACGCTGATCCGATGGCAGGAGCCAGGTGCTTCATCCTGGTCTCCCATGCGGGTGCAGGGCCCAAGGACCTGGGCCATCCTCCACTGCACTCCCGGGCCACAGCAGAGAGCTGGCCTGGAAGAGGGGCAACCGGGACAGAGTCAGGCTCCCCGACCGGGACTAGAACCCGGTGTGCCAGCGCCGCAAGGTGGAGGATTAGCCTATTGAGCCGCGGCGTTGGCCCTAAAATAAATCTTTAAAAAAAAAAAAGCAGAGAGAGAAAGAATCATCCAAATATCAATATTTTAATTAATACAGTAAGTTATTATGGGCCAATCACTGTCATGCAAAGGATAAAGAACTTTTGGTTATAATTTAAATATCAGATGAAATATTAAAATGTTTTACTTTGTATTGACACATTTTCCAAAGCATAATTTTATGGAAGTATTCATTATTTTATTTAATGATAATTTAATCTGAGTAGAATATTTTGTTGTAAAGCAATATTTGTAATAGATGTTGAAATATATATTAATAACACTCAAATTTATACAGAAAAATAAACCAGCAGAAATAGGGGGAAAATATGGAAAAGCAGGGTAAAGAATAGTGGCACTGCCATATAGCAAAATAAATTATAAAACTTTAGGTAAATGGATAGATTAATGGAACTAAATATATAATCCAGAAAAAACAAAACCACAGATAAGAATTAAGCTAAAATATAGATTCTCCTGTGAAAAATAAGATGTCAGTAAACAGTGTTGAGACATCAAGAAAAATTATATTAGGCCAGATACTCATTTACAATATATAGTATTAAAACTAGTATAAGTATCAAAACAACACATCAAAAATTTAAATGTCCAGAAATATTTTAAAAGCAGTGGAAGAAATCATTTGGAAACTGCAACATTAAACTGGGAAAGAACTTTTTCTGATCCAAATGCAGAAGTCATTAGAAAAAATGATGATAAGTCCCACTGTAACATTAAAAAAAATTCTACATGATATGGCCCTTTATAAGAAAAATTTAATAAAACACATGGAACTCATATCACAGAGAAATAATTTCTCTAAAACATAAATAATTGCTACAAATTGATAAAAGACTAACCTAATAAATAAGAGGAGTGTAGGACTGTATTCACAGGTTACGGAAAAGGATATCTAAAAAGGTTATGGAAAAGGATATCTAAAAGTATCTCTAAAGCAAGAAAAAGATGACAACTCCACTGGTAGTAATTATAAATACAACTAAAATAATACTAACATACCATTTCATGTATAAACTGGTAAAGAATTAATTTTGATAATATCTTGGCCAAGATATGGGGGAAAAGGTATAGTATAAAGAAGCAGAAACTGGTACAACTATTCTAAAGGGCAATTTTGTGGTACTTGTCAAAATGACAAACATGTCTACCACTTACAATTTATCTGAAAAATATGTATACATTGTATAAAATATTTACAATAGCACTGATGACAATAAAAAAAGAAAGTCCTGCAATAGAAATGCTGCTAAATAAATTATAGTATATCCTTAAAATGAGATGTGTGGTCCTAAAGAATAATGAAGAAATGTCTCATGTACCAACATAGAAAACTCTCCAAATCATACTAATTAGTGAATATGAAGCAAGAGGACAATATGACACTGTCTATATAAAGAATAGAGGAGTAAAATATTACATAGATATTTCCTTATATATGCATAAAATATCTCATTAATTACACACACGCGCGTGCACGCGCACTCACCCACACACACACACCTCTTTCATGCCAGTGAGAAGAAAAACAAAAAGACTAAGTGGCAGGGACATTTAACTCCATATTCCTTTTTACTTTTTGTATTTTAGTCAATAAATGCCCCACACAAAAAATTAAATTTAAAAAAAAACTTTTTTTCAAAAAAAAGATTTATTTGAGAGGTAGAGTTAGAGAGAGAGGGAGACAGAGAGTAAGGTCTTCCATCCACTGGTTCACTCCCCAAATGGCTGCAACAATCAGAACCGGGCCAATCTGAAGCCAGGAGCTTCTTCCAGATCTCCCATGCAGGTGCAGGGGCCCAAGCACTTGGGCTATGATATGCAATCAACCCAATGACCGTCAACTGAAGACTGGATAAATAAATTACGGGATATGTACACCATGGAATACTACACAACAGTAAAAAAAAAAAAAAATCCTGTCATTGGCAACAAAACAGATTGAACTAGAAAATTTCATACTTGGTGAAATAAGCAAGTCCCAAAAGGACAAATACCATATGTTCTCCCTGATCTGTGGAAACTAATAGAGCACCTAAAAAGTAATCCATAGAAGTGCGACTGACACTTTGAGATGCAATGACTGTGAATAGCCCACATTTTGTTGAGGAACAGTTTTTTTTTTTTTTTTTTCATACTATTTGTTGAACTCTTACTATAGAGTTAATCTTATGAGTATAAAGTTAATTGAAAATAGATCTTAGTAAAAAAATAAGAATGGGAATAGGAGAGGGAATACGAAGAAGGCCGAGAGTACAGGTCAGGGTACAGGTTGGAGGGTGGGTTCAGTGGGAAGACTCACTATGTTCCTAAAGTTGTATTTATATCCTTAAATAAAAGGTTTCTGTGGGAAAGAAAAAAAAGGCAATACAGCTTTCCTTTGACTGCCTGGCTCTCCTTCCTAGGACACTTGCCCTCAGAATACAACTCAACATGCTATGAGGAGCCCAGGCTATACAGAGAAGGCCAAATATGGATGTATTAGCTCATTTGTTCCACCAAGATCTCAGAATTTAGTTAAGAGTATCTGTCAGACATGAGAATTAAGTAAGTCTTCAGATTATTCAACTCTCATACTTCAAGCCATGTCAGCTAATACAAAAAATGAAGCAAGGGGCCAGCACTGTGGTGCAGTGGGTTAATGCCCTGTCCTGCAGTGCTGGCATCCCATATGGGCGCCAGTTCAAGATCCCGCTGCTCCACTTCCGATCCAGCTCTCTCCTACGGCCTGGGAAAGCAGTAGAAGGTGGCCAAGTCCTTGGGCCCCAGCATCCATGTGGGAGACCCGGAAGAAGCTCCTGGCTCCTATCTTCGGATTGGCACAGCTCCAGCTGTTGTGGCCAGTTGGGGAGTGTACCATCTGATAGAAGACCTCTATCTCTCTGCCTCTCCTTCTCTTTCTGTGTAACTCTTTCAAATAAATAAATAAATCTTTAAAAAAAAAAAAAAAAAAAAGATGAAGTAAAACAAGCAACCACCACTGGTCCCAAAGCAAACTATAGGTTCAGAAAGAAAATATCCATTAAAAAATTACAGGGTAAACTGCTATGCATCTTTAGTAACTAGAACATATAGTTCTACTTAGTACATTACTGAAAGGTATCCAGAAACTAGCAAATGGCCTAAGAAAAAAACAAAATCCAAAAAAATAGAGAATTTAATAAAAAAAAGTATTAAAAGGATTTCCTAAGATAACAACCAAGGAAGGTTCCCAGATGCAAGCTATGCAGCAGAGTATCTCATAGTGGAAGAAAAAACTGGAAAACTGTCTACACATAACAGAAAAAGAACCTGTAGATTATTTGATTGGTATTGTGGGAAAATATGGCTTAAAAGATCTCTCAGAACTGTTAAAAAGTTCTGTGCAAATTTAAGAAAATCTGGAAATTTAAGAACATGTGGAAAATTAAGATCTAAGAACACAAAACCAATGGGGAATTGAGGTTAACTATTAATTCCAGAAAAAGGCAACAGATCATATGAGAAGGGAAACATAACCATAATATAGTTAATTCAGAAATGGACTATATTTAGAGAGTCAAAAAAAACAAAAACATAAAGTATGGACTTATATGAAAGTCACAATATACTTTTACTGCTAAGATGAGGAGAAAAGTGAAATGTTGTGAAAGATATTTAAATCCTTATCTATTGTAATAGAAGGTCAGTAGACAATATTTAAAATCAAAGAATCAAAGAAATACCAGTATAAGCACATTATTCAGAAAGATGAAGTTATACTAGAAAAGACAGTTGAAGGAGGATACCACCATTGCTGCTGAAAAGTATGCATCTATTTTTTCTGAAAGTGGGGATGTGGAAATCAGAGGATTGTCTTCTAATGTAACTTGTTTTTAAACCATATTTTCATTATTCTGATAATTGAAAATATATGCAAAATTTTGTTATAAAGATACTCACTATGGAAATGCTGTTGAAGTAGGAGCTAAAACTGGAGGATTCTTCCAAAACTCATCTAACAAACTCTGAATAATTTTTCCAAGATCTGAGTGCATTGTAAACTAAAAACAAAAGTAAAACATGATTAAAATTACTTTCAAGAAAGATTATAAAGTCTCATTAGGATAATTTTAGATTATCCTAAAGTATCCTACTTTACAAGTCAAAGAATCAAGTGAAAAAAAAGGGCATTGTGTCAACTAAAAATATTAGTAACAGACAACATAAAACTTTTTATAAAATCAATTACAAAATCAATACCATAAACACTTGGTAATTAGCAAAGCAGGTTAAAAGTCTATTTAAACAGAGATAAATTGATATTTCACTACTTATAATAATTTGAAGGTTCACAGATAAATACTGAGGGTACACCAAAGTTACAGTCCTTCATATTAATCAATTATATCATACTGTAAGCCAGAATCTTACATAAACACAGTGTTATCTGTTATACAGAATAAAACTTTTTGGAAAGTTAGTAATTCCAAATCTAATTTTAAATGCAATTCAGATTTCTAAACTATTTCAAAGAAAATTAATATACTTGTTTTATCACTCTGAAATTAAGTGTACCATATACATACATTGTTTACTAAAGGAGAAGTAACATATATTCCTTGTTTATCCATTAAGTGATGTCGTATTGGTGGGTAAACGCTGATCACTGGCTTTTCTTGAGGAAATTGTGGAGGAAGTAATCTGGTAAAGACAGAACAGATGAACAGTATATCATCATGATCTTAAAGATAAAAGCACAATTTTACACTTTGATATGGATTAATTATTTAGTGATAAGTTCTCTATTGTGATTGTCGATTGCAAAGTGTAAGGTCTGGCAAGATTTTATAGGTAGCAATCCAACACAGGAAAACATTCTCAATGTGAACTGCAGATCTGAACAACAGAATATTCTTCAAAACATGTTTATTAATTGCTTCTGAACACAATATACCAAGCAATTCACAATCTCTATCAGGCATTTGTATCCAGTGAGCAATACTAAACCTGCCTGGCTATTGATATACAGGTTCTTGCCATGTAATTTTCTCTTGGTTTATCTACTTTTGAAATGCTGTCAGAAATCATTGCATTATCCATTGTATTTCCAAACAGTAAGAGATGGAATACAAAGTACTCGGAATGAAATGATGTGACTGTCATCATGCTTTGGTTCTATATGGCTCCCTTCTAAATGTCCCACTTAACACATCTCTCAACTTTGAGGTTAATCACATGGTTTCAAGTAAAAAAACACTAAGTTCTCAATACCAAAAATTTTAAAAAGTGAAAAATTTAACAGCTATGAAATGACTATAATATTAAGTTTAGTGAGTGAAGTTTTAAAAAGTGGAAGTTAACTAGATCTGGAAACTTTTCCAAATCTATAAAACTCAGAAGAATATTTTCCTTTAAATTCTCTGTTCCCTCATTGTCTCAGAAAACTACCTGTTGGCAGCACTATTAAGAAAATTGGGACCTTGTTGGCCTTCCCTGCATAGTTCTTTCTGTGCACTGGGTATTTATTTATGGGGCAGGCATTTGGCACAACAGTTAAGGTACCACTTGAAATGCAAGTATCCCATATCAGAGTGCTCTGGTTCGAGTTATGGCTCTACTCCCAATTTCAGCTTCCTGCTGATGTGCATTCTGGAAGGCAGCAGTTGATGGCTCAAGTACTTGGGTCCCTGTACTCATGTGGGAGACCCAGATTGACTTCCTGGCTTCTGGCTTTAGCCTGGTCCAGCCTGGCTGTTGTGGGTATTTATATAGTGAACCCAAGATGAGATCTCTCTGTCCCTGTCTGCTTTTCAAATATATAAATTTTTTTTTAATTTTAAATGATTTATTATATAGTTGAAAATTTTAAACTAGTTTCAGAGTAAATGGCCTTTGGAGCCCAAGCAATCTGGGTTTGTATCCTGACTCCACTATAAACTTACCATGACTGTCATTTGCCCTAAATTGTAGTACTAAACAGTAAAACAACTATAGTTCCAAGGATTACTATAGTATTTAAAAAATTATTTCAGAGGCAGAGAGAGAAAAGTTGGGGGGGGGGGGGTTGGATAAGAGAGAAAGCGTCTATCCCCACATGCCCCCAACAGCTACATCTGGGCTGGGGCTGAAGCCAGGAGCTAGGAACTCATTCTGGGTTTTCCATGTGGGTGGCAGGACTCCAAACAGCTGAGCTATAATCACTGCTGCCCAGGGTCTGTATTAGCAGAAACCTGGAACTGGAGCCAGGTGTTGAATCCAGGTACTCTGATACGGGATACACACCTCATATATGATGCATACTCCTATTATTTTATTTTTTGTTACATTTCCTCTGTTCTTCTATAGCAATATAAATTACTATAATATCTTCCACAATTTTTATTTTATTAAATTACACACTATTTTATAAATTATAGTCATTTGAAGTTAAGTTCACAGCTCATTTCTAATAGTAACGAAATAAAAATACAAAGTTTTGAATACTAATACATGAAAAAGGATATAATTCTACTCACATATTAATGTTAATTGTCAGGTTATTTACAGTGAATGGCAATCTGTATTCCACATCTTTCTGTATTTCAGCTATACTGTAAGAGAAAATTTAAAAAAATTTACTCACAGTTGTGAAATCATTAATGTTAAAAAAACACATGTAAAATGCTAGAACACACTAAAGTTACTATTAATTTTAATCACAGAATCTGGATAGCCAGTTTAACTTGTATCTTCTGAGGATAGTTAATGATAGTTACGGAGACTTTTCAAGCAAGCAGGCAATAATACTCTGAAATATCCAGGGGAATTCTGTGGAGGGGTGCTGGGGAGGAGGGTGGATTGGGAAGATGCTGAGATAAAGAGGCAAGGAAGAACTCTTGTATTAATTACACAAGCTTAATTTGCTATCAATTTATCCAATTTATTATTAGTAGAAACAATTTTAAACCCTGTGGGTTAATACAGGTCAGCAAGGCATATGGGTTCTGAATCTAACACTACCACTGTGCAGCTATACAGACAGCTGGAGAAGTCTAGGGGCAAAAGTCTATGAATATCTCCCAGTCTCATGGTGGAAGCTTCTAGTTACTTTCAAAAGCAAATAATCTTCTTCTTCCTAAGTAAGAGAAACTTGATTTTATTCTATGTTGTAATATTCTTTCTTATAGCAAGTTGTTGCTATAGACTGCAGTTCCAGCCAATAAAATATATAGGGAAGTTGTGGGGAAGAATTCTAGGAATGCATCTTAAAGTACAACAAAAGAGGGGCAGGCATTTTCTAGCTTAGTGGATAAACACACTTCCTGTAATGCCTATAGCCCAGGTGTCCTGGCTGCTCTGCTTCTGTTCGAGATCTCTGCTAGTGGCCTGGGAAAAGCAGTAGAAGATAGCCCAAGTGCCTGGTCCCCTGTTACCCACACAGGAGATCTGGTAGAAGCTGACCCAGCCCTGGCCAATGAAGCCACCTAGTAAGTGAAACAGCGGATATATCATCTGTCTCTCCCTCTCTCTAATTCTGACATTCAAATAAAAAAATATTTAAAACAAAATAAAGTAGGACACATGAACAGACAATTGATGGAAGCTCAGTTTGCCCTTCCTTCTAATTCTTTCCTGGATTTGATAGCTGGACTTTTAATAGTTATTTTGGATTATGAGTGACCCTGAGAATCAGAGTGATGCACTAGGGGTAGCTAAACAGAAAGAAGTAGCTTGGTCCTTAGTGATGGTCAAATTCTGAATTTCTTTTATGTGAGATTAAAAAAAATTTCATCTTGTTTAAACCATCATTTTGAGAATCTTGGTTAATGACAAATAATTTCTGAGAAATATAAGTACCTTATACTTTAACATCCTATACCTAAGAGTTTTATTTTGTTCCACTAATTATAAGTCTATGTTATTGAAACTATAATCTACCAAACAAGGCTTTGGAGGCTCACTTGGAATTCTACTTAATATTCATATTTCCAATGGGGAAAAATCTAAGTAGCATTAGTAAGTTAAGATTGTAGAGGAAGCCTGATTTTCAAATGGACATGAAACTTGAAAGGTCTAGTACACACAATGATGTACTTCTTGTTCTTTTGATTGCTTTAACTAATAGTTTTAATAAAACCTTTCATTTGGGAGATTCCAAGATGGCAGAATAGGGATGAGTGTACTCTCAAAGTTAGGGGTAAATAATTAAAAAGAGAGAGAAAGTGGAGAAAGTACATTCTTAGGGGAGAGTTACAAAACGGCAGTGGGAATTCTACAGAAGGAAGAGGAATGCCATGGATCTGTGTGGAAGGTGCTCACACACAGCAAGAACATGGACACAACACAGAACCCCAGCAAGGAAGAGCCGGAGAAATCACCAGCTTTGGAGAGAGAGTTAAGATCAGACTGCAGCAGCCTATGTCACTGGTGATATAACTGGAGGGAGACTGTGATACGAGTCCAGCCTATAACCCTAAGGGTGATCAGAGGCTCCAAGGCTCAAACCACCTAGGCAAAGCACCCACAGGCAGCTGGCTCTGGGAATGTCTCTGCCTCTCTGTGGAAGAGATAGGATCCTCTACACCCCACAACTGTGGAAACCTTGTGTGTTGAGAATGTGGGACCTCTGAATGCACAAGAGGGCGCAGCGTGTAGCTGGGTCTCTGGGCAATCAATACGCAGGGCTCCACATGCTCAGAGCTCCCTGATAGCCTGGGCAGGGGAGGGCGTGGGGGGTTAGGGGAGATAGGAGAAGAAGGGTAGGGGTGTCACTGCAACAGGATCTGTGATCACAGTGAGGACTGCACAGAGTCTGCGTAGTTCATACAGCAACATGGATGAGTATTACAACCAGTGTTCACTGACACCCAGGCATTGATCACCTTGGAAGACATTAAGTGAGGGTGTGATTACACCAACAGAAATTATATTTCCTTTCTGCTAAGAAGAGACCTACCACACCCAACTTGGGTGTCACCCTGGATATTCACCCTGCAGCACTGAGGAAAGCTCCATGGCCATACCCAGCACACACTCTGGGTATTCAATGAAAGAGCTGACACCCTACTAAGCCACAGAAGCATAGTTCAAAGACAAAAGCCATTATAGGAAAAAAACCTACAAGTATTTCCACAAATACCTAAAAATAAACACAGAAATTCAAGAAACAAGAACAAGACAACATGACCCCCTTCCCAAAGGATCACAGCACGTCAATATTAGAATGTAAGATGAAGAAATTGATGAAATGCCTAAAATGGAATTCAATAGATTAATCATAAGATTACATAGAAGCAGTAAGAAGCAAATTCACAAATTAAAAGAAATTTCCCCATGAAATTGAGATTTTGAAAAGCAATCAAAATGATACACTAGAAGTAAATTCAATTTGTCAAATAGTGTAAAGCCTTAACAACAGATTTGGTGAGCCAGAACAAAGAATAACTGACTTAGAAGAAAAATCTTCGGGGGCCGGCACTAGGGCAAAGTAGGTTAAGCCTCGACCTGCAGCGTAGGCATTCCATATGGGCTCTGCTTCAAGTCCTGGCTTTGGATTTGCCCAGCTCTGGCCATTGCGGCCATTTCAGGAGAGCACCAGAGAATGCAAGACCTCTGTATGGAACTCTGCCTCTTAAATAAATAAATAAATCTTTAAAAACAACAAAAAAAGATGATGACAAATCTTCAGAAATTTTTCAGTCAGACCAAAAAAAAAAAGGGGGGGGTGGGGGATTAGAAGAAATTAGGAAAAATTAAAAATACTTTGGAGATACATGGAATACAAATGATCCAACATACAGGTCTTAGGAGTTCCTGAAGGTGTGGAAACAGAACTGATCAGAGTCCTATTAAGTGAAATTTTTACATAAAACTTTCCTAATCTGGAGAATGAAAGGGAAATCCCAGTACACAAGGCACATAGAACCCCTCATAGTCATGACCAGAAAAGATCTTCACAATGACACACTGTAGTCAAATTTTCAACAGTAAAACATAGAGAAAAGATTCTCAAATGTACACAAGGGAAATGCAGGATTACTTTCAGATAGTCTCCAATTAGACTCACAGCTGATTCTCATCAGAAATCCTATAGGACAGGAGAGAATGGAGGGACATAGTCCAAGTCATAAGAGAGCTCAATCCAGAATCCCTTGCCCTGCAAAGCTCTCATTTATGAATGCAGGTGAAATATTTTCCATAACAAACAGATACAGAAAGAATTTGTCACTAGGCCAGCCTTACAAAAGATGCTTAAGGGGGCCAAAAATGTTGCATTGTGGGTTAAACCTTCGCGTGTGGCATCAGCATCCCATATGTGTGCTGGTTCGAGTCCTGACTGCTATACTTTCCATCCAACTCCCTGCTGGAAAGCCTGAGAAAGCAGTAGAAAATTACCCAATTGCTTGGACCCCTGCACCCAAGTGCAAGACCAGAATAAAGCTCCTGGCACTGGATTAGCCCACCTGATGTAACAATAATACATGTCTATGCATCCAATTAAAGGATGCCTGGCTATTTAAAACAAATGTTAATGGATCTAAAGTGAGACAGACTCCAATATAATACTAATGGAGGACTTCAACATCCCACTTTCATCAGGACATATCAACCAGACAAAAAAATCAACAGAGCTAATCAACAATGTGGACTAAATGGGCCTGATATCTACAAAACCTTTCATCCCATAGTTGCAGAATACACATTCTTTTCATCAGTACATGTAACTTTCTCTAGGATATACTACATGATAGGCCATAAAACAAGTCATACCAAATTTTAAAAAAAGTTTTTTTTAAATCATACCATGCCTCGTTGCAGAACACAAAGGAATGATGTTGGAAATTAACAACTCAAGAATCTCAAGAACATTTGCAAACACATAGAAACTGAACAACATATTCCTGAATGAGCAGTAGGTTAAAGAAAAATTTTAAAAATTTCTGCACACAAATGAAGATGACAATATCACAACTTAACGGTATACAGCAAAATCAGTGTAAACAGGGAAGTTTATAGCAATTTGTGCCTACATCAATAAATTGGAAGGGGCTGGTGCTGTAATGTAAGCTAAGTCTCTGCCTGTGGCACAGGCATCCCATATGGGTGCTAGTTCATGTCCAGGCTGCTACTCTTCCAATCTACCTCTCTGCTATGGCCTAGGAACGCAGTGGAATATGACAGCAGTGCTTGGGCCCCTGCACAGACGTGGAAACCCAGAAGAACTCTGGGCTACTGGCTTCAGATCGGCCCAGCTCTGACTGCTGCGGCCATTTGGAGAGTGAATCAGAATGGAAGACCTTTCTCTTGTGCTCTCTCTCTCTAACTCTCAGGTAAATAAATATTTTTTTAAAAGAAAGAAATTGGAAAGGCACCAAATGAATGAGCTATCAGTGCATCTCAAGGACCTAGAAAAACAACAAACAAAACCAAAAATTACTAGGAAGGAAGAAATAAATAACTAAAGTTAGAGAATTATCAAAATTGAAACCAAAACAACACTATAAAAGATCAAATTAAGAACTGGTTTTTAAAAAATAAACAAAACTGATATACCATTGGCCAAAAAACAAAACAGAGAGAGAGAGAGAAAGAGAGAGAGAGAGAGGAAGGGAGAGGAACCAAATCAATAAAAATCAAAGATGAGAAAGGAAATTTAACAAGAAATACCACAAAAAGAAAAGAATCACCAGGATTTACTACAGAGAGCTGTATGCCAATACACCAAGAAACCTACAAGACATGGATAGATTCCTAGACACATATAATCTACCTAAACTGAGTAATGAAGACAGAGAAACCTGAACAGATCAATAACCAAGATGGACACTGATTCAGTAATAAAGACCTTCCCAACAAAGAAAAACTCAGGACTAGCTGGCTTCACTGATTAATTCTACCAGAAACTAATTCCAATTCTTCTCAAGCTATTCCAAACAGCTGTAAGAGAGGGAATCCTCCCAGACATTTGCTTAAAAGGTTTATTTTATTTACTTGAAAGACAGAGTCACAGAGAGAGGTAGAAACAGAGAGGGAGGTCTTCCAACTGCTAGCTCACTCCCCAAGCGGACAGAACAGCTGGAGCTGAGCTGAGCCGAGCTGATATGAAGTCAGGAGCCAGAAGCTTCTTCCAGATCTCCCACATGAGTGCAGGGGCCCAACGATTTGGGCCATCCTCTGTTGCTTTCCCAGGCACAGCAGAGACCTGGATCGGCAGTAGAACAGCCGGGACTCAATCTAGTGCCCATATGAGATGCTGGCACTTCAAGCCAGGGCTTTAGCCCTCTGTCACAGACCAGCTGCCCAGACTTCTTCGAAGCCAGCATCACCTTAATTCCGAAGCCAGAAAAAAAAATAAAACAATGAGAAAGAGAACTATAGACCAATATCCCTGATGAACATAGACGAAAAAAATCCTCAACAAAATACTTGGTAATCGAATTCAAGGACACATCAGAAAAATCATTCACTCAGACCAAGTGGGATTTATCTCTGGTATGCAGAAATGGCTCAACATTTAAATCAATCACTGTGATACATCACATTAACAAGATGCAGAACAAAAACCATATGATTATCTCAATAGATACAGAGAAAACATTTGATAAAATATAACATCCTTTCATGAAGAAAACTTTAAGCAAATTGGAAACAGAAAGAACATTCCTCAACATATTCAAGGCAATATATGACAAACTCACGGACAGCATCTTATTGAATGGGGAAAAGTTGGAAGCATTCCCACTTAGATCCAGAACCAGACAAGCGTGCCCACTCTCACCATGGCTAATTAATATATTCCTGGAAGTTTTAGCCAGAGCCATCAGGAAGAAAAAGAAATCAAAGGGATACAAATTGGGAAGGAGGGTCGGCGCCACGGCTCAATAGGCTAATCCTCCACCTGCTGCGCCAGCACCTGAGTTCTAGTCCTGGTCGGGAGCCGGATTCTGTCCCGGCTGCCCCTCTTCCAGGCCAGCTCTCTGCTGTGGCCCGGGAGTGCAGTGGAGGATGGTCCAAGTGCTTGGGCCCTGCCCCCATGGGAGACCAGGAGAAGCACCTGGCTCCTACCTTCAGATCAGCGCAGTGGCTGGCCGCAGCGCGCCGGCCACAGCGGCCATTGGAGAGTGAACCAACAGTAAAATGAAGACCTTTCTGTCTGTCTCTCTCTCTGTCCACTCTGCCTGTCAAAAAAATTAAAAAAAAAAAATTGGGAAGGAGTTAGTCAAACTATCCCTATTTGCAAATGACATGGTTCTATATAGCAGGGGATCCCAAAGACTCCACTGAGAGACTGTTGGCATTCATAAAAGAGTTTTGTGAAGTGGCAGGAAATAAAATTAACACACAAAAATCAACAGCCTTGTAAAACAAGCAATGTCATGGCTGAGAAAGAACTTAAAAGATAAATCACATTCACAATAGCTACCAAAAACTTAAATGCCTTGAAATAAGTTGAACCAAGGAAGTTAAAATCTCTACAATGAAAATTACAAAACATCAAAAGAAGACACAAAAAAATTAAAAAAGCCTTCCATGTTCTTGGATCGGAAGAATTAATATCATCAAAATGGCCATACTACTGAAAGCAATTTACAGATTCAATGAGATCCTAATCAAAATAACAAAGATTCTTCTGAGATCTAGGAAAAATGATTTTAAATTCATATGGAAACATAAGAGACACAGAACAGCTAAAGCAATGTTCAACAACAAAAACAAAGCCAGAGGCATCACAATACCAGGTTCCACAACATATACAGGGTAGTTATAATCAAAATAGACTGGTACTAGCCAAAAATACAAATGCAGACCAATGGAACAGATAGAGAAAGTCCAGAAATCAATCCATGCATCCACACCCAACTTATCTATGACAAAGTAGCTAAAACCAATTCCTGGAGCAATGACAGTCTTTTCACTGATGGTGCTAGGAAAACTGGATCGCCACTTGCAGAACTAGGAAACAAGATTCTTACCTTACACCTTACAGAAAAATATACTCAAAATGGATCAGGAACCTAAATCTACTATTTGAAATCATCAAATTACTACAGAACACTGAAGAAACTCTGCAAGACATTGGCATAGGTAAAAACTTCTTAGAAAAGACCCCAGAAGCACAGGCAATCAAGGCCAAAAATGACAAATGGGATTACATCTAATTGAGAAGCTTCTTTACTGCAAAAGAAAAACTCAGGAAAGTAAAGAGGCAACTCACAGAATGGGAGAATATATTTGCAAACTATGCAACTGATAAAAGATTAATAGCCAGAATACATAAAGAGCTCAAGAAACTCAAAAACAACAAAGCAAACAAACAATCCAGTTAAGAAATGAGCAATGGACTTCAACAGACATTTTTCAAGTGAAGAAATTCAAATGGCCAACAGACACATGAAAAAAAAAAAAAGCTCAGCATTCAGCATCACTAGTCATCAGGGAGATGCAAATCAAAACCACAATGAAGTTTCACCTCACCCCAGTTAGAATGGCTCTCATACAGAAATCAACCAACAATAAATGCCGCAGAGGATGTCGTGAAAAAAGTACTCTAAATCCATTGTTGGTGGTAATGTAAACTGGTTCAGCCATTGTGGAAAACAGTAGGTAGACACCTCAGAAATCTGAAAATAGATCATATGATCCTGCAATACATGGAAAATTACCCAAATACAATACCTAAAAGGTAATCTAAAGGAGTGAAGGTGACACTTTGAGATGTGATGATTTTTTACAGCCCTTGTGTCAACTGTTAAGGAACAATTTTTTTTTTCCTTCATACTATTTGCTAAATTCTTTACTCAGTGTAGGGTTAATCTTATGAGATAAGTTAACTGCAGTCCCTTCACCATGCAGCACTGAACAGAGGTCCCTGGCCACACTCATCACACACCTCTAGGTATTCAGTGAAAAAGTAGTCACTCCACTAAATTCAGAGGT